>CM050512.1:62445208-63055000 GCA_027563665.1 Antrozous pallidus
AAAGCACAAGCGCATAAGCCCTGGTCAGAACCCAGCATGCTACTGTGGGCTCCCCTTCCACAGTAGGAAAACCTGAGAACAACCTGCATTTTTAGGACAAGGTGGCATCTATACTAATAAAAGGGTAATATGCTAATTAGACTGAACATCTTCCACACGACCTTCCAGATGTCCTTCCAAACATTCTTCCCGACAAAGCCATATTGGCAGGGCCAAGGCAGAGGAGGTTAGAGGCAATCAGGCAGGCAGGGAGAGCAGTTAGGGAGACCAGGCCAGCAGGGGAGAGCAGTTACGGCAAATAGGCTGTCAGGAGAGAGCAGTCAGGGGGATCAGGCTGGCAGGCAGGTGAGTGGTTAGGAGCCAGAGGTCCCAGATTGGAGAGAGTGTAGGCAAAGCTGAGGTGACCCTCTTCCCTTGCACAAATTTCATGCAACGGGCTTCTAGTCCTATCCTATCTAATAAAAGAGTAATATGCAAATTGACCACATCCACAGCCACACCCACCAGCCAATCAGGAGCAAATTATGCAAATAAATCCCAACCAAGATGGCTGCCGCCACTGAGAGCAGGAGGGAGGCTTGGATTTCCCCAGCAATGGAGGAAGCCAAGCTTTTCGCCTGCCGTTGTTGGCCTAGGCCTCCACTCAGTGCTACAAAGTTTCAATTATAGAAGATACATAATCCCAACAGAAATGGCGGCAGCCATGGAGCTGGAGAGAGAAGAGGCTAGGGTTGCCAGGGCAATGGAGGAAGCCAAACTACTGCAGCCCTAGCCTAGGCCTCCACTCCAGGCTACAAAGTTTCAAACAGAAATGGCTGTCGCCACGGAGCCAGCATAAGGCTTGGCTCCCCTCCAGGCTACAAAGTTTCAATTGTAGAACATAAATTAATCCCAGATCCCAGGGCCTCCACTTGGGTTGCTGGGGGGCGTGGCCAGCATGCAGACCACCATAGGCCCCTCGCCCAGGCCACACCTCACCCAAGGGAACCCCCACCCTGATTCAGGACACTCTTCAGGGCAAACCAGCTGGCCCCCACCCATGCACCAGGCCTCTATCCTATCTAATAAGAGAGTAATATGCAGATTGACCATCACTCCAACACACAAGAAGGATGCCCCCATGTGGATAAACATCCTGCCACCATGTGGACACAAGATGGCCGGCAGGAAAGGGCATTTGGGAGGGACCAGGCTTGTAAGGGAGGGTAGACTTGGGCCATCAGGCCAGCAGGGGAGGGCAGGCCTTCAGGGGAGAACAATTTGAGGAGAACCAGGCCTGCAGGGGAGGGCCGTTGGGAAAAACAGGCCTGCAGGCGAGGGTAGATTGGGGGGGTGAGGCAAACAGCCCTGCAGAGGAGGGCAGTTGTGGGCGATCAGGCCACCAGGGAGGAGAGTTAGGGGTGACCTGGCCAGCAGAGGGAGGGGGGGAACCAGGCCTGCAGGGGAGGGTAGTTTGGGGGGACCAGGCCTGCAGGGGAGGACAGTTAAGGGTGACCAGGCCAGCAGAGAAGGGCAGTTTGGGGCAATCGGGCAGGCCGGGAAGCAGTTAGGTGTTGTTCAAGCTGCCGGTGGAGTGGTTACGGGGTGATCAGGCTGGCAGACAGAAGCAGTTTGTGGCAATCAGGCAGAGGCAGGCAAGTGGTTGGGAGCCACCATTCCTGGATTATGAGAGGGATGTCCGATTGCCACCGGGATCAGGCCTAAATGAGCAGTCAGACATCCCTCAAGAGGCCCTAGATTGGAGAGGGTATAGGCTGGGCTGAGGGACAACCCCTTCTCCCCCCGCACCCCCACCCCCATGGATGAATTTCGTTCACTGGGCCTCAATTGTTGTTATAAATATCCAAATGGTCCCTTGACATATATAAACTTCCCCACTCCTGTTCTAGAAGATAACAAAAAAGAAAATCTTTGTGAGTTCAGGTACACAGATATGGGTGGCAAATAAACACATGTAAAGATACTCAGCACCATTACACAATGAAAAAAGCAAATTAAACCACAGTAAGATACCAGTACATATCCATCAAAATGATAAAAAACAATAACTAAACAAACCTAACAATACTAAGTATTACCAAGGACCAGAATTGATAGTAAAGTTATAAAGTGATTTTATAATAAATAATTTAAATTACAAATAAGGAATAGGTCTTATTAATTCTTAATGCTTACATTGTTTCACATAGTTTTTGGAACACAATGATCATTCAACTATTTGTCAATAAGTAAAGCATTACTTGCATTTCCTAATAGAAGAGTTAGCATTGAATTAAAAGAGGCCAAATGTTCCAAAGTTCACATTGGGAAAACATTACTTTACTTGCATACATGTGGCACTGTTAGTACGTTAGTACGGTGTGTCTACGAAGATAAGGCTTTTAGGAGTCAGCATTTTTAGTGAGTGAGTTACCTAAGCCTCAGTATCCACATTTGGAAAAAGGACATAATACTTATCCCACCTTTTTCACAATTACATGAATCAATGAGATAATGCATTAGAAAAGTCTTTTACAAATGGTAAATCAATATATAATCACTAGAGGCCTGATGCAAGAAATTCATGTTCGGGTTGGGTTCCTAGGCCTGGCCGGCGATCAGGGCCAATCTATGGGGTGACTGGCAGGGCAATCGGGAGGCCCCCACTGGCACCTGCCTTAGCTGGCCTGGTGCTGCCCACTCATTGACCCCACTGCTGCCGCTGGTCTCCTCCCACTGCAGGGTGATCGGCGGGACGATCTGGGAGCCCCCACTGTGTGGCCTGGGGCCTGAGGGCTGGGGGCAGCTCCTGTGTTGAGCATCTACCCCCTAGTGGTCAGTGCATGTCATAGCAACCGGTCATTCTACTGTTCAGTCTATTTGTATATTAGGCTTTTATTATATAGGATTGTTTAAATACTTAAGCATTATCTATATTAAGTTGTTCAAAGTAAGAGAGACCACTTCTCAAAATCTTTACAAGGAATAAGATTTTAAAACCTCACTCCTTTCTTTAATGGTTGATTAATGTTTTCTGGCAAAGTGTATGTTTTACTAACAATGAAACCTAGAAAACTCAACAGTTGCATACTTTACTAGTATAATGAGATTATAGTCTAAAGGGGTTCACAAGCTTATAATTCTGGAAGTAGACACAGATGACAAAGACAATAGTAGTATTTTAAATAGATGGTTAAAAGTTTGCTGCTAATACCTAGTATTTACATACAAGAATAATTTAAAGAACCAGTAGATTTTTTTTCTTTTCTAAGTATATTCACCATTTGGTCCCTCTCCACTCCCCCTGTGCCTTGGTGGTTGAGCATTGACCTCCGACCCAGGAGGTCAAAGTTCCATTCTACAGGCCTATGTTGGGGGCTGGATCCCCAGTAGGGGGTGTGCAGGAGCAGCCAATTAATGATTTTCATCATGGATGTTTCTATCTGTTTCTCATCTCCCTCCTTCTCTGAAAGAAAAAATATATATAAAAGAAAATGGCTTTAAGCTGTAATATTGAGAACTAATATACATAATCTTCCTCTGTCCAAGTATTATTATTTTTATTGATTTCAGAGAGGAAGAGGGAGAGAGAAATCAATGGTGAGAATCACTGATTGGCTTCCTCCTGCACGCTCCCTGCTGGGGATTGAGTTCATAACCCAGGCATGTGCCCTTGACCAGAATCGAACCCAGGACCCGTTAGTCTGCGGGCCAACATTTTACCCACTGAGCTAAACCAGCTGGGGTTGTGCCAAAGTATTATTAAACGAAGGTATCATTTACAAAGGACAATTTAGTGGTTTGAGCAATAAATATGAAGATTATATTAGGCTTTTTTGGGGGGATTTACTCTGTTTCGGTAATTTTTGTTAAAACAATTGCTTGTGTATTAAAACAAGCAGAAGTAAGAAAAGGTACGGCTCTTCCTTTCCATCTGGCCGCAGCCATCAGGTAAACAAAGATGGGGGCTTACAAGTACATCCAGAGCTTTGGAGGAAGAAACAGTCCGATGGAATGTGCTTCCTCCTCAGCATGGCCCGGAGCCTGACAAGCAAGCAGGCGGGGCTACAAGGCCAAACAAGGTTTGTCCTTTATAGGATTCCTGTGCCCCACCGAGGCCCTGTTCCTGAGGGTGCGACCTACGGCGGTGAACCAGCTAAAATTTGCACAAGTGTTCAGGCTTTTGCTGAGGAATGAGCTGGATGCCACTGTGGGGCTCTGAGAGCCCTGAAATCTTACTGGGCTGGTGAAGATTCCACGTACAAATCCTTTAAGGTTATCCTCATGGATCCATTCCATAAGGCAATCAAAAGAAATCCTGGCACCCAGTCGGAGCTGACATCTGTGCGCCACAAGTCCCACCACACCACTGTTGTGCCGCTTGGGGAAGGCACAAAGTTACCGCCAATAGGAGTAATGTTTGTAAAATTCTTACCTAATAAGCAATTAGGACAGTCAAAAACAGAAAAAGGACTGAATGAAGGTGGCTCATTACAACTTCTACCCTGTTTCCCTGAAAATAAGACAGTGTCTTATATTAATTTTTGCTCCCAAAGATGAGCTAGATCTTATTTTCGGGGGGGGGGAGGGGTGCCTTATATTATAGCAAGTAGGTCTTATTTTCGGGGGATGTCTTACTTTCGGGGAAACAGGGTAGCTTTCCCAGAGGAAATGGCTGAACTTTTTACATTCTATCCCTTGTACAACAGCAAATAAAATCAATCAATATTTGTGTTAATATTTATTAATTTCTTTAATAACAATCTTGTGTGTGCAATAAAGTCACTTTAAATAAAATCACCAAGGGCAAAACCCATCAAGGCCACCAATTTAAAACCTCCAAAGTTATATGTATATGTTCCAAATTAAAAAAACTCAAAATTAGTAATATTTCAATAAGCATGTTAACTTGTGATCAGAATTTTACTTATTCTATTCTAATCTCTGAAAAATATAAGAGCACAATTTTACGTAGCGTCAAATCTATACCAGACAATCTCTGCGCTTCATTTCAACGTACATATTCTTTAACAAAACTGTCTTCTCCAAATGCATACAAATGAAGTCACATGTGATAAATGAATTTCATTTGGAAAATTATTTGTCTACTTTTAGAAACGCCCATTTAAGGAAAACCCATTGAGATAAAATGGGCACTTTTCCTTCAAAACGACACAAGATTCTCCCTTGAGCTAGCGTTTCTCCCCGCACAGGAGATTTTAATTTGGGGCAAAAGGGTAATATTTCTGATTAAATGACAACTATGCTAAAGTAAGGAGAATTCTTCAATGTCAACCAAGTGCAGCACTCAACTTTTGAATTCACTCGGGGACTCGGACGCTACTTTAAAGGAGCAATTCCAGAGCGTTTAAGCGGCTAAATTTTAAAGGCAAGGTCCGGCTCAATTTAGCACGAACAGAAAAACGACCATTAAGCAAAACTCGGTCCCACCGAGAAGGCTTCTCCCCTCGCCCGAAAACGGAAATCGCCCCCTTTCTGTTCTGCCTACGGGACACCGCAAGGCCCTGCCGCCCCAAGGGCGCCTGCGCAACATCCAATTAAACCCTCCCTAAACTAGTCGATTGGGAGCGGCTTTGAAATTACTGTCAGGTTACGCCTCACTTTAAAATTCATTAGGTCTGACAAAGCACACCTGAACGACCACTCACCGAAGTGGTCCTAAATGCAAGCGACAGGATTTAAGCTTCCTCTCGCGACTTATCTGGTGCTGCCGGAAGCGGAACTAACCAAATCGTTAAGAGGGGCGGGGCTTAAGGGGGTGGAGCTTCGGTCAAAGAAGGTTAGGGCGGAACCTTTGGCTCTTGCGGGAAATTGTTCTGCCCGGTGAGGTGTCTGAGTGAGACCCAAAGCGGGCGAGGAGGCGTGGCGGAGGCTCTCTGGTGTAGTAGTTCCTTGCACTACCTCCATGTGGCTCTTCTGTGACTGAAGAAAGAAGACCTGCGTCCACGCTGACAGCTGGAGCCTCTTAGCCAACACCTCACCCCTGCCTGCCCTCGGGATCAAAAGGGAAACCGAGACCTGCACGGTGTGGGTCAGCTCCAGCCGCTCGCGTGACGACCGCAGCCGTGGCAGGTGAGGATCCCGAACCCGAGATGCGGAACCTGGTCGCCCAGAGTGTGCAGCCGGCCGCCGCCGGGCAGTTGCTTTGTCTCCCGCCGAGCTCTGCAGAGCCGTAGCCACGCGCGCCTCGGGGGGCCGCGGCCAGAGCGAAAGGCAGCGTGGAGGAGTGACGGCACAGCTCTGCGGGTCGTTTCACGTTTTCCTTTCTCCTCCTCCATTGCTTCCCTTTTTTCATTTATCGGGTTTGGGATACCAGCGGTGTCAGCTGAGCAGCGAACAGCCGAGCTGCTCGCTGGTGCTCCTGGCTGCCGTCTTGCTCCCCCAAAGTAGGCGGTCTCGAGTTTGGGGATTTAATGTGGGTAGAAATGGCTATTTTTATTTTTCGTTTTTCCGCCTCTATCCCCCTGCCCATCGCCGCCTCCACCCTCATTTCAGTGCGTTGCAGCTTTCCAGAGTAAGGACTGGTCACCGCAGCGAACCCGTTGGAGAGGGTTGCATCCTTCCGCGCTTCGAGGAAGCCGGGGCGAGGGCGGTGACGCTCGGATCTCTGTTACCCGGTTCCGCACGATTCCCCGGGAGTTGCGACCTTTGGAGCCTGTGGGTTACCCTTGCCTAGCGTGCTGGAAGGCTGACCTGGAAGTCAGAAGCATGGCTGCCAGCACCTACCATTGTTGCTCTGCGCGATAGGCTTTTGTTTTTACTCCTGAAAATCCTCCAATGAAAAAGTTTTTGTGTCGGGCAGATACAATAATAAGGATAGCTGACATGAGCTGGGTGCCAAGTGCTTTCCATGTTTTCTCCTGCACCCCTCAACAATTCCATGAGGCAGGTTATTATCCTCATTTACAGAAGAAGAAACTGAGGCTGACAGAGGTCTCATAACTTGCCCTAATGAACTACTGCTGCTGTTAAACTACTGACTGCTGTATGAGAAACCAGGTTTTTCAGCCTCCAGCCTCTGCGTTCTTACCCATACTGCTATTGTCCCGCCTATATGCTTCATTGCTTCCAGTTTCTTTACTAACATTTGCAATGGCTGAAAGCATACATTTTTTTTAAAAAAATTGTTTTTGGAGTGTCTAACAAAAAGCAGACATGATCTCTCCGTCTTTATGGAGCATCAGTATTTCGATGCAGAATTCAGTACTTCAGAGACCAAAAGACTGAACTTACTGTAGCCTGGGCTTGTTGAAAGCAGGTGATTAAAGCAGCGCTTCTCAACCAGTGTGCCACAAGAATTTTTAAAACATGCGATACCTGACTGATCTCTTTTTCCTTAGATTGTCACATAAAAGAAATGACAAGAGCCAACACACAATAGATGTCCAGTGTGCGTGAATCAAAATTAAACCTGGTTTTTTTTTTGTCAGATCAGCAAAAATTATAACATTTTTTGGTGCAATGCAAAATTTTAGTAATTAGTGTATGTGTGCCATGAGATGGAAACATGGTATGTATTCTGTGCCAGTTAAGTTTAGGTCAGAATCTCTGCCATAATTAGAACAACTGTATGTAAATAGCTAACATTTACTTTATGTTTACCATATGATAATTGCTATGGCGTCTGCATTGTCATTTAATCGTGAAAATAATCTCAGATTTATCACCCCATTTTACTGGAATTAACTGTTTGGGAGTTGAACTTTCGGAGTTATGCTTTGCAATTCTATCTAGCATAGCATTCAGCTCTTCTTAAGAATATATGATCAAGTAAGTTCTCATATTACCAGTAATCAAATGAAATATTTGATACGTAGTTTGATCTTGATAGGTAGTTTTAATATGACCAAGGGACAAGTACATGTAAACAGCCTTGAGATATATAACTGTTGTGTGTAGTTCTTAAACTGATGTTCGTGGGCATCTGTCTATGTGGAAGAGTTTGGATGGCAATCCGTCACACACACTTTTTTTTCTAAGAGAATCCATAAATCTTATCAGGTTTGCCAGTTTTTATTTTTTTATTTTTGAAGGTTTAAGGGATGATATAATCAAATACTGTTCCCACTCTAATCTTGTTTTGTTAATTTATATGAGACCAGAATGCAGAATAGTTATACTGCAAAAATATACATATATTTTTGTTTGTTTTTTTCTTGCAAAATGTTCTTTTACAAGTTGGGGCTTTTAAATTTTGATTCAGCTTACTCAGTGCAGCAGGCAACATTAGCTTGCTCTGTCTCTCCTTTCTCTAACAGACTATAAGAGACTGAACTGTAAGTATATCTGCCTCTATTTCCAACAGACTCATGTTCCACTTGCACACACACACACACACACACTCAAAAAAACTGGGAAAATTTTATTCACCCTTTTAAAGAAAAAGTTAATATAAAATTACAACCAAAAAAAAGGGAACCTGAACTTTAGTAATGACAGCTGGAACCATCGTCAGCAGCAGTGGGACAAGAGATTTAACTTAGTTGATTTTCTGTGGTTGTTGATTGTTCACTAGTCTCACAGTGAAGGAGCTGCACATTTTTGTTAAAGGGACTGAGAAGCTACTGGAGGTTTGGTGCTCCAGGCAGCAACCTGAACAAATCAAGGACCTGGGAATCTTCACACCATCCCAAGATCTAGTAGCACATACTTTTGAAGGATGTGCAATGTTCAATTATAAGTGTGCTTATGTGAGAATAACATGTTTGTCTCCAAGAGACATTTCATTTTGAAGATATGTGAACTCTTGCTGAAAGCACTAGTTCCCCGGTTGAAACTTACTAGGGATCACATTGGGTTGGATGCAACTTAAAGTTGCTTTTGTTCTCGTAAGAATTTCTTTAAGACTTCTCACCGAGGGTGCTGACGCTGGAATTTCTGGGGGAAAATACAGTCTTTATTGCAGTTTTCCCAAATGGAGCAACACAATGTATGGGACGCATGACTTCTGACTGTTGTATACTTTTGATTTCCCATTTCCCAGAGAGTAGGGTTAATTAGTCAGCCAGATTAAACCTTGAAAATTCTGATTAGTGAGCTTGACCCAGCAGTTATGGACCAGCTCTACATTAAAGATGGTGTTACTGCACAGGATGTCACTCGTTAGAATGGAATTAATTCATGACCTGATACCAGGTTCTGTCATTGATGCCACAATGTTTAATCCTTGTGGGCATTCAATGAATGGCATGGAATCGGATATGGAACTTATTGAACTACTCACATCACTCCAGAATCAGAATTTTCTTATGTAAGCTTTGAAACAAACTTAAGTCGGGCCTACTATGATGACCTGATCAGGAAGTCTTCAGACCAGGAAAATTTGCAACCGACTTGTTTGTGAACCAGATTTCTAAGTGGCACACAATGCTTTCTTTTTCCCAAAAGATTAAAGCTTTCAAATCTTTCAATCTATTCTTGATTGTCAGAATGCTACCTTCAATGATTACAACCTTGTTTTTACCAGTTTTGCTAAGAAGCAGTAACAGCAGAGTTAAGGAAAATGAAAAAAAAAATGCGAGAAGAGAACACACATAGAAGAAGGTGGTGCTGCTTTTTAGATACGGATACTGGGGACCAGGCTTTCCATAGCCACCACCTTGTAGTTGCAGAAAGCCCTAGACTCAAGGATAGTGTAATCATTTTGAATTTAATACTTTCTTATATCAAGAGTTCGACATCCTGAATGAATGTTCTCTCTGTGTTTAAGTATCCTAGGCCACACTTGCTGTGAAATTGAAGTGCATGTAGAAAATAACTTTTACTATATGAAACTTTATAACACTTGTGATAATTCAATTTGGTTTATGCACAATGTAATATTTCTCCAAGTATCAATCCAAAACTCCCCGAACACATGGATTTCATCCCCTTTATGTGTTGGCCTTAGCCTAATCATTTGGGACTATTCTATTAAATTGCTGCCAGGATATTATGTCCAGTTACCTCCAAATTCTAGGACATATTCTCTGTTGATGTTACTGAAACCAAATTCTACTTCATACAGATGTTCTTTTGCAACAGCAATTAAAGGTTTTCTTCCACAAGTTGAGTCCTCTTAAGAAAGTGATTGCAGCTATCCATTTTGTGTATTATTATTTTAACATTATTGCTTCCTGCACATGTGTTCCTTTCTTTAATTTAGTTCCCCACCATGGTGTCTCCCTTCCAGCTCCACCCCAATAAAGTGATACACATTTAAAAAGAATTGATTGAATGTAATTTCAGACTGATGGATAGAAGTCAATGTTTATTTAACCCCATTGCCTTTTATCTATTGTTTTTCATTGATATTACTGAAATATATGCAGAAGAATTTAGCTTTTAATGTAATTTTGTTATAATTTAAATATTTTTTTCCTAATTTGTTAGACAATTTTGCCCTTGAGGATTTTAGTGTTTAGTCTTTTTGTTGTTTTGTATCAGTTTGTCTAGTTACAAAGTTGTATATTGAAGATCCAAGTCTTAATTTCTTAATTTTATGGAAGAAAATATATTTTCAAGTTATTGGTACAGATTTTATAAGCATCATTTAAAATTATTTTTTTCATTGTATTTTAGGTAAAAGGATTGCTGAATCACCTCACTGAAGCAATAGCCTCACTATCTTTGTTTTCTAAACTGCATCAACAATGAAGGAATGATATCTGAGAACAAAAGAACATTTGCCAACTAAGTGTCATCACAATTCAAGTGACTGTATAAGCAGAAATAAGCTGCAACAGACCTATGTGTCAGCTGGTGTAAAGAGAATGCATTCTTGTGATGCTATTTATGTAGAAGCGGTTTTAATATAGCACATTTAAATTATAATCTATACCAAATGAAATAAAAATGAGTGGATCCGTCAGATTCTTTGTTGGGCCTGAAGATACAGAAATCAACCCTGGTAGTTATCGACATTTCTTCCACCATGCAGATGAAGATGAGGAGGAGGAGGATGAGTCTGTAAGTTGTTTGTTTTTTGGTGAAAAAAGATCAATACAGGATAGATTTTCCACTGATCATTGTTCAGGTGAATTAATATTTTATCTGAAATTGTGAAGACTTTTTTCCGTATAGAAATTTATTGGGAATATTTTAAACTGAAAAAGTATATTTTATGAGTGACACTGAATTTATGGTGTGTCAGGAAATATAATTAGGGCTGAGACTTAAATTACTTAATGATTCCTATTATAGTGTCATTCAGTGATATGCCTAGCACAACAAAGGACTAGGTTGAAAAAAGTAGCATAAATCAAAAGGGTTTGTATGTAGAAATATATAACAAATACATCAAGATAAAGAAGGAAATAATTTCAAAGGTACCAGTAGGACTACTTAACCAGTTTAAGTTTGTCATGTTATCAACACAGGTGGTGATTGGCCATAAGATATCCCTGTTTATTAAATAATCATAATTAAATAAATTGTGTAGCTAGAAGGAGAGGCTACCTTACATATCACAGATTGTGTGTGCATGTGGATTTATGTATCAGCATATGCAAGTTCTGTTCTCTTATCTATTAGAATGTTTATCCATGTTGGATCTTGAGGACTGTACATCCACGGTGGATCTTGAGGACACATTTATTATGTTTGTTTTACTATAGTTCCATTAGTTCAATATTATTCTTGTAATTGTTTTCTCTTTACACCTTGAGGTTGCTTTACTCTGAGAGCTGATTTAAAATACAAACTTATGTTCGTGTTTCTTATATTTCTAATTGAAAAAGTATTTTTGTCTTAAAACAAAAACCTGTTATACTTGGTAAAAGCAGTAAAAACAGACCAAAAATAGCTGTTAAATGACTTCTTAAATTCTTTCACAGTGCAGTTACACATGTTTAAAATGCAAATTAGACTGTCACTCATTTAAAACCTATCCCACCACCCACTTCATTCCAGAAAAAAATGATTTTCAAACTTTTCTTGCCAGCCAAAACTTTTCTTCCTTTGAAGTTTTATCCACAAGACCAGTAAATAAAACATAAAAACAGCTTCTCTGGCTGACTTAGACTGGAAAGAACTATTGACTCAGCTTCTACTGCACTTAACCCTTTCTCTATAGATTTCTGAACACATGTGAACACCACTGGTAGATCAAGTCTAGTCTTACACATAAGGACTGTTTTTTTCAACGGTATCTAGACCTGTACTGTCATGCCTTTTACCTTTTATGTTTTAGCAATATCAAAGGTACCACATATTCCATGTTGTATCATGCCTTTTTGTTGTTGTATGCACTCCTTTGTCTCTATGAAATGCCTTTGTTTGGGGTGTTTTGTGAACAGTTTTTCACTCTTCGAAACAATGCTCAGATTTCATATTCACTCTTGCCCTTCTTCCCCATGATAAAATTGAACACTTCTCCCTTGATACTATTTCTGTACCTTGACATACATACTTTTTTTTCACAATTTCTTTATTGATTAAGGTATTACATATGTGTCCTTATCCCTCTATGAACCCCCGACCCTCTCCCCACTCATGCCCTCACCCCCTGGTGTTCATGTCCATTGGTTAGGCTTATATTCATGCATCCAAGTCCTTTAGTTATCTCTCCTCCTTCTCCTCTCCCTCCCGTACCTTCCCCCTGAAGACCAGCATTCTGGTCAATGCTTCTCTGCCTCTGGGACTGTCCCTCTTCATCAGTTTGTGTTGTTCATTATATTCCACAAATGAGTGAGATCATGTATTTATCTTTCTCTGACTGGCTTATTTCACTTAACATAATGCTTTCCAGTTCCTTCCATGCTGTTGCAAATGGTAAGAACTCCTTTTTTACTGCAGCGTAGTATTCCATTGTGTAGATATACCACAGTTTTTTAATCCAATCATCTGCTGATGGGCACTTAGGCTGTTTCCAAATCTTAGCTATGGTGAGTTGTGCTGCAATGAACATAGAGGTGCATAGATCCTTTCTGATTCGAGCTTCTAGTTTCTTGGGATATATTCCTAAAAGTGGGATCACTGGGTCAAATGGGAGTTCCATTTTTAGTTTTTTGAGGAAACTCCATACTGTTCTCCACAGTGGCTGCATTCCCACCAGCAGTGCAAAAGAGTTCCTTTTTCTCCACATCCTCGCCAGCACTTGTCGTTTGTTGATTTGTTGATGATTGCCATTCTGACAGGAGTGGACGATACCTCATTGTTGTTTTGACTTGAATCTCTCAGATAATTAGTGACTTTGAGCATGTTTTCATATTGACATATATACTTTTATTTCATGTATCATAATATATTATTACTCTTTCCCCCCTGTATTATTACTCTGTCCCCCATTAGACTCAAAGAACTTTGAGGACAGGTAGTTTTTATATGTCTAACTCTTCAGTGTTTAATGTATAATTCTTGGAATATTTGAAGTAATTAAGTTGTTTATATTCATGATGTGTAGTTGTCACTTTTGAGGAGTTTGATATGATTTATTTGACCTATGAATTGATAAAAGTTTGTTTCAGATCATTCTTCTGTTAAAATTTCAAGGAATTTTATTTAGACATTAAATCTAAATAATTTAGACCTGTTTTAAAAATTATTTTCATTCTTCTAAGTTTTTACCTAATAGGAAAATTCTGTTATTTTTTCTTAATATAGGTTTATTTGTACATTTTATTTTTTTTTAAATATATTTTATTGATTTTTTTACAGAGAGGAAGGGAGAGGGACAGAAAGTCAGAAACATCGATGAGAGAGAAACATCGATCAGCTGCCTCTTGCACACCCCCTACTGGGGATGTGCCCGCAGCCAAGGTACATGCCCTTGACTGGAATCGAACTCGGGACCCTTCAGTCCGCAGTCTGTTGCTCTATCCACTGAGCCAAACCTGTCTCGGCTATTTGTACATTTTAAACTGTAATGTTTTCAGTTCATCTTAGGCAATGATCAGCTATTCATTAAATAGATATATAAAAAGCAAATAAATTTATTAGCTTTTAATTTTTTAAACTGTAAAGCAGTATGCAATACTAGGTGGAGCACTTTTGTTGTCTATGAAATCTACTTTAGGAACATCATAATGAGCTTTGCTGAAGCTTTTCATCAGGAAAAAATGGAATAAAGGAATATTAAAGTGGATGATCACAGAGAGAAAGACAGCAGATCCCAGGGAAGTTAGGGTTTACAATCAAATCCCATATCAATTTGAATTTTATATGAATTAGAGCAATTAAGTTGTATAGGCTAAAAATATCAATTTAATTCTGTTGTTATCCAGTTTTATTTTAGAGTCTAGTAAAACTTTCGAACTCTAGTATAATTTGAGCCCAGATTATATTGTCATATGAAATATATAAAATAGAAGAGAGAGAAGAATTACAATGAAAAACTGGACACAGCTTTCTTTATATATTTGATAAAACTCTAAGCACCTGAATGCAAAGGCCTCAATGAATCTTGAGTAATTTTATAAACCTATGAGCTACTCATAAGTTATTATTTTCATTTTCTGCTTTTTTAGTTTCGGGCCAAATCATGGCCTTTGAACTGTAGCAGTGGTGCCAGAGAGGAACAATACGATTAAATTGGAATTATTAGAGTATGATGATTGGGGTATCAAAGAGCATTGACAATGCTTAGCAGTATGGCCTTCTCTAAAATTTCCTTCTAATTTGTCATAGTAGACCAACTAATATTCACACTTAATGTACAGAAATAGTTTAATACTGTATAGCTTTGTAGTCAGAACAACATCATATTTTAGTCAAGAGAATTCTTTATCGCACTCCTATTGGCCTTTTATTTGGATTAGATAGGGTTTGTCTTTTATTTGCCCCTGTGTGGTGTGAAGAAGGTAGATATTAGAGACAATTAAAGGAGAATTTGTTTAAAATTTGAAATAAAATAGTAACAATATTCTGAAAGTTTATTTTAAATTTTTTTGCAGATCTTTGTAGAAAACTATTATTTTGTTAATATGTATTATGACGATATAATTTTATAAAATACCTTTTTTGCTTAATGTGTCAATTTTTATTAATTCATCACAAGCCTCATCTACTTCTGAGAAAGATTTAAGATAGCTGTACTTTGTTTTTATTAAGTCAACCTGATTTTTTTGTTTCTTTTCTGTTTTAGCCACCGGAAAGGCAGATTGTGGTTGGAATATGTTCCATGGCAAAGAAATCCAAATCAAAACCAATGAAGGAAATTCTTGAAAGGATCTCCTTATTTAAATATATTACAGTAATAGTATTTGAAGAGGAAGTTATTTTGAATGAACCAGTGGAAAACTGGCCTTTATGTGATTGTCTTATTTCTTTCCATTCTAAAGGTATTAATGAATGGGGATAGAAACCCCTTTTTATCCTCTCTGATTGTAAAACTAATACATGTTAATTGTAGAATACTAGATAAATTAGAAAATTAAACTTACCTACTCTCACAGATAGGTGATATAACCATTTTTACATATTTCTTTCCAGCCATTTTTGTGTATGTATCTTTAGAAATTTATTTAGAATTATAGTGTATATGTAATTTAATACCTAACTTTTTTGTTATATCAGAAGTTGTTTTTTTCTCCATAACATTCTTTAAAAACCTGATTTTTAATTCTTTTCTAGTGTGTCATTGTGTGGAAGTACGATAGCATATTTAACCAATATCCTAACAACTGATGGTTTCCAGTTTTCACTATTCAAAATAAGATTTTGATGAAGTTGTCTAAGTTTTTTAGGATACATTTTTGAATTATTTAATATTTTAATCCCTTATGCTTTTGCCAAATAGAAAATGATCTGTTATTTCTCATATATATATATATATATATATATATATATAATGTTCATACTTTATTTCTTGATAACTTAAAAATTTAATATTAGATTTTACTTGCATAAATCCAACTGAAATAGCATTAAGCTTAAGTTTTACTTCTTAGTAAAGTAGTTCTTCATGGTAAGTTACTAAGGAAAATTATTGTTAAATGTATGTCTGAAAATTTATAACCTATGATTGTGAATTAAGTGAATTTCTCACTAAGAATTATAGGAGATATGTGCTCACTTATAATATATTTATAATATATGGTTCTTGTTACCAAATATGCAGTCCCCAGCTGTATTAAACTCTCACTTTAGTTAGGTGTTCAAGAAGCATCTCCTTCAGCAAGATGGAGATGATGGACCATGGTTCGACCTTTTGTGCTTCCACAGCCTATATTGATACTTATTCTAGAGAATCCAAAGCCTTGGTCTCCTTTATAGACTGAAGTACATCATTTCAGAGAACCTTAACATTTGCTTATCTCTGAGGGTAATGTGTTCTTCTACTACTACCACATAGTTCTTTCTACAAAACCTATTTGCGTATAAAAAGTAGGTACTCTCTAAGGTCATATCCCAAATGCTCTCTTTTGGTGAGGAAAAAGTTCCTCTTAACAACAACAAAAGCAGAGGGTTCACTGTTGCTCAATTCTGTTAGGAGCCTTCAAATTAGGGACATTGAGACATCTTTACAAGTGAAGAATTCTGAGAGTCTCCATAAAAGGGTTTGTAATTTGTGGTCGTGTGATTCTTGGTATAGAGCAGTGGTCGGCAAACTCGTTCGTCAACAGAGCCAAATATCAACAGTACAACGATTGAAATTTCTTTTGAGAGCCAAATTTTTTAAACTTAAACTTTTTCTAATGCCACTTCTTAAAATAGATTTGCCCAGGCCGTGGTATTTTGTGGAAGAGCCACACCTAAGGGGCTAAAGAGCTGCGGTTTGCTGACCACTGCTATAGAGTATTTCTATTTAAATTTTAAAAACTAAGAGGAATTTTGGAATAAATCTTCCTTAATTGACTGTAGCATTTTGCTTTTTATTTTTATTTATTTATTTTTTTTACCTTCAGTATGCTTTAATACTTCTTTCCTACAGGTCTTCACAGTTATAATATAGTTAATGCTAAAGTTATGCATACTTGCTGATTTTTACCCATTTCCTTAGGTAAAATATCCATTAAAATATTGTCATTTAAGAAATGATAACAGTTAACATTTATTGAGTACTTGCTGTGCCAGGTATTGTTTTAAGTATTTTATATACACTTTTATTTAATTACTCAGAAACCCTACTAAATAAGACTGGTGTAATACCCATTTATAGCCAGAAATCAGAGGCCTAGAGATGTTAAAAAAAAAAAAAAAAAAAGCCCAAGATCACATAGCTAGTGAAAGGTGGAATCAGGATTTGAGAACCCCAGTTTATGCTCTTAACCTCAATGGTACACTGCCTCTCTTAATAATGTGAATTGATGGATAAAATTGTAGGTTTAACATTGATCTAGTAGCAGCAAGTGTTATTCTGCTCTTGTATTTATATTTTGAGCATATTGTTGCATGTGAATTTTTGCTTTGCTGCTATTTTTAAAGATGTATATCTTTGAACTATCATGTAATTTATTTATAGCATCAAAATATTTTAAGTGAGAAGAGGAATTATGTATATATTTTTTAAAAATCACCAGGTGATTGTGATATTCTTATTTATATAGAGATTTCTATTTGTTTATGGTAATCTTACCTTTTATCAGGTGACTAAATAAGCAGGGACTAACATGTCAGTGTTCTAAATTTGGTTATATAATCACTGGCTTGCTATGCCTTATCAGTCAAATTAACTATGAAAAATAAAGTTTATTTAATAGTACATGTCAAATCAAGTTTTATGTTTTTATTATTTCACACCTATAAAGAAAGTTATATCCATAATGAAATTCAACTTTGAAGGGAGGTGGCTTAAATTTAAGTCAATAAAGTTATAGATGTCAGCTTACCTTAAGATTGTACAGAATATGTTAATGATATGTGTTCTTAGGATTTCCACTGGACAAAGCAGTTGCCTATGCAAAACTCAGGAATCCATTTGTAATCAATGACTTGAATATGCAGTATCTCATACAAGATAGGTGAGTGAGTGGTGAAATTGGTTGAATTAAGGGAAGGAAAATTAACTTTAATTTAGTATCTCCTGTAAACAGACATGGGATCAGGTGTTTTCATATACTTTAATTTGTGTATCCTTAAAATAATACTTGGAAGTAGGTATTCATACCCAGTTTTATGGATGAAGAAACTTGAGATCTAAGCATGTCAATATGGTAAATTTGCCTAAAGTTACTAGTTCCACAAGTAGTAGGGAAAGGACTTATACCAGGTTTGTTTAATTTCCAAAGCCTACTAAATAATTGAAAACGATGAACAATTACTTAAACATGTTACTGATGAGGAAATTAGGGCTTTACTCATTATAATTAGATTATTTTTAATGGTAAAGTATAACCATTTGAAAAACATTTCACTATATATCTTAAAATTAATTTAACAGGCCAAAGCATGGATTTTTAAAAGAAATGGTAAAATATTAATGTATTTCATTTAATTGATATTTCAGTCTAATGGCTACTCTTATAATTTTACTAGCATTCTGTTTTCTTCTGTATTAGCATTACAATATAAGATTATATATATGAAAGGACTTTATAAAGTATATCACTCTAGTTTATTCTATTTTTTTATTATTCTTTCAGATAATAACATTGTTAATATCTAAAAATTTTAAACATTTTTCTTAGGTTTACATATTTATGCATATTTGTGTATTACAAGTATATGTACATATACAAATGCATACTCATTTTAAGAAGTTTGGAAAACAAAAGCATAAAGAAAGACAGTTAACCCTATCACTACATCTACCGTATTTGTTCATATAGAAAGTGATACATACCTACACTCACATTTTACAAAATTAGGATCACTGTTTTCTTTTCTTTTCTTTTAAATATATTTTATTGATTTTTTACAGAGCGGAAGGGAGAGGGATAGAAAGTCAGAAACATCGATGAGAGAGAAACATCAATCAGCTGCCTCTTGCATGCCCCCTACTGGGGATGTGCCCGCAGCCAAGGTACATGCCCTTGACCGGAATCGAACTCGGGACCCTTCGGTCCGTGCAGTCCGATGCTCTATCCACTGAGCCAAACCGCTCTCGGCAGATCACAGTTTTCTTATACTGTAAATATTTTCCCATGCTATTAAATTTATGTAGAGTGTAAAGTTTTTAATGGCTCAGTAATATTCTGTCATTGCAATGTAGCAGCTTTAACCATTCTTTTTATACACTTAAATTCTTTATTTAAAAGTATTTTACTATGCCACATAATGTATTATGTTCTAATTGCTGAATACATTTTTTAATATTTTAAGTGACATTACTTTATTTAAAAAAGAGACTTAATATACATTTCTTTTATAGTGGTAGAACAGTAATAATATATTTATGAAGAATACAATGATATACTCGTGAAACAACTATAAAACAATAAGGATGTTTGTTTTCCTTTTTTCTTCAGGAGAGAAGTATATAGTATTCTTCAGGCTGAAGGTATTTTACTTCCTCGTTATGCAATTTTGAACCGTGATCCAAATAATCCCAAAGGTAAAAGTAAGAGATTTTAAACAAGCTGTCTTCTGTCTTTCAACATATTTTGAAGAACTGTGGTTCCTAATACCATATAAGTGTTGGTATATGTTGTTTGCATAAGTGTTTTAGAGTAAAATCAAATCAGTACTTTAATTTTGCTTGCTATTATGTTTGATTTATAGAATGCAGTCTGATTGAAGGGGAAGATCATGTAGAAGTAAATGGGGAAGTTTTTCAAAAGCCATTTGTAGAGAAGCCAGTTAGTGCAGAAGATCACAATGTTTACATTTATTATCCAACATCTGCTGGTGGTGGAAGTCAAAGACTTTTTCGAAAGGTAAACCTTTGTTTTCCTAGTGAATACTGTTCTTTATACATTGTTGTATAAATTTTACTAAAAGTAATCAATTATTTGTTGAAACTATGATTAAGAATGTATCATTTAGATATAAATTGTTAAAACTAATATACTATGTTAGAAAAACAAGGCATCATTTTAGTTAATGTTGCTTATGCAAAATTTCTACCTACAGAATGTCAAGAAGTTGCTTTCTTTCTTTCTGCCTTTCATTTACATATCTGTCATATGAAAAATTTAGGTAAATATTAGCAGTATTTTAGAAAATACTATCCCAAAATGGATAATTCATAGAAAAAGTAATACCAATAACTTTTATATACCTGCAAGTATGCTCAAAATTGCACCCATAATAAAATAAATGCAAGTCAGGAATAAAAGATAATGATATTGATTTACTTTGTATTGGCAAAGATTTAAAAAAAAAAAAAGCCAGAAGTAGTTGGAAAACAAGCCCACAAACAGTCATGGATGTGCAAAGTAAAGACACAGTGATACTATTTTATATCCACTAGGGTGGCAAGTATTAAAAAGTCTAACAATACCAAGTATAAACAAGTATGTAGAGTAGTGGGAACTCGCATACATTGCTGGAGGGATTGTAAATTCTTAAAACATTGTATAAAAGATTTTGACATTAATTTTGTAAGTTGAATATGGGCATAGTCTCATAGTCTGAACTAGCGATTCTGCTTCTGATACATACTTTAGAAACACTCTTGCACACATGTGCCAGAGAGACATTTTTAAGAGTTTTTAAAACAATGTTGTTCTAGAAGGAAAAGCTTTGAAACAACTCAAATACACATTGATAGGAGAATGAATAATTTACAGTATATTTATATGGAGAAAAATTTATAGTAGTGAAAATGGTTGAATCTTAGAAACATTATTCTTAGTGTTCAATGTATTTTTTAAAGCTGTTTAATTTACATGTAAGTTATAAATGCAGCAGAAAATATAGTGTCAGCTACACAGTGTTGTTAAATATTTGTGGGTTAAAACAAATTATTTTTGTCTAAGATGGAAATAGATGCTAAAGAGTTATATTATAAAAATGAGGAGAATAATTTAGTTTTTATGCTGATGGACATATTTTGTTTTCAGATTGGCAGTAGAAGTAGTGTTTATTCCCCGGAAAGCAATGTACGAAAAACGGGCTCATATATATATGAAGAGTTTATGCCCACAGATGGTACTGATGTTAAGGTAGGGTTGATTAAAGTATATTTTAATTTTGTATTTAGAGTTTACCAGTGATATCAGAGTACCCTTTAATTAGCAATGTCTATTTGTTATCTGTTTGTACTGTGAAAGCCTTAGGAAGTCTGAAACCTATAGATCCTTTTCAAAATAAATTTTATATAATGTTTTTAAATGCTTAAAATAAAACATAAGATTTAAAAATGAGATAAATTTTATTAAAATACAGTTATCAAAATATTTAAAAACCAAGTTTGTGATATAATAATATTTATGCTTCTTTAAAAGGACATTAATAATATATGGTGGGTCTAATAACCATCACTGATCAGCCTAAATGATGTTTTGAGATATTCAACAACTGTAATTCTATCTAATAAAAGAGTAATATGCAAATTTGACCATACCTTCCTATACCCACTAGCCATGCCCACAGCCACACCCACCAGCCAGTCAGGAGCAGATTATGCAGACAAACCCCAACCAAGATGGCTGCTGTCACTGTGAGCAGGAGGAAGGCTTGGGTTTCCCCGGCAACAGAGAAAGCCAAGCTTTCTGCCTGCCATTGCCGGCTTAGGACTCCACTCATTATTACAAAGTTGCAATTATAAAAGGTACAGAAATGGCGGCAGCCACTGAGCTGGAGAGAACAGAAGCTTGGGTTTCCCTGGCAAAGGAGGAAGCCAAGGTTTCCGCCTGTCATTGCCAGCCTAAGACTCTACTCTAGGCTACAAAGTTTCAAACAGAAATGGCTGCCACGCAGAAGGCTTGGCTCAGCTCCAGGCTACAAAGTTTCAATTGTAGACATAAATTAATCCCAGATCCCAGGGCCTCCACTTGGGTCGCTGGGGGGCATGGCTGGCCTCAAACCTCCACAGGCTCCTCATCCAGGCCGCCCCTTGACACACAAGAGGGCTGCCCCCATGTGGTCAAAGATCCTGCCCCGATGTGGACACAAGATGGCTACCACAATTATTGTCAGCAGGGGAGGACTGTTGGGAAGTTCCAGGCCTGCAAGGGAGGGCAGTTGTGGGCCATCAGGCCAGCAGGGGGGGGGGGGGGGGGGGCAGTTAGGAGGAACCAGGCCTGCAAGGCAGGGCAATTGGTGGCAATCAAGCCTACAGGGGAGGGCAGTTAGGGGTGACCAGGCTAGCAGAGGAGGGAAGTTGGAGACAAATAGGCTGGCAGGGGAGCAGTTAGACATCAATTAGGCTGGCAGTGTAGTGGTTAGGGGGTGATCAGGCTGGCACGCAGAAGCAGTTAGGGGCAATCATGGAAGCAGGCAGGTGAGCAGTTTGGAGCCAGCAGACCTGGATTGTGACAAGGATGTCCGATTGCCCGTTTAGGCCCGATCCTACCAGGAACGGGCCTAAATGTGCAGTCAGACATCCCTTGAAGGGTCCCAGATTGGAGAGGGTGCAGGCTGGGCTAAGGGACATTATCCCCCCCCCCCTTGCACAAATTTTATGCACTGGTCCTCTAGTCCTATCTAATAAAAGAGTAATATGCAAATTGACCGTACCTCCTTTCAGGCCATACCCACAGCCATGCCCATCAACCAGTCAGGAGCAGATTATGCAAATAAACCCCAACCAAGATGGCTGCCGCCACTGAGAGCAGGAGGGAGGCTTGGCTTTTTCCGGCAATAGAGAAAGCCAAGCTTTCCGCCAGCCATAGCCAACCTAGGCCTCCACTCAACGCTTCAATTTTAAAGGACACATAATCCCAACAGAAATGGTGGCAGCCACGGATCTGGAGAGAGCAGAGGCTAGGGTTGCCTGGGCGATGGAGGAAGCCAAGCTTCAGCAGCCTTAGCGTCTAGGTCTCCATTCCAGACTACAATGTTTCAATTATAGAAAGTAAATGTCCCAAACAGAAATGGCTGTTGCCATGGAGCGAACAGAAGGCTTGGTTCCGCTTCAGGCTACAAAGTTCAATTGTAGAACATAAATTAATCCCAGATCCCTGGGCCTCTCTTAGGTCACTGGGGGGTATGGCCAGCCTGCAAACCACCACAAGCCCCTCACCCAGGCTGCCCCAGGCCCCAAGGGAACCCCTACCCTGATCTGGGACAGCCTTCAGGGCAAACCAGCTGGCCCCCCACCCACACACTAGCCCCCTATCCTATGTAATAAAAGAGTAACATGCAGATTGACCATCAGTCCAATACACAAAAGGACTGCCCCCGTGTGGTCAAAGATCCTGTCCCCATGTGGACACAAGATGGCCACCACAAATGGCCAGCAGGGGAGTGACGTTGGGAGGTTCCAGGCTTGCAGGCGAGGGCAGTTGTGGGCAATCAAGCCTGCAGGGGGGAGCAGTTAGGGGTGACCAGGCCGGCAGAGAAGGGAAGTTGGGGGCAAACAGGCTGGCAGGGAAGCAGTTAGACATCAATTAGGCTGGCAGGGTAGTGGTTAGGGGGTGATCATGCTGGCAGGCAGAAGCGGTTAGGGGCAGTCAGGGAAGCAAGACAGGTGAGCAGTTTGGAGCCAGCAGTCCTGGATTGTGAGAAGGATGTCCGACTGTTTGAGGGTCCCAGATTGGAGAGGGTGCAGGCTGGGCTGAGGGACATCCCCCATCCTCTCCCTTCCTGTGCATGAATTTTGTGCACCGGGCCTCTAGTGTGTTATAAAAATGTGTGATTTCTGCTAGCAAAGATAAAAGTATAGACAAATCTTAATTGTTTTACTTTTTGTCACTCTGTCTAACCAGAATGTTGTTTCTTAAATCTGATCATGAACCTCTCCTTAAAAATTCTCTTGTGGATCCTCATTGACCACAGGGTAATTATCAGGTTCATAAAGTTGGCATACAAGATATTTATTTCATAGGTTACTTGCTGTCAGTTCAATGAACCCTTATTTCTTATGGTATAAACCAGGCCAAATAACTCACTCTTACGTGAATACCTTGTGCTATTTCATGCCTCTGCCCTATATCTGTGTTTATTACCTTTGCTTAGAATGCCTTTCCCTCTCTTGTCTGCCTTTAAATTTATGCTCTCCCTTAACTTCTCCCTTTTTTATATCATCTTTTGGCAGTTACTTCTGTAATGTTTTTTGTTACTCTTATCACTCCTTTGTTAAACTAAAAAATTATAAGAAAAATCACATCATTTATATCCACATATGCCCTCAGAATGCTCAGTATAATTTTTTTTTAGAGAATTGAACTTCAGTTTACCAGTTTTGCTATATAATTAATTATTTATAACCACTTCCAACATATTAAAAAGAAAGTGACATGTAAATAGATGTGTGAAAGCCTAATCTGGAGACAAATATTTTTAATATTTTAATAAAATATATACCTTAACATTCATGAAAGGTTTATACAGTGGGTCCAGATTATGCCCATGCTGAAGCTCGAAAATCTCCAGCACTTGATGGCAAGGTGGAACGAGACAGTGAAGGAAAAGAAGTAAGATACCCTGTTATTCTCAATGCACGAGAAAAATTAATTGCTTGGAAGGTCTGCCTTGCATTTAAGGTAAGATGTTATACATCCCATGTAGACCTATGTAAAAGGAATTCTCATTTTATTATTTTTTTAATAAAGTAACTGTTATTTGGGCTTATAATTGGAGAAATAAGCTGAGAAAGTAAAGTGATATATCTGAACAATTTATGTACTCTTCAAGGGATACTTGTAGTGCCCCAAAATAAAAATACATAATAAATGAAGGCCTTTGTTTTTCTGTATTCTTTCTGTATTACATAAAAGGGAACTTTGTCAATCTATTCAGAAATTAAAATTATGGGGGAAAAACCCAAAACACTAGAGTTAACCAGTGTTTAGGGTTATTATTTAACATACTAAAAACAAAACAGGTTGTCAGTGTTATTTACTCATAGAATTGAAAAACGATTTTTGTTGTCGAGTAACAGAAATCCTCAGTATTCTTCTAGCCTTGACAACCAACCTGTTAGCCTATTATATCTAATAAAATATGTTCATGAAGACAATATAAATATATTTCTTAAAGAAAACTTCTTTTTATTGACATTTTTACAGAGAGGAAGGGAGAGGGATAGAAAGAGACATCGATGAGAGAGAAACATCAATCAGCTGCCTCCTGCACTCCCCCTACTGGGGATGTGCCCGCAACCAAGGTACATGCCCTTGACCGGAATCGAGCCTGGGACCCTTCAGTCCACAGGCTGACGCTTTATTCACTGAGCCAAACCGGTTTCAGCAAAGAAAACTTTTTACTTCCAATATTTGACTATATCCCTCAATCTATATTGTTAGGCTTTTACTACTGTAAATATTTTTGTTATTATTGTGCTAATGGAAATATTCTTTTTCTATTTTTTTATTAATCTTCACCCTAGAATATTTTTCCATTGATTTCTTTAGAGTGAGGAAAGGGAGGGGAAGAGTTAGAGAGGAAAAACATTGATGTGAGACAGATACATCAATTGGTTGCCCTCCACACATGCCGAACCAGGGCTGGGAATCGAGCCTGCCACTGAGCCACAGCAGCCAGGGTGTACTAAATCTACTATAAAGATTTAGATGGAGGTTTAAACTGGTTTGTAATAACTTCAAAAGCTACACTTTTTAAGATTTGCCTTGGAGATATAACTTGAAGATGAGTGTGTATTGGATAGTAAATGATAAGTAAATTCTTTATTAATAATTTGAGGTCTCTATGGAAGGAATATTCGCCTATAAATATGTCTTACTATATTTAAATCATTTTAATTTGTAATACTAAGATTTCAAAAGCCATGACTTAACGTCACATTATTCTAACATGTGATGATTTGAATGTACAATAGAAGATAGGAAAATTTCTATAGCTTGAACAGAAAATGCATACCTTTCAGCTGTTTTGTTCTCCCAAATAAAGTGAATTTATTTTGGATACTCACAAGTATGTGCTTGTCAGGGTTTGAAAGACTCATAGGGATAATTTGACATTTCCTTTGCAATATTTCTTCAAAATTGTTTTTTTCTTTTTTTTGGATTAAAATGATGTCATTTCTGCTAGCACAAAATTTATCAAAGCCTTTTGTTTTTTAAAGAAATATTACTTGAGAACTGGATAAAAATACATAATTTTTTTGGTCTCCTTAGTTCCTTAAACATTATTGTTCTAAATCTAATACTTTATAATAATGATTATATGGCATGTGTTATATATTTTCAGCATACTGAAGTTACAAATAAGTAATATTTTTTTTTTTACTTGCTATAAAGTAAACTAGTAAACAATAACACACTTTTTGGCATTTATATAATTTGATATGTTCTAACAAGCCTGGGAAATTGTGAATATTAATTCAAATGGAACTTTAAATTTTATAATTTATTTTAAATAGCAAACAGTTTGTGGCTTTGATTTATTGCGAGCCAATGGACAGTCCTATGTCTGTGATGTCAATGGCTTCAGTTTTGTGAAAAATTCCATGAAGTATTATGATGATTGTGCAAAAATACTTGGGTATGAATTTTTTTCTTTATATTTCTTTTTCTTTACCTTTATTACAGCTAATACATACTTGTTATACAGAAACTAAATAATTATCAACATCAAATGATTAGGATTTTGTTAGCACTGTAAATGTCAACTCCAAAGACCATGCCAAATCATGACTTATAATTTGAGTTATCAAAGATAGATTAATTTATGACCAGTATAGATAAACACTTAAAGTTTTTTTAACTTCATAGATTTAGAAATGCTGTGGTTTCATTCTCTTATATGGCACAAAATTAACATTCATGAAGTAGATAACCAGAGTGAAATAGAAATATTTGAAATTCAGGATTGTTTTGAATAATACTATTTTTTAAAAACATGTTACTTACAGATCTTTCTTATGAGATTATCAACTGAATGTAAGAGAAATTACTGCTTACAGAGATGCCATCTTTATATTTAACCTGTTTTCTTATACCCTGATTTAAAAGTCTTATAAAACAAGAGCTACCTCTAAACATTTTAAAGTATAGATGACAAAGCCATAAGAAAATTAACACTTTAAAATGTATTTTAATAATTGGAATCAGCTTTTATTGTATATTTCAAAGATTTGTGAAAATATTCTTAAAGTGAAATTTGGGAGCTTACTAAATTTTAACATGAATAAAAATTAAACTAAAACAAAACCAAATTTTTTTTTTTTTTATTACTTAAGCATGTTTATTAACCCTTTTAGTAAAATGATAGAAATTTGTTTAAAATGGGCAATGGAATTTAAAATAGCTTATAGGTGATCAATACATTAGTAAAATTGATTAGTGACCATACAAAAGAGATCATCTTTGGTTTTAGAACCTTTGTAAAATAGATGTGATACAGTTATAATGCATTATTTGAATAGAATGTGACTTACATTTTTAAAACTAAAGTATATAAGTAAATACTTTAAAATTTATGGCATCCATTATTGTGTTCTGATATACTAGTTTAGAACTGTTTAATAATTTTTCTTAATCAGGATTGCTTCTTTGGGTTATTTATGTGCTGTTGTCACAATAATCACTAGATAGTTAGACTTTAACTCCTATGATTCTCTATTTTTTATCTTAAACTACTTTTTAAATATTTATTTGTTTGTTTGTTTGTTTGTTTATTTACTTTTACTTTTCTCAAAGCAATATTGTCATGAGAGAGCTTGCTCCACAATTTCATATCCCCTGGTCAATACCCTTAGAAGCTGAAGATATCCCAATTGTACCAACTACATCTGGAACTATGTAAGTTTGAATACTTTCATTTAGAAATTCCTTGGGTTTTCCCCAGTAATCTGTGCTATTACAATAAAGATTAAATTTCTGAATGATTATTAGATATTTTACTTGGTATATTTTCATGTGGTCCACTTTGCAGATGGAGTAATAGATTACATGCTTTTACAGAGGTTTTCCTGGACTAAAAATGTTTTATATTGTTATAAATAAAATCCCCCAAAATGCTTGAATAATTGTAGAACTGTTTAATTAAACCATAAAAATAAAGGAGTTGACAACAGTTGCATTACTTAAACTTTTATAGTTAGTGGTCATGCAACTTTGGCATGCTTAGCATGTAAAGAAAAAATATAAAGTTATGTTTTGAGCTAAGTTAATTGAATGAACATTGCTAGAGTGTTTCATAACATTCTAGTGAAAGTTACTGCTTGAAACTCATATATTACTCAGGTGAATTGACCATATTGTTCATATTCACAGGTTAGAGTCTTAGATTAACATATTAAATATTCTCAGAAGTCCTGGGAAAGAGGATGTCAAAAGTATTTAATTTTGTTTTTAAACCCGTATTTCCAAACTTATTTAACACAAATTGAGAATTTTTGTTTTAATTTTAGGATGGAACTTAGATGTGTCATAGCTGTCATACGTCATGGGGATCGAACACCAAAACAAAAAATGAAAATGGAAGTGAGGCATCAAAAGTATGTTTTAAGGGGGATAATTTAATACTCAGAAGATAATTTATTATTTTTGATAGATGATTAGCTATTTCAATTACCACATCATATAAAAAAACTGTTTACTACTATTTATTGGCCATTAATATTTAAACCTGTGGTTGCAAACAAAATCCATTTAAAATAATTGTATATGTCACCATCTGAAACTTATTGTGGCAGTATCCATAAATGACCCTCAATCTGACCTAGTTTAATTTATTACTGTAAATATATTCTATTTAATCTTGGTTTATTATTCTCTTATATTGCTCTCTGATAGTCATTAAACTCCCAACCTTCTAGAAGAAAATTAGTATGATGAAAGTTTGTATTTTTCTATTTAATATTTGACATGGGAAACCTGAGCCATTAAATATGTTCTAAAACATATTTTTGAAGTATATATGTGTGTGTTCTGACTTCAGAAAACATGTTTCAGATATTTTGTTTTATAATCATTTTAAAAAATCATGTTTTTATCATTAAAAATTTTTTCACGTAATCCAGTGATTATTAGTTTGATATGGGTTAGGAAAATATGAAAGTATATCAATCAACATAAAGAAACAACATGGTATTGTGAAGAAAAGCAAGAGGACACAATATTTGAAACCCAAAGAGCCTGAGTCCCATATCTATGATTTGTTATCATTATAGTTCTATCTCTACCATTTATTATAAGTGATTTAAGTATATAGTGAAAATATTAATTATTGCAAATGACTAATAGTGCTCTGTCTTTTTTATAAGGTTTTTTGACCTTTTTGAAAAGTGTGATGGATATAAATCTGGGAAATTAAAACTCAAAAAGCCAAAACAATTACAGGCAAGTGCATTTGATTTCTTGTTGAGTTTTAAGTCGCTAATGGGAAAGTTATATAAAAATGTAATGCTTTCTTAATTTATTTTACAGGAAGTGCTGGATATTGCACGACAACTTCTTATGGAGCTGGGGCAAAATAATGATTCTGACATTGAAGAAAACAAGTCAAAACTTGAACAACTTAAAACTGTGTTAGAGATGTGAGTATCTTTGAACTCCTTAATTTTGATGATGACTTGTAATGTTCTTTTGAAAATATGTGTAACTTTCCTTGTTAATGTCCTTCAGCTTGATAATTCTAATTTTTATCACTAGCTGAGGAGAAATTAGTGAAAGCCTATTTGAGATTTTTATTCTCATCAGTGAGAAAATAGATGTATTGAAGTTTATTGTTTTAGTTTTAATTTAAATGAGGAGATGATGAGAGGACATCAAATTTGGATCTTCTGTGAAGTACTACTTAATATGAAGTTCACTTTGCTAACTTGACAACAGATTCAGCTCTGTTTCAAAACATAATAATTTCAAACCATGTTTTTGTCAAGTGAAGTAGGTACCACCAGTATTTCTATTATAAACTTTACAATTTTGACCACTTACGATTTTACTTCATTTATTTATTTATTTCCTTTGTTTTTTAGACACATACATTTATGTTTTAATATATTTTTCTACTTCGTCATCTCTTTAAAATCATCTAAATTTTGTAGAGTAACTTTTTTGTATTATAATTACTTTAATCCTCACCAGAGGACATATTTTCTTGATTTTTGGAGAGGAGGAAAGGAGAAACTGAGAGAGAGAGAGAGATTGATGAGAAAGAAACATTCATCGGTGGCCTCCTGCAAGCTGCAAAGTGCCCCAACTGGGCCAGGATCAAACCTGCAGCCCAGCTATGTGTCCGGACTGGGAATCGAGTCCTCAGCCTTTTAGTGTACTGTAGGATACTCCTACCGACTGAGCCATGCCGGCCATAGCTCTATTTTCATTTTTAAGGTGCTAGAGTGACTTTTGCCACAGATTTTCTACTAGGATATTTTGAAGAATTCAACAAGGCAATTACAAATAGAGGAGGCAATAAATATAAGGTTTAGTTTTTTCTATAGATGGATTTAGTTGTTTTCTAGGAGATCATATTGAACACTTACTGAATATTGTTCATTCTGCTTGCCATTTTATTTTCCAGGTATGGCCACTTTTCTGGAATAAATCGTAAAGTGCAGTTAACCTATCTCCCTCATGGTTGTCCTAAAACATCTAGTGAAGAGGAAGGTATGTCATTAATGCCTATTATGTTTTATTTATATGTAAGGATTGGCTTGATTTTTAGTGATGTTTTGTTAACTGCTTTCTATCTAAAATGTAGATTTTTATCCTTTAAGTAAAGGGTAGATTTTATTGAAAACTTCATAGAACTTCTCTTTTACTTTGGGGTTGTTCCAGAAAACTTAGTTATAACTAAATGGTACTTAATGAGCTCTTCCTCTTTTGGTAGAAGAGGTCAAACTATACAGGATGAAAGCTCAAAAAATATGAAAAGACTATTTTAAAAAAATACACAATCAATGTGTTCCAAAATAGGTATTTTTCTCCAGAATGAGCCTTTAAATATGATTAGTCTCTTCAGAGCAGTCAACTCAAAAGTTTATATACTCATTTACCCTTCAAAAGAAAAATAGGCAGGGGTTAGAAAAGTCATTTTGTGGAGAAGTGCCGATGCCCAATAATATAATCCTACCTAATAAAAAGGGAATATGCAAAATGATTATCACACCATCACAAAGATGGCAGCACCCATAGCCACAAGATGGTGGCACCCAGTTTCCTCAGCCCCGTCAGAGTCCCCCAGCCTTTCAGACCCACCCTCAGCCCCCCAGCCACCTAGGGCCGGCCCAAGGCACAGGCAAGCCTCGGATGTTGGCTGCCCAGCCGCCCAGGTGGGCCCGAGGTGCAGGCAAGCCTCATATGGCAGCTGCCCAGCTGGTCAGGGCCACCCCAGGCTCAGGTAACAGGGCCAGCCCTCGGTGCAAACAAGCCTCCGATGGTGGCTGTCCAGCCGCCGAGGGCCACCCAAGCCTCTGGCTGAGGCTTGCACTGCTGGCAGTGGCAACAGCAGAGGTGTGATGGGGGCCATCACCTTTTCCTGATTGCCAAGTTGCCTCCTGCCCCTGGGGGCTCCCTGACTGTGAGAGGGGGCAGGCTACGCTGAGGGACCAACCCCCCCATCCAGTGCATGAATTTTCATGCACTGGGCCTCTAGTATGATAATAATTACTCTTGCTTAGCACATTGGGAAAGTATTTTCTTTTATTCTTTTCTCAAACTGGTAATAAAGAATGCTGATGAGAATATAGTGTGGCAGGATTTCAGTCTACTAATGGGAATATAAATTGGCGTAACTATTTGAATAGTAATATGTCAATATCTTCATATCAGGAACTTCAAAAAATGTTCATATGCTTTAACCTTAATTCTACTTATCTGATTTTATCCCAAGGAAATAATTGGATATTAAGGGAAAGAAGATTGATCTATTGGGACTTTTAAAGTAGCATTATTTATACTACAAAAGTTGAAGTAATGAGTATCAAACTTCAAAATTCTAAACAGAATTTAGACTATGCTGATCTTTATATGTTCCTTCCCCCTGCTGCCAGCACTGGCTTCCCTCTGGTAGGGACTTGGGCTTTCCTTGCTGTCCTGGGTTTGACTGGAAAGACTTATTTGGAAGGATGTCCGGTCTAATTAGCATAGTATGCTTTTATTGTTAGACACTAGAGGCCTGGTGCACAAAATTCGTGCACTGGGAGGGTTGTCTCTCAGCCCAGCCTGCACCCTCTCCAGTCGGGGACCTCTCCAATTTTAGGAGCTATCTGACTGCCAGTTTAGGCCCAACCCCAAACTGGCAGTCAAACATCCCTCTCACAATCCAGGACTGCTAGCCTCCAACCCACCTGCCTGCCTGCCTGATTGCCCCTACCGCTTCTGCCTGCCAGCCTGACCACCACCTAACCACTCCCCTGCCAGACTGATCGATGCCTAACTGCTTCCCTGTTGGCTAAATCACCCCCAACTGCCCTCCACCGCAGGCCAGGTCACCCCTAACTGCCCTCCCCTGCCTGCCTGGTCCCCCCAACTGTCCTCCCTCCTCTGTAGACCCTGATTCTCCCAACTGCTCTTCCCTACTGGCCTGGTCGCCTCTACCTGCCCTCCCATGTTGGCCTGATCACCCACAACTGCCCTCCCCTGCTGGCTATCTTGTGCAAGGGCATGATGGTCATGCATATTACTTCTTTATTATATAGGATTTTTAAATTTGATGTGTTGTTCTCTTATTATACTTGTGATTAATAGCAATATGCTTAATTTCTTTTATCTTAATCTTTATAATAAAAATACATTCCATAAATAACTAAATTAAAAGTCAGTTAATTAAATGTTCTTCCATAAATTAATATTGGTGTGCATGGTAAAGCACAAAGAACTATTAACTAGCCCCAGGGGAAGGGTGATTTTCTATCATTTCTAATCATCAGTTGTTTAGCACTTATATTGCTTGTTTTTAAAATACCTTTGTTTTTGTAGAATAACACAGACATCATAAAGGGCAGATCAAAATTAAGTATAGAAATTATTTATGGTTCCCTCCTCTAAGTCAGATAAAATACTTGGTCTGGGACATTTAGAGATTCCACAATTCCAAATTTTATTTTACTTATTTTTTAATTACAGTTGACATACAGTATTATATTAGTTTGATATGTACAACATAATAAACATTTCAGAAGTCTTAATTTTAAAAGCTGCTCTTAGCTGCATTTTTTGTATATCTCACCTATACATTTAAATTATAATTAACATTAGGCTCTGTCATTTCACATCTTCCTAAAAATTATGCAAATCACTGATTCCTAATCATAGAAAAGGGAAATATCTTCTTCATTTCAGCTCTTAACAATAAAGGCAAGATCTGGATCTCGTCATCAATCTAGCATGTGTAGCACAATTACATACATACGTTGCTATTATACCACTATGAGAGCAGTGAGGGAGAAGCAATACTTCTTTTCAGAGGACTCAGAAGGAGCTTTATTCCAAAGTATGGGGAAGATTTTGAGATTTTTAACAGGTGGTATAAGGGGTATTTCTGTCAGAGCCTACAAAGAGAGGTACGTTTAAGGAACAAAATAATACCGAATGGCCACAAAGAAGAATTAATCTTGAAACATGTGTTTAAAATAAACAAATTTGACATTTGCTTTATCCACTGACATGTATCCTAGACAGCCGAAGAGAAGAACCATCCTTACTTTTGGTTCTAAAATGGGGAGGAGAACTAACTCCTGCAGGCAGGGTCCAGGCTGAAGAACTTGGAAGAGCTTTCAGGTGTATGTATCCTGGAGGTCAAGGTAAATCTTGGAGTTTCTCTAATTTGGTTAAATTTATACATTGTGTTTTCATATCTTTATGTATTTTGAGACATTAAATGTTTATAGAAATGTTGTAAAATAAAAATATAGCTTAAGTGAGTTGAGGATTTATTTTCAGGAGATTATGCAGGATTTCCTGGTTGTGGATTACTTAGATTGCATAGTACCTACAGACATGACCTCAAAATATATGCCTCTGATGAAGGACGAGTGCAGATGACTGCAGCTGCTTTTGCCAAGGTATAATAAGTCAATGTTTTTAGAATTACTAGAATTTTTATCTAATGTTGCATTTTAAAATATTTTTACTAAGACAGTGTTAAATTTCCAAATCTGAAACTTTCAACTAAAGTCCTGAAATGACAGTGACTGATTATATTAGTAATAACATTTATTGTAAATAGTTTATGCCTTATAAAATTCAGCATGTAACAAAATAATTGTGATACTTTCTATTATTTTATATAAATAAATAATTTTAAAAGTTTTATTGGTTTTACTTAATATGTTTAGGGGCTACTGGCACTAGAGGGAGAGCTTACACCCATCCTTGTTCAGATGGTAAAAAGTGCAAACATGAATGGTCTTCTGGACAGTGATAGCGACTCTTTGAGCAGTTGTCAGCAACGTGTGAAAGCAAGACTTCATGAAATACTTCAGAAGGACAGAGATTTTACTACTGAAGATTATGAAAAGGTGGGGCTTAACAGAGTTTTTTACATGTGAAATATACACACAGAAAAGTACAAAAACATACACTTAGCCTTTATTGTATTATATCTTATAATCATCACCATTCAAATAGAGAAGTAGGACATTTCAACAACTATAGCCTCTGTGTACCTATCCCAATTGCAACCTCTCTCCTGGATAGGCAGAGAAAAAAGAGTTCAGCACCAGTAGAGTGATACTAACAGAATGACTATAATCATATCACTGGATATATCTACATCTCTATAGCTTTAGTAGTTTGAGCTCTTTTTTAAGCCTCAAGTAATAGAATATGTTTTATGTCTGGCTTCTTTTACTCAATATTGTTTGTGAAATTCACATTTTTTTTGAGGATTTTAATAGTTGATAATCATCTATCTCTGTGTAGTATTTTATTTCAGATGTTGGTGAACTTTCAGATTTGTCAGATTTGTTGGTCCTCTGGATTATGCATCTGATTTTCATTTGATTTATTTTTATTGCTTAATGTCTCATTCCTTCTATTGCTACAGTTTTATTTTGCCATTTTTCTAATTCTCAAAAACTAATGTCACTAGATGGGGGCTTATTAAGTCTTGAATATTCCCTAAAATATATGCTCTAGCCATAAGTTTTTCTTTATACACTATTTTGACTGTATTCATAAAATATAAATGTTTATGCAATTTGAGACATTTTCTCATTTTCTTTGTGATTTCTTCTTTGGTCATGGGTCATTTAGAAGTATATTTTTAAAATTTTCAAACCTTTGGCATTTGAAAGTTATACTTCCATTATTTCTAACTTTATATCATTTTGGTTCAGATAAAAATGCTTCTTGATTTCTTTATCTTTTTTTTCTTTTTCTTTTTTTTACTGTTGTGTTAAAATATCTGAATATAATTGTGTATCTTTCATATCTTTGTAGTCCTCTCAATTCTTGCTTTATCTGTTTTGATTCCATGTTATTAGATGTATATAAATTTAGAATATGTATATTTCAATCAGTACTTTTTGCCTCAGAGTTTACTTTGTTTGAGATTAATATAGCTACAACAGTCATTTTCTCTTATTTGGTGTTTGCATAGTATTCATATTACTTTTAATCTTTCTGAAACTGTATTTCTTAGGTATATCTCTTCAAATCTGTATATAGTTGTTTTTTAAATAATTCTTATGAAAATTTTGGTTTATTCTCTCATTTCTTGTTTCATTGGAATTATTTTTTTGTTAGTTTGGCATTTTTGTTTGATTTTACTATTTGTTTTGATATTAGCCCAGAGATGGCAATAGGCTTCTATGAATTTCTAAAAGTTGAAGGTTCACATCATGCTTTTACTCTTTTCCTGGACAATACAAGAACCCTAAAGAGTGCTTTTCAAACTTTAACCAGATGCTGATTCATCATATCTGGGGTGGGGAATGGAATTTTGCATTTTTAATAAGCTTCCAATTCATGCCAATACTATTAGTCCTTGAACTATATAGCAGTAAGACCCTAAATCATTGTAACATTTGCTCAGCTAGCAATTTACATGATATAATAAGTAATGTTTATTTTTATTCTGTATATCTTACACTCCACAATGTGTCATTTTTGTTATAATTTTATACAAGCAATATTTATTTAGACTTACCTATGAATTTACTCTTAAATTACTTTTCCTTCTTTCTGAATTTTAGTGTTTCCATTTAAGATCATTTTCATTCTGTTTGGAGAGCAATATAGTCATTCTGTTAGTATCACTCTACTGGTGCTTTTGTTTTCTTTCAACTTTCCTCTTAGGATATTTTTTCCTGGGTACAGAATTCTAGGATGGCACTTAACTTTCTTTTATTGCTTTGAAGATGTTGTTTTACTACCTTATAGCTTCCAGTGTTTATCTTGAGAAGTTAGTTGTTGATCTTATTATTGCACCTTTGAAGATAATTTTTTAAAATAACTCCTTTTGGCATAATTTAATCTTTGTTTTCAGCAGATTTTTAATTTTATGTCTAGATGTAAATTGCTTTTTAACTTTTTCTAATGGATTCTTGGGTCTTTGGTTTTAGTTTTGGGAAGTCTTTGTTTTGTTTTCCCTGTTACTTTCTCCTGGGTCTCCAAATATATGCTTCTAGAACTTTGTCTTATCCTTTCTTTGGATTTTTTTTTACATCCTTTTTTCTCTGTGATTTTTTTCTGGATAAAATATTGTAACCAATCTCTAATTTACTAAATTTATCTCTGGCTGTATCTAATGTGCTTATAAAGTCAGCCAGTGTATTTTTCAATTTCAGAATTTCTGTTTGCTTCTTTTTTATATATAATATTGTCATTTTTTATAATATGCAATTCTTTGATAATTGTCAGTGTTTTATTTTCTTGAACATAGAAAGTCTCTCTTTTGTTAGTTTTTGATAATTTATTACTTAGAGTCTCTGTTTCTGTTGTTTATTCTCCTGATTGCTATTCATGATGTCCTGTTTTCTTGTATGCCTGAATATCTTTAATTATGGTTGAACATTTATTTGTGGAAATAAATAGAATGTTAACATCTTCCAATAAGATTTTTCATTGTCCTTGCTATATACCTTTGGACATAGCAATCGAAGATTGCCTTAATCCAGTTTCAGAACAGATCTTTTTGGATCAGCAGTTGACCTGAACCTGATCTGCATGCAGTTTGTTGGTGGATTGATTTGCTTTAGATTCACACTCACTTTTTTGAGGCAGAGTTTATCAGCGTTCCACCTTTGGAAATCCTGGACTTCACTTTTACTTCCTTAGCTTAGTATGACTGTTAAAGCTCTACTCCACCTCTCTGCTGTCTATTCCGGATTAACAAATGTCTCCAGTTCAGAAACAGCCTTAAATGCCAGATTCACACTCTGTATGAATTTTGGTTCTATAATTCTTTATTATATTATTAGAGGCCTGGTACACAAAATTTGTGCATGGAGAGTGAAGGGTCCCTCAACCTGGCCTGCACCCTCTCACAGTCTATGACTTCTCAGGGGATGTCCGGGACCCCTCGCTCCTTACCACCCCCCTGCTCGCTGCTCCTTAGTGGTGCCGGGGAGGCTGGAGAAGCTCCCACCACCACTGCTGCGCTCGCCAGCAGTGAGCCTCATTTCTGGCTAAATGGCGGCTCTACCTGTGGGAGCGCACTGACCACCAGGGGGCAGTTCTTGCATTGAGCGTCTGCACCCAGTGATCATTTTGCATCATAGCGACCGGTCATTCTGGTTGCTCTGCGGTAGTGGTCACTTAGGCCTTTATTATATAGATTCTCAGATACCTCAAAGCAGAAGTATAGAAGTTCTTTGCCCAAGATTTTTATGTATTTACAATGGTTAGATTAAGCTGAACTACTAGTTCATCATAATGAGAAGTAGAACTCTACACTTTTTATTATTTTGTAGAAACTTACAAATTTGATGCCATTAAGTAACTTGCCAAGCTATGTGTAAAATCTAGAATTTAAAACTATGTTCTTATTTTAATAGCTTGTGCTGACTTGTAAAAAATCTTATCACAAAGGAATTAGCCTGGTTTTTAAGAGCACTAGCTCTATAGCCAGACTACCTGCTTTTTGATCCCACTCTTCACATACCAGTGGTTGATCTCAGGCTTAACCTCTAAATACCTCAACTGGAAAAAAAGATTATTATAATGATAGAGCCTTGGGATTATTACATGTAAATATATGATAAATGGTTAGAATAACATTTGTTCATATTGAGTCAACAAATTGTTGATGTAAGTTAGAATCAAATAGTACTCCTGCCATATTTTCTCTGAAGATGATCTCATGATAGCTAAGGTTTAATTATTTTAACATGAAATTCTGAGGTTTTTGCTTCATCCTTAATCTTATTACTATATGATGTGGCCATCTTAATTTGTGGCATGGAATTATTCTTTAGTTTTGTAAATCGTTACCTTGTACAGTTGTGCACAAACATATGTAAAATATATACTTTATCCATTTGTAGCTTACTCCGTCAGGAAGCATTTCTCTTATTAAATCAATGCATTTAATTGAAAATCCTGTGAAGACCTGTGACAAAGTGTATTCTTTGATACAAAGTTTGACTTCTCAAATCAGACATCGTATGGAAGATCCCAAATCATCAGGTAAATATGTTTTTTTAGAGCATAACGCAAATAAAAATTGCTATTTGGTTACTATAAATATTTTAAAGTGCACTAATCTTAAAAAATAAAACTTCTCATACTACATGTAGGTGTAAGTTCATATATATCCAGCAAAAGAATAAATAGCTAAGTTATAGTTGCTTTTTTTCCCTTGACAGCATGAAAGAAAACGTTCTTATTTGGTTCATTCTATAGCATTGCCAGATAGCTAAACACCAAATAGGCTGGATAATAAGCAAGAGCAAACAAGAAGAAGGTGACCTACGCTCTGGCTCTGACACTAGCTTGGTTAATAACTTGGACAACCTTGTAATCTTGGATTACTTACTAATAAAAGTAGATCTTTGAATTGTTTAATTTGTACAGTTTCTTCTCGTAATGACTGTCTACTCTGTTAGTAACGTGAATTGAATAAAATAATAGATGATAATATCCTATCTAATAAAAGATTAATATGCAAATTGACCATACCTCCAATCAAGCCATGCCCATCAGCCAATCAGGAGCAAATTATGCAAATAAACCCCAACCAAGATGGCTGCAGCCACTGAGAGCAGGAGGGAGGCTTGGGTTTTCCTGGCAATGGAAGAAACCAAGCTTTCCGCCTGCCCTTGCTGGCCTAAGCCTCTACTCAGTGCTACAAAGTTTCAATTATACAAGATATATCCCCACAGAAATGGCAGCAGCTACGGACTGGAGAGAGCAGAGGCTAGGGTTGCCCGGGCGATGAAGGAAGCCAAGCTTTCCGCAGCCCTGGCCTGCCTTGGTTTCTGCTTAAGGCTACAAAGTTTCAGTTATAGAAGGTAAATATCCCAAGAGAAATGGCTGTGACCACGGAGCAAGCAGGAGGCTTGGCTCCGCTCCAGGCTACAAAGTTTCAATTATAAAACCTAAATAAATTTCAGATACCAGGGCCTCTGCTTGGGTTGCTGGGGCGCGTGGCCAGCCTCCAAACCACCACCAAGGCCCTCGCCGAGGCCGCCCCATACCCCAAGGGAACCTCCACCCTGATCTGGGACACTCTTCAGGGCAAACTAGCCAGCCCCCACCCATGCACCAGGCCTCTCTCCTATCTAAAAAAGAGTAATATGGAGATTGACCATCACTCCAACACACAAGAGGGCTGCCCCCATGTGGTCAAAGATCCTGCCCCCATATGGACACAAGATGGTCACCACAAGATAGCTGTCAGGGGAGGGCCGTTGGGAAGTTCCAGGCCTGCAAGGGAGGGCAGTTGTGGGCAATCAGGCCAGCAGGGGAGGGCAGTTAGGAGTGACCAGGCTGGCAGAGGAGGGTAGTTGGGGGCAAACAGGCTTGCAGGGGAGCAGTTATCAATTAGGCTGGCAGGGTAGTGGTTAGGGGGTGATCAGGCTGGCAGGCAGAAGCGGTTAGGGGCAGGCAGGCGAGCTGTTGGGAGCCAGCAGTCCTGAATTGTGAGAAGCATGTCAGACTTCCCTGGGGGGGGGCCCAGATGGACTGAGGGACATCCCCCAGTCCCCATGCACAAATTTCATGCATCGGGCCTCTAGTAATTAAAATAAGTTAAAATTCAGAATTGAACATTTATTAGCTTCAAAGAGTTTTGTGTATAATTCTTCCTGTTTCGTACTATTGATGTGTGTACCATATGGAAAGGTCTTTATAAACCCGTGTTTTACCTATATATACTTTTATTCAAGTCTACAAAATATATGGTTGTTAATAGCTTATGCCTGTGGTAACATTTCCAGCTCCTTAACAATTTTATCTTTGCATTCTAAAAAATTGCTAGTTATCAATCTTTTTAGTATATTCTTAATTTGGTTTTTAACTTTAATATTTTTAAAATGTCGTTGTTTTAGATATCCAGCTTTACCATAGTGAGACATTAGAGCTTATGCTACGTAGATGGTCCAAGTTGGAGAAAGACTTTAAGACAAAGAATGGAAGATATGACATCAGTAAAATCCCTGATATATATGACTGTATAAAATACGATGTCCAGCATAACGGTTCCTTGAAGTTAGAAGACACAATGGAATTATATGGTCTTTCAAAGGCATTAGCAGATATTGTTATTCCTCAGGTAAGTAATTCCTAGGAATCAATTTTTTTAATATTGTATAGATATCTTATTAGTGGATAAAAGTCAGCTGATTTTCATGTTCATTTAAAACCCACAACTTCAAAAAGGAAACTAAGTAATTATGAATTTATATTTTGTACCTTTTATTATATGAAATTATTATTTGATTTTCTAATTTGTTTGTAATGACTTATTTAAAAAATCTTTATTGTTGAGAGTATTACAGTTGTCCCCCTTTTTGCCACCATTGTCCCATTCCACTTGGTTCCTGCCCCATCCTAGGCCCTCAACACCCTATTGTTTGTGTCCATAGCTAATGCATATCCTATCTAATAAAAGAGTAATTTGCAAATTGACCACACCTCCAATCAGGCCATGCCAACCAGCCAATCAGGAGCAAATTATGTAAATAAACCCCAATCAAGATGGCTGCCACCACTGAGAACAGGAGGGAGGCTTGGGTTTCCCTGGCAATGGAGGAACCCAAGCTTTCCGCCTGCTGTTGCTGGCCTAGGCTTCCACTCAATGCTACAAAGTTTCAATTATAGAAGATACATAATCCCAACAGAAGTGGCGGCAGCCACTGAGCTGGAGAGAGCAGAGGCTAGGGTTGCCCGGATGTTGGAGGAAGCCAAGCTTCTGAAGCCCTAGCGCCTAGGCCTCCAATGTAGGCTACAAAGTTTCAATTATAGAATTTAAATAAACACAAACAGAAGTGGCTGTGACCACGGAGCGAGCAGAAGGCTTGACTCCACTCCAGGCTACAAAGTTTCGATTGTAGAACATAAATTAATCCCAGGGCCTCTATTTGGGTCACTGGGGGGCGTGGCCAACCTGCAAACCACCACAGACCCCTCACTCAGGCCGCCCCACACTCCAAGAGAACCCACTGTGATCCAGGGACACCCTTTATGGCAAACCAGCCGGTCCCCACTCATGCACCAAGCCTCTATCCTATCTAATAAAAGAGTAATACGCAGATTGACCATCATTCCAACACACAAGAGAAATGGCGGCAGCCACTGATCTTTCCCCATGTGGTCAAAGATCCTGCCCCCATGTGGACACAAGATGGCCACCACAAGATGGTCAGCAGGGCAGTGCCATTGGGAAGTTCCAGGCCTGCAAGAGAGGGCAGTTGGGGGAAATCAGGCCAGCAGGGGAGTGTGGTTGAGAGGGACTAGGCCTGCAGTGAGGGCAGTTGGGGGCAATCAAGCCTGCAGGAGAGGGCATTAGGGGTGACCAGGCCAGAAGAGAAGTTAGGGTCAAATAGGCTGGCAGGGGAGCAGTTAGACATCAGTTAGACTGGCAGGATAGTGGTTAGGGGGTGATCAGGCTGGCAGGCAGAAGCGATTAGGGGCAATCAGGGAGGCAGGCAGGTGAGCAGTTTGGAACTAGCAGTCCTGGATTGTGAGAAGGATGTTCGACTGCCCATTTAGGCCCCGTAGGACTGGGCCTAAATGGGCAGTCAGACGTCCCCCCGAGGGGTCCCAGATTGGAGAGGGTGCAGGCTGAGCTAATGGAAACCCCTCTGTCCCCCCACACACACACACACACAAATTTCGTGCACAAGGCTTCTAGCATGCATATAAGGTCTTTGGTTAATCTACCCCACTCCTTCCCTCTGAGATTCATCAGTCTGTTCCATGTTTTCATGCCTTTGGTGTTATTTTATTCATCAGTTTATTTTGTTCATTAGGTTCCTTTTTCATTTATGTTGATTTTTAGATTCAGTTTTTGATATGTATCTATTGCCATTTTGTTCATATTTTTAATCCTTTTTTTCCCTCACCTTCTTCTTCTTCCTCTTCCTCTTAAATAATATGCTCCAAACATTTCATGCAATGAACTCTTTTAGCTTTTTCTTGTTTGTGAATCTCTTTACCTGACCTACAATTCTGAATGAAAGCTTTGTAGTGACTTTAAAATTTAAGCATTGATATTCCTGAAGAACAATAATGCACTAACAAATAAGACAACTGAAAACATAATGGAATAAATTTCTTAAATATTTATTGGGCAGCTATTGTATATCTACCAGTCTTATGCTGTGGAGATGGGTGTGGAGTGAGAGAAAAAGATAGCTATGGCCCTATATAAATTTTAAAATTCTTTACTTTATCGGAAAATATTTTGAAAATATATTCAGAGGTCAAGATGTAAATAGTTGTTGGGAAAGGTGTTCATGGGTCTTTTTATTATAGGAAAACAAAGTAAAGCCAGAATTTAAATAACTGAAATGCAGTTAAGCAGAGAATCAGATTGATAATAAAGAGGTAAGTGATAAGACAAGTTGAGGTTAAAGGTATCTTAGAGGAAAATATATTACAATGGCTAAATAAATATACGAATGATGCCGAAACCGGTTTGGCTCAGTGGATAGAGCATCAGCCTGTGGACTGAAAGGTCCAGGTTCAATTCTGGTCAAGGGCATGTACCTTGGTTCAGGCACATCCCCAGTAGTGGGTGTGCAAGAAGCAGCTGATCGATGTTTCTCTCTCATCGATGCTTTTGACTTTCTCTCCCTTCATTTCTATAAAAAAATGAATAAAATATGTTTTTAAAAATATATCGTATATATACAAATGATTTGTTAACATAATCATGTTGCATTAACTTAATTCTAAACATTCAGGAATTGGGAATGAAAAGTTGCTTTCCAAAAATTGGGATAAAAAGAAAACTCAAGTATTAATGGTGTTTTAGATAAGGTCTTCTATTTTTTTGTATGTATTTCTGGTATGTTGCTTAAATAGGAGAAGAAATTTCTGACCATCTCCTTGTAACTTAAATATTTATAATAAATAGTAGAGGCCCAGTACACAAAATTTCTGCACTGGGTGAGGGGGTGTCCCTCAGCTTAGCCTGAACCCTCTCTAATCTGCAGATATACTTTTTCTATTAAATTTATGTATGTAACAAATGTTCTCTGTAAAAATACAACCAGGATAAACATACTGTTTTACAACATGATTTTTGCCCCTTCACTTAGCATTAAGACCTTTTCATGTCTGTACATCCCTCCAAGAGCTCCCCCTGAGCCCCCCTCATAGCTTGCTGCCTTGGCCCCTCCTGTAGCTTTCCGCCCGCTTGTAGTTTGCTGCCCCACCCTCCTGCAGATCCTTGATCTGGTTGTTACAGGGTCATTATGTTAGCATATTCCTCTCTTATTATATACAACTAGAGGCCCGGTGCATGAAATTCGTGCATGGGGGTGGGGGGATACCTTAGCTCAGCTGGCACCCTCTCCAATCTGGGACCCCTGGAGGGATGTCCAACTGCTTGTTTGGGCCCAATCCAGGATCGGGCCTAAATGGGCAGTCAGACATCCTTCTCACAATCTGAGACTGCTGGCTCCAAACTGTTCGCCTGCCTGCCTCCCTGATTGCCCTTAACTGCTTCTGCCTGCCAGCCTGATCACCCCCTAACCACTGTCCTGCCAGCCTAATTGATGTCTAACTGATCCCCTGCCAGCCTGTTTGTCCCCCAACTTCCCTCCTCTGTCGGCCTGGAACTTCCCAATGGCTCTCCTCTGCTGGCCATCTTGTGGTGGCCATCTTGTGTCCACATGGGGGCAGAATCTTTGACCACATGGGGGCAGCCCTCTTGTGTGTTGGAGTGATGGTCAATCTGCATATTACTCTTTTTTAGATAGGATAGAGGCATAGTGCATGGGTGGAGGCCAGCTGATTGCACTGAAGAGTGTCCCAGATCAGGGTGGGGGTTTCCTTGGGGTGTGGGGCAACCTGGGCGAGGAGCCTGTGGTGGTTTGCAGGTTGGTCATGCCCCCCAGTGACTCAAGTAGAGGCCCTGGGATCTGGGATTAATTTATATTCTACAATTGAAACTTTGTAGCCTAGGGTGGAGCCAAGCCTCCTGCTCGCTCCATGGTCACAGCCATTTCTTGTCTGGGTTTATTTAAAGTCTGTAATTGAAACTTTGTAGCCTAGAGTGGAGGCCTAGGCGCTAGAGCTTCAGAAGCTTGGCTTCCTCCATCATCCGGGCAACCCTAGCCTCTGCTTTCTCCAGCTCAGTGGCTGCCGCCACTTCTGTTGGGATTATGTATCTTCTATAATTGAAACTTTGTAGCATGGAGTGGAGGCCTGGGCTGGCAAGGGCAGGTGGAAAGCTTGGCTTCATTGCTGGGGAAACGCAAGCCTCCCTCCTGCTCTCAGTGGCCGCAGCCATTGGGGTGGGATTTATTTGCTCCTGATTGGCTGGTGGGTGTATCGGAGGTTCGGTTTATTTGCAAATTACTCTTTTATTAGATAGAGTGGTGGAATGCTGTGATGTAACAGTAACTTATTTAACCGCTTCTCATATTTGGAAATCTGGATTTTTTTTTTCTTTCACTCTTTACACCTGTTTTTATCTTAAGATTATTTCTGTAGCTTTAGAAATCTTAACAGTTTTCTTCCAGATGAGCTGTGTGTGAGAGTATCTGTTTCCTCATGCCTTGATAAAAATAAAAATTTCCGCTGGTAATTTTTAATTCCAGCACTTTCCTTTCATTGACTTGTACATACACAATTGCATTATAGCCCTTTTACCTACCTAATTCACTCTCATCTATGTTGGCAAGATAGTTGAACCAACCAAGCTTTACTTTAAGACAGTGGTTGGCAAACTGTGGTTCACAAGCCGCAGTTTGCCACTCTGTTGACTAATGAGTTTGCCTACCACTGGGATAGGGGCTTAATCACAAGAAACAACAATAGCCTTTAATTATTGGAATGGAGAATCTAGGTCAGTGGTCCGCAAACTCATTAGTCAACAGAGCGGCAAACCGCGGCTCAAGAGCTGCAGTTTGGGGGCCACAGGTTTAAGGAAAATGACCCAGAGAAGTTCCATTATTGTAGGTCTTCCTTTTGTAATCAGTCAACCTTTTCTTTATTAGGCAGTCTTGAACATACTTATCTTTGGCCATCTGGGAAGTACCTGCTAGCAAGAAATTTCCTTTAAATTCCAATATCCCAGTTGTACTTGGAGAGAGTTGTACCTGTTTCTTTCTCCTCTCTACTCTCCCTTCTTTCCCTCTCTTGTCCATCTCACTTTCTGCCCTCTTCCTTTTCTCTCCTCTTATCCAATCTACACACACAGATTTTTCTCTTCTCATCATTTTTTATCTACTTCTTTGAACTAATTTTATTAGAATTATTATTATAATTTATTTTTCTTTATACCTCATATTACAATCTCTCATAAATTGATTTAACCTATAATAATTATAGATATCATGAAATTTTATAATTTTTTGGCATTTTTTTGCCCACCACTAATTAAAATTTTAAAAGTATTGGCCAAAGGCTTTATATAATTTGTTGGCCTTTTTATTCTTTTTAATATTTGAATAGATAAAAATCTCAGTTTCAGCCAAAACCAGTGTGGCTCAATAGAGCATCAGCCTGCGGAATGAGAGGGTTCCAGGTCCGACTCCGGTCAAGGGCATGTACCTTGATTGTGGGCACATCCCCAGTAGGAGGTTTGCAGGAGGCAGCTGATTGATGTTTTTCTCTCATCAATGTTTCTGACTTTCTATCCCTCTCCCTTCCTCTTTGTAAAAAAATCTATAAAATATATATATTTTTTAATCTCAGTTTCAATTTATGTTTCTTTTCATATGTTTATTGACTATTTGTTCTGTGCTTCAGTGTTTGTATTCTTAATCCATCTTTGTTTTAAGGTTGTTTCTACACTTAAAACCTAACCTGTAGTCCAATTGAGTTGGACTACAACCCATAAAGATTGATTACATTCATCCATTCATCATCCCTTCTTCAGAAATTATTAGGTGGTTTTTTTTTCCAGTCCCACCAAAAATTCTTTCAATTGTACTTAATAGTTTTGGGAATAAATAGCTGCAGAAATGTGAACTAGAAGTTGTGTATAGTTTTCTAAAAGGCTTATTATAGTTCTTTAATTTAGCAGTGTGCATTTGTTCGAGCTCTTTAGCATTATACTTTTTTTTCTAATATCATGTGTTTTCTGTTTAGGAATATGGTATAACCAAAGCTGAAAAGCTGGAGATTGCCAAAGGCTACTGTACTCCTCTAGTTAGAAAAATTCGTTCAGACCTTCAGAGGACACAAGATGATGACACTGTAAATAAACTCCATCCTGTGTAAGAGACTGTACTGGCATTTAAATCTATAGGTGTCTGTTTTGATATACTTCAAATATAGATTTCTTTTTAATGTTCCTAGGAAGTAATTAGGAATGTGTCACTTGGCACACTGTGGAAATAAGGATTGCCTCAGTGGTCAGCAAACTACGGCTCATGAGCCGCACCGCAATTTGCCGCTCTGTTGACCGATGAGTTTGCCGACCACTGGCCTAGGTATTCCTACTAGTTAACTTCCAACCAGGATTTCTTTTTCCTTCCAAAATGGGTAAGAACTGAAGTGAAAAGGGAAAAGGGGTATGTGTCAATATTCACATTATTCATCATGTACCCCATTCAGCAGTATAAATGTGAATTTCTTCAATGCAATGACCTCTGTTATTTTTAGTAGAGGAGCTACAATGAGCTATTGGCAGTGAATTTGACTAATGTTAATTCTTCTTTGACTAATCTCAGAGGTCCCATTTAGTTCCAGTTATTTTCATATTAAATGAATATCTAATAAGATACTCTTCAATTGTGGTTGGAAGAGGGATAGATTTATTTATGGCGGTCTTTTACTTCTAGTAAGATTAAATTCCATTTTATAGAATAATTTCAATGCTTCTTAAGTTTTGACTATATGGTTGTTTTACTACCGTCTGCTTTTAACTTTAGGTATTCCAGGGGTGTTCTGTCTCCTGAACGTCATGTCCGTACCAGATTATATTTCACCAGTGAAAGTCATGTACATTCTTTACTATCTATTCTTCGCTATGGTGCCTTATGCAATGTAAGTAGAATAAGTTATTTCAATCTACTTAACAAATGTTTCCTTGAATTTGTCATCAAATCACTAATGCCTGTTTTTACTGTGTAATTTTTTAATTAAATCTTTACTGTTGAAACTATTACATATGTTCCCTTCCTCTTTCCCCCCTCCATTGACCCCTTCAAATAATGAAGATTTGGTATCTAAATCTTAATCTATCTTATTATTGGGACTTGATAGATTAAGTTATTATCGAAGTTACTCCAAGGCTATTTTAGAGTTCTGTGCCTGTCATATTTTTCCAATTCGTATGTTTTTTCGTCTTATTTTGGGTTCTTCTTTGTTCCAACAAAGAATAGCAAAGTGGCATCCCTTGCAACATTGTAGGTTTGTGGAACTTTAATAAATGAAATAGTGAGTGAAAAAAAGTGGCCCTTAATTAGCAAGGCAATAGCTTATATATTCACTAATAACAATAGAATTATTTTTGGAGAGGATAAATATGTCTCCTGTGTAGTCCCCTCTTAATGCTTTTGCACTTATCTAGAACATGGAAAGAACATGCAGGGCATAGGAATCAATAGAAGGCCTGTAGTTGGAACATAATAATGAGTGATGGATAAATGGCAACAGGTAAGTTTGGAGAGCCAGTGCCTTGGATCATAAGGGTATTGGGAAACCATTGAAATGTTTTAAGCAGGGGAAGTAAGAATATTTGATTACTCTGTGGACAGCACATAGGTGGGAGTAGATATAAGGAAATCAGGAAGTTATTGAAATGATCTAAAGAAGGATGGTATAGTTTGAACCAAGGTGGTGGCGGTTAGAGCTTGCTGAGTACACATTATATTTCTCAAAACAAAAGCTGCACAACTTTAAAAATCTGCGCTTCCCAATATAAGAAAAAACGTTACATATATTTACTAAAGTAAAAATTAAACTCTACCAAAATGATGTCCTATTTTCTAATTTAAAAAAAAATTAACTTATTTGAACTATAAATATTATCCCAACTCATACAGCCCTTGAAAGACCCTGAAACTAATATACTTAAAACCTTGTTCAGTATCTTCTCAGTTGAAACTTTTGATGTTTCAATGTGGCCTGAGTAAAATCTATCCCTCTAAAATAGCCTTTGAAAAAGATTTGTTTGAGAAATAAGATTAAGCAAGGTTTCAGGGAATACATATAATGAACCTTAATTAAAGATAAATATCACATGATTTCACTCATTTGTGTAATATAAATAACATAAACTGATGAACAAAAATAGAACCAGAGTCATAGAAGCATCAAACAGATTGTCCAACATATGACTGAAATTGGGGGTTAAGGGGGTAAGAGATCAACCAAAGGACTTGTGTATGTGCATATGAGCATAACCAAGGGACCGGGGGGGGGGGGGGGGGGGGTAATGGGCATGTACTGGGGGATGGGAGAGGTCAGGAAAAGGTCAGTGGGGGAAAAGGATACTCATGTAATATTTTAAATAATAAAGAATTTAATTTTTTTTTAATCATCTCATTAGAACAAAAGATATTCCTATTACCAGGAAAATTCCAAGGGATTTAGGAGCTCAGAGAGCAAATGTTAGAACAAAAGAAGCTCTAAGTGTTCTTAGCACTTAGAAAATTATAAGGATTTTAGGAGCTCTCTTCCAGAAATGGGGAACAGAAGAATATATGTATAATTTAATATTCCATTGATGTAATTTTCCATACTTAAAACATAATATCCAATGATCTTGAATGAAAATAATCTATTAATACATGAATAACAAGAATATTTTTTTTCTCCTAAATACATTGTTCTAAATTTCTTTAAAGTGATTCAATATTCTTTTTTAATTTCTATATCCTGGCAACATGGAAGGAATATTTAGTGTTATGAATAATCTATGAAGGAATAATTGCAAATATTCAAAGTTAAGTCAATAAAGCCTGCACTTGATTTTGCTTAGTTTTTAATATACCATTCACCATGTTGAAAGCAAAATAATGCATGTTTGAAAAGCAAAAAACCAAATTAAGTCTGTAATAGCTCATAAAATATAAAGATATTGTATGCTAAAAATACATAACCTATGTAATTGCTTATATAATAAGAGCCTAATATGCTAAGTGTCTGGTTGTCTGGTCAACCGTTCAACCAATCAAAGCATAATATGCTAATGATATGCCAAGGCTATTCAACTGCTTGCTATGACAGGCACTGACCACCAGGGGACAGTCAACCAGTCAGTCAGTCACTGTGACATCCATTGACCACCAGGGAGCAGATGCTTCAACTAGTAGGTTAGCTTGCTGCAAGGGTCTGGCCAATTGGGACTGAGCAAGACAGTCCAGACATGCCCTGGAGCCCTTCCATAATCCCTCCTGGCTGGCCAACCTCCTGCATCCCTCCCTGGCCCCGATCCCTTCTGGCTGGCCAACCTCCTGCATCTCCTCCCTGACCCCGATCATGCCTGGCCTGCACCCTCTCGCAATCTGGGACCCTTCAGGGGATGTTGGAGAGCTGGGTTCGGCCCAATGGCAGAACAACTGGTTGCTATGATGCGCAGTGACCACCAGGGGCCTGACGCTTAATGCAAGAGCTGCCGCCTGATGGTCAGTGTGCTCCTAAAGAGCACTGCTCAGCCAGAAGCTGGGCTCATGGCTGGTGAGCACAGCAGCAGTGGCAGGAGCCTCTCCTACCTCTGTGGCAGCACTAAGGATGTCCAACTAACAGCTTAGGCCCCACCTAACCCATCAGTGGGACATCCGTCAGGGGCTCCCAGACTGTGAGAGGCTCAGGCCAGGCTTAGGGACACCCCCTCCTCCCAAGTTCATGAATTCTGTACATCAGGCTGCTAGTCTATAATAATTCTATATAATAAAAGATAAACATGCAAATTTGACCATACCTTCGCTATGCTACCAGCCAATCACGAGTGGGGGCGGGCCGAGCGGTGTGAGGTGGGGGGTGGGGCCGAGAGGGGCGGAGCTACGGGGCCGAGGCGCAGGCGTCAGCGGTGGCGGAACTGTAGCACCACCACAGCACCACGTCCCTTAGTGTCGAGCCAGGGGACCTGAGGCCAGGCCAGGGGATCTAAGGCTGCGCCCTTTGCTCCTGCACTGGGCCAGGGGACCTGAGGCTGCACCCTGCCCAAAGGGCTTGATGGGACACCTGAGGCCACATCCCCCACCTCAGTACTGGGGGACCTGAGGCCAAGATGGAGGTCCTAAGCCTGCACCCCCTGACCTGGTGCCTGCCCAGGGGACCTAAGGCTGTGCTGGGGGACCTGAGGCCATGATCCCTGCCAATAGGACTTGATGGGGGACCTGAGGCTGCGTCCCCCACCCAGTGCCGAGCTGAGGGACCTGAGGCTGTGCGTCCCTGCCTTGCAGGGCTTCAGGGTGAGGCTGGCTGAGTCTGGGTCTTGTGTGATTTCAAGGTGAACACGGGTGGGCAGAGACTTGACTCTGGGTCCCACAGCATGCCCCAGACTCTTAACAGGAATGGAGATTTTCGTATACATTTTATTAATTCTTTCATCTTTGATAACTTCTATTATAGAGAAAGGGGAAATAGCAATCCTATATAATAAAAGAGAAAAATGCAAATTTGACCATACCTTTGCTCCTGATTGGCTATGCTACCAGCCAATCAGGAGCAAGGGTGGGGCCAAGTGGCATGAGCACCGGGCCCCGGGGGTGGAGATGAAACAGCAGTGGCGGCGATCACCCAGCCCCCGGGCACTGTGAGGGGAAGCGGCGGTGGCGGCGGCAGCAGGGAGCGCCCAGCCCCCGGGGTCGGGTGGTCACAGGCAGCTGGGGCTGAGCTGAGCAGGGCAATGGCTGGGTGCCCAAGGCCTAAAGCCTTACTAGAGGCTTTAGGCCTTGGGCAGGCTGGAGGTGAGCCATCAGTTAGACATCCCCTAAGGACTCCCAGTATGTGAGAAGGGGCAGATTGGGTTGAGGGTCCACCCACCCCCAGAGCATGAATTTCATGCACCGGGCCACTAGTAAAAGCATAAGATGCTAATTACACTGGATGTCCTTCTGGACAAAGCCAGGGCTGTGAGGGAAGCCTGGGTCCCTAGTGCCAGAGGGAAGTTGGTGCCAGCAGCCAGGGCAAGGAAAGTCTACAGTTGCTCGAAGTTCATGCATCGGGCCTTAAGTACCCTATCTAATAAAAGAGTAATATGCAAATTGACCATACTTCTGATTAAGCCACGCCCATCATCCAATCAGGACCAAATTATGTAAATAAACCCTAACCAAGATGGCTGCAGCCACTGAGATCAAGAGGAAGACTTGGATTTCCCAGACAATGCTTTCCACCTGCCATTGCTGGCCTAGGCCTCTACTATATGCTACAAAGTTTAAATTATACAAGATTATATCCCAACAGAAATGGCGGCAGCCACAGAGCTGAAGAGAACAGAGGCTAGGGTTGCCCGGGCAATGGAGGAAGCTAAGCTTCTGAAGTCCTAGCACCTAGGCCTCCATTCTAGGCTACAAAGTTTCAATTAGAGGATTAAAATAAACACAAACAGAAATGGCTGTGACCACGGAGCAAGCAAGAGGCTTGGCTCCACTCGAGACTACAAAGTTTCAATTGTAGAATATAAATTAATCCCAGATCCCAGGTCCTCCACTTGGGTCGCTGGGGGGCATGGCCAGCCTGCAAACCACCATAGGCCTCTCGCCCACGCTGCCCCTCACCCCAAGGAAACCCCACCTTGATCCGGGACACTCTTCAGGGCAAACCAGTTGCCCCCCACCCATGCACCAGACCTCTATCCTATCTAGTAAAAGAATAATTTGCAGATTGACCATCACTTCAACACACAAGAGGGCTGCCCCCTTGTGGTCAAAGATCCTGCCCCCATGACACAAGATGGCCAGCAGGGAAGGGCTGTTGGGAGGTTCCAGGCCTGCAAAGGAAGGCAGTTGTGGGCGATCATGCCAGCAGGGGAGGGCAATTAGGAGTGACCAGGCCAGCAGAAAAGGGAAGTCAAGGGCAAACAAGCTGGCAGGGGAGCAGTTAGACATCAATTAGGCTGGCAGGGTAGTGATTAGGGGTTGATCAGGCTCGCAGGCAGAAGCGGTTAGGGACAATTGGTGAGCCTGGCAGGTGAGCAGTTTGGAGCCAGCAGTCCTGAATTGTGAGAAGGATGTCTTAAGTGCCTGATCTTGGATCGGGCCTAAACTGGCAGTCGAACATCCCTCCAGGTGTCCCAGATTGGAGAGGGTGCAGGGTGGGCTAAGGGACACGCCCTCCCCCTGTGCACAAATTTTGTGCACCAGGCCTCTAGTATGTATATATTTATGAATTCTTGGATATTGTGTTTAAGAGACTGCTACTAAATTTTATTACGTTTTATTTGTTCATTAAAGCCTAGCAAAATATAACTCTAACACTAAATTAGGTATTACATGATGTTCTTATTAATAGTGTATTTAACTTGAACTCATTATTTATAATAATTTACATCTAATGAAACTTAGGTATGCTATGCTAATTTATGTTTTCTCTTATCAAGTTTGAAAAAATATATAGACATCTTTGTACGTATCTCCAATCCAAACACTTAACACAAACAGATACAGCTTTTGCTCCAGAGTAGTGCTTAGGTAGAGAGTGGCTGGTCTAGTGGTTTGGCATTATAGCATTGGAAGATGTGAATAGCCATACTGGGAATCAAACCTGCAACCCATTCATGTGCCCTGACCAGGAATTAACCAGCAATCTCCTGGTGCATGTGATAATGCTCAACCAACAGCCACAAAGGCTGGGCCTTATTGATTTTTAACTGCCACCCGTGTGTCGGACCAGCCTGTTCTGAGTTTCTGTCCCTTCTACCAATCTTTACGTGGCTTCTTCAGTGATAGGTTTTCTGTCCAGCTAGATTTCAGGTGGTTCTCAGTGATAGCTGTTTGGTAGTTTAGTTGTAATGTTGATGTGGTTGTGGGAGGGTGACAGTACCACTTTTACCTACTCTGCCATCTTGTCAGGAAGCCTTATGTTAATTAAGTTACTACAAAAGTTTCTAATACTTCTGATGGGTGTTTTTTAATTTTATTTTTTAAAATATAATTTACTAATTTCAGAGAGGAAGGGATAGGGAGACAGAGATAGAAACCTCAATGATAAGAGAATCATTGATCAACTGCTCCTGCACGCTTCCACTGGAGACCAAGCCTGCAACCCAGTCATGTGCCCTGACTGGGAATCAAACCGTGACCTCTTGCTTCATAGGTCAATGCTCAATCACTGAGCCATGCCAGCCAGGTTGATAAGATATTTTTAAAATAATTTACTTAAGCTTAAGTAATATAGCGGCGTTATTTTGAAAGATTTGTACTTATAAATATTCACCTTTCTTTGCCATATCACTCAGGATTAAGCAAACTGCTATAATAAAAATAAAGTTTCTTCAAATAAAATGAGAAAATGTTTTCTATATATTTTTTGTTCAGGAATCAAAAGATGAACAGTGGAAACGAGCTATGGATTACTTAAATGTTGTCAATGAGCTCAACTACATGACTCAGATTGTTATCATGCTTTATGAGGATCCTAACAAGGTAACCAAATTATCTATATGTATATGTTACCTGAGGTAAATAAATAGTTTTAACTTTGTTATTTTCCAAATGTTCTGTTATATTTTTTAGGATCTTTCTTCAGAGGAACGTTTTCATGTTGAATTACACTTTAGTCCAGGAGCCAAAGGATGTGAAGAAGACAAAAATTTACCATCCGGCTATGGATATAGACCAGCTTCAAGAGAGGTAATGACACTGAAACCCTCAGAGCTGGGTGACCACAGGAGAGCACTGCAAGTGTTAGCTTTTCATGAATTTTCTTTAAGCATTTCCTATCATGTGCTAGAATTCTTATCTCAAGTAATGAGTAGCAAGATGGTTTACATTTTTAAATTATGATTTAGGTGCACATTTTTAGGCATGGTTGAATTTTATTTAGATTATCTTGGATTTTTAAGACCTGTATTTAGAATGAATAAAAACTATAATTGTTTTGGTTTTGGTTTTCATTGTTGTTTTACTTGAGGATTAATTCATGCTAAACACTTGGCATGAGTTGCATTTTAATCTTTATAGTAACCTTATAAAGTTAAATACGTACTCAGTTTAAAACTTTGTAGTAAAGTGTATTATACATTGACAAAAGGGCATAAATTGTAAGTATATAACTTAATGATATATCATAAAATGAACACAATTGAACACCCAGCCAAGTCATAACTATAACAATATCATTATTCCAGAAGACGATTATGCCCTCTCCTTATCACAACCTCCCTATCTTCTCCCCAAAGGTACTTATTGTCATAGATTAACTTTGCTTATTTTTAAATATTTTATATATATATATATATATATATATATATATATATATATATATATATCAAGTCACAAAATATATGCTTTTTGGGGTAGATTTGGCTTTTTCTTCCATTATGTTTGTGAAATTTGTTTGTTCTGTTCTTTGTTTTTGTTTCCATGTAGGATTCTATTAAATATAGTGGAATGTGTTACTCTACTGCACTTCGATAGTCATTTCATTTTTTCTTCTAATTCAAGTTATGAAGATAAATGTTTTTATAAACACTTTTACAAATCTTTTGGTAAACAAATGTACACATTTCTTTTGAACATACATATAGAAGTAAATTGTTAGGTCATAGGATATGCATATATTCAACTTTAGAAGATATAGTCAAATCATTTTCCTAGCTGTTATCTAAAGATACTGTCATATCCTTGTCTGTACTTAATATGACCAGTGTTTTTAATGTAACTATTTTGGGAGGCATGTAGTGCTATCTCATTGTGGTTTAAATTTACATTATCCTCATGACAAGTAAAGATTAGCACCTTTTAGCATGTTTATTGGCCATTTGGATATGCTTTTTGGTGAACTGGTACTGCCTAACACCATTATGATGATGAATAGAAAAGTGTTGATACTAGGCATCCTTGTTCATTCTTAAACTAAAGTGAAGAGGAATGTTCTAGAGACCTTTTTAGAATTTTGAGATATATATATAAACTCTGCAGATCAATTTTGAGAGAAGTAACACTTTTACAGTGTTAGGTCTTCTAGTCCAAGGACTTAGTATATCTTTAGCTAGATACTATATCTTTTTGATAAAATTAAGATATTTTTAAATGCTGGACCTGTTTTGTCAGATTAATTCCTAAGTTCTTTATATTTTTATGCCATTATTTTATTGTCATATTGAATTTTAACTCATTTTGTATAAAGATTTTATAACTAGCAGCCTTACTACATACTGTTGATCATTCTAATATTTCTTCCATAGAGTCATTTGGATTTTATATATATGGTTGTATCTCGTTGTATATGATTTTCTATGTATATGATTGTATCTCTAAGTATATGATTGTAATGATGATAAAAGTCCAGTAAAATGTTGAATAGAGTTAGTATCTTTGGCACTCTTATTTTTCATTGACTTATTTTTGACTGTGTTGATTGTTTCAGGTTTTTATATATCTCTTATCCAATTAAAGAAGTTCCTCTTTATTTTCCATACACTTAGTTTGATGAGGGTTTTATGTATTTCTGTTTGACTTTTTTTGTCAAACTTTATGAGGTTCATTGATGTGAGTGTATTTAGTTTTAATTTACCATACTTACTGCTTTAAAATATGTATTTTGTTTTATAACTATGCCTTAATTTACCCATTCTATTATAGACAGGTTTTTGGTATAAATTTTTTAACTTATCTCTCTCCTACACTATATATATACTGTGAGAGTCTTGTGAGATTGTATCTTATTTTCTTTTTTGACTGTCTGACTCCATTTATTTTTTTTTAATCTTTATTGTTCAGTTATTAATTACATTGTTCCCTTTTTTTCCCCTATAGCTCCCCTCCACTTGGTACCCATCCCACTCTCCACTCTCACCCCCCTCCACTATCCTCTCCCATAGTTGCATGATTTTTGTCCAGTCTCTTACTGCACTTCCCACACCCCTTTCCTCCACAAGAATTGTCCATTCCCTCTCTATGTCCGTGATTCTGTTACATTCACCAGTTTATCCTGTTCATCAACTTATTAATTCACTTGATTTTTAGATTCATTTGTTGATAGATGTGTATTTGTTGTTCATAATTTACACGTTTATCTTTTTCTTCTTCCTCTTCTTAAAGGATATCTTTCAGCATTTCATATAATATTGGTTTCGTGGTGATGAACTCCTTTAGCTTTTTCTTATCTGTGAAGCACTTTATCTGACCTTCAATTCTGAATGATAACCTTGCTGGATAGAGTAATCTTGGTTGTAGATTCTTGCTATTCATCACTTTGAATATTTCTTGCCACTCCCATCTGGCCTGCATCGTTTCTGTTGAGAAATCCACTGACAATCGTATGGGTGCTTCCTTATAGGTAACTAACTGTTTTTCTCTTGCTGCTTTTAATATCTTTGTCTTTTGCTCTTGGCATTTTAATTATGATGTGCCTTGGTGTGGTCCTCTTAGGGTTCCTATATATTGGGGTTCTGTGCACTTCTTGGACTCCTAAGTCAATTTCTTTCACCAGGTGTGGGAAGTTTTCGGTCACTATTTCTTCAAATAGGTTTTCATTGTCTTGCTCTCTCTCTTTTTCTGGCACCCCTATAATTCGGATGTTGGTATGCTTGAGGTTGTCCCAGAGGCCCCTTACACTATCTTCAATTTTTTGAATTCTTTTGGTTTCTTGCTTTTTCAGCTGAATGGATTTTACCTCTTTGTGTTTCAAATCTTTAACTTGGTTCTTGGGGTGCTCTAGAGTACTTTTAGGTCTTTGTATAATTTTATTTCAGTCAGTGTGTACTTAACTTTCTGGTTGGTCCTTTTTCATATCCTTGAGAGTCTTGTTCATATCCTTGTAGGTCTCGTTCATTTCCTTGTAGGACTCATTCATTTCCACGTTGGTCTTGTTCATTTCCTTGCAGGTCTCATTCATATCCTTGAGGGTCTTGTTCATTTCCTTTTCAGTCTTGCTTATTTCATTATAGGTCTCAACCTTTTGTAGGAGCCTCTTGAGAAGCCCTATAACCGTGGTTTTGAATTCCATGTCCAGTCGTTTTTTTTTTTCCCTTCATTTCTTTCACATCTGATTTCTTTCCATGTCTCTGCATGGTGGCTGCTTCCCTGAGTTGGTCAATTAGCTTTGTGTGGTAGACTTCCTACAAGGGACAGTGGCTCAGCCTCCCCAGTTACCTGAGGTGGATATGGGTTGCACAGTCTTGTTGAAGTTAAGCCTAGATAAATTGTTGTTACTTGGAGGGGTTGACCTCCAGGCCAATTGTCTGTGAAGTTCAGCTGTGCTTGGGTTGGATGGGCGGAGTCTCTGGGCCAAGCAGACAGTGTCAGCTCCGCCCTATGCGCCCCCAGGGACTCTGTGTCAGGGGCAATGGCTGCCAGCACCTCTGAGAGAGGGCCGCTGCAGAGCTTCACTGGCTGCCGGAGAATTCAGCCTCTCCCCAGATGAGTCTGCACACCCAATGTCTCACTCAGGGTCGCAAAACAATGCAGTCTGACGGTTTCCCGAATGAAAGTGGTCAGGCAGCTGCGCTGTTCCCAAGCTCACACGCACTCCGCACAAGCTCGCCTTCTCCACAAGCCCGCCGACCCCTGCAAAACCTGAGCTTCGGAGTGCCCTCCCACTGTCCAGTTTTTACCCCGTATGATAGTGGGTTCCCTGGACTTCACCCAGAGCTGTGAAATCAGTCCAGTGGGACGTCTTTGTCTCCCCCGTTCAAGAAAACTGGCCGCTTTTCAGCGGCCCACCCTATCCATTGGTGCGCCCGCTCCTCTAAACCTCTGACTCCGCGCGTATCTTCAACACTGTCCGCCGCCACTCCTCTGAGTCACAGTGTCTTATCTTCACTTTTATTTGTAGAATTTTCACTTAGCCAGCTTTCCGGTGATTCTGGATGGTGTTTGTTCTTTCGTTAAGTTGTAGTTTTGAAATTGCTGTGTATGGCAGCAAGATGGGTGTTTTACCTATGCCGCCATCTGGGTTCTCTCTGAGATTGTATCTTATTAATCTGTGTCCTGGCCAATGGTACTACTCAGTAAATATTTAGTGAGTCATCAAATGATTGTTATTTATGCATGCAATCATTACATTTGTTAGAAATATTTGGCATAGAATTTAAGTATTCTGAAATGTATCAATTCAAATGAAGTGTAGTTCATGCTTGGGTTGATGCCATTCCTGTATAACAAAACTGATCTTTACTATATTTATTATTGTTGTTTGTTTATTTGGGCATATAATGGAATTTAACTAGCCAATTTGTTTTATATGGTTTTTTGTTGGATTATTTAATTTCTCCATAGAGTATATATATTTCTTAAAGTCAGCAACTCTGTCATCTGTCTCACAATACCCAGAATAATAGTAGGCTGTTGTGAGAATTTAGTTACTATTAATTTACTTGAATAAACAAACCTGTATATGTATTTTTAGTGACAATACCTATTGTTCGTTCAATTTGTTCATCAGAAGAGATTGTTGTTTTATCTGATCTTTATATGGTATATTCATTTCCCACAGAATGAAGGCAAGCAATGTTTTAAAACTGATAAGGATGACGAACCACATACTTCTAAAAAAGATGAGGTTGATCGAGGTGTGCTGTTGTTCAAACCTATGGTATCAGACCCAATTCATATTCACAGGAAGTCTCCACTTCAAAGATCTAGGAAGATTACTATGACTGAAGTAAGTGCATGTGTCAGAGCATGCTTTTCATATAGTAAACTAACTATATTTTAATAAAACAGAAAAGAAAATACAGCTTTAATTATGGAGTAGGACATAATTTTTGAATAATTTTTCAGGGATAATAATTTGGTTAAAAGTAAAGAGAAAATGCCAGAGATGCTTCAGCAACAACTGATTCCAATGATACTGTAGATTAAGATATGAAATTCTAAATTGTTAGCCTGATTGCAAAAATCAATATAGGAATTTGAAATTTGATGATAATAGTTATAGTTAAAAAATTTACCTTTGTATTAAGATCTACAATTAAATAACTAAAGCTAATTGTTATTCTCAATAATAAAATAACATTTAAATAGCTACTAAAATAGCATTTAAAAGGAAAGTTGAACAGTTGGAATGAACTTGTTAAGTCTTTATTATCTGTATATATTTTTACTTTAAATACCTTTATTTTAGATTATCTATATTCTTTGTCAGATGATTTTCCAAGCACTGATTAAGAGTAGTGCTTACAAATGTTTTCTAAATGCTTGAGTAGAAGTATAAAGCAAGAATTTAACTTTAACACAGAAGAAACATTAACTTGTAAGTTAGAAAAAATCTGTTTTTTTTTATTTTAAAGCTTTTTAAAAATATATTTTTATTGATTACAGAGAGAGGTAGGGAGAAGATATAGATAGAAACATCAGTGATAAGAGAGAACCATTAATCAGTTGCCTCTGCACAACCCTTATGGGAAATCGAGCCCACAGCCCGGGTATGTGCCCTTCACTGGAATCGAGCTTGGGAACCTTTAGTCTGAAGGCTGACACTATCCACTGAGCCAAACCAGCCAAGGCAGAAAACATATTGCTAATTAAGTGTACCAAGTCTTAATAACATTATCTAACAGTTAATGAATAAGAATATCAACAACAACAAAAAAGAATTATGCTCATTTCTATGGCCCCAAATTATACAAACATAAGTGTCTTATGAGTCATAAGTTTCAAATATATCTGTGCCTCAATTTGACAGTTATGTATAGAAAAAGCATCTACCAGTACAATAAATTGTTGTAATTTTATAATGTAAATTGTATACTAGTTAGGGTTCCCACTAATTTAATATTTTAAGTTAATTATAATAGATGATTAACAATTGTAGAATATGGGTTATTTGTTCTGTTATAGTTTAATTAAAAACGATAAAACCTGGGGTTATGTTTAGGTATCTTTAATTTCAGAAAATAACCTAAGCTACCACTGGAGGGCAGTGATTTTGATGCTGAACAGAGCAAACTGCTGTTAATCAGATTTTCAGAATTTCACCATTCAGTCTTCTCCTGCACCCCAAAAAGCCTTAAACACTGATGTAGCTATCATTTTGCAACTCATCTGTATTTGTAAAATCAACAAAATCACTGCCCTTTGTTAACTCTTAAAACACAAAATACATTTATAAATATTTTCTCATAAATACTTAAATAGTTGCTTTCAAGAGATTATTTCTATGCCATGCTAAACTTTTACTTTCATAAGGTAAATTATTCAAGTAAAACCTTGAAGACTCTTTCCAGCGTCTGCCATCTGCCTGGATATCAGAAGTTTGTACTTCCAAAAGACACACAGAGAAAAAGACTATTCTCTTCATTTTGTGCAAGTAGATTTTACTCTGTCCTCACTGTCTGAAACCTGAACATGCAAACATATAAAATGAGAATGTTTGCTGCATGTTTTGCCTACTGTACTCTATAAATAATCTTTGGAGGGTGTACATACACAGATAGTGTTGAAAGTGTAAACAAGTACCATTTGAATCCATCTAATGGTTAAATTTTTTTAGTGTCTGGCAGACAGATTTTTTTTTCTACATTATATACATTGAAATCTCTTTCACCCTGTGCATAATTTTTTCACGCTTTGGGTTGGAAACTTTATCCACTATAGCACAAAACCTCTTGAATATACAAAATTAAGCACAATACTTTCATATTTTAAAATTGCTAAGATAAACATTTTTTAAATCTCCAGTTTTAAGAAGGAAGAAACAACTATTAAGCAGTATAAATATATATTATATATTTAAGATAATAAGGTAATTCTCACAATTTTTATTACAATACAATTAGATTTATGTCATTTCTATCAGTTTCTCAGATACTGAAATATTTGGCTCCCAAATTACTGTTTAATAGTTTTTAAAAAAATTGATAAGCAAATGCAAACAAACTGTATTTTTTTTTCTTTCTGGTCATTGGCTCTGTTGTATCTAACTTTGCATGCTCTGCTTTTTTTTTTTTTTTTTTTTTTTTTTTCTTTACCCCCTTTCTCACTTCCAGGAAGAGAGCCCCCTGAGTGTGTCTAGCCCAGAGGGTACTGGTACCTGGCTGCATTATACCAGTGGTGTGGGTACTGGGCGTCGAAGACGCAGATCAGGGGAACAAATCACTTCTTCCCCTGTCTCCCCCAAATCATTGGCTTTCACATCCAGTATTTTTGGCTCATGGCAACAGGTTTTTAAACTTTACTTCATTAAACATTTTTCCTCCCCGCATTCAGAGCAACAAACAGCTATCTTTGAGGACATCTAATCTCTTATTTTACATCAGAGTAAATCCTTCTGTTTTTTAATTTTGAGTTTATTTTAAAATGCTTGTGATATCTAAAAATATTTGAGGGAAATAAATCACTTAAATTGCATGTGTTTATCTTTTTTATTGGGAGGGTTTTAAATATTCAGCATTTAAAAATTAATAAATTTACACTCCTGGTATTTTAGTTTGTTAGTAAAAAATTTTAAAAGAACAGAATCTTTCTTTGACTTAATTATCTTTTAGAACGTTCAGAATCAAAATTACATAATTCAGTGGTAAGAAAAATAACCTTTTCCCCATAATTGAAAAATGAGATTCCACTTGGAATTTGCTGAGAATGAACATTTTTTAAAATATCAAAATTTATGTGGCCCTGTATTAATTAGTAGGATACATCTAACACTGATCATTCTCTCATTATTCCATTGTCTGGAAGTATCTAATTGAAAGGATACATTGGATTTGGATTTTTTTTAAGTTGTATAATGTTTTAATGCTCTCTTTAATATAAGAGGGGGCAATTTATGTCTACCCAGCAACAATATGGGTCAAATAAAATGATTTCTGAAGGACTTTCTGTGATGACATTTGTAATTTTTTAAAGGTTTGTGTGTTTTTTGTTTTTTTGTGGGGTTTTTTTTTGGGGGGGGGGTTGGTTTTTTTTTTTTTTTTTTTTTTTTTTTTTTGTCTTTCTGGGGGTTTTTTGTGTGTGGTTTTATTGGGTTTTTTTTTTTTTTGGTTTTTGTTTTTACAATGGAAGGTCTGCCTGTTACACATGAATTTTCCTAGAATTTCAGCAATTTCCTTTTGGAAATATAATACTTTTGATTATAGGAAAAGGGATTATGGTATCCATTCAGGCTGTGAATATTTAAAGGTTACTCTGATAAAGCCCGTGCATGGATCAATAATTGTATGGTGACCTCAGCAGTCTCTGTCTGTCTTTTCTTTTGTTTGTGATTGTTTTTCCTCTCTAAATACAGGAGCTGTTTAAGAGTGGGCATTTGGCTTCTTTTAAGAGAGAGTGAAATTATATCAATCTATTAATTGTTTCTTTTCATCTGTCTTGCTTCATACATGATCTTTCATTCTTGAATGCCTGCTTCGCACCACTTCATTGCAAGGATCTCATATGAAATGAACTCCCTTCAGAAGGGGATCTTGCATGATCTTCATGTTCTATGTATTTCTACTAATATTTATCATACAGCTTATTAACCTTTGTCTGTCTGGAACAGGCTGCAAATGAAATATGGACTTTTGAATTCATTTTAGTCTTTTACCTCATTTATTTTGCTTTCCTTGTGCAGGTTGTATCTGAAAATTCTACTTACGTACGAACAAGAACTCTTGTGGAACCAAAACAGAACCCTACTGTAGGTATGTGGCCTGAAAAAATTGTATTCCAAACCTTAAACTCACTATTTTGCACACATGTAAAACTTTTTAATGGTGAAAGCATGACCAATTGCTGTGCTTTAGTTTGTCTTTAATTTAATGCACACTAATTTAGAAATGTTGAGTTATAAAACTCGAAACATACAACAAAGTTTTGGTAAAATGAATTAAAAATATTCTTTAGTTTGTTTTATAACCCTTTTGAATGCCCACAATATAAATTACTTAGTTCAATTGCCAAGGCTAGTTTTTAATCTTTTATTCTGTAAGGTAAAAACCCAGCATGTTTCAGTTGATAAAGATGAAAATAAGCTATTACATACAAAAATGTAATAGCTTTTAATCTTTTCTGATAAAAAAAAAAATTAAGTAGGGAGTGTTTCAGACCCCATCTGGAATTATTAATTTTCCTTTTGATCATCTCTTTTGTGAAAGCATTGCAAAACTAATGCACACTTGGCAGTGTTACTTATTGATTTACAGAACACAATTGGTTTTTTGCTAATACAAACAAAACAATATTAAAAAAGACCTCTCTAAGCTTATTTGCTTTTAAGCTCATTGTTGATAAACTATATGAGGTGATGGCATATTATTTTTCTGGAAATAGCTGTCTAATTAGGTTTAATAAAAGCATAAATAAGTTTCAACTATGTATGTACTATGATCTTTATACTAAGAATATGAATTGTCTATTGATGCCTACCTACTTGAAGATATTTCTTTAGTTAATTATATATAGCTAATGTTGATAGCTTTTACTATTTTCACAATATTTTGTATATTATGATGTATTAGCTAGAAATTTATTTAATCCTTACCCAGTAGTAAAAGTTTTGCTTGGTTGTAAAGACTTCTGCTACAAATTAAGCATCAATTTATACTGGCTGTGTTTTATATGCTAATAATGTGTTTCATTGGGGTCTGATTAAAGATCTTAAGTCATTTAAGTATTGGAATTTACACTGATTTAAGCCTGGATGACCTAAAAGGAATTGTTTTTAACTGGTCTTCTCACAAATACGTAAACTTTGATTTGTTTAATATCATAACAAATATTGACAATTTTAAATTAGAAAAGTCTTTATTTAAAGATATACATCCAGAAATATTGATTTAATATGGCTTAATTTGTGCTTGAAGCACTTTTATCCCTCTGTGGCCTGTTCATGCAAATTGACTGACAGAATCCCTTATCCTAAATTAATTTTATGGTAATGTTTTAATACTTTTAGTATGTGAATATCTAATTATTGTATGGACATATTATTTTCTTCAAAGACAACATTTTGTCCAGTGTTAAATACCCTCATTTGTACATATGATAAATAGTGCAGGTTGATTGTATTAAAGTTGACATTACAAGCACATTGTGAACCTATTCAAGGCACTGCCAAATACGTGCGGTAAGAGCCATGTTATTGCATGCTGCATGAATTCCCAATGTGAATGGAAGAACACCCGTTGTTGTATGTATTTTCTCTAACTCCCATCAGGGTCTCACTGTGCGGGCCTGTTTAGCACCTCGGTGCTCGGGGGTTCTTCAAGCGCACCTAACCTACAGGATTATGCTCGTACTCATCGTAAAAAGCTGACCTCTTCTGGCTGCATAGATGGTATGTGCACACATGCACACTTATACCTACACCCACGCACACACCCATGAGGACACAGTATTTCACAAAGGCAAGCCTAAGGCCATTGACTGAATCAAGCGGAATCCTAGCATCCTTTGCCTAAAAGACTATCAATCCTCTCTGTTATCCACAGCTTGGCTCCATGTTTCATCAAACAGTGAATTATAGGTAGATTTAACAGTACTTATTCAATGAATAGTGTTGAAATGTGAAATTTAGAACTGTATCATGTGTATTATTCTTTTAGATAGTTGATAAGCCATATTATAAAGAATAAATCTATGATCTTTTAAACTTTGTTCATAGTTCTTATTTTTGCTGATTCTTCTTATAAATAGAAAAAATATTGCAATATTTATAAAAATAAACATAGGATGAGAATATTTTAGAATCCCTAATTGAAGGAGATCCTCTCACTACTGTTAATATTAAGTTTTAGTATTTAGAATGTTATTGTTGTTTTTTCAATCACATGAAGCTCAAGGAAGCTTGTCCCTTTTATTAATAGGAATGTTAATTAGCCTTTTCAGGATTAACTTCATTGAAAACTTTTTCTTATGTATCCACAAACTTACTTTAGTCGGTAAAACATGGATTTGTCAGAGTTGCCAACTCATCCTGCTTTTCTTTCTTTTGTATATTTCATTAACTACTTTGCCTCTTTCATCAAGTCATTTTATTCCTTCTAACTAGTATTTGGCTTATTGCGTTCTCTCATTGTCCTTTCTGCATGTCGCCTATTACTAACCTCCTTTTATATTTGTTTTTCCCCTTTTATTTAAGTGTCCTCCTTTTGGTAGCTTACGAATTTCAGGTACCTGTTTTTCTCTTTCTCAGACGCCACACGCGGTTCTGCTGTTAAAAGGTTTTCTATCTCATTTGCTCGACACCCAACCAATGGTACGTTTTGCTTTTATTTTAAAAGATACTCCCCTGCTTCATCCTTTTTTATTTTTATTTTATTTCAATATTTGGGGTATACAGTATCATTCATTTCTCCATCTTTAATTTCAATTGGCATACAATTCCAGTTTGTAATTCACCCAAAGTACTGATACTGTCTGGCTCCTCTTTTTAGCTCTAACTTACACAATAATTTAACATTACTCATCAGACTTTTATATGAACATAATGATGATGAGTTTAAATACTAAATCAGCCCCTGAAAATTACTTGTAATTTCTGAGGTGATCAGTCTACACAAAATTTTTTTAATTGGTATTCTTTATTTTCTTAATTCATAATAATTTTAATTTGTTTTTGTTCCTAATTTCTTTTTTGAAGACATGGTTGTTTTATTGAGCTATTTAACAAATATGCAGCCACACTCATCAAATAGCCAAATGAGATGTATCTTTGAAACATTCTTGGGAACCAGGGGATACGGATTTCACTGTGTGGCATCGTTTATCCCTGTCTCTTTGTCTGAAGCAAAACCCAACCTGGTCTGGAGCACTCTAAAAATTTCATCCAGCATTCACATTATATGTTGCTATTGTCAAGCAACCAATTTCTTTTGGTACCACTGCTTTTTGTTAAAATTTGGAGAACCACTGATAGGAAAAAAGACTAAGCTAAATATCTGGAAAGCCAATTCAATTAAATTGAGTTTTTGAGGCTGAACAGGAAAGTGTTTTGTAGCCATTATTTATCCACTGCATTGTTGCACTGCTACAGCTTTTTTACATGGAGCTTGTTCTTATGAGGCAAGAGGGAGTGTTTACTGATTGTCATATCTAATAAAGAGGGAATGTGCTAATTGACTGCCCCGCCCTCAACGATGGTGGAACCCACAGCCAATAAGGAGGGAATGTGCTAATTATCCTGCCCTCAAAGATGGCGATGCCCACAGCCAATAAGGAGGGAATATGCTAATTGACTGCCCCACCCTCAAAGATAGCAGTCCCCACAGCCACAAAATGGCAGCGCCCAGTCGCCGCAAGGCTAGCTGCCTCTGGAGTCCCTTAGTCCCCTCAGCTCCCAGCCACCCAGGGCCGGCCCGAGGCACAGGCAAGCATTGGATGCTGGCTGCCCAGCCACCCAGGGCCGCGCTAGGCTCAGGTAACTAAGGCTGACAGTGGCAGCAGCAGAGGTATGATGAGGCATCACCTTCCCCTGAAGACTCCCAGACTCTGAAGGGGGCAGGCAGGACTGAGGGACCTCCCTCCACTCCAGTGCATGAATTTTCATGCACCGGGCCTCTAGTTTTTAAATAATTCAAGATTAAGAATTTAAAAGAAAACATACAGGTTTTTATGGTTATTCAGAATAAAGGTATTTTTATTCCTGGAACATTTTTTTCTTTTTAACTACTACTAAGTATTTCAAAAACTCAAGTCAGATCTTTCAAAAATTTGTATGAAACTAAAGGATTGAACACGAGTTTATAGTCATTCTTCCCTTCAAGATCCTTTAATAATGGCACACCTGAATAACAATGCACTAATACTTCTTGAAGGTGGTTTAAGATCTCATCCTCAACAAGTAAAAATGTAGCCTTAAAGCTTAATGTGTTTTCCCTCCCTTGTAGCTATCTAAATGCTACCTTTGAAGAAAAAGATCCTTATTTGATACAACTTCAGCTTCTAAAGAAACCTGCATGAGAACCGAAATCACAGGAAAAACAAGTCATAAAATTCTAAGAGACCTTACAAATTTAAGACTAAATATAGTTTTTGTGCAGAATGCTTGTGCTTATAGCCAGTATTGCAAATTTTCTATTGCAAGGAGTAATCTGTATTTATTGAAGCTATTTTAAAAAGTACTGTTGTTAGATTTAGCAGAAAGTATAATTTATTTTATTTTATTTTTTGGCTTAGGCTTTTAAAGAATTCCACACATTGTGAGAATTAATGCATATAAAATGCATTTTGTTCAACTCAAGAAATATTTCTTTTGGGTCTTTTTTCCCCTTTTTATAGTGTGTTGTCTGCTCTGTCCTATGAATTGCCATTTGACTCCTTCACTTTTTATTTTTCCTAACTTTCATGTTATTTCCATCTTAACATATATCATAGACTTACCCCTGCCTCCATCTTTAGTTCAAGGAACGTGGTGAAACAAGTTATCTCCTGACAGTACTTTACCTTATTATTTGGGCCTCTGTGCTGAACATCTAAACCTCTGTAGGTGCTGGTTCGTTTCTTCTGTGGAATTTCTAGGCTTCAGTGGTATGTTTTCATAGCTTGTAAAATGACAGCAGGTGGCTTTTTAAATTGCTGCGCTAACCCTTTCATTGTGCATTAAAGGAAATGTTTTACTGGAGATAAATGAGGGGAAATGCAGTCCAGAAGAACTTGTTATATTGCCATTTGCCTGTTATAAAGTAACAGGTAAATGCAGGAAAATAGTTGTTACAGAAGACTTACAAACATTCTAAGGAAAGGATAAAAACCACATTGTTAATTGCATAGAAATGGTTAGCGCTTATTTGCATGAATCTTGTATTTTAAAAAAAAGTAATACTTGTGCAAACCTAATTTCTTTAGTGTTTAATTTAGGTGCTTTAGCTGCTCTTATGGTATTATAGTTGTTGGTTTTTTTTAAAAAGTATATGTATGTTCTGTCATACTTTGGTTTGCACCTGAAAATCAGACATTCCAGTTTTATAAATCCTTTGGTTATACTCATAGGAAGGTTAAATTCTTTTTAACCAAATTTTTCCTATTCCAGCTAAGAATTAAGCAGTTCTTGGGTCAATATTTTCTCCCAAAATTAAATAAATATGCCAGTGTTAAAATGAGTACATGCCGATAAAAGCACAATTTTGGAGCCCATTTGAGTTTAATTTTTACTTTTTAATTGATGATATTAGACTATATAAAACTTTTAAGTATTAAAAATACTTTCTTTGGAAGAAAATTAATTTGTGTTTTTGAAAGAGTAAATGCAAAAGGACTTGTTATTTTGGTTGCATAGGAAAGCAGTTTAAAAGCCATTCAGTTGAATATGTAGACAAGACATTTTTATAAAAGGCAAATAACCTAGATCCTATTTGTTTTAAAAGAAAACTATATTTAAACACTTTTGTTTTACTTATGGTATTAACACATATCTGCATGATTTGTTTTATGAAATTTTTGTATTTCTGTGCCATTGTTGAATGCAAACGTGTATTTTGTATTGCTTTTTACTTGACTTAACTTCACCCAGCTAGCAATTTCCGATAATAGAATTATTGTGTTAGTTCGTTAAAGGTAAGTGAAATATGTTCTGGAATTTTAATCTCAGCATAAGTTAATGTTCTTTTGGGTTCACATTAGAGAGTATTGTTGGCCTTGGTAAGACTAGAAAAGTCTATAAAAATCACTCTTGGCAAGTAATTATATATTGTTTTTCAAAAAATGTTGCCCTTAGCATCCTGGCATCAGGGTAACATCATGGCATCAGCTTATTCACCACTCAAATAGAACTGCTGTTAAAATGTAAAATACTGAAAAATTGTAATTTTTTCTCTTTTTTTCCCCAGGTATTTTTTCTTTAAGTATTATTTTTAGATTTTATGAAGATACAGAATGAAATTATGTGCATGCTGAACTGTGTGATTACTTTAAAACGAAATCTGTGTCACATGTTGTTCCAGGCCTGTGTTGCATAGCATCTGGTGTCATGACTTCAGAGATCCATGTGTTTGCATGTGCTAAACTACAAAGACTTAAGCTGTCCAGTTCTAAACAATGCTCTGCTTCCTTTTTAATTACTGGGGTTTTTTTTCAATATCCAACTTTTGTTTTTGCTTTTGTTTTCCAGGCTTTGAGTTGTATTCCATGGTGCCCTCTATTTGTCCTCTAGAAACTCTTCACAATGCCCTGTCTTTAAAGCAGGTGGATGAATTTCTTGCTTCCATTGCTTCTCCATCAAGTGAAGCTCCACAGACGGCCCCTGAGATGTGTAGGAAAATTATTATTGTTATTTGATTTGGGGGATATAGATATTATCTAAATATAGAAAGAATTATGAAACAAACTCAAGTAGTGGTAGCGAATAGAATTTTAGGAGAGAAAGGGGTGTAAGGGAGCATTATTTGGAATTCTTTGTTGTAATATGTAATGTACCACTTTTTTTTTTACTCCTCTCAAAACTTTTGTACAAAAAGGGGAGAAAAAAATCTAAGGCCCAGCAATAGAAGTCAACAACATAATATAGAGCCACATTCCTATTATATGTCATTTTATAATGAACTTTAAAAAAAATTGTAAAATATTCCATCTACATTAACCCATCCATGCACACATGCCCATGGTAATTACACTGATTCAGAAAGAACTTTTGACTAAGAAGGAAATGACTATAACATTTTTTTTTTAATTATGTTCTTCAGAAATTATTCTGAAGAAGTTGGTTTGTGTATGTGATAAAAAGGGGTTTGTGGATAACACACAGTTTTGGAAACTGTTATCTCCTGTAAATACAGATTTCCTTACAGAAGAAGCTTAGCTGTTGTAACTATACCTCTTGGAGGTACAACCCCTCTTGGAGGTATAGTTACAACAGCTAAGGTTCTTCTGTAAGGAAACCTGTGTACCCGGATTTTCCAAAACTTATCTTTTGAGAAACATATTTTGGTAATACATTTAAACATCTTGCAGTACTATCCTAAGGGATTTCATTTTAGGAAATGTTCAGGGTTACATTTTAGGTGTGAGGGATCAGCTGGCTGTTGTCAATCTCAGCTCAATGAGATCCTTCAGTACATTGGAATTTCCAGTGTTAGATGCATTAGTTTTGGGAGACAGGGCTTTACTTAGAGTTAAGAACCTGCTAGTTCTAGTAATATCTTAGGAAAGCTACCAGTTTTTCGGTGTGCACCATTTTCCTTTTTGTAAGCAAAATGCTATAAATATGTTTCTTGGAAGAATGAAACCGGAGGTCTTGGAATGAAAGCCCTTTTCATATCTTGCTGTTATTCTCCTTCCTTGCCTGGGCCACCACATGTGCTATTCAAGAGAATTCTGTTCATATGGTCTTCTATCCAAATGGTGCCCCTGCGTTTCTGCAGCAAAGTGGCCTTTCCCTTTTCCTCTACTGGTAATAGAGGTCAACTTTCAGGCATTAACTGAAACAGAAGAATCTTGGTATGATGTAAAATATTTCACTTTAGGTTTTGGGAAGCAGGCTTTAATTTCAAAAATTACATATGAAATGAAAGAATGTAGAGTAGGTATCAATGCTAATTATTTTTTAAAATAAATCTTTATTGTCCAGATTATTACAGATGTCCCTCTTTTTTTTACCTCCATAGCTCCCCTCCACCTGATATTCCCCAACCTATGCTGTTACCCCCGCCACTGTCCTCATCCATAGGTATAAGATTTTTGTCCAGTCTCTACTCGCACCCCTCATGCCACCTTCCCCCCAAGAACTGTCAGTCCATTCCCTTTCTATGCGACTGATTCTATTAATTCACCAGTTTATTCTGTTCACCAGATTTTTAGATTTACTTGTTGATAAATATGTATTTGTTGTTCATAATTTTTATCTTTACCTTTTTCTTCTTCCTCCTCTTCTTAAAGAATACTCTTCGGCATTTCATATAATCCTGGTTTGGTGGTGATGAACTCCTTTAACTTCTTTTTGTCTGTGAAGCTCTTTGTCTGACCTTCAATTCTAAATGACACCTTTGCTGGGTAGAGTAATCTTGGTTGTAGGTTATTGCTGTTCATCACTTTGAATATTTCTTGCCACTCATGTCTGGCCAGCATAGTTTCTATGGAGAAATCAGCTGACAGTCATATGGGTGCTCCCTTGTAGGTAACTGTTCTTCTCTTGCTTTTAATATTCTCTCTTTGTGTTTTGCTCTTGGCATTTTCATTGTGATGTGTCTTGGTGTGGTCCTCTTTGGGTCCCTTTTGTTTGGGGTTCTCTGCGCTTCCTGAACTTGTAAGTCTATTTCTTTCACCAGGTAGGAAAGGTTTTCTGTCATTATTTCTTCTAATAGTTTTTCAATATTTTGCTCTCTCTCTCCTTCTGGCACCCCATAATTCGGATGTTGGTGCGCTTGAAGTTGTCCCAGAGGCTCCTTACACTATCTTCATATTTTTGGAAACTTTTCTTTTTGTTTTTCTGGTTGGGTGTTTTTTGCTTCCTGGTATTTCAGATCTTTGGGGTCCTCTAGTCTACTGTTGGATTTCTGTATATTATTTCAGACAGTCTATGCTTAATTTCTGACTGGTCCTTTTCCTTTTTTTTTGCATTCTCAAGATCTTTGAAGGTCTCACTAAGTTCCTCAGAGGTCTCACTAAGTTTCTCGGCGGTTTCTATTAGATTCTTGAGTAACCTTATAACTGTGGTTTTGAACTCTGTGTCCAATAGTTTGCTTTCCTCCATTTCTTTCATTTGTGACGTTTCTTTGTCTCCACATTTTGGCTGCTTCCCTGTGTTGATGGAGTAGCTTTGTGTAGGTGACCTATAGGACCCAGTGGCTCAACCTCCCTAATCACCATGGTGCATTCTTGATGCACCCCTTTGTAGGCTTGGTGCACAGTCTTGTTGTAGTTAAGCCTTGTTTGCTGTTGGTATCACTGGGAGGAGTTGACCTCCAGGCCAATTGGCTTTGAGGATCAGCTGTATCTATAATGGAAGAACTGCTGTGCTGGAGACACCTTATGGGGCAGGACTTGCTTCAGTGGGGCTTTGGTGCTCACTGAGTATGCCTCTTGAGTGTGTCACTTATGTATGTAAGGAGTTGAAATCTGGTGTCATCTCACACTAACCTCTAGGTACACTGGTTCCTGGATCTCCAAGGAAATGCAAGTCAGCTGCTGTCTGAGTCCACCCAGCAGGAGCTACAGGGAAATCTACAGATTTCTCCTCTTTGCTTGAGGTTTGGAAGTTTTGGAGCTGTCTGACCCAGCTGCAATTTGTTAGGTTAAACTTCAAAGGGGCTGGCTATTCATATACAAAAGCTTAGGCTGGATTGTAAATTGGGTAATTAGGGCATGGCAAACAGTGATGGCTGCCTGTCAGCCATCTATGCATCTCTGCATTTTAGCATCCCATGCCCCACCTCAGTAAACAATGATTCCTGCATGCATCTCTGCATGAAAGCCACCCTCACTTTCTGACCCAATGCCAGACAGTCCAGTTTCTCCCCATATGAGTTTGGGTCCCAGAATCTCACCGGAAACTGGAGTTCAGAGCAGTCAGGAGACAGCACACCCAGTCGCCAGCCTGATTCACATGCGCCTTCTTACCTCTGCTTTTCTGAGCCTCTGCACCTCCTACACAGTCTCAATGAGCTGCTTTCTTTTCTTCTAGTTGTAGAACTTCTACTCCGCCAGCTTTCCCGTGGTTCTGGGTGATAGTTGTTTTGTCTTTTAGTTGTAGTTTTGTTGTGGTTGTGAGAGGCAGCACGAATAGGTGTATACCTTATGCCACCATCTTGGTTTCCAGTATCAATGCTAATTAGAATTTAGAAGGTTTTCAAGGAATGATTTAAAGATAATAGCAGCAGTAATAATGGGTTTGTTTTGGAAAATATTTTGGTGAATTTGTATTTAAAGGCCATTTTTGAAGATTTATTGTGTGGTGCTATTATTTTATGATGGCTTTATATCTGTGGTTAGAGAATTTAGTTCATCAGAGCGTATACTGAGTTAAATAAATGAAGAATATTAAATTCCTTTTCCAGTTCTAATAAGCTCTCCTTTGTATCATGGGTACAATATATGGTCCAATTTATGTGGCTCTCTTAAATTTTCATGCCATTGCTTACTGAAGGAACAAGGTAAGAAAGAAAATACTGTCAATGCAGTTCATAGACTTGGGTGAAGTTTAGAATCAATCTAGTTTATTGGTCTTCAAACTATATTCCCAAGAGCTTTTGAAAGCTCCAAAGAAAGAGAGGGGTGCTGAATGTGTCTTTCAGGACTTCTTCAACTAGAGTATTTGCTTTGATCCATTTTATTTAACATTTGAGAAAAGGTTACTGTTTAAAGGAAAATACTTAGAATGACACTGCTAAAGAAATCAACCAATTGGTGAGCAAGCAAGACTACAACCCAGGTCCTCTAAAATGTATGGGTTTCCTTATTGTTTTTGAATATTCAAATAGGATGCCAATTATGATAGAAGTATCTGAATCCTGTATTTTATAATCACAATATACAGGGTGGGGCAAAAGTAGGTTTATACTTGTTTGTAATGTAGTAATGAACTACATATTTCATGTACTCACAACTGTAAACCTATTTTGCCCCACCCTTTATTTATATTATTTACACTTTTAACTCCCTAATTTGTCAAGGAAGTAGCATCATAATTAGAACTATATTGGTTTTGTGGTACTAACAAAGAAAAAAAACATTAATCTTCTATCATTACAAAAGTTTTTTTTCCTCACCTAGGACAAAATTACTTTTGTGGTAACTAACTGGTTTATAATGGGGCACTGACAGTATCAGATTGAGGGAAAATGTGTGGGAATGCCAACTGGGTAAAATAGAGCTGGAAGTTAACACAATCTGTACAATTTCCTTGGATAAAGATACATCTTAGCTGGGTAATATAGGAAGACAATATGGTTTATTTAATTACTTATAATCTAGTTAGTTTATTCTTAAATAGGATAGTTTAAAGATGTTTATAGATGAATCTATTGTGTTTATTTCTGAATCTCTATTGGATGTTTCTGAGAGAAAAACAGTTTGGGACCATTTGTCTTCTGTTATCAGCCAATAAAACTATGCTATTAGCTGTCATCCCTTAAGAATCTGAGTTTCTATTAGGGCAGGATAAAATTGTCTGTTGCTCTATTCTTATTGGCATTCCTTGGAGAATACTGCCAAATGCTTATTGTTCACAAGATAAACAGAACATGTGTTTGACTAAGAGTATGAGAGAAGGTCCTATAGGAAAGAGGAATTTGCTGAATTTACTCTGAAAACCATGTCTTGTTGGTGTTCCCCTATTTATTGTGTATAAATATACATCTATGAAATATGTCATAAAAATTTTTCTAAAATGTAAAGATGGAATTGACAGAAAATTATTGAATCAGCACTTTTTTGTTTGTTTTTTCCAGCCTCCACAGCTTCACGTTCCAGTCCAGTTATGAGAAAAAAAATACCTTTAAATACATATACACCTGCAAAGATCCTCCCAACACCACCAGCTACCTTAAAGAGTACTAAAGCAAGCAGCAAACCAGGTTAGGCATATGTGTGAATATAGAGATTCTGTATAGCAATTAGCTTGCTTTTTAACTGTGCAATCTATTTTAAGTGGGATCATTACATTTTTAATAAGTTAATTGACCCTAACAGTTAAAATATCTTATTGTAGCTCTGGACGGTGTGGCTCAGTTGAAGGGCATCATCCTATGCACCAAAAGGGTGCTAGTTCAATTCCTGGTCTGGTAGGAGGCGTGCTGGAGGCAGCTGATTGATGTTTTATTCTCACATCAATGTTTCTCTCTCTCCATCTTCCTTCCTTCCTTTCTAAAAATCAATTAAAATATATATTTTTTAAATATTACTATAGCCTCTTGATATATATATATATATTTTTTCTCTGTTGTCTTCTCCTTCCCCCACAATTGTTAATAAAATGTATTGCATAGTCATACATTTTTTCAAACTAATTTATGAACTGTCTTCCTTTGGTTTTCTGTTAAGCTTCCTTTGGTTTTATATGAAAGGGTGTTTTAGGAGGAGGTGGGAAGGGGTAATAACCCTTGCTATTGTTCACTTTTACCTGTGATTTTCATTCTACTGTCAAACCCATCTAGTAAGTTTTTATTCCAGATATTTATTATTTAATTTTAGACATTCTCTTTCATTCTTTATAGTTTTTCTTCAAAGATTTCATATATTTTTTTCATTAAAAGCATATTTTCTTTTGTGTTAAACATAGTTAAAATAGTTGCTTTCAAGTTCTTGTCTGTTAATGTGGCTGACCTCAGAATTAGTCTTTATGAATTTACCCATTGTCAAGGAGGAAGATGTTTTCCTGTGTGTGTGTGTTTTTTTTAAATATATTGAGTATCTTGGATTATATCCTAGACATTATGAATGATATATTATAGAAACTTTGGACTCTATTATTTCTGTTATGTTCCTCCAAAGAGTATTAGGTTGATTTGGTTTTCCTAAAGCAAAGAGTTAACTTTGATTGACCTCAAGTTGCAAAACTCTGCCCCTTGAAGTGGCTGACAGCTCCACTGTCACTCACTTATTTAGTCCTTAGCTGGAATTCTTGGGAGCTTGCTCTTCTCATGCCATACATTTCATCTGTTTATATAAAGAATTGGAGGATCTGACTTTCCAGCAGCTGTAGTTTCCCAATGCTCATCTTCTGGTTCTTCATGCTAGTATGACAGAGTTTTATGTTGGAGTGTTAGCCATTTTACATGGTGCACACAGGGTCCTGTCCTTGGGCCAAAAGCTCTTAAAAAGGGGGTTAGGAGTTAGGGGTGGGTTTGGGGGAGATACCCATCTCATGATGTTCACTTCTTTCAAGTGTTGATTTTTTATCGGTATGTGGCTGCCTTTGTTCACTCGTCAGTGTCTTCAGGTAGTTGTTTTCATATTTTATTCAAAGTTAATACTTGTGTGCAGGAAGATTGGTCTGACATGAGCTTACCCATTTATATAGAAGTGTAACTCAGCTTAGAATTGCTTTTTTTTTAATTTTATTGATTTTTATTTTTATTTTTTTTACAGAGAGGAGAGGGACAGAAAGCGAGAAACATTGATGAGAGAAACATTGATCAGCTGCCTCCTGCACACCCCCTATCAGAGATGTGCCCCCATGCTCTGACAGGAATCGAACCTGGGACCCTTGAGTCCGCAGGCCGATACTCTATCCACTGAGCCAAATCGGTTTCGGCTAGAATTGCTTTTTGATGACTCAATAGAGTATGATGTTGGTTTGCATGTAAAAGGATCAGTCCTAAGCCAATAAGTTTTCTAGTTTTCTAGCTTTTAACTTTTTAAATAGGGAGAGATAGGAGATAGAGGAGAAAATAAATGTTTATTGGGAAAATGATGAGTTCAGTTTTAAATATGTTAACTTTGTTTCCTGTTAGATATCGATATAGAGATTTCTAGTAGGATATACAGATCATAAAATAGGGGAAAGGCCTGGGCCAGAATTATGAATCTGAGTGTTGTTAACACAGTAGATATTAGTTAAAAATGATGGAATAAATTAGTTTCCCAGGAAAAATGTAGAGTGAAAAGAAAAAATGTGTTTGGTGAATGCAGCCCATTACTTTTCTGTATTGGTGTTGAATTCTCAGAAGTTAAAAATGCTCTATTAAATGTTTGCAATGTTTCATTTACATTATAATTACAGCATAAAGTTTATTATTTTGTCACTTATCATTATGACTTACCCTTTGGTTGCTTGTGAAAATCTAAGTAATAGTTTTTTTCTTTTTTGTTTAGCTCCCAGCGGACCTTCTAGTGCAGTTGTTCCTAATACCTCAACCCGAAAAAAGATTATAAGTAGCAAAACAGAAGTGCATGAACACAAAAAAACCACTGGGAAGAAGAAATAAAATTTTCTTAGCCAGAGCTAGAAATCCTTATACTTAAAAAAATCACGTGTTCATTAGAAAAAAATGTGATAAGCCTTGGCTAAAAACTGTCAAGGCAAGTAATTAGTTTATTCTTCTACATCTCTGTATTCATTTAAAAATATGTTAAATCTAGAGAATTCTTTGTATAGTTTCAGGTAAGAAACCTTTGCCATGATATGGAAATGTTTAAAACCATGTTTATTAGCATTTTATTAGTAGCAAAACTTATAGTGATAGAGGTCTGTTTTGAATATGATGTTTACCGTATGCCTGTGGGAAGAAAAGGAATATGAACGCCAGCTGGCCTGTACCAGTGTGGCCCCAGTAACGTTGTTTAATGAAGAATCTGCAGTGGCCTGTGTACTCACTCGCAGTATCATGGATTGTATCTCAGCTGTAAACCCTGTAGCTTGGGTTGAAATTTGGTGGTCAGGATTACGTATTTCAGGCTTTAAAAAAGTACATTTCCAAAGAGATATTGATAATTTAGATTACAAATTCTCCCCCCAGTTGTTACAATTACATATATGCTGCAATATTTAATAACTGGAATTATAGAATATGAGTTATTTTTTTTTCAATCTGTGCTTTGAATTTTTTTATTGTGTGTTATTTAAAATATTACAGATACAGCTGGGTTAGCTGTACCTTTATGTGCATAAATTTGTATATTAATTTGTAGAAAATATTTTCTTATCATAAGGTGCTTTTGTTCATCAGGAAAATTTTGCTCCACAAATTGGCAAGAAAGTCATCTTTAGAGTTTCTTTTTAAGAGATATAGGTGACAAGTTTATAAATCTAACATTTATTTTTAGATCTAAGGAACTCAGTTCAGAAATAGAAATCATCAGTGTGAGAAGACTATCTGAATTCTGTAGTTAGTACAGATTATACATAGCATCTGTTTTTACTCCATCCTTTTCTCTAGTGTATCAGTTGATTTCAATAAGAAAGCTTAAAGATTGAGGATTTGAAGTAAACGCTTTTTTCAAGTGATTAGATTTCAAATGGAAATTAAGATTGTATTGTGATTTCATCTAAGATGTGAAAAAAATATTATCCTTGGTGCTTTTTTCCCCTCTGCGCAAATAGTTAATTATATGCCACCTAAACCAAACAATACAACCTGATGAGAATTCCATGCATTGCCAGTCAGGTAACTTAAACGACTAAAGCATTAGCTTTAATTCTCATATTAATGCAACTATTACAGTTCTTCAAAAGGGACTCTGCTAACCTTAAATCGTCATATATGAACTGACTTTTAAAAAATAATCATATTACGTGTTTTAAAAGGTACCAGTTGTGAAATCACAAATATATACAATTATGTAAGTTCATATACTTCACATGAATGTAAATGTATTATACAGAGACATGTCTTGTAAACAGTTGAATGTACCTAAGCTTTTTGTATGTGAAAATGTGGTTAATGTGCTCATACTGGGAGTTAGGAACCTACTTTTATTTTTTAAATGAAATAAAATATTTTATTTCCAGAATCAGAGAGTGATTTAAATGGCAAATTATTATTTGTTTCTACATCCCCCTGTAATCACCATACTGTTGTCCTGCCCATGAATTCTTCTTTTTCTTTTTTGTTCAACAATAATCTCCAACCACAACCCTGCACCAGAGCTGCTTGTGTGCTCTCTATGAGTCTGTTTCTATTTTTGCTTATTAGTCCAGTTTATTCATTAAATTCCACATATGAATGAAATCCTCTGCCACTTTCACTTCAATGCGGTAAGTCCAATCTGTGTGGTCATCTGTCTACTTCTGAATGAGTAACAAACATTCTCCAGAAGAATGCTGATTGTGGAGATGGTACTGGGGTCATAGTCCCCCAAAGCTTCAGCACTGTTGGTATTTGGAACCAGATAATTCATTGTGGGAGGATGTCCTGCACATTTACAATGTTTAGCAGTATCCCTGTGCCAAGCTGCAAGGATTGAGGTCATTGTTAAGACAGTGAGCCAAAATGAAAACAGTAAGTTGTTATTCACTTACTGTGATAATCTAAGCAAGAGGCTAAAAAGAAATGTATTGCTGGCTCCTCGTTGTACCATTTGCTACCATGGAATGGCACTAGGCAAGGCAAATCAAATGGCATGTGGTGCAGATGGAGGAAATTTTCTCATTGCTGATGAGCACTGAACAATAGGTTCCTGCCATTTTATGAACCCAGGAGACTGGGGGAAGGGAAATGGAAATGGGTTCTGAGAGGAATCTCAGTGAAGACAGCTAAAAGGTGTCTCAGACAAGGTCCCCTGATCAGGAGGCCTTTGCAGTTGCCTGCGCTAGGAACACAGGTATGCATATGAGATGCTGGCTGAGGGGGCCTAACTCCTTGACTACAGCTCTCTTGGAAGACTGTGGGTAGAAGAGCTTTATTCTGTGAGGCCTGCTAGGCAGTACCCACCTTTGTAACTGCCTATGGAAAGGCCTGAAAGATCACTCAGGATTTTGGTCTGGAGCTCCAAAACCTGTAGGTTGAAATTTTTTAAAAAATAAACCTTTATTGTTCAGATTATTACAACTGTTCCTCTTTTTCCCCCCATAGCTCTCCTCCACCCAGTTCCCACCCCACCCTCTGCCCTTACCTCCCACTCCACACTGTCCTTATCCATAGGTGTACAATTTTTGTCTAGTCACTTCCCATACATCCCACACCCCTTTCCCCCGAGAATTGTCAGTCTACTAGTACCCTTTCTATGTCCCTGATTCTATTATATTCACCAGTTTATTCTGTTCATAAGATTTTTTATTCACTTGATTTTTAGATTTACTTGTTGATAGATACGTATTTGTTGTCACTTTGTTCATAATTTTTAACTTTTTCTTCTTCCTCTTCTTAAAGAATACTCTTCAGCATGTCATATAATACTGGGTTGGCAGTGATGAACCCCTTTAGCTTTTTCTTATCTGTGAAGCTCTTTATCTGACCTTCAATTCTGAATGATAGCTTTGCTGAGTAGAGTAATCTTGGTTGTAGTTTCTTGCTATTCATCACTTTGAGTATTTCTTGCCATTCCCTTCTGGCCTGAATAGTTTCTGTTGAGAAATCAGCTGACAGTCATATGGGTGCTCCCTTGTAGGTAACTGTTCTTCTCTTGCTTTTAATATTTTCTCTTTGTCTTTTGCCCCTGGCATTTTCATTATAGTGTGTCTGGCTGTGGTCCTCTTTGGGTTCCTTTTGTTTGGGGTTCTCTGCGCTTCCTGGACTTGTAAGTTATTTTTTTCACCAGGTAGGGGAAGTTTTCTGTCATTATTTCTCCTAATAGGTTTTCAGTATCATCTCTCTCTTTTTCTGGCACTCTATAATTCGGATGTTGGTACACTTGAAGTTGTCTCGGAGGCTCCTAAAACTATCTTCAAATTTTTGTATTCCTTTTGCTTTTTACTTTTCCTGTTGGGTGTTTTTTGCTTCTTTGTATTTCAGATCTTTGTCTTGATTCTTATGATCCTCTAGTCTGCTATTGGATCTCTGTATATTATTTTTTATTTCAGTCAGCGTATGCTTAATTTCTAATTGGTCCTTTTTCATATCCTTGAGGGTCTCCTTAAATTTCTCAGAAGTTTCTAGAAGATTCTTGAATAACCTTATAACTGTGGTTTTGAACTCTATGTCCAGTAGTTTGCTTTCCTCCATTTCTTTCATTTGTGACCTGTTTGTCTCCGCACTTTGGCTGTTTTCCTGTGTTGATAGAGGGGCTTTGTGTGCTAGGTGTCCTATAGGGCCCAGTGGCTCAGCCTCCCTAATTACCTGAGGTGGAAACTCTTAGTGCACCCCTTTGTGGGCTGTGTGCACAGTCTTGTAGTTAAGACTTGATTGCTGTTGGTATCACCGGGAGGAATTGACCTCCAGATCAGTTGTTTCTACATTGGGATAATTTCTGTGCTGGAGACACACTTATAGGGCAAGACTTGCTTTGACACTCACTGAATCTGCTCCATGAGTGTGCCTCTTATGGATGCGAAGAGTTGTAATTTGGATGGTCTCACTCTGACCACTGGGTACACTGGGTCTTGGATATCCAAGGAGGTGAAAAGTCAGCCACTGCCTGAGGGCACCCAGCAGGAGCTACAGAGAGATCTGCAGCTTCCTCCTCTTTGTTTGGGGTTTGGAGGTATGCAGATGAGGCGAGGCCCAGCTGTGAAGCCATGCAAGCTGCTGTCCAGCCTTGAGCCTTCTTTTGGAGGCTCTGGGGCTCTCTGACCCAACTGCAATTTACTAGGTTTCAGATTGCAAAATCCAGACCATTCATGTGTAAAAGTTTCTGTACACAGCGTGGGAGAGGTTGTAAATTGGGTGGGGTCTCAGGGATTCACCATGGCAGAGCAAACAGCATTGGCTGCCTTGTCAGCCCTGCCCCGAAGAGATCCCCAGGTCTTTGTGACCCGAGGCATGTGTAGGAACAATGATCACTGCAAGGACCTCTGAGATAAAGCTGCCTTCGTGTTCTAACCTGATGCCAGACAGTCCAGTTTCTCCCCATATGAGTCTGGGTCCCCAAAGTCTTGCCTGGAACTGGAGTTCAGATCAATCAGAGCTTGTATCTCCCTCCCAATTGAAAAAGACAACAGTGTACCCAGTTGCCAGCCCATATCCGTACCTCCACACTTCACTCCCATATCTCTTCACCTCCTCCCAGTCTCAGTGTGCTTTTTCTCTTTCCTTCCAGTTGTACAAATTCCACTTAGCCAGCCTTCACATGGTTCTGGATGATATCCGTTTTGTCTTTTAGTTGTAGTTTTGATGTGGCTGTGCGAGTCAGCAAGTTCAGGTGTTTACCTATGCCGTCATCTTCAGGGGTTCTTTTTCTTTTTTAAAAAATATATTTTATTGATATTTACAGAGAGGAAGGGAGACAGACAGAGAGTTAGAAACATTGATCAGCTGCCTCCTGCACACTCCCTACTGGTTATGTACTTGCAACCAAGGTACATGCCCTTGACCAGAATTGAACCTGATGCTCTATCCACTGAGCCAAACCAATTAGGGCTCATTTTTTTTTTTTTGAATGGTTTTATCTGTTATTGTTTCTCCTGTTTCTTTCCTTTTATTGGAGTGTTTTTCATGAGTGCTATTCAGTTTCATTCTCCATTATTTCTCATCTTTAAATGAAGCAATTTTCCTTCTGGCTCACCTATCCTACTGAGCACACAGAGAGGACATGTGGCTGGCTCTCTCGTTCAGGAGGGGAAAAAAAACAAAAAACAGACTGCATTGCTTTCCAGTTCTGGGTGAGAATTTGGGTGTGCAGACTCATTTGGAGAGAAACTGAACTGTCTGGCAGCGGGCAGAGCTTGAGGGCAGCTTTCTCTCCATTGCCACGGGGCACAGAGACCAGGGCACCAGAAACCAAACCTGTCTGCTCAGCCCAGAGACTCCGCCCCATCCAAGCTGAGCACAGCGGCTCTACCAGCGAAAACGCAGCTGATCCTCACAGCCAATTGGCCTGGAGGTCAACTCCTCCCAGTGAAACCAACAACAATCTAAGCTTAACTACAAGACTGTGCAACCAATAAAGGGGTGCACTAAGAGTATCCACCTCAGGTAACTGGGGAGGCTGAGCCACTGTCCCCTAGAGGACACCTACCACACAAATCTACATGACCAACTTAGGGAAGTAGCCAAAATGCAGAGAAAAGATAACAAATCACATTTGAAAGAAATGGAGGGGGGAAAAAAAAAACTGGACATAGAGTTCAAAACCACGGTTATACGGTTTTTCAAGAGGCTCCTAGAAAAGGACAATAAATTTAACGATATCCTCAAGGATATGAGCTAGATCCTCGAGGATATGAAAAAGGACCAACTAGAAATTAAGCATACACTGACTGAAATAAAAAATATTATATAGAGACCTAAAAGCAGTCTAGAGGTCTGCAAGAATCAAGTCAAAGATTTGAAATACAAAGAAGCAAAATCCACTCAGAAAAGCAAGAAGCAAAAATAATACAAAAAATTAAAGATAGTGTAAGGAGCCTCTGGGACAACCTCAAGCATACAACCATCTGAATTTTGGGGGTGCCAGAAAAAGAGAGAGCAAGATACTGAAAATCTTTTTGAAGAAATAATGACTGAAAACTTCTCCCACCTGGTGAAAGAAATAGATTTAAAGTCCAGGAAGCCCACAGAACCCCAAACAATAGGAAACCAAAGAGGACCACAACAAGACACATCATAATTAAAATGCCAAGAGCAAAAGACAGAATATTAAAAGCAGCAAGAGAAAAACAGTTGGTTATCTACAAGGAAGCACCCATATGATTGTCAGCTGATTTTTCAACAGAAACTATACAGGCCAGACGGGAATGACAAGAAATATTCAAAGTGATGAAGAGCAGGAATCTACAACCAAGATTACTCTACCCAGCAAAGCTATCATTCAGAATTGAAGGTCAGATAAAGTGCTTCGCAGATAAGAAAAAGCTAAAGGAGTTCATCATTGCCAAAACAGTATTATATGAAATGCTGAAACGTATTCTTTAAGAAGAGGAAGAAGAAGAAAAAAGATAAAGATAAAAATTATGAACAACAAATACACATCTATCAAGTAAATCTAAAAAATCAAGTGAATTAAAAATCTGATGAACAGAATAAACTGGTGGATATAATAGAATCAGGGGCATAAAAAGGGAATGGACTGACAATTCTTAGGGAGAAAGGGATGTGGGAGGTGCGGGAAGAGACTGGGCAATAATCATATACCTATGGATGAGGACAGTGGAGGGGAGGTAAGGGCAGAGGGTGGAGTGGGTACCGGGTGGAGGGGAACTATGGAGGGGAGAGAAAAGGAATATTGTAATTAATAATCTAAACAAGATTTATTAAATTTTTTAAAAGGGGTGATATGCAAATTGACCATACCTCTGCTATACCCACAAGCCATGCCAACCAGCCACACCCACCAGCCAGTCAGGAGCAAATAGGCAAATAAACCCCAACCAAGATGGCTGCGGCCACTGTGGAAGGAGGCTTGTGTTTCCCTGACAATGGAGGAAGTCAAGCTACTGCAGCCCTGGCCAGCCTATGCCTCCACTCCAGGCTAAAAAGTTTCACTTGTAGAAGGTAAATAAATCCCAGATACCAGGGCCTCCACTTGGGTCGCTGGAGGGCATAGCTGGCCTGCAAACCACCACAGGCCCCTCGCCCAGGCCACCCCATATCCCAAGGGAACCCCTACCCTGATCCAGGACACCCTTCAGGGGAAAACCAGCTGGCCCCCACCCATGTACCAGGCCTCTATCCTATCTAATAAAAGAGAAATTTGCAGATTGACCATAACTCCAACACACACGAGGGCTGCCCCCATGTGGTCAAAGATCCTGTCCCCATGTAGACACAAGATGGCTACCACAAGATTGCCAGCAGGGGAGGTCAGTTGGGGGTGACCGGGCCTGCAGGGGAGGGCAGTTGGAGGCGATCAAGTCTGCAGGGGAGGGCACTTAGGGGTGGCCAGGCCAGCAGAGGAGGGAAGTTGGGAGCAAATAGGCTAGCAGGGGAGCAGTTAGACATCAATCAGACTAGCAGGCAGAAGCAGTTAGGGGCAATCAGGAAGGCAGGCAGGTGAGCATTTGAGATACAGTAGTCCTGGATTGTGAGAAAGATGTCCAACTGCCCTGATAGGTGGGGCCTAAACAGGCAGTCAGACATCTCTTGAGGGGTCCCAGATTGGAGAGGGTTTAGGCTGGGCTGAGAAACACCCCTGTCTCGTGCACTAATTTTGTGCATCGGGCCTCCAGTTTGGTATAAACATATATGATGGGTACGTCAGCACCTTGGGCTAACAGTTTTTTCAGAGTTATAGTGAGCTACCTGTGATGGGATTGTGGGTTTGAAGGATCTGTTTTAGCCTTTAAAAAAATATATATATATATTTATATATATATATATATATATATATATATATATATATATAATTGATTTTTTTATATATATATATATAAAAATTATATATATATATATATATATAATTGATTTTTTACAGAGAGGAAGGGAGAGGGATAGAAAGTCAGGAACATCAATGGGAAACATCAATCAGCTGCCTCTTGCACACCCCCTACTAGGCATGTGCCACAACCAAGATACATGCCCTTGACTGGAATTGATCCTGGGAACTTTCAGTCTGCAGGCCGACACTCTATCCACTGAGTCAAACCAGTTTTGGCTGTTTTGGCCTTTTATTCTCTCACCTTTGGAGTCTTTTCTCCCCTCCCTCTCCAGGCTGCTAATTATGAATGTGATGTGTCTGCGTTTGCTCCTTTGGCTTGGCCTCTCCTGCTCCTCCCTTGCTACCAGGCAATATCCAGAAAGCCCCTTCTGCTGGCACTCGCCCATCTCCACCATTTCAGGCAAAATTGGTTTACCTCTCTGATTATGTCATGGATTTTAGTCTTGTTCTAAGGACTGAGATCTGAGACTATAAAGATCCTCTTCAGGCATCTTCCTGTCTGGCCTTTCCTCCCTTTGTTACCTCTTTCTCATATGTTGTGGTTAAGCTTTCAAGTATCTTCTAATTTTGTGGAAGACAATATACATTGGTTTTATATATGGGGTTAATTTTTTGTTGGGGTGATTTCCCTTTTGTTTTGAAAGTGGGCATTACATGTTTTGTTACTCTAATAAGAAGAAAAGGGAGGAAGAGGAAAAGGAGAAGCCCCTATCTTTCTATTACGGTTATATTTTTTAAAAGAAGTTAATAATGCCAGTCCTGCCTATAGTAACATGTTGTCAGGATCAAATATAATTTGGAAACTGTAAAGAGAAGGACATATTTGAAGCATTTTTGTATTCTTTTGTTGTAATAGAGTTGTAGTTCAAGTATTTTTTTTCAATGGTATTTCAACATTTTTGCTGTCAAGGATGTTAGACATCTCTTAATACTCCTTTAAGGCTGCTCTTGTTGTCACGGGAACAGCCTGTCTAGTAACAATTGGACAAAAAAAAAAAAATACACCAAGGTCACTGGTATCTTTCACTTTTAAAGAATCTTTAAAATAAGACAATGCAGTAATTTGTAAAGAAGAATTTTAAGAAAACACAATATTTAACAAAGTAAAATCAGGTCTGGCCCCCCCCCCCCCCCCCCCCATCCACCTCATATTGTGTGTGGTGTGAATGACACAGTTGTGTGGTAATGGCTATACAGTTTAGACACCTATTTTAAAGAACTGGTAAGGACTGAACTCCATGAGGAAAGAAGGCTGTTTCTTAGTATTCTATAGAAGGTGCTTTAAGAATACTTGCTATATGGAAGGATGATTTTTTTAAAGAAAATAACAATGTGCCTTCTGAAAGTGGTTTTGCTACTTCAAATAAAACAAAAAACAAACCATAGATTTTTCTCAAGCTAGTCAATGCCACTATCAGTGATAAAGATAGATGGATGGGTGGAAGGGTAGTTGGGTGGGTGGATGGATAAAAGATAAAACAATGTGAAGGAGAGATAAGACAGAAAAAAAAGAACACAGGCTCTACTACAATTTTTTAAAAAATAACAACATAATGGCTGATGTGAAGAAATTGGAAGCCTAATAAAGAATTCCTCTTTCACTACACATAGGAATGCTAATTTGCCCTATAATGCCTGGCTCCAAGTTGATGACAATAAAATGAGACCTGGGAGTCACAAATGTTATAATCTACCACAATTTTTGTATAACTAATTCTTCATTTTTTTTTTAGGAATGTATTTGACAGTCCCATATTCCATACCTCCTCCCATTGGGATAGTTGGAAAAACCACAAAGAGAATAAACCATACAATAGTTCTCATATTGGAAGGGAACAGAGTCTGCTCTACCTGGGGGAAATGTAATCAACTTCTTAAAAGATGAAAATATGATAATGTCTAATAAATAGACAGCTCAAGGGAAACATGGAGTCATTTTAGAAGCCCTATAAGAAACAGTAAATGTCCAGCTTGGAATCATGTGACTAAGATGCCACCACATGCTCATTACACAGCCTGGGCAAGACCACAGAGCACTGGACAGGTGGATGCTTTAATTCAATCTTGGGCAATGAGATGTGTGCATGGAATAAAACATATTGAGCTTTCTAGTTATCATGGTTTTCTCTACACTTTTCAAAGCCTCTTCAGGAAAGACCAAGGTCATTGCTATAACGAGTATGTGAAAGGGTCCAAGAAAAAGGAGACCTGAGTTTGAATCTCAGTTCTGCTATTGGGAGACTGCGCTGCTCCAGACATTACTAGGCCCCAGTTCCCTTACCTCTGCCATCTACAGGCCACTTCATTCCAAAATCTGTCTAAACTTGTGTTTCCTTTTCCTTTTCCTCAGGATTCTAGACCCTTAACCATTCCTCCTATCACCAGCTCCTTCCTTCATCATAGTTAAGTGTGTTTTGAACACTAATTAGGTAGATAGCATAACTAACAAAAAAGTTAGTGAACTGATTCCCATTACTACTCCCTCTTGCTCCCCAGAGGATCTTTTGAGGAATTTACAGTTAATTCAATTAATGCTACAATATTTATTATAATAATTTTAAGAATTATCAATCTGAGAATATTTATGTAATGGCCTCTTTCTGTTACCCAGAATGCATTTAGTTCTGCACGTTAGTTGATATTGTAAATGCAAACTAATATTTCATATTAGTCTAAACAAATAAAATATATTATAAAAATGCTTTTACAATGAAAAATATATACTCAGTATCAATCTGGGTAGTCTAGTCTGATAGATTTGTATAAAACCAGTTGACTGTGGGGACATTTTTGTCTATATAGAATATAATTCATATTCCTACTACATGTGCATTATTACCCTTGCCTGATTGTCTGTTTAAACTGATATTTGTAAAATTGATTTGTAAAATAATCTGGGTTCTCACCTCTCTCTCACAGTCTACAATGTTATGAGTCCAAGAAAGGCCTTTTTCTTGTAACCTTTGCCCTCTGCATTCTGACTAATGCTACAACCACAGAAAAGTATCTATCTTGTTCTGTGAGGAAGAATAGACCTGATATAATGTTATCATAAAACCAGGTTATAACTCATTTTAACCCCACCACCACCACCACTACCACCCGAGCAATCATCCCAGAAAACTAGAGTGACCCACAAGAATCAGATGACCTAATATTACTGGGTTGGGCCAGGAGGGTGCTACATGAGCAGAAAAGCTGTTTGCCTATAAGGTGTGAGAATTTGGGAGGAATTTTTCTGCTCAAAATAACACCTCCTTGCTAGATCTAGTGCCTGAATGTCAACACAAGATCCTATTAGGGAAACGGGTGGGGCGGGGGGGGGGGGAGCAGTGGGGAGAGGGAGGGGAGGATCATTAAAAAACCTTAGTGAACTCCTTTTCAGAACGTGTAGATAGCCCCCTTTTAAATGCAAATACCCTAGGAAGGCTTACCTCACTAATCCAGCCATTAACCCCATAATTAATCAAATGCTTTTCTCACAGTCCTCAGAGAACAGGCATTCCTTCCCTAAATGTGTGCTAAGTGCTGATCATAAAGCAGTTACTGTGCTAAACCCTGGTGATACAAATATAAAAAGTCCTGTTTCTATCCCACAAGAAATGTACTGGCTAGTAGAGATCTAGTGCTCTAAAGCAATCATAGAGTCCACGGCAAAAATGACTTGAGTAGCTTCCAATTCCAAACACTTAAAAAGTCTAGATAATATATTTATTTTGGAAATACATGTAACAACTTCAAAGCAAGACATTAAAGCCAGAAGTTATCTGGCTTTAATGTAAAAGGAATCAACATCTAAATCAAGCTTGAAGTCCTTCTGTCCAAGGGATTCAAATGGTATCTCAATCTCGGGGTTTTCAGAGCTGATTGATTTGGTCAACATGAGCTATTAGCTAATGGCACTCGAGGAAGCATAACTGGAGCTGAGGTTGCAGACTACACACAAGGTGAGTTGCTGAATCTGGGCTTCATTCATAAAGGAGAGAGCCCCCATCCCTGATTTTCTAAGAATTATACCAGTCCCGTGGAATATTTGTCAGACATTTAGAGCATTTCAAATGCAGTCTCACATGCTTCAATGGGTATCATGAACCAAGCTAGTAAATGAGATTGAATATTAATAAAAGGATCACTAAAAATGATTAACATTTACTAGATTTACAAATGGAATAGTGTTATCTTTGAATCAATTTAAATGCTTAGGAATTCTGAATTTGTTAGCTTTGCTAAATTGAGCATTTTAAAACCAAAGTGCTCTGTGAATTTTTTGTGTGCCCCTAGGCTGCCCTGGAGGGCATCAGAGAGCCCACATGCAGAGAGTCCCCAGCTCTTGCACTCCACTCTGGGCAGATTGCTCCCTAAACCCCCAACCCCTACTTGCCTGTGTAAACTCAGTTTTCCCAGGATCTATGCCTGTGTCTCACTCAGAGGACTCAGAGTGCTCTGAGGAGGGGAGAAGGGTGAGCATGTACAGGGCTGGGTGAGAAATAGAGGTTGAATAGAAATCCACTGGCTTTTCCCTAGCCCCTTGCTGGGAAAAACTGTGGCTTGCAAGCCACATGTGGCTCTTTGGCCCCTTGAGTGTGGCTCTTCCACAAAATACCACGACCTGGGTGAGTCTATATTGAAGAAGTAGCGTTAAAAGAAGTTTCAGTTTAAAAAATTTGGCTCTCAAAAGAAACTTCAATCGTTGTACTGTAGATATTTGGCTCTGTTGATGAATGAGTTTGCCAACCACTGCCCTAGCCCCATCCTGTCCTGCCTCCCAGTGCTGCAGGTCCCAGTCTTCTTTGCTTCTGGGGCGACCAGTTTGCTTTGTGTTGGTTGCAGTTGCCTCTCTCCGCTCTTGAAATCCAGTAACACATTGTTGTGTGCTTCCTGTTTTCTAAAAATTGTTGATGCCTCTCATCAGATATACTTTTCATTCATACTCTCTTTCTGGTTTATTATTTATTATCTTGTCATTTGAGAGTGGTGTGGGAAGGAGGTGTAGATAAGCTGCATGTGCTTAACTTTCACTACTGTGAAATCCCATCATTTTCACAATAAGTATAATATAGCCTATTAGTTAATCTACCATAATTTGTTGCAGAGCACTTAAATCCCTTCTTTTCTTTTCCTGTCAGCTTGTTTTCTTCTTCTGATTTTTTTTTTTTTTGCAGTAAATTAGAAGTGAAATTATGGGGTAAAAAGCCATAAAGGACACAGTGTGGGGTAGTAGAGTGTAGGCTTTGGTATACAGTTCAGCCTCCTAATTCTGTGTGATAAGCATTTTAAAAAAATTAACCTGAGCTTCAATATCCAAATTCAGACTGAGACATTTATTCCCCAAATCAAAATACTCTGCAATGTAAATCAAGTACAATAAAAGTAAGTAAATAAAGTTAAAAGTAGCTATAAATATGGATTAAATATAAAAATCAAATTAACACCCTGCTCTATAACCTCCATAGCACATTTAGTTTCACTAATTACCATTTTCTACCCTTGAAAAGTCTCTGGTTTTGAGGTTTCTAGGTATCAAATAATTTCTAAGTTTTATCCAACTGTTCACACCCCCAAGGCTTTCTAGGTTAGGTATCTGAAGGTTGAAAAGTGCTTTTTTCATCTAATTAGAGCTTAGCAAATGCTATTATGATAAAAAGGAGCTCTCTCCCTCGGAGAAAAGAATTACATTTTTTTGGTAATCCATAGACGAAGTTATTATATCTTTCTGGAACCTTGCCAGCTTTTAGATAATGATATTAAACTATTGCTAATGGGAAGGTGGTTTCTTACCTCTTTGTCCTACTTGTATTACTAAAAAATTGATTGCTGAAAGTACACAGAATAGATTCCTAGAATTTCTGTTTTTAGTGTACTACAAAATCTTTTTGGATTGAATCCTGCCCAATTTTTTATTCTTGCTTCACTCTTCTCTCACTAAAGACAAACCATGAACTACTTCCTTGAGTATATATTCACCTTCAATGACATCTTTAATAAAAAGAAGAGTGTAAGCAAAAACAGAGTAGAGGACATCACAAAGGAACATAACACTATTTGAATATATTTTTCTGAATGTAATCAGAAATAAAATACACACAAAAATGCTAAGCCTATTTATTATTCCGATGGTTTTAAACAGCTGAAGTTCTAGTCAAGTAATTCAACTACAGGCCTTTCATTGGTATAAAGACTTCATCATAAATAATCTGGCCTACTTCTTCAAAGAGCCCTGGAGATGAGCAGTACTTGTATTATTATTCTTACTTGATAGAGAAGAAAGTTGACATTATACAGTTTGCCAGAGGAAACATAGTGAGTCAGTGACAAAGCTAGAAAAGGAACTCAGGTATCCCTACACGTGTGCATTATTTTTCCCAATGCCTATCCATTCTTGCCTCATGGAACCATCTCTCAAGGATTAGTTCTCTTCTCTCCCTGTTTATTTAACTTTCTGACCTTGCTGAATAGCTGCAATTCCCAGGAAATATCACTGAGTTTTTATAATGAGCATGTTTGGTCCGCATTAAAAGTACCAGTGTGTTAGTTAGTATACAGCAATTCTGGTAGCTTAGTAGGTTTCAGAACTCTTCATTCAAGAAATATAACTCAATTTTGTTTCTTATTTATCCAGCCTATGTCACAACTCTTTGTGGTGTGATAATGGGAAGAGTATTGGGTGACAATCTGGGAGGCCTATCTGTCTTACCATCCACTGTACACGACCCTGGACAAACTGGCCACCCTCCACAAACCTCAATTTTCTCAAGGTAAAACTGAGAATAACATCTACTTTCCTGCTGCACCAGGTGTGGGTTTTTTTTGTGTGTGTGTATGTGTGTGTTTTTTTATAAGAAACAATAGCATGGTATTCAAGAGAGTGCTTGGTAAATTGTAAAGCACATCACAATGGTAAGAAACTGTTGTTTCCTCAATACACAGAACAGTTGAAGAGGTAACTTCTTAGGCTAATGTAGGGTAGAAAGTGAAAGGACATTTAAGACATTTCAGCCTTAACTGCTGTTAAGTTTTGTTTGTTGGAATGAATGATACAAGTCGTTGACCTTTAGTAAAAATTTCCACTACGAAAGCAACACAAAGGTTGCAGTTTACAATAGGCTAGCGGTTTCTTTCCAAAGTACAAAAGTACACCAGTTAGAGCGAGGTAAAATTCTTGATCTCCAGGGGTAAGAGTAATAGAGAGAGAGTCAGTTGTAGAATTAAATCCAAGTTCACTATAACTTGGTAGTTTACAAGTTGTTTTCAGACTTTTTATCTTGCTTCTGGGTTTTCAAGTTCTCTTATTAATCAATAGTATTTTTGAAAGAAATAATTTAGTAAACTCTGTGTGTACACAGTCATGCAGACAAGAATTAAATAGTTAGAGAAAAAGTGAATTGTTCAAAATTGTTTTTGACCTCCTATCACAAGCAGAGTTATCACTCATGGAAGACTCATGAAACTAAGACTGCAATCTGGTGCCCAGCCTGGACTATGCATCTAAAAGACTTGATTGAAATGTGATATAATACCATTTTAGATTTATGTTTTATCTGCCACTTTGCTGGAGGGAGAGGGAGCAGAATGTACCAACTTAACACGCATTTGCGTGTGGACTGTATTTGTGGTTGGCCAGATGTCCCACTGCTTCTGTCCTACTGTAGAAGGTCTCACCCCACCCAGATCTGCCCACTGTCCCTGACTTTGCAAATCCTCTTACTGTATAATTAATTCTTAGATAAGGAATTTTTGATCAACAAAAGTAGATAAAGAGGAGTGAATAAAAAAGAGGGGGAAAGAGAAGAATTCATTTTTTAAGTAAAAATAAATACCTTAGAAAAAATTATTACTCTCTCCAATTGCTAGATAACTTTTTAAAATTATATTTTTTATTTTTTATTACAGTTGATATACAAAATTATGTTAGGTTCTGATGTACAGCATAGTGGTTAAACATTTATATACCTTACAAAGTCATCACCGGGGTCAGTCTAGAACCCATCTGATACAATATGGTTATCTTGCCTAATAAAAGAGAAACATGCAAATTAACCATCACTTTGCTACACCCACAGCCAATCAGAGTGAGTATGCAAATTAACCCAGCCAAATGGAGGTTAATTTGCATATGCAGGCACAGAGCAGTGTGAAGCCTGCTTTGAGGGGAAGGAAGACGATTGAGGGAGCTACTGAAGTGGTGCTCCAGATAGAAGTGAGGACTTGCCAGCTCCAGGCGGCCCAGGAATGGGGACTTGCTGGCTTCCGGGTGGCTGGGAGTGAAGTCAGAGAAAGGAAGGCCTATACTTGCACGAATATTGTGCAATGGGCCTCTAGTTATAATATAATTAACTACATTCTCTATGCATGCACTTTTTTTTGTTCTTTCAAGACCACATTCTTGCTTTAATCTTTGCTAAACTCTCATCCAAACTGTGGCCTGTCCACATGAAGAATTAGTAGTACCTAGGCCTATTTGAATGGTTGATAATTAGCTGCTCATTTAGAGCAGTTATTAATACAGATACTCCGGATGTTAGTAGCAATTAGTTGGGGAGGAAAGTTTGGTGATTAATTGAATCCTGGAATAAGCTTAGATTAAACAAAACTAAATGGGCTTCATTAATGCAGGAGCCCTCACAGCCTTTAGGAAATAACAAGTCTGTAATTATTCCAATACGGAATATAATAGACAATGTTCCCCAAATGTATCCGACCATGAAATCCTTTTCTCATGAAGGCATCTCTTAGGAAAGAAGATGATTTAGGAGTTGACATTAGCATGGATGTCAGAAAAGCCTTTAAAATAGGCTGGATCTGATAACGATCAGCATTCTAGCCCCAGTGCTGCTATTATTAACTATGAGCCTGGAAATGTCTCAAAAACCTTTCTGAGCCTCAATTTCCTCATCTGCAAATGAGAATAAGAATACTTAACTTCAAATAGGAATTATGAGAATTTTAAAAAGCTCTATGAAAGTGCCATGTAAATTACAAGGCATCTTAAAGGCATAAGCATGGGTACAGAATTAAAAGTACAGCACTAAGAAAATTTAACCTCTCTTTTTTTAAAAAAAAATGTGCTTTGACATTAGATTAATGATGTGTAATAATTAGATTTTCTGATTCAGCAAAGGAAAGTTGTTCTCTTGCAAACTATTCAGATAGTGAAGTATTAACTTTAGGATGAATAATTGTAAATGAGTGAGGCAAATATTTTCATGTGGTTTATGATTTTATAACAACATCACATGTGAATTCCTGCATAGCGCTTATGAATTAGAGATGATAAATGTTAAAAAGTAGACTTCATTATAGTTGGTGAAATGCTAGACTATAACTTTTCTCACTTGGATTAGGGGTCAAATATTAAATAATGAGGGGGGAAATTTTGTGAGTAAATAATAAAATAGTTTTGAGTTTCATCCTCATAGCAACAGCTAGATGAATAGTGGAGCTATTGATAACTCCATAAAATAATAAGCAGGCTGTAGAAGAGTGAAGATGCAGAGGTCCTAAGACATTTAGTTAGCATTACTGAAATAGTAAGTTGGTTGATAATATTCCCTTATCAGCTGATTTGTGCCCTTTTCCCTAAATTCATATGTCCTAACCCTCAGTACCTAGCATGTGGCTATATTTGGAGATAGGGTCTTTAAAAAGGTAATTAAGGTAAAATTAGGTCATCGAGCTGAGCCCTAATCCGATATGACTGATGGTTATATAAGAAGAGGAGACACATGGATACAAACCATATAGAACCCAAGAGAAGAAACTCTGAGGACACAGTGAGGAGATAGCTATTTATAAGCCAAGGAGAGAGGCCTTAGAAGAAACCAAACTTGCCAGCACTTTGATCTTGTAAGAACAAAAGAAAAGTTATGAATTACTCTTCTGTATGCTTATATCTTGATTCATGTTTTAGGCAAATCTATTCACTTACATATCATTGCTTTCTAATAAAAGTTTATGTGGCTTACTCAGAAGTTGGATCCTGAATTTGAAAGTATTCATTGTTTTTTACATCAGAATATAATAGTTAAAAATAAGACATAGTTAGATAGCCTGGGATTAACTTCTGGTCCTGCACCATATAAATTCATTGATAAAATTGGTATACAAATTGTTCCCATATTGTAGTTGTTGTGAAAATTAAATGAATTAGCAGAAACCGGTTTGGCTCAGTGGATAGAGCATCAGCCTGCGGACTGGAAGGTCCCAGGTTTGATTCTGGTCAAGGGCATGTACCTTGGTTTCGGGCACATCCCCAGTGTGGGGTGTGCAAGAGGCAGCTGATTGATGTTTCTCTCTCATTGATGTTTCTGACTTTATATCCTTTTCTCTTCATCTCTGTAAAAAATCAATAAAATATTTTTTTTAAAAGTTAAATGAATTAATAGATATAAAGAAACCCTAAAGGCTGATAATATAGACATTTATCTTGCAATTCATATACCCAACACCAGATGGCAGTGTGGCCATCCAAGTTTAGGTCATTGAGTTGTCAGGTTGATGAGCCAGTATGACTATCTGAACGAAATTCTAGAAGGGTAACCAAATTATAGTAGATTTATAGGAAAAAAGATTAATTTAAAACCTCTATGAAAGTGATTATATACAAGGTCACAGAAATACACATAATAAGCTTTAATAAAACCTTTCTGCTTATGATTAATTGATTTATGTCACTAATTATTCAAGTTGTGCTTCATGGATTACTAGCTGAATAACCTTGGACAAGTTACTTACCTTTTCTAAGCCTCAGTTTTCTTATCTGTAAAATAATACATGCATTTAACCAAGTTTTGTTGAGGTCCTACCATATGTCAGGCATTATTTTAGGAGTTGGGGATACAGCACTTAGGAAAGGACAGAAATCCTGCCTTCATGATGCTTATACTCTAAGTCATTAGAATCTACAGAATAACCAGAGAACTTTTATTGTTTAAAATCGGATACTATTTGTTTACGGATGTTAAAATGATTCTCTCTAGCTTGGTTTTCAATGAACTCCCTAAGGTTGGAACAAAGCAAGAGAATATAATAGTTAAGAATAAGATTTGTAACCAGATAGCCTGGGATCAACTCCTAGTATTGCCAATGTATAAATTCTTTCATAAAACTGGTATACATATAGTTCCCATTCTCTACAGTTTGTAGCAAGGTATTGGGCAGCCCATTGATGAAGTACCTGCAAAAAGAGTGGTCAAAAACTGCAAACCTCAGACCTATCTGAAGCATATCAGAGAGCTTGGGTAGGCAAAAAGAAAGCACTGTTTTTAAAAAGCATATAGAGAAGAATGAGTAATGTTTCTTGTCACCAAGTAATAAAGGGATCTTCAGGAGAATCACTGGGAAGGCTTGGCAGGAGTCCCCTGGAGTTGGGGCACAGAAAGACTGAGGCAGAGGCTAAGGCTGCTTAGGCCTGAGGAGACAGAGCTGAGAGGAGAGGGCTGCACTGAAAACCAAGTCACTTCTCTAGCTGACCAGCAAAAATTACAGGTGTTTCTCTTGAACTAGATGTGAACTCTAAGGAATCCCTATTGGGAAGGACATGTGATATCCACTGTTACAAGATAAACTGAGGCACATTAACTTTTTAAAGAGTTGACTTTAGCAAACCGATTGGCATTGGGCGGTGCCAAACTGGAAGTGGTTAGAAGCTCTTTGTGGAAAGGAGCTGTGGGAAAGGCTGTTAGAAAGCAGACCAGGAAGCAAAGCAAGAAAATCGTTTGGACCCTAACTGGTTTGGCTAAGTGGATAGAGAACCGACCTGTGGACTGAAGGGTCCCAGGTTTGATTCTGGTCAAGGGCGTGTATCTTGGTTGTGGTGATGTTCCCGGTCGGGTGTGTGCAGGAGGCAGCTGATTGACGTTTCTCTCTCATCGATGTTTGCAACACTCTCCCTCTCCCTTCCTCTCTGTAGAAAAATCAATAAAATATATATTTTTAAAAATAAAATCATTTGGGAAAACCTAGTTGGTTGCTTGTGGTTGGTTAGTCTTAAATTTTATTTTCTCCATGTAAGTGCATTTATAGGCATTGACTCTGGCTTATGATTCTGCTTGCTTGCATTGGCTTTCAAGGCATTAGAACCACCGCAGTAGAATGGCCTCCTTGTTTAATCTCTGTAACACCACCAAGAAGATGGAGTATCAAACAGATGCCCAGGACATGACAGAGGGATGGTGACTACTTCGGCTGAGGCACTGGCAGCATCTCAGGGTGAGGGCCCTGGCAGCAGTGTCTTTGAGGAGCTCCACTAGAGAAAGAATCCACACAGGGGACCCACCACCCCAGGAGGGCCCAGAGGTTACATCTGTGCCAGTTTTCCTTCCCTTCCTCTCCCCCACTTACTCCAACTCCGAGGTGAGTGTAGGAGGTGATACCCACAGAGGATGAGTCAGAAGAAGACTGTCCACCAGTTCCCCTGGCCCGACTTCCCACGGGCACAGGGAAGGGACAATGCCTTGAAGGAAAGTTTGGAATGTTAATCATGACACTGCACTGAACATATTAACTATTAAAATGAGACTATTTATGCCCTAACCGGTTTGGCTCAGTGGATAGAGCATCAGTTGGGGCCTGAAGGGTCCCAGGTTCGATTCCAGTCAAGGGCATGCACCTTGGTTGCTGGCACATCCCCAATAGAGGGTGTGCAGGAGGCAGCTGATTGATGTCTCTCTCTCATTGATGTTTCTTACCCTCTATCCCTCTCCCTTCCTCTCTGTAAAAAATCAATAAAATATATTTTTAAACTAATAATAAAATAAAATGATACTATTCATGTGCCTAGATGGGGTTAGAACACTGAAGTTATTAAGATTCTAAAAGTTATTGTGGGATCTGCCTGAGAGTTAGCTCTCCAAGAAGAGAGGAAGCAGATGTAATGTATAGAAGGTGCTCACAGTAGTAAATATTTTTTATTTCCATTACTCATCACTGTTCTTCCAATCAACCTTTGTCATTTGTTCGACTCTAAGGCAAACAGCTCCTTTACTGACTACAGAAGGAAGGTTCTCAAGGACACCAAAACAGTGTCCCATGAAGAGTGGACCAAGCAGCACCCACACTCCACTGAGACGGGCTCTGCCTTCGGGGCCCCCGGAGAGGAACGTCTCTTACCTGAACATCTGATGCGGAGTTCCCAGTCCTCGGCACGGAGTCCTCCTGAACTGTGGGTAAGACTGAGCGGTGGTGACCTTGGCAATGAAGGCAGGCGTGCCTGTCCACACAGCTCCTGGCCCTACATGAGCATTTGTAGAATGAGCGCATGCATGCCATCCTCCAGCAAGATGCGGGGATTGAAAATTTTCTGGTCACCAAAGCAAAAATGGTGTGATCTGAATGGTACTTTTAGAAATAGTTCTTTTCCACAGGACTGTGGGGTGTTTTTACCACAAAGCACCACTCCTCAGCCAAGGCCTCAGCCAAGGCCACAGTACTCAGTGGTATTCTGCCAACGCTTCCAGTTCACAGGAATAGAGAGAGGAAATGCCAGGTTTCACTAGTCAAAGCATTCGGGAAATGCTGCCCTTTGTCCTCTCTCACTAGAACACGCACATAAGCATCTTCTAGAGCCTTCAAAAAAAGCGTATTTACCAGCTTTCTGGGAGCTCAGAACCATTTTCTCCCCACACACCAGTAACCACACCTCTGGCCAGTGTTCTGCTTTACATCAATCTGGATGCACAGGGTTGAGTCATTGTTCCCAACAGGCCCTGCGAAAAGGAACACCATGCAAGTCAGAAAACAAGCCATGATTCTGCAAAGTAGAAAGCAGGGTGGCAAGAAAGCAGGATTCATAGGATGGGAGAGGGGCAGGTTGATGAGGTGATGGAGGATCAAGAAAGGAGTGAAAATTACTGTACCTGGAAGATGGTGAGACCAAAAAGGAGCACAGCCCAATGGAGAAATGCGGTGTGTTTCATGGTTTAGTGTATGGAAAGATACAGAAATTGTATGAAGGAAGATAGAAGCACCATTGCCTGGAAACTGGAATGAAGTTTATCCATTTAATGAAGACTTCTATACCACTCTGTATGTACCAGGCACTGTTCCGAACATTACAAATATTAACTCATTAAATTTTCAAAATAACTATAAGGTAGGTATTATTATCATCATCCTCATTTTACAAAGGAGGGAACTGAGGCACATAGATATTTCCTCAAGGCCCAGGAGTCAGGTCCAGATCCTCTGTCTGCAGAGCTCACTCTTCTCATCTGCTCTCTGCTGCCTCAGCGAATGCTGGAGAGGGTTGGAATCATTTTATAGCACAAACAACAATTGCAAATATAAAGGAAAAACCCCCCCTCCGAAATGGGAGAAATTTCTCTACTTTAATCAAACTGACTGACATTAATGTTTATTGCTGTCATTCCCTGCTATGACCTTTTATATACCCAAGATGAAACTAAAATTGATGTGAGGGATAGCATTCCAGGTAAGACAACTTAAGTGATAAAACCTGTTACCTCGACAATGTCGCCCAAGGGGCAGACTTACATTTTTTGTGAAAAATGTTAGTCAGAAGCGCTTGATGTCGTTTCATGTACCATTTAATCAGATTTAGCTCTAGAAACAAGAAGAGATAGAAAGCTATATTTTTCTTTTTAAAAAATATAACTCATATTTTGGTATGAAAAGTAAAGACAATTTTGAAAACACACACACATAAATTATAATTAAGAAAATACAAGTCGCTCATAATTTCACTGCCCAAAGATAAGTACTTTGATGTATTTGCTTCCTTTTTTTTCCATATTGAATTTATGTGAGGTCATTCTAAATACGTTTCCATCTTGCACATTTTACTTAACAGTATGTTGTAAACATTGTCCCATATCTAAAAAACTGTTTGTATAACTATCCTGTTTGTCCTGTCATCTTAAGTTTTTTATATATATGTTTGGTGCTGCCTCTGTTGTCTCTTTCAATATAAGGAACACGGTTTGTTTGCTTTGTCTTCTGCAGTGATTTGTATGGTTTCCACTTTTGTACTTGCATTGAACAAATAGGTCTCTGATTATGCAAATCAAAATTGAAACTATTTTTTTTTTTTTACTCAGCCCACTTCAATAGATGAGAAGTTTCCTAAATTTCTGTTTCTTCATATCTGTCCTCCACTTCCTAATCTCTGTTAACATGATTTGGAGTTTACCAAACAATACTATACTATTCTACTCTACTATTCATATCATATTATGTTATATTATATTATGTAATTATTAATAATATAGTAATATATAATTAAAGATGATTTACCATTTATTATTCTTGTGATATTTATAACATTTCCCCCTTTTATCCTTTTTATTCATAAATAATTTCAGACTTAAACTATTGCAAAACAAAAACAAAAACAAAAACATTAAAAAACACTTCTAGCCCTAGCCGGTTTCGCTCAGTAGATAGAGCATCAGACTGTGGGCTGGAGGGTCCTCGGTTCGATTGAAGGGCAAATGCCTGAGTAGTGGGCTCAGTCCCCAGTAGGATACATGCAGGAGGCAGCTGATCAATGATTCTCTCTCATCATTGGTATTTCTGTCTCTCCCTTTTCTTTCCTCTCTGAAATAAATAAAAATATTAAAGAAAACAAACAAAAAACCCACTCCTGTTATAGTCTTCACTCAGATTTACAAAATATTTCCATATATCTCAATCTATACCTCACCAAAGAAATGTATGGACAGCAAAGCAGCATATGAAAAATGCATAACATTATTAGTCATTAGGGAAATGTATATTGGCATGTATGTCTGTGTACTTTACACATAAAGAAATGTACAAATTTAAATACATCTAGAAGGATTGGATAGATTTTTAGAAATATATTCATTGGTACCTATATGTCAGAGATTCCAATTTATTAACAAGATGCATATATAATTTTATTAACCAATGTAATCCCCATAAATTCAATAAATATATCTATTTTTATAAAAGAAGTAAATTGTGGTAGTTGCAAAACAGTCATGGGGATGTAAAACAGGGAATATGACCAATAATGTAATCACTAGGTACAGTGCCAGGTGGGGACTAGATTTATCAGGATGATGAGTTCATAAGTTATATAAATGCCCAATTACTATGTTGGACATTTAATATTCTATGTCAACTATAATTGAAAAATAAAAAATTATTTTTGAAAAAAGTTGCCTAAAGCACAGTTGGTGTTGAATAAATATTTTAAAAAATAAATCAATGAACAATATTGTATCACAAAATATTTATATATTCATGTAAAGTCTTTTAATATAAAAATAACTTATAATACTAGAAATCAGTTTGTTTTGGTCCTGTAACTCTAGAAGTTGATATTATTTATTTATAAGCACCACTTTTAAATAGCTTCTAATTGAAAGCTAAATAAAATAAATGCTGTCCCAAAAGTATTTTGGCATTGAAGTTAGCATTATTTGTGTAACACTAATTAGAGACAACTGAAAGGGAAGATAGTAATTCGTTGATTTAATATCAGAAAATAAAAATAATACTTTCTTTTTTCTTGTCTACTTTTTCATAATTTGAATATTGTCATGCTATTGTTACAAACTGGTTTGTCAAAGAACTGTGCTCGTTATACAGTTAATATTTTTTATAGTAAAGTTATGGTGTTAAGGAAAAAACAGTTAAGAGGAAACAAGTATATAAAATGCTGCAGATTTCTACTATTTGGGTGTGAAAAATTACTAAATATTCAATTTTTAAAGTCGTCATTTCACTTTCAATAACTGAATGGTACCTTCAGAAATAGTTCTTTCCCACAAGACTAGTTAATTGGTAGATCAATCATTCAATGTTTATTAAAATTCTGTACTTAATGAACTATGAGAAACCATGATGGGTGATTCTTAAATCCCCAAGAAGGACAGAATATAAGACAAGTGGCATAAGACTGGAAAATAAACCTTGGGAAACACATTTTAAGGGATATGAAATAAGTAATTCAGTGGGGAGTAGCAGGGAAGGGGAGAGAAAAAAAAAGAATAAGAAAGTTAAGAGGAGGATGTAAGCACCATGTCATCTTGGCAATCAAGTTTATATCATTAACGTATTGACACAGCACTTAGGACACATGGTAGACATTGCGAGCTCATCAGTAGCCTGTTCTCCTCTCTTTTCAGGCACGCAGAGAACAGTATTTCCAGCCTCTTTGCAAGCAGGCATGGCAGTTTGACTAGTTCTAGCCAATGAACTTTGAGCAGCAGTCGCAGGTGTCAATTCTGTGGCAAGCTGGGCAAGAACAGAGATAAAATGTCCTTTCACTCTCTTCCCTGCCAGCGTTGGAGTGGTGAATGTCCCTCAGCAGTGTCCTTGAATGACCACATGAAGCAGAGCATTTTATAGCGACAGATAACATGAGGGAGAAATCCACTTATATGGTGTTAAACGACTGTGATTTGAGGATCGATTGGTTTTCAAAGCATACATTTAGCTGGCTTCACTAGCAAATGAAGCAAGAGGTATGTGCCAGATTTGATGGACCTGAGGTAGCTTACAAATAGGTATGATGCTATCTTAAATGGTTATCTCTGTCTGGATTGGAAAAACAACAAAATCATATGGCTCAGATAGAAGAGATAAAACAAACATATAGCAACATTTTCATGAAGCACTTGGAGTGCGACAAATGGTTTTCTACAGAGTTCAAGTAAGGTCAAGTACTGAGCTCTTAACTACTCCAAGATCAGACCCCAAGATCAACCTCATGGAACTAGAGAGAAACATCAAGATAGACATGAAACTGTCAGAAATTCCTGGGAAGATTGAGGACTTTTTCGAATTGTTGAATGAGTGGATGAAGGTCCTAGTCTAGGGCACTCTGCTCTGGCTACTGTTATTCTCTGCCTCATCTCAGGGCCGTCAGTGGGGCCAGAATCTATACCCATGTAGGTGTCCTTAGGTGTGAAATTTTGGCAGCACAAATGCTAGTTGGGAGCTTCAAAAGCACGTTAGAATTTATAAGCCTCAAACAGTCACTTCTCCTCTTCCCCTGTGTCCTCACCAAACTGCTGACACAAACTAAGATGGTTTTCTGGCTCGTAAGGCACTCGTCCTTTCTTCCCCACAAGCAATCCAGAGTCATCAGGTGTGAGGCAGATTGCAGTTTGGCCTTTCCCGTATATGTTGCTGGACAGAGCAATGAATACCTCAAAAGGAATAGTAATGGACAGGCTAAAATAAGGAGATATCTGAGGGGCACGACAATTTCCAAAGAAAATGGCATATTGGATTAGAGTCCATTAAAAGAGTAAATTTTACAATTGTTGGGACAAGGGTTTAAAATAAACATTATAAAATATAATGAAACAGATAAAGAAAGATATTGGCAATATGAAAGAATAATTAGACAATGTAAAGAAAGAAACAAATGGAAATATGTGTAAAATGTGATAGTTGAAATAAAGAACACAATAGATGGAGTAAAGAGTAGATTGAGAGGGCTGAGGTAGAGTTGGTTAGGGGTGATCAGGCAGGCAAGTGATTAGGAGCAATCAGGCAGGCAGGTGAATAGTTATGAGTGATCAGGCAGGCAGGTGAGTGGTTAGGGGTGAGCAAGCAGGCAGGTGAGCAGTTATGAGTGATCAGGCAGGTAGGCAGAGTGGTTAGGGGTGATCAGGCAGGCAGGCAATTAGTTAGGAGCCAGGGATCCGAGATTGCAAGAAGGATGTCCAACTGCAGGTTTAAGCCCAATCCCTGTGGGTCACAGATTGCTAGAGGGTGCAGGCTGGGGTGAGGAACACCACCCTCCCCCAGCACAAATTTTGTGCACCAGACCTCTAGTAATGGAGATCATTTTCTCAGACTTAAAGATGAATGTTTTCAGTTTGGGGGGAAAAAAACCTATAGAGTGACAAAAATGAGAACTAAGGGAAAAGCCACATCTAGACATATTATATAAAATTTAAGAACTTGTATCAAGGACAATTTTGGGTAAATTTTGGGAAAAGCAAATCATGTACCCCAATTCACTGATAGTTATTAATTTGTGTTCATTCTGATTATTCTAATATTTATTGTACATAAGAAATTATTATACTCCTAAACTATAAATTTGCCTGTTAATTGAAATAAAATAACAATTGTTTGCCAAAGCTTATTATAAAGATAATCCAAACTGGCTTGAGGACATTAATAATGAATATCAAAGCAAAACAACTTTTCAACAAGGCCAGAGAATATATATTTCCTCGAATAGATGCAATATTCCCTTAGATTCTTTTAAAGTCCTAAGTATGCAATATTCTGAATGCTACATGACAACTATGATGAAGTATATAGATAGATTAATAGCCTAACTGGATAAAATTATAATAAAATTAATCTTGTCCACTTAATAGTATTTATCATCATGGTCATATTGCAAAGTACCCTGGCTTAGATAGGAAACAGTTCCTGATTGTAAGTAATATTATTGCATCTGATCAAATTTTAATTATCTTCTTTTTTTTTCTTTTTGGTCTTCCAGTTAAAAATCAGCAGATTTTGAGTAAGCGTTGTTGTCATTGTCCTTGTCATCATGATCATGGTCATCATCTTTAGCTTCACTACCCTCATGGGTGTTAGCATTTCCTTGCCAACCATCTCTTTATATTATGCCTTAAAACATGAGTGCCTAGGTTTTTGTTTAATTTTTTACAAAATCTCCCTCCCTCCCTCCCTTCCTCTCTTCCTCTTTCCCTCCTTCTCTTCCTTTCTTTTTTTCTTTCCTTCTTCCTTCTCTTAACATTGGGCACTTACTTTGTACCAGCACTAAATGATATTGGTGACAAAAGAGAAAGAAAGCTCTAGTCCCCAATCTATGCTTTCTGCAAGATCTCAAGGATTGGTAATTGCTAAATGTTTAGCAGTCCTATGCTAAATATCCTGGGAGATAAGAGATTGAGAAAGTGAAGAATCTGGACCATGCAATAATTCCCTCTCTCTCTCTCTCTCTCTCTCTCTCTCTCTCTCTCACACACACACACACACACACACACACACACACACACACACACTCATCAAGTTTGACTCAAGGACTAACCTTAAGCACACACAGTATAATTTTTCGTTATTTTTCTATTCCTATTTTACAGCACAACATCTGACATTATAGATAATCAATAAGTGTTTATATAATAAATAGCTCCCTCCTTTTAAAAAAATATATTTTGTTGATTTTTTTACAGAGAGAAAGGGAAAGGGATAGTTAGAAACATCAATGAGAGAGAAACATCAGCTGCCTTCTGCACATCTCCCACCAGGGATATTCCCACAACCAAGAAACATGCCCTTGACTGGAATCGAGCCTGGGACCCTTAAGTCCCCTGACTGATGCTCTGTCCACTGAGCAAAACTGGCCAGCGTGGCTCCCTCCTTCTTAAAAAAGAAAGTAAGAAAGAAAAAGAACCAACTTTATCTGACTTTAATGACTTAACATCTGGCTTTGATGAGGAACAAAGGCTTACATTTGCCTGGTGCCTATGATAGAGGTTGACAATGTAGCATCTCTGAGATGGCTAAGTTACTGATAAGTACAGGAACCAAAGAGCAGATTTATTATTTCTGGTTGCTGAGGCATTAAGAATGGCCTTTGTTTAAAAAATAATCAATAAAGTGATAGTGCAAAATCACAGTGCCTTATAAGGAAGTTGCAGTCATCCTACTGTTTGCTAATGGTACTTAGCATGTTAGCATGTTGATTAAACACACTAAATTGAGGTGGTTAGAGATACCACTTCCATAAAAAAAACAAAAGCTGTCAGATTTTTAAAAAGAGGTTAGTACAGAGAGGCTCTCTCCACAGTGAGACAACCAGGCATCTTTTCCAATACTCAGATAGTCAGAGAATAGGAAGGTAGCTTGGAGGAGTGGAAATGTAGGTTTGAGAACAATTTGGGGCTATTGTCTTCAGGGTTAGCCAGGAAAGAGAGGTCCAAAGGACCTGGATAATCAGCTCAGACTTTCCATGGCATGCATAGCTCCTACACCACATTCCAAATAAGCAGGCATTTCATATGAAATTGGTCTCTCTACCAAGCAGCAATATTTCCTTGACAAGTTATTACATGGACTTTCTACTCCAAACTTGTCTTGTGCAACTTTGGGTAGTGAATTTTTCCAGGGAATTCATTAGTTGATCTTTCATGGTTGGGAAACCATGAAACAAACTATAGCGTAGGATAAGAGAAAAGGAACTGCATGATACTTTTTGAATAGCAGTTTATCCTTCATAACTACATACCTCTCAATAACATTTCAAAACTTCTGTCATTTACAGGAGAAGGAAAGTCTTGTCATAAAACTAGTTTTTTCATAAATGAGCGTAGTGAAACTGAAATTAGTGAACATTGGGATCAATGCCATTCTGTCTTTATGAGTCTTTTATTCATGAATTCTGCTGAATACTTAGGATGTTTAGTTCAGTATAAAAGTCTCTTAGAGTTAAAAAAAAAAGTTAAGAAATAAAAATCACCCATGTGGTTCACATTAACATATGCGCACTATTATTGAATGAGCATATAGAAGATCTGTGATTTGACTGTCCTGTTGACTAGATTAGAGTTTGAACTAAGAACTTATCATGTGTGTATTCTGAAAACAGAACGCTTTGAGAAGTGAATGTTAGGGTTATTATATATTATTTTGGGGACTTCAACATGGCAACCAGAAAGTTACAGTAAAAGATATATCTTAAAATTTTATTCTTTACCTACAACATTGCAGAAATACATTTAACACATGTGGCTATTAAAGCAATATGGAAGTACAGAAACATCAAGGAAATGTCACTTGGATAGTCATAAGTTTGATCTGATGAACACTAGTTTAGCGTCATGGGACTTCGGCTATGTTGGTGCCCTGTCAATTAAGATGGGTGCATGTATAGATACAACACATTACTAATGTTAACTTGCTGATTTAATAGGAACTCACCTGTTACAATGGGCTCAGATTGATTTGTTGTCTTATTTGGTTATGTGGCCACACAGCTGATGATTCTCTCACATTGGAAGTTTGCCTGCAATGCAAGCGAGCACCCAAGATAAGAAGGAGAGAGGCCAAAGTGGGAACTGGTTGCTTTTCTTAAGGGTGGTTTTCATGTTGTGAGTAAGAATTCTTGTATCTACAGAGTATAACCTCTGTGGCAGCCTCTTCCCCTTTTGCAGACTGACTCTTTCTGAGGTTTGCAAAGAAGGTTCATTTCATATCTACTCCTGAGGCCTCTGTTTGGAACCTGCTTTTCCACACTGCATCTCATCCATGTTCCCAGCTCCACCACAGGCTACTAACTGCTGGAATGTCCCACTGTCCTCCATGCTAGGGTCCTGTGCTGTACTGCATGTTGTATAATGTGGCTATACCACATGTTCTTTCATTACTGTCTGGGCTAAGTTCCCCAGACCACCAGCAGTCAAGTTTGTGTGAAACAGTTTTCCTCGAAGAACTACAAAGAATTTAAGAAAGTTCATTTCAACAGAGGTAAACACTTTAATGTTATACCAAGTATATCTGTTTCTCTAGTCCAAGAGGAGAAAAAGAAACAAGAGGCAAGTTATTTTTCCTTGCCTCCAATGTCCATTCCTTCCATTTGTAGTAAAATGCTGTCTATTTCTGGCCCCCAAAGGGATTCATCTTGCTCCAGTTTCCAACCCCCTTCTCCAAAGAGTTCAATCCAAAAAATGAAATCATATCCAACCATGTGTTTTCAATGAGATATCAATCAGGAATATTAAGGGGACTTCAGCAGAGTCCAGATGCATTTACTGTAAAGGTAGAGCATTCTTTTTTTTCTTTTAATATATTTTATTGATTTTTTTCACAGAGCAGAAGGGAGAGGGATAGAAAGTCAGAAACATCGATGAGAGAGAGAGACATCGATCAGCTGCCTCTTGCACGCCCCCTACTGGGGATGTGCCCACAGCCAAGGTACATGCCCTTGCCGGAATCGAACCCAGGACCCTTCAGTCCTTAGTCCGATGCTCTATCCCCTGAGCCAAACCGGTCTCGGCAAGGTAGAACATCCTTAAGGTTTAATGTAAAGCTATGCCTTTTCATCCTCCTTAGGGATAACTGCTGGATCACACACACACCAAGCTTGAACAATAAATCTCAGAGCAGAATGAGTGTATAGAAGTGATTCTTTATTAATTTAAAAAAGGATAAGGATTTTGGCTAAATGTTTAGGAAGAACAAGAAGTTATAATACTGAAGTAAGTTAATGATTAGGAAGGTTAAAAAGCCACTTCAGAAAATTTCTAAATAAAGGTTAACAGACTAATGAAGACTGCTAACATTTGGAAAGCATCAAGCTTTGATTGGCTGAGGAATTTTAAAATTAGTAATTAAAATTTTATTTCTTAAATAGGCATTAATTTTGCATAGCTCAAAAATCAAAGTATGCACAAGAATATGTAAGTAAGTTGTTTATCTTCCACCTCTGTTCCAGCCATTAATTCTTCCTCCCTAAGGAAAACTAATATTTTTTCACTTCTTGTATATGCTTCTAGTTCTTTATTAGCTATTTGATCTGCAAATGTTCTCTCAGTCTTCAGCTTATCTTTTACTCTTAACAGTTTTGAGCAAAGTAAATATTTTTAATTTTAATGAAGTCCAATTTATCAATTTTTCTTATATGAATCATGTTTTTCATGTTGTATCCAAGAAGTTTACCTTTTTTGTAAATGTTTTCCAGTTTTATGTTTTAAATTTAGGTTCATGATCCACTTTGAGTTAATTTTGTATAAAGTGTGAGACTAAGGTTGGAGGTTCATATTGCTTAAAGATGTCCAATTGCTCCAGTACTATTCTTATAAAGGCTGTCTTTCCTCCATTGACTTGTTTTTATGTTAAAAATAAGCTTGCTATATTTGTGTGAGTCTATTTCTGAGTTCTCTATACTTGTTCACAAAATGCAATGGAATAGACTTTATTCTTTTTTGTTAAGTTTGTTTTAGCTATTCTAGGAACTGCATCTTTCCAGATAAATTATAAAATAAGCTTGTCTGTTTCTACAAAAACTTTGCTGGGATTTTGATTTCATTAAACCTATAGGTCAATTTGGAGAGAATTGACATTTATTAGGTTGAGTCCAATCCATGAGCACAGTAGGTTTCTCCGTTATTTAGATCTTTTTTTAAAATTCATCAGTATTTTGTAGTTTTCAGCATACAAGTCCTACACTTCTTTGGTTATATCTCTACTAAGTCTTTATCTTTTTTTTGGAGTAAATGTAAATGATAATGTGTTTTTAATTTTGGTTTCCACATATTTATGTCTGCTACATAGAAATGCATTAGATTTTTTTTATGTTTATCTTGAGATCTTGCTGAAGTCAATAGTTTTAGGAGTGTATTTTTGTTGGTGGTTTTGTTTTAGCTTTGGTTTATTTGTTGAGATTTTCTATGTTGACAATCAGGTTATCTGCAAATAGGGGCAGTTTTACTTTTTTTCTGTCCCAGTCTATCTCCATTTTCTTGCCTTATTGTACTAACTAGAAATTCCAGCACAATTTGAACACAAGTGGTGTGAAAACACAATTTTTCCTTTCCCCTAATCTTCGGTGGAAAGCATTTTATCTTTCATCATTAAGAATACTGTTAGGAGTAGCTTTTAAATAGATGCTCTTTGTTAAATTAAAAACTTCCTCATTACTCCTATTTTCCTATGAGTTTTTTTTTAACCATGAATAGATGTTAAATTTTGTCAAATGCCTTTCTCTATTAATTGATGTGATCATATGGACTTTCTACTTTAGTCTATTACTGTAGTGGATCACATTGATTGATTTTTTAAAACATGAAGCCAGCCTTGCATCCCTGAAATAAACTCACTTAGTCATAGTATATACTTTCTTTTACATATTGCTGAAATGTATTTGCTAATATTTTGTTGAGTTTTTACATTTATATAAGTGATGTTTATCTGTATATTTCTTTTGCAATAGTGTCTTTTTCTAGTTTTGAATCATAGTAACATTAGCTTCATAAAATGAATAAAGGAATATTCACTCCTACCTTCTGTAAGAGATTGTGCAGAGGTGGTTCTCCAGGCCCAGCTATTGCCTCTTTTTTGTTGTTGTTGTTATTTTGAGGGGGGTGAGTTGTAAAATTATGAATTAAATTCCCTTAATGGTTATATGGTTGTTCATATTATCTATTTCATGAGTTGTGGTTGTTTGTATTTTTCAAGGAATTTAAATTTTTTGCCTAAGTTGTAAAATTTGTGAGTGTAGAGTTGTTCATAATAGTTTCTTATTGTCCTTTTTTAAATGTCTGTAGGGTCTGTAGTGACATCTTCTGTTTCATTCCTGATATTGGTTATTTAGGTCTTCTCCCCTTTATTAGTCAGTTTTGCTAAATGTTTGTCAATTTTGTTGATCTTTTCAAAGATTCGCCTTTCTGTTTCATTTATTTTATCTCTTGTTTTTCCGTTTCAATTTCATTGATTTTTGATCTTATTTTTATTATTTCTTCCCTTCTGTTTTGGTTTTATTTTGCTCTCCTCATTTTAGGTTCTTGAGAAAGGAGTTTAGGTTACTGACCTGAGATCTCCCTCTTTTCTATTGTACACATTTAGTGGTGTAAATTTCTTCTCAGCGCTCTACCTTTGTGTCACACATTTTGACATATTGTAGTCAGACAAATAATTTTTTTTTTAATTTCCCTTGAGACTTCCTCCTTGACTCATGGATTATTCAGAAGTTTGTTGTTTTGTTCCCAGTGTTTGGGCATTTTCCTATTACCTTTCTATTATTCATTTTAGTTTGATTTCATTGTAGTTGGAGGAGACATTCTGTATGATTGCAATCTTAAATTTGTTGAGATTTGTTTTCTGAATTAGGATGTGGTCTATCTTGGTATATAGCCCATGGATGTTTGAAATATGGTGCATTCTTCTATTGGGAGGAGTATTCTATAGACGTCAAATATATCCCTCTGTTTGATGGTGGTGTTGATCCTTGCTGATTTATTGCCTAGGTCAGTGATTGGCAAATCGCAGCTCATAAGCTGCGGTTTGCCTTTCTGTTGACTAATAAGTTTGCCAACCACTGTCTAGGTGTTCTATTCATTGTTAATAGAGGGGTTTGAAGTCTTCGACTATACTTGTATATTTGCCTATTTCTCTGTTCAGTTCTGTCAGCATTGTTTTATATGTTTTATAGCTCTACTAATTGGTGCATATACATTGGTCTTCTGGGTATATTGACCATTGTATCATTACATAACATCTCTTTCTGTTTCTGGTAATTTTTTTTTCTCTGACGTCTACTCTACTTAATATTAATGCAGCTCATCTTTGTTTACAACAGTGTTCGCATACAATATCTTTTATGTATTCTTTTACTTGAACCTGCTTATATCATTGTATTTCAGACAGGACTCTAAATAGAAATACCGTTGAGGCTTAGCATGATGGTCCAACATGGCCGGGAATGACATGTGCTCTTGGAACTTTGACCCTACCCAAGGGAGTGGGGGAAAACCTTTGAAAGACTGACATCTTGAAAATGAAATAAAATACTGTACTTATCTAGGGCCTGCTTGCCATCAGATTAATATTCCAAGCCCTTCCCCTATTCACCTCTATGTTGCAGGCTTGGAGGCTGTTTCCCTGGCTCTTATGGCCGTTGGTGTCTAGGCTTGGCTAACTGGAAGGCACTGACAGGACAGGAGGAGAGGAGAATCTATGGTATATTTTCCCTGCCATAGACAACTTCCATGGCAGTGGCTGTCTCTCCTCTGTATAGCAGTTCTTCAGTTCTCACCAGGCTGGCATACTGCCTGGCCCCTGGGTTCCAGGAACCCTGCTTCCTCCTTTATTTCTCCAGCTACAGGCTATACTTACTAATTTCTGGATTGCCTCACCAACTCCCTTTTAGCATCTGAGTTCTTCCATTGCCGGTATTATCAATTCCTCACATTCAGTTGTCTTCGTAAATATTTAGAGTCTCTAATTTCCTGGTTAGCCCCAGATTGTAGCAAGCATGTTTAGAGAGAAGGTGGAGATGTGATAATTCTTGCACAACTGGGTTTGTAGTGTTTGTTTTATATTCACTATGTTATCAAGTCTACCCACCCTGTTCTCAGTAGCTGGCTGTTTGCTGGGTGATACTATTTATATCAATGGGCAGAGGACCTGATTAGACATTTCTCCCAAGAGGACATAGAAATGGCCAGCAGGTATATGAAAAGATGCTCGACATCACTAGTCATTAGGGAAAAGCAAGTTGAAACCACAATGAGATATCACCACACATTTGGATAAATGGCTATCATCAATAAATCAACAAATAACAAGTGCTGGTGATGATGTGGAGAAAAGGGAACCATTGTTCACTGTCAACTGATTGTCAGTTAGTGCAGCCACTATGGAAAACAGTATAGAGATTCCTCAAAATACTAAAAATACAGGCACCATAAAATCCAAAGTTCCACTTCTGGCAACTTATCTGAAGAAAACAAAAACACTAATTTGCAAAGATAGGGGTACCCCTATGTTCTTTGCAGCTTTGCTAGTAAGCAACTAAGATGACCATCAAGATGAATGGATAAAGAAAATGTGATTGATATATATCTACATTAATAAAAGAGAAAGATGCAAATTGACCATGCGTTCACAATGCCCACCAGCCAATCAGGAGTGACTATATGGAAATTAACCCAACAAAAATGGCGGGTTAATTTGCATAGCAGGCAAAGGTGGTACACAGACATTTTGCCCTGCCCCAACCACTCTGGACCTCTGGGCAGCGTGGGAAGGCGGAAAGGCAGCTCTGGGCTTGAGCGAAAGTGGTGCCAGCAGCCAGGGGAGGGAAGGTCCATTCTTGCATGAATCTTCATGCGAGCCTCTAATATATACATATTATCTAATATATATATCTAATATCTAATCTAATCTAATCTCCTATCTAATAAGGAGGGAATATGCTAATTGATCATCACTCTGTCACAAAGATGGCTGCACTCACAGTTGAGGCCAAGTTCCCAGAAGGAGTCTTAACAAACAATCAGCAGGGACCTAAGGCTATGCCCTCCCCTGCCCCCATAGGGCTTGACAGGGGACCTCAAGGTGCACTTCCTGTCCTGGTACTGGGCTAGGGGACCTCAGGCTGCTCCCCCGCATGCCAGCGCCAGGCTGGGGGACCTCAGGCCATGACCTCAGACTGCACCCCTCTGCCTGGCTGGGCTTTACAGGAGACATTGGGCTATGCCCTCCACCAAGGGGGCCTTGAAAGGGGATCTCAGGCTGTGCCCCCCACCTGGCAGGGCTTGATTGAGGACCTCAATGCATGCCCCCCACCCTAGTCTGGGCTGGGGGACCTCAGGCCATGCCCCCTATCCTGGCACCGGGCCAGAGGACCTGAAGCTATGCCCCCTGCCCAGCAGGGCTTGACAAGGGTGGGACTGGACAGGTCTGGATCTAGTCCAATGGAGGGCCAGCTGGGTCTGGGTCTCATGTGATTTTTGAGGTGCATGTGAGTGGGTGGGGACTGGACTTTGGGTCCTGTAGTGTGCCCCAGATTCTGACAGGAGGAAGGTTTTCATAAACATTTTACTAATTTTCTTTCATCTCTGACACTTCTATTATAGAGAAAGGGCAAATAGCAATATTAAATTATTTCCTCTAAGCAATCCCCTTTTAATGTGCACTAATTTTGTGCACCAAATCACTAGTGTGTGTGTGTGATGAAATATTATGCAATAAAAAAAAAACAGAAACAGATTCATAGATATAGAGAATAAGCTGATGGTTTCCAAAGAGGAAGGAGTGGGGGATAGATATTTTTAAAAAGCATAACCCTTCCTAGGAAATCTTCCTTTTAAAGTGGTTGTGTGGGAAGGGTGCCTTGAGGCAAAGATGTAAGTTACACAGGGGGCATTTGAGCTGGAGTGTGTGACTCTCCATACTCAGAAGGCCTTTCAGATCACAAGAACTATTCTATGTTTGTTCCCAATTCTTTATAAGCATGCCATTAAAAATAGATTAAACAGACCTCCACAGAACATAGAGAAGCCCTGGGAAGGGCTTCTGCATCACTCCCACCACCCGCACTCCCCTGGGACACAGCTTTTGCAATCCACAGCTGATCTGAATGAAGACAGTGCCCATTCAGAGTCTTCAGTGGCACAGACATGTCAGCGAGGGCCCAAACTAGAGCTGTTTGTTATCGGCCTGGTTAATTGGTTTATTAGGTGTTCATTGGGGCACTCAAGAACTGACTGAAGTTTTGATTGGGTGAGGAGTCAGGGCTAGAATGGGAGCACCACCCAGTAAGAGAGGCAATTTGGAGAAAATGTCCTCTCAAGAGGGCTAGCCCTGAGCCTAATAAACTTAAAGGCAAAACAGAAGTTTATTGCTTTTGGCCAAAGGACATTGCCAAACTTTCAGAGCAAAGGGCAAGTACAGGGCATACTTCTGAAAAGGTTACAAAATTTCAGACAGGACAGAATAAAAGTACATTTCTGAATATAAAGTAGTCAATGTTTTGGAGGTGGTTTTATGAGAACAATATAGTACAGTGTCAAACAGATTATAATCTGAAATAACTTTCAGTGTGTTCTTATAAATTGCTGATGCAAAACCAAAGTCCAATCACTTATTCAGCACATATAATGTTGTGTCAGGTTCTATATTTGAGAAGTTACATACATATCCATGTTGGAAATAAAGCGATATATGTTTTCTAAAATTGTTCTTGAGAAAATATTAGTTAAAATCTCCTCATCGAAACCGGTTTGGCTCAGTGGATAGAGTGTCGGCCTGTGGACTGAAGGGTCCCAGGTTTGATTCCAGTCAAGGGCATGTTCCTTGGCGGCTGATGGATGTTTCTCTCTCACCGATGTTTCTGACTTTCTGTCCCTCTCCCTTCCTCTCTGTGAAAAATTAATAAAATATATTTTAAAAATATCCTTCTCCCTCTATCTTCCCTTACTTATTTTAGAGCACACAGAGTAGTATAAAATGTCTTGTAGCTGAGGAGCCCCCAGGCATCATGCTGTTCAAGTGGGGGTGTTCAGATATTTATTTGTCTTAAATTAGGGACATATGTAGATTTTATAAGTTTGAAACAACAGTTGTCTAAGTTTGTATTAATTTACACCAAGTTTATGACTTACATGTTTAGATAACATATTTTGTTAAAAAAAAGAAAAAGAAAAAGAAAAAAAAGAAGAGCCCTCACCAGTTTGGCTTAGTGGATAGAGTGTCGGCCTGAGGATTGAAGGGTCCTGGTTTGATTCTGGCCAAGGACACATGGGTTGTGGGCTCAATCCCCACTTTGGGGTGTGCAGGAGGCAGCCAATCAATGATTCTCTCTCATCATTGATTTTCTATCTCTCTCGCTCCCTTCCTCTCTGAAATCAATAAAAAATAAGAAGAAAGAACAACAAACTCTCTTCGATAGAGATTGGAACATAAATTAGCAACATGTATTAACAATTCTAAGGTTTCACTTCCTTGGTTCAAACCCAGTTCAGCCACTAACGAGGTGTGTGACCTCCAAGACGTTCCTTCGACTTTCCGCATTTTTAAAATACGGATCATAATTGTAAAATGATTTAGAATTGTTGAGAGTTGTAAATTTGGAAAATACATGTAAAAAAAAAAGGCCTGGCACATAGTGAGAGCTAACTAAACATCAATAAATATTCCTATCGCTGAGTTTATTAACGGTTTTGGCAGAGATGTACAAGCATTGAGGACAGAAAATATTGCTAATTTTTTTTTACATAAATGTCAAAAATCCAGTCTGAGTATTCCTAAATAGCTAATGCGATCAGTAGACATTTGAATCCCCCCCCCCCCTTCCTAGAGATGTAGCACTTTTATAAGATTGGCTTCATAATTTGTAATTGCATGGGGTTCCAGTCTTGTCTATTTCTGCTCAGCACAGAAGCCTTCCCGCAGGCTCATAGATGACGAACACCAGCACCCAGCGCCACCCCGCGCCACCGGGGAACCCTGAGCGCGGCCAGGTCTGTGAGCGGGCGCCTTCCCGCTCCTCGGGGGGCGTGCCGGCTGTGGGCTGGGAGGGGGTGCGGCGACTCCTCCTCCAGCTCCTCCTGGCCCCCTCCGCCGGCCAACTTCCCCAGGCCTCTAGAGCGCCTTTCTCCGGCGGGCCCGCCCTCCTCGGGTGTGTGGCGGGCGCGGGAGGCGGGCTCAGCTGCCGGGCTGCGCCTCTGCAGCCGGAGGAGGGCGGGAAGGCGGGCGGAGGCGGGGGCGGGGGCGGGGCCTGCGCCGGGCGGTCGCTAGCGCGGAGGGCGGTGGGAGCGGAGAGGGTACCTCGCTGGCTCGGCAGGCGGCCTCTGCCTGGGTCTCGGCGCCGCAGCCCCGAGCCTTTCCCGCCCTGGTCTCCGGCTCCGCGGCCCCAGGCGCGGCGGAGGTTGGAAGCTGTGAGCCTCCGGTAAGGTCGCACGGGGACGACGGTTCCGTCTGCAACCTTTTGTGCTGCAGACAAGGTGGTGACGGGTGGGTGGCGGTGGTGATGGGGGTGCCCCAGTCTCCGACTCCCAGTTGCCAGCCCCAGTCCCGGCGGCGCCGCCCCTTCCTCCCTGCCTGGTGTCGAGGCCGGGCGCACGGAGACCTCGCGGTGCTGGGGAACCCCGGCCGGGGTGGCAGGCCTCCGGGATGAGCGGCCTCAGGGACCCCGGCTTCGGCGGGCAGGTCCCTGAACGCCCGAGCCGGGGCTGGGGTATCGTGAACTGGGTGGGGCCCTTGCCCGGTGCGGGGCGCCCGCGGTTCCCTGGCACAGGGGTGGGGCCGGGACGCCGTGAGTGTGCAGCGCGTGTGAGTGAGGGTGCGGGGGCGTGCGGCCGTGTGCGCGCGGCGTGCGCTCGCCGGGAGCTGCGGGCACTCGGGGAGCTGTGGGCAGCGCCTTTCCCGAGGCGCGGCGCCGCGGAAGTCGGGGCGCGTTGGCGCGCACCGTCGCCGCGCCGCGGCTGTGCCCGCTCCGGGGGTGGCGGGCCCGCGGCTCCATTGAGAAGGAGCTCTTTCCCGGGCCTGCTGCGCGGTGGCCGCGTGCCCGGCTGCACGCGGGTGCGAATGCCCGGGACCGATAGTGCCTCTGGGCGAGCCCTGGCGGCCTTATCTCGCCGCCCTCCTCGCCCGCGCAGCAACCTGGAGGGGACCGGGGGGCAGGGGACGCGCCTGCCGCTAGCCTGCAGCCCGTGACGGCTTCGGGGCTGCGGGGGCCGCGGGGGCCGCGGGCGCGGGCTGGCCGGCTATGTCCGGGGGCGCGCGTGTGGACCGGCACCGGGTGCTGGCTTGAAGCGAAAGCGACAGATGTCGTTGGGCATCGCCGCCTTCGCCCCACCTGTCGCGGATCGACTTTGGGGCGGGTGGGAAGCGGGGGGGAGAGGGGTTTCCAGGCCGGCGGCACTCGGACCGGGAGCAGGCGGCCCCATGGTGAGGCTGCCAAACTCGAGTGGTGGAATCCGCAAAACTCTGCCAGAAAAGAGACTGGAACACGAAGGGAATGATGGCCCCGTCCTCCCCCCCGCTTGCAATTGTTCCACATCTTTAGGGTCTCCCGGCTGCTTCGTCCACGCCAGTGTGCTCCCAGGGGGGTCGTCATTTGTGTCGAGCCAAGATGCCCAAGATGCCGAGTGTGAATGTGGGCGGCTGTGGCGCGCAGGTGGAAACCGGGGCTGGGAACTTTTTAACCATTTGAGGAGTTGGAAGGACGGAGACAGAAGCATTTTACAGCGTGCTTGCTACTCTTTGCCGAAAGAGCGATTCTTGCACAACATTTCTGACGTAACTAGACTCTTCATTGTACATTCTTTTTCTCACATGAGCCACTCTGCAATGTAGAATTGTTCGTTGGTTTGATTTTAACCCTGTAGCACAGGCCAGACCCCAGAGAGATAGAAATGACCTTTCTCCAAAGTTTATTTCCCCCAGGCATTTTAACATACGGTCCTGGCTATTATTGCAGAAGCTTTTGGTACTTTAATCCAAGACCGTGACTTATGCTTACACAATCAGGTTCATTGAATGTTTCACGGGTTTCTCAGTGTTTTATTATGTGTATGTATTATCAACTTTAAAAAATGACCAAAATGAAATAGAAGGATTAATGAGTCCAGAGACCTCATGATTTGATCTTGCAGAGAGTCAGCGAATGTTTACTTTCTCTAAGTAATTTTGTGTACTTTGGAGAGATACGGTACACCTTAACCCTTAAGCATGTTGTGGGAGTAACAAAACTTTTATATACAGGGTTGTTATCTTGGGTAGGGTGGAGGTCAACTCTTTTCCAGAGAAAACTCTGATTTTGTCACTAGTTTATCAAAATATATTCCTAGTTTTAAGATTTCATCTGAAAGTTTCATTATTCCACTGTGTACACCTGCCCCATTTTGGGTATGCTTCCAAAGAGGCAAGTTTCATGCAAGACTGCATGCAGACCTGCAGTTCCAGTTACCCTCTGTCATATTTGTAGTAAAACTGAATTTTTTTTCTAAACTAGGGGGAAGGATGATTTCATCTAATGATGAGGCATTGATAATCTAGCTTTAATTTCTACTAGCAGAAGTAGAAAATGAGTGCTGTACTTTAAGGGGGTTGCTATTACTAGGAAAATAACTGATAACAGAGAAACACATTTTTGTCTTATGGAACCCATTATGGGTTGTCTTACAACATTGGTAAGGCTAGTAATTTGTTTGTAAGCTCAAGGATGGTTTCAGAGAAGTCACACCCTACTTAACTCTTCTTACAAATTCTTAAAAATTATCGATGATTTTGTTTTTTATGAGTTGCAAATTAAAGAGATTATTTTAAAGTAAACTGTACAATGAGCATGTGTGCACAGCTAAGCATTTGTGTTTAATTGTGTGTGTTGTTAAATCATTGTATTTCTGCTCAGTTTTCTGTTACTGGAGAGATGTTTTGATCCTGTCTTCTAGTGTTTTTAGGGTAATCTTTGAGACTGGTGGTTGCAAAGTATTTTCATTAGTCTCAACAGAACTTAAAAAAAATTTTTCTAAGTGGTTTTTCATGATTGGTCTTTTCTCAGACAACATGAGAAGTACTACCTATTTCCATTTTTGTCTTGTGTTTTGAGAACTAGAATTAGAACCCATAACTTCTACTCTATCAGTTTTCTTTGCCTAAAATTTACCTTGTTTTTTTCCTAACATAATCTTTAATAATTAGTGGAATTTATTTACCAAAATTCACAGGGACTCTGTGCTGGCCTTCATATTTATAACCTTTTGATTTGGAACTGATAGATCTTGTTAAACTTTTTCTTATTGCTATTTTGTCAGTGGATCTATGCTGAAGTCTGACTTTATGGCTTTTTTGTATGTAGGGATTTTGTATGGACTTAAACATTTCCAAGTGGAGCTCCTATGTTTGGGGGGAGATCATTTCCTTTTCTGGTTCCCAATGCCATTCAGATTTACTGTTATATGTAATATGTTTATGTAGTCCCTACTCTGTCTGTCTTCCCTCTGGCCTGGTCTCAGGCTTCACTTTTTGCATTTGCCCCAGAATGTATACAGTGCGGGGGCATAACAAGAGTTAAAATATTATTGAATGAGTAAATGAATAATTCGGATTGCTGCGTGGATACACCCAAACAGATACTGTATGGGAAGCCATTATGCAAGCAGAGGGTCCTTCCTCGCTCCCTAAAATCTTTGCCTTTCCATTGTCATACTTTACTTTTGAGTAGGATAACAATATAATTGCCCAACTGGGACACTTTGGGGACATAAAGGGAGTGCTGTAAGTAATTATGCCAAGGCACTGGTGGCTGTGGTCTGAGATATGTGGCCATTCTACTTTTGAAGGACATTCTTCTTTATTTACCTTTGGTGGTATCTGTCATCTTGCCTGAGAAATTGGACACACTTGCTGGTTGATGTTTGCAAACTTTTCTATTTGTAGAAGCCTCATTTCCAGTCAAATGCTTGGTGTCTTTTGCTTAGTCACTCAAGGGGCACAACTCTTGGCCATACTTAATTTTTCTTATTTTCATTGTTTACAGGTTAATGTTACAGGGCTTTCTGTTTGTTTCAGCTGCTTATAGATGAAAGTATTATATATTCTAGTCTGTGCTGTGTTTATTTGAATTTGTTTTTCTATGCAGCATTTAGTTTACCTTCTAAAAATTTCACGTGAATGTGTTTCCTTCTTGTTGATTGTTTTTGAGAGATCTGTTGATGACTTGCCAACCCTTCCTGTTCAAAGCATTGGCCAGAATCAATTGCAAGTGTTAGAGATTTTTAAAGCATTCTGAAAATGTTATTTCAAAAGTATATTTGCGTAGCTTTAATATTACAACGTTTTGTGTCTAATGGGAGATGGGTCACTATAATGTTTTAGTGGATTCTTTTATGGGCAATCTCTTAAAGAAGGAATATTCTTTAATTAGTTTCTGGCGTTGATCTTTTAGTTTTTTTTTTCTTTCTCTTTTCACCATCTTCATCAATTTCTTCTTAGCATGTGTGCACAGTGAGCAGGCTGTTAACAGACTAAGCAGAGTCAGAAATGAGTAAAATCCGAGAAAGGGAAAGGCACTCCTGCACAGGCTTTGCCCTCGGTGGCTCCTTTGGACGCTGTGTTTATATTCTATTTTTGGCTTGGCACCGGCATAATAGGGATAATCAGTTACTACACTTCGTTTACTATGAAAACCATTTCCTAAACTTCCACATCAGCTCCATTGCAAGACTTAGATAATTATGTTAAGGCTTCCCTACTTTCAAATCTGAAGTGAAGTTTCATATCTAAAGCAATGTCAGTGGGCTTTGGAGTCAAGACGGCTTGGGGTTCAGATTCCTGCTCTGACCTGCAGATAGTATGTATTATTTCAAATACTTTGCAGTGGGGATATTGTTTTCCTCATGGAGCATTTAACATTAAATTGAGTATAGCAACTGACATAGAAGTTGCTCAAAATATTAGTTTCTTTTTATTTCTTTTCCCCATTAAAAGGGTATTTACTTAAATAAGAAATAACTTGAACTTTATAATATTAGTTTGGGGGAATTCTCTTGGGGGTGGTTATTTTCAGTAAAATGTCTTATTAGGCCCTGGGTGGTTTGGCTCAGTGGGATAGAGCATCTGCCTGCAGACTCCAGGGTCCCAGGGTCAATTCTGGTCAAGGGCACATGTCTGGGTTGCAGGCTCACTCCAACGTGCAGGAGGCAGCCAATCAATGATTCCCTCTCGTCATTGATGTTTCTATCTCTCTCTTTTCTCCTTTCCTCTCCAAAATCAATAATATATATATATATATATATATATATATATATATATATATATATTAAAAGTCTCATTAGGTAGCCATTGTGGTTACATTACAGTTCATGCTATGCTAAAACCAGAGGCTGCAGTGGTGTAGAACCAAGTCGTAATTATCTAGGTTTCTTGGTCCCCCAATTTGAGAATAGTTTGTGGCAAAAGAAATGAAAGGCAGTGTGTTACCTAAATCTAAAGTTCCAAAGGCTGAAACGTGTTAGTTTCTTGGAATGACAGTTCGTGATCCATTTAACTTCCTCCAGTTTCTCAGTCTGTAGAAGCAAATACATTTAATTCAGGGATTGTGCATTTCCTTGGAATAAAACTCTTCTGGGCTGGTAAGGAAGGTAATAAAGTGACAAACTCCTTTCTCTTTCCCTTGCTGTTTGTATTCTGTGGGGCTGTTGCCACTTCAGGCCCTGGGCACCTATGTAGGTAAAATGTGCCCCCCTCTGCCCCTCTCCCAGGTTAGACACAACCATAGAAAACCCAGCAACCAAGAAACCTTTACAGGTGGAAAAGGCTTTGGGAAGTTTTCTCTTATACCTTTACCAACCTAGGTTGGAGGGGAAGGCACAGAGGAGATGCTAGAAACCTTAAGCAATGTGATAATTGGAAAGGAGTGTTTTTTCAAGTTGTTCTCTGTGGGGGTTTTCCTGTTTGTTGGTTTTTAATGTTTCCAAGAGCCTTCCAATCATTTGCGTCAGAGCAGTCTTATGAAGGATTTTATTGTTGCTGTTTTATGGCTAAAATGAGTAGATACCAAAAATTAATTGCATAATAACATCACACATCGTAAAAGTCTTTGCAGCATGCAGAGCACATTCACTCATCTGCCTCATCTCATTTGATCCACATAACTACTGTATGAGGGAGGGAGGATGCTGTTGTCCTCCATTTCAACATTGCTATTTAAGCAAGGTCATGAGGTAGTTAGACTGAAGCTAGAACCTGTTTTTTAACCCCAGCCTCAGGGTCATTTCTTTCATAGGCTACTACTGTGAGTAAATAAATAGGGCTTGGGTGGTGGAACCAACATTTAAATCCCTGAGATAGAGCTTAAGCAACAGAATGCAGAGGAACAAATGTGATAAAATGGTTGAAGTTTAATTTAGCGGAACAAATTTTAAAAATTATTTCAATTACATTAATTGCTATTGTATCCTGTATAACCTGTACCTGGTATTAGTACCTCTCGCCAGTTTTGCTGTTAGAATTGATATAATTGCTTTGCAAGTTTTGTTACTTGTTAAATTAAAGGTTTATTTTTGTATCTCATGTTTAGTATCTGGAATAGAGCAGAAAAATTATGCCTGTGTTCCCTTGGGACTCATTGGAAATTGTACAGTGACATCTTCTGGGATTTAGTCTGGTGAGTTATATTTTGCTTTCTCTGTTTGTTAACCAGTTTTATAAACATAATACCATAATGTCTTTTAAGAACTACATTAACTAATAAGTGTGAAATCTCAGCATATTATTGCAAATATGTGTATTATAATTATGAACATTTTAATTATTAGATATTTAATTAAATTTTAATTGATAACTGAAATTACTGTTGCCAAATGCTAATATATTTGATAATTTTGACTTTTTGGTTGAGTAGAATTTTCTTTTTTAATTCCTGTAAGATAAATGAGGTCTTATGGGATATTTCATAATATACTAGTTAATAATAAGAGGTAGTTGCTCTAATTTCAAGGAAATTTTAGTAAAAATGTTAGTCTACAGAGACTGGCCAAAAATTCTAGTGTATATTATTGTACATAAATAATGGCAAGCAGGTGACTGAAAGAACATCATTTTCACTTAGATAGCAGTTCACTGCAAGTGTGACGTTCCTTTTTTCACACCATGAATTTAAACTTAAAAATATGCAATGCTGTTGTTTTCCTTTAGTTGTCTTTTTTTAGTATGATGTCTATGTATCTGTGCTGACACAGTTGTTCATATGGCTGCAAGTCTTTGAAGGAGGAAAATTAATAATGACTCTGTAACTCTTTAGCATTTTACTAACTAGACTAGTGTGAGTTCATGCTTTGGTATGACATCCTTCTAGGCCACATATCTTTATAAGTCCTTTTTTGAACTACTTAGAGTGGTCATAATCTTTGAAAAAAGCAATTTCATGATAAATGATTTCCAAATGACCAGTCAGCAGCAGAATGAATCAAAGGGACAATGGGGAAACACAAGTAGTTTTGTTTAAGTAGATATAGCTTATCAAATCTATGAAAATGCATTTTAAAACATTGAAAAAATGGAAGCATTACTAATACTTTGTTTTGAAGAAACGAGCAAGAAGTTTGAACATCAGAAGTACAAAGTACTTTTAGAGGATGTTAAATAAGAATGTGGCTGGGTCACTGACTCATAAAACTAAAATAAAGCATAAAATTTGGTCCTCCAATTTTTAAAGTTCTTCAAATTGTATATTCTCAGAATCAGAAGGTAGCTTAATGGTTGCCCACTCTGTGTTTGAATACCTTAAGTGACAGGTCACTTACTACTTCTCAAGATGGTTCATTTCCCCTTTTGCAGCTTTGCTAGAATGCCCTTCTATGTACCTATAGATCTATATCTATAACTGTGTGTACACACATATATATATACACAAGTATCTGGAGAGATGTAGATACACACACACTTGTGTAGCTACAGGAATAGAAAATGCAGAGGATCATCAAAAAAACTTGGAAATATGTGTCAGCTTATTTTATTTTTAAAGTCAGACTTATTAAAGTGTAATTTATATACAGCAAAATTCATTCTATTAAGGAGCAGAGTTTGGTGAGTTTTGACAGATATAATCAGTTGTGTATTGACCACTACAGTCAATATAGAGGATATTATCTCCACCTTCCAAACTTGGACCCCTTTGTCATTCATCCCCTTGGCCAACCCCATCCCCGGGCAGCCACTGGTTTCTGTCCAGTAGTATTGCCTGTTCCAGTAAGTGGAGTCACACAGCATGTAGCATTTTCTGTCTGCTCCTCTCACTGACTGGAAACCGAGTCTGCTCCTTTCCATTGCCGAGTGGCATTTTATTGTATGGATGGAGCACAGTTTATCCATTTTCCTGTCGGTGGACGTTTTGCTTTGTTTCCCCTTTTGATGATTATGAATGAAGCTGTTGTAAACATTCACATTCCGTCTTTGTGTGAACATATAGTTTCATGTGTCCTAGTTTAATATCTACAAGTAGGGAACGTGGGTTGTTTAATAAGCATTTATTCAAATTTGTAAGTAACTGGCAAACTGTTTTCCAAAGTGGCTGTACCTAACGGGGGCTGCTGAGAAGCTAAAATAACTACACCAAAGTGTATGCAGATGAGAGACCCGATTCTCATTCAGCGCAGGTTTATTTTTATCTTCTATCCAGTTTTAACAAGTGTGGTTAGCAGATTTATTTAAAGACCACGGAGGATTAGGAACAGTAAACGTGAAGGCCTTAGGAATAGGTAGGTGTTAGCCATGGTCACTAATATGACTAATACTGTTGGTTTAAAAAAAAAAAAAAAGGTGAGGCCAGAATTCATAGGGGTGAAATTCTTCTGTCTGACAAGGTCCCAGACATGAAGGTTTCTTTTAATCCCTGCGATCTTTCACAATTCAGAGCCCAGGCGAATTAAATCACAATCTGGGTAGCGCACAGACATCAGTTTATTTGAAGCTCCTTAGGTGAGGTCAGTGTGTAGGCAGGGTTGGAGCCACATGGTGGTGAGCAGCACAGCAGCAGGATGAACTCAGAAGCTCTGAACTTGGAGCCAGCAGCCCTGGGCCTGCCTGCCTGGCTCTGGGCAAGTCCTTGCCGTGTGCCTTCAGGTTGCCTGCTCTGTAATTGGAGGTTCCAGGTAGGAACTCCAAGATGATTCTACAGTAAAATGTGATGGGTCTTGATATTATGAACCTCATCATAGCCGTGCTTCAGAGACTCCATTTCCCAGGCATTGGCTCTATTCTGAAAGGGCTGTTTCAGGTGCCTCTGGAACAGAATTCGGTTCACATGATGACATTTTTGTTCGGTATATTTTAGACAGTTATGTTATATCTGTTTTCTCTTAAGTGATATTGCTGCATGTATCTAAAAACAGTTAAAGCATATGGAGCATTTTTGGGGGTTTTATTACGGAAGGTGACTTTTTTTTTTTTTTGATAAGCCTGATTTAAAAAAACAAACAAACATTCAGTACTTCTCAAAAAGAATTCTTTGTATAACAGTTGTGAAACTTAATCAGCTGTTTTCAGAGAAGGTCTAAGGACTAAGGCATCTAGGTTATATTTTTAAAATGTTGCTCCTTTTGCCAAATATATAGGGAGTTTGGCCTCCTGGAGAGTTGTCCAGAGCTGTCAGTTTCCATACAGGTCACAGTGCTTCAGATGTGCTCATCTTGGTGCATCAGGCTCCCCTGCATGTGTACTGAGATTTGGATATTTGCTTTAGTTTCAGCCAAAGTTCCCAGTTGCATGCCGCACCCATTGTTTTTAAAATGTGTGCTGTGTACGTTTTTCTGGTAAAGGTTAGTGTTACTTGTCGCATGTTGTCTAGTTTGAATCCTCATATATTTCAGCGGAATATAGTGGTACTTGTGAGTATGGCCAGGTCTTTCGTATGTTTTATAAATATACTTCAGTGCCATTGTGATTGAATGGACTGTGAGAGAATATGATATTGAAGAACCTTAGGTATCATTTGAAGAATTACGTTTGTTCCTGGTACTTGTTTAAAAAACTGAGTTTTAAAAGCATTGTTCAACTACAAGTTGACTTTTCTATTTTTGTTGCATTTTCTGTCTTAGACTCTTCTATCTGCTGAAGTCTTGCTGCTTCTGTTATTATAACAACACTTTTTCCAGTTTCCAGACTTTATTTTTGCTTTTAACTATGCATGCAAGGCACTGATGGAAGCAATAGGGTATTGCTGGTTTCTGATCTTTAGTGTTCTGCTTTGCAGAAGTTAGCATTGCCCTGAGTTAGCGCGGGACCCGATTTCTCAGTTCACATTTATTCTTACTGCTTGCAGCAGGGGTGGTGCCTGTTGCACATACCTGCATTGTCTACCAGAGTGCTTTGTAATCATTTATCTTGCAAGCATGCTTTTTTGATACAAGGGAATTTTAGAATATGAAACAAAATGCTTAGTCATGAATAAGTTTGTTAAAAAGTTACAAGCAAATTTTTCATGGTAAAATATGAAGAATTGGTTGCTAAAACACAGGCCATCTCCAGTTGTAGTCATTCATTCTTGATGGATAACTTTTTAAAAAATATATATATTTTATTGACTTTACAGAGGAAGGGAGAAGAATAGAGAGTCAGAAACATCGATGAGAGAGAAACATCGATCAGCTGCCTCCTGCACACTTCTTACTAGATATGTGCCTGCAACCAAGGTACATGCCCTTGACCAGAATCGAACCTGGGACCTTTCAGTCCTAAAGCCGATGCTCTATCCACTGAGCCAAGCCAGTCAGGGCCCGATGGATGACTTTTAATAAGAAATTTTGCAGTCTAAAATATTGGACATCCATATATCAAGATATACTGACTTTGAGACCATTCAGTCTTTATTGCCTTTAGAATTAGAAAATACCTAGACTTCCTCCATTTCAGGTCGGATAGTACAGTGGTCAACAAACTATGGCTCGAGAGCCACATGTGGCTCTTTGGCCCCTTGAGTGTGGCTCTTCCACAAAATACCACATGTGGGCGTGCACGTAAAGTGCGATTGAAACTTCGTGGCCCATGTGCAGAAGTCGATTTTTGCCTCTCAAACGAAATTTCAATTGTTGTACTGTTGATATTTAGCTCTGTTGACTAATGAGTTTGCCGATCATGGGATAGTACATACACCACTTAGGCCCATTTGAAAGATAACCTGAGAAAGTTGATTCTGTAACTACTGTCAGGTTCTTGCCTCAATATTTAAATCCAATCAGGAATTGTCAGGAATTTAACCACATAGAAAGTTTTATTTTCAGTCACATTAAAGAAGCTAGCATTCCATCAATCTAAAATGAAATATTTGCCAGTCATTGCTCCCTTGTCTGAAACCCAGGCTCCACATAATGGATGCTCTTTAGAAAGACAATATGTAAGTGGAAAGGATCTTAAAAAATATATCTAAGCAATTTTTAGAAGTTCTGGTTGTACCCTTTTCATTCCTACTTCAATATCGACAGCTGGAGATACTCTTGTACATGTGACTACCCTACAGAGATTAATGGAACCACCTAAAAGATGTGTTAGCTTTGAGACTATGCTGTAGTATGGAGCAATATTGATGCTTCATGGCTGAAAAATGCAAACAAATTTTTAACCCTTAGAATTATTCACCTAGAGATGTTCACTGTATGTTATAGCTATATACGTAAAGATTTAAAACGAGCATCTCCCTGTTCCAGTGAAGCAAGACTCTGGTTCAGAAATTTTACATTGGGTATTGACCTTAGTTCCTTCTTTGAGAAGAGGATATTGGCAGTGCTTGTTTCTTTAACTTTCTGGTGAAATCGTGTTTTCAACCTGGAGTATGTTGTTCATTTCATCCAGGTATGTTGGTTTCTTATACCAGATGCTTGGTTGAAATTTTCAGAGTTCTTAAACCACATGTAATTAAGAATGTAGGTTAAATCATTGTCTGTCAGGTGAGTGCGTGAAGATCCTGCTGGTTATTTTACCCACACCACGTAATGTTTTTTATGGTGTTATTGGCTGCTGGAAACTTAACCAGTGATAGTTCTCATCTAACAGTGATATCTATTTCATGCCACACGTTGCCTCACTCCACTTTTCTAATTTTCTAGGTACTTATTTTCTAGCTGCCATGTAACTTTTGCCTTTTACCCTCAAACCTTTGTTTCCTACCATCGTTTATCCCTAACCCTGAGAGATTCCAGGAATTCCTGATGGTCTGCTTTGGTGCAGCACAATTGACTTCATGTGGGAACACATTTTTTATGATCCTATTGTCCACTCTTCTTTGCTGTGACTTTGTACACCATTAACTTGCTTAGCAATTTTTCTCCCTCATAGGAAAAAAAAAGTGACTTTCAGCCTAGCCTCTGTTTAAATTATTACCCAATTCACAATGGGTGGGATGTGAAACATGGATTTTAGGAAGTTCATAAATACGAAGTGCAAATTCTGTGAGGTGGCTGGTGGAAATCCAGGGGCTGTCAAAGACTGCCAGATTTGGAGAGACCTGGGCCAGTGCCACTTAACATGACTGATGCTCGAGTGTCACTCTACTTGGGAGGGCGCTCAGTCTGTGTGTATGCTCCCTCCTCTCCACAGCCCGGGTGATTTGGGCCTCACTGACCCTCCTCTGCTTGTCTTTTCAGAATAAAGTATCAGAATCACTTCTCCTGTCAGGTTACTTAGGTTGGCGGCCTTCCGAAAAGCTGTTTTCTTGTGCTCTTTCTGGATAACAGAATTCGTGAGGAAGGAAGGGTTAGTTTGTCATTTGGCTTAGAGTAAACATTTGTTTCTTCAGCATAAAATTGAATGAAGCTTCAGACGGCCCTCTAAAGTTTATGAGATGAGAAATCTTTAGGTTTTGGTATGCATATCAAAGTAGCCAGTAGTCACCTACTTCCATCCTCTCCATAGAGAAATAAATTACACAATCAAATACAAATTTGTTTTTACATTAATAAGATAGAAAAAAGCCAATTACTTTAAATCTAGAAGGGTTGAAAAGCTAAGGTGTTTGGTTAAATTAAAATTGGAAATAGTCTAAGATTTAGAGTACAATGTAAATAAAACAATATTGATCCCTTTAGCGTTTGTTTTATCTCAGGAATTAAACTTAATTTTCAGCTTACATACAGATGTGGACTGTAGTAAGGGCAGGATGACATCTGGTAACTTCGTAGTCTTGGTTTATTTTATTTTCTAATGAAGGAAGTACAGCGTGCAAATGAAGGAATAAGGTTGTGAGTTTCCTTAGCTTTCTATTTGCTTGGATTTTTTTTTTTTTAACAAATGTTTTAATGTGCCCTAGCTGGTTTGGCTCAGTGGGGAGGATGTCAGCCTGTGGAAGGAAGTGTTTCCCCTGGGTTTGATTCCGGTCAAGGGCACGTACGTACCTGGGTTGCAGGCTGCTCCCTGGCCCGGGCCCTGGTAGGGGCTCGTGCAGGAGGTAACCAATCAATGTGTTTCTCTCACAGTGATGTTTCTCTGTCCTTCCCTCTCCCACTCTCTCTAAAAGTCGATGGAAAACTATACTCAGGTAAGGATTTAAAAACAATATATATGTGTTTTAATTGATTTCAGAGAGAGGAAGGGGGAGGAGAGTGGGATAGAAACATCAGTGAAGAGAGAGAATCATCGATGGGCAGCCTCTGCACACCCCCGCTGCGGATGGAGCCTGCAGCCCGGGCCTGTGCCCTGACTGGCCCTGAACTGAGGCCTCCTGGCTCACGGGTCCACGCTCAGCCTCAGAGCCACACAGGCGGCCCGGCTCTAATTGCTTGGCTCTCAAACAAATACCCACATTTTAGGAAATGCATCAATTAGGAGAAGGTTTTGTTTTACGAAAGGATTCATAAGAATTATTTAATACAACAACCTTTTTCAATAAATACTTAATCTTAAAATCAGTTGCTACATGACGTGATTATAGTAAGCAATATGACATACTTAAAACTGTGTTATCTACTTCTGATTGAGGATCAAGTAGAAATAAAGTTTCTCAGAAATGCCATTGTCATTCGGGTTCCCTTAGTATTCCCTTTTATTTTCCAAAATTTGATTTATCTCTGATTTTCTAGAATCTGGCCATTATTTGTAGTACTTTTTGTCAATGAGATTTCCAAACAATGTAATGAGATTACGATGATGAATAATATTAGTATTCTTAATTCATTGTGAATTCTTCTGCCATTTAGTAAACGGTTCAGGAGTGTAGTGTCTTAGATGGTATGTTTTATGATTAAATGTTCAAATTAAATAACATCTGATGTTTTATATATATTTCACATTAAAAAATGATATGTTGCATTTAGGATTAACTTTTAAACTACAAAATGGTTATTTTTGTGTAATTCATTGGGAATATGGGAGGAGGAACATTTGCAAGGTTTGGGGGAACCTTGCACTAAGACTTCGCCTTACCCTAAGAAAACTTTTTAGGCCTACATTGATCCTTTGCAGAAATGAATCAGCTTTTATCATTTTCATCATATGTCCCATAACCACAGTTGGAAAGAAGAGCTGAGCACATATTTTAAACCATATGGAAAGTGAAAAGATTTTAATTTTTATATTGGAAAGAGTTTGTAGGTTCTTGTGAAACTGTGTATGATTATTCTTATTTGTTCAATGTCGCTTCAAGTAGTAAACTTGGTGTGATTGAATGAAGCTGTGGCTTTAGAGAAGTATTGTTATCTGTAGGCTTCTCCTTATTTCGGACTTTAATTTAACTAGTCTTGAGTTCGTAGAGGCAGAAAAGCAGTAGTCATTTCAGGCCTGCTCTGGAACGTGTAGTAGACAGATAAAAATCTGCCCAATGTACATTGGCTGTTTTTCAGGCCAGAGTTATTTCATGCTCCTTCAACCTTCTAAAAATGACCCAGCTTGGCCCAAGGTTCTGCGCGTTACGCCCTTCTAATCTGTCTATCTGCTTTTAGGAGCGTGCAGACTGGTGCCTAAGATGGAAGTAGATGTTAATGGAGAGGCCAGAAGTACCCTGAGCACCCTGCCTTTGCCCGTGGCAGAGGTGAGCCCCCCGGGGAAGGCAGAGGCCGAGAAGCCCCGCTGCTCCAGCACACCGTGCTCGCCGATGCGCCGGACGGTCTCAGGCTACCAGATCCTCCACATGGACTCGAACTATTTGGTTGGCTTCACTACTGGCGAGGAACTCCTGAAGTTAGCCCAGAAGTGCACAGGAGGTGACGAGAGTAAGGGAGAAGGCGTGCCTTCCTTGCGCTCCAAACAGCTGGATGCAGGACTTGCACGTTCCTCTCGTTTATATAAAACCAGAAGTAGGTACTACCAACCGTACGAGATTCCAGCTGTCAATGGCAGGAGGCGAAGGCGGATGCCCAGCTCAGGAGACAAGTGCACTAAGTCTTTACCTTATGAACCTTATAAGGCCCTCCATGGGCCCCTGCCTCTTTGTCTTCTTAAAGGTAAGAGGGCTCACTCCAAATCTCTGGACTACCTCAATCTAGATAAAATGAGCATTAAGGAGCCAGCTGACACAGAAGTGCTACAGTACCAGCTTCAACACCTAACCCTCAGAGGGGACCGTGTGTTTGCTAGGAATAACACATGAATGACTTGCGGAATGTGTAAACCAGTTTAAGGCAGCCTCCACTCGGCCAGAAAAACCTACCGTTGGACTCTGTACAGGACTCTCCACATTATAGATGGTTATATCAGCTAAGTGTTCCAGGAACATAAAAATCGTTCGGATCAAATTTTGAATACAGAAATAAAATCACAGGTACTTGGGGAGAAATCACTCTAGAGCACGCAACTTCAAAGAAAACAGAATGTTGACCATTAGTTTGTGTAGCTTTTTAGCTAGAAAAAACAGCTTGGTACAGTAAGATCTTTATGATTCTGACACTCGAATTGGGAATGCTGTCTGCTCGGTTGTTGCTGACATGGTATGATTCATTAGAAATTCATATCTTAAGTACTCAAGTACTTCTTTAATCTGTATTTTACTATGAGATGTATGTCATGATTTGTTTTATGAAATTTAGAACTTGAACATTGCTGAATTTTGGACCACTTTTTATTTTTAATTATTGAGTTTAAATATTTTATAACTGGTTTTGCACTGGGAAAAAAAAACAACAACTAACATTTCTGATTGACACAAGAGCATAGTCTTTCTTCACTTGCCTCAATAATATTATTGAGCAATGAATTTTTTATTTCCGCATGGAAAATTACTGATCTCTATGGCTGTAAAATGTTTCTTTATAGCGTTATTAACATGTCTTAATAAAGTTAAATTTGGGATACAAGGTATTTATTTTACAATAGGTGGGAGGAGGGGGAACTTTTTCCAGAAAGTTTCCAATATGAAGGTTTCATAAGTTGAAAAAGTTTCCTTTGGGTTTATTTTCTAATTTGAAATTCATCTGGAACTTTAAAATGGAAAGGACTCTTTTAGTTGTGGATTACAGTTATAATACTGTTTGCATCTGAATGTTCTGAACACGAATGGAACTTTAATAGAGGAACTCATGATTTCTACTATTGAATGCTTAATTGAAGTCTGAAGTGATACCATTCAGCATGGCATTGGGTCATCCCAGTTTTAGGTTTTTGCAGCGCAAGCACTCGTTGAAATTCCAGTTTCTAGGATTAGTGTAGGAGCCTAAAGTGCTCTACAGATTTAATAGGTTAATCCTGGATTACTTAACAATTTATGTCAATTGCACTGGTTTAATTTGTTGCTAAAGAAATATTGTCCTGGCTTTAGTAACAAATACAGCTCAACTATTCTTGAATATATTTTGGGGGAAAAATGTATGTCACTTAACTTTTTTAAAAGTTTCTATTTCTTTTCTTTTTTGACTCTTGAAGGTGCAATTTATTACTGAATTGGCATTTCTGGCAGCATAGAACTGCTTATATTTTAAAGTTTATTTGGGGGCTGTTTCTCGGGTGTTAGCACTCTTGCTTATGAAATAAGAACACCTTTTAATTAATGAATGGGCCATTCCTGGTGCCATTGTAACTTTTCTTTAGCCAGAATGAATGGCAAACTATTTAGAGCAGAATAAGTATTAGAAACCCCTAGGAACTCTTAATCAACATTTATTATGCTTTCACTGAGGCAGACCTTATGAAAGAACCTTGGTGAAGTTGGCCCATAGCTTACTGAGTTGATCAAATTTCTTGGTGGGCTGGAAATTTCCAGCGGTTGATACGTTAACATAAATTGTACCTTTGTAACATATTGACAAATGGTCACTGAGGTTAACTGTCTCTATACAGTCATTAGTTTGACAAGAAATAGAATCCTGTCAGATGCCAAAGAGTTGGGATTTTTACGTTTAATGATTAAACACCATTATTTATTGATGATTTACCCTGTGGAACTGTATTATTTCTAACTATGAAATAAAAGGGTGATATAAACACACATTGTTGTGTGATGCTTTCAACGAGGTCCGCCATCCATAGGCTGGTTGCTGTTCAAGAATTCCACCTAAGCACTTATTTTTAGGCCCTGTTTTTGTTTTAAAAAATTTCTTTTGGTGCTCTTCCACATTTCAAGGTAAAGGATGTATTCATGGCAACGGTTGTATTCTGTGTACCTGTGCGAGCTGTCTCTGCCTGTTCACCTGAACAATTTCTTGAGCTAAATAAAAACATGTAGCTTTTTGTTTTGTTTTATTTTTCACTTAAGGACAAGTAAAACTCTGTGGCAAAAATGAAGGGGTCATAACGTTGGAGATATGGTACATTTGCTATGTCTGACTAGTAAAGATGCATAACTTTTAAGTTTGGTTTCCTAGCAAGTTTGAAATTCTAGGTCAGTAGTTTATAAAATGTGTTTGCAGAGCCCCTTCATTCCTTCTTTCATCCTCTGCACTCCATGGCCTGGTGCTCCTGTGGTAGATACTGTCCTCGCGAGAAAAAAGGTTAGGCTGCGTCTCTTTTAATCTTTCAATGTGTTATGTTTTTTAACTCCCCCCACCATTTTTATTCGATTAAATATTCCATACTAAACAGAGCACACTTCTGGCCATATAGACTGATGATGTTATCTTCTAGTATTTGGCCTTAAATACATTGCAGTACCAGAGAACTTTAATTTTTCTTTTCAAAAATATATTCTAGAGCAGCGGACCACTGGTGGCCTGTGAGGTCCGAAAGGTTGGTGACCACTGTTCTAGAGGCCCAGCTGGTGCATAAAGTAGCCATAGACTGTCAGTCCTTGCCTCAGACTTGCTCCCCTGATTTCATCCAGTTTCATGTGGACCTCTGGCTCCTGGGCTCCACTGGCCTTCAGTCAGAGAAGAAAAGACTCAGGGGATGGATTAAGATTTAAACTCATTTGGAACTCAAGATCTTCTGGATTCAGGCTCAGCTGGGCCCATCACGTCCTGTCCATTGCCCCTGGTGCCCTATGATGCCCATGTGTGGGGCACTGTCTTTTTCTCTTCCTTGAGTTGTTTATTTCAATGATTTTAATATTTGAGGTTTGGGGGAGCTTTTTTAGAAGATTTTATATTCACTTTTAAAGGTAAACTGGCCTTTTTCAGTAAAGATCACTTCTTGAGATCTTGAGAAAAGCAAACTATTTTTAGTTATTTTCTCATTCTAACATACTTTTATCTCAGAAAGGCTTTTATTCCATTATAACCACTGACATTGTTTCAAGGGAACTTTCCAGTGACCTTGGCCTTAACGTTTGTTCTCAGTCATAGAAAGTAGGAGAGACTGGCAAGCCCCTTAATGGCAAGAATGCTCTAGAAGAGTTGGGGTGGAGAGAGCAAGGATGTGCGTTACAGTGTAGAGAGACAGCAAGTAGTAAGTAAAGTTGACTTTTAAACAATATGATTTGATTAGAGAAATGGAAATTGTTGAGGATTGCCTTCGAAATATAATAAATGTGATTAGAAAGCCAGAAGTGGAGGTTGTCAGCACTTAATGATGCACTTCACTTTGTAATGTGCTTCTTTAAATAAGGATTATGAAATGGAATCTTAGGAGAAAATGAGGGATTTTTCTGGTCAAGGAGAACAGTCCTAGAAACAAATCAAGAATGGGTTTGATTTATTTGTTTGCTGAGCCCCGAGGACACTTTGTTACTCTAATGGAGGGAAGATGTTGGATTTGTATTCTCATCATTGCGAAACGATTTTTTTCAAGAGAAAAAGTCTAGAATCATATCTCCTAAATGTTGTCAGCCCCGGTTTTGTGGTTGTCTTTCTTCTATGTACCAATTTTTGGGAGAACACAGGATGAGAAAAGAAACTCGAATCAGAAGAACACAGCATCTACTGGAATGAAAAAGTTGTTCTACAGTCAGTGGAATCCTGGCTGGGCTGGCATCTGGAGCAAAGAGCTTTGATGCTTTTGCTTTTGTAGAAAAGCTGGCATCACTTTCAAAGTCCCTGCTGAACGCTCTCAAGAACATTCTTACCGTGTGACAGTGGGAAGAGGAGGGGGTACTGGGTTCATGATGTTGACCTGGTGGTCTGACTCACCAAGGAAGAGCATCTTCGCCAAACTTTTATGCAACAGTGTTACACATAAGACATATATTCCGAATACTTTGAATAACCTATCTTTGGCCTAACACTTTAATTAGGAATAGGAACTTATGCGGTAAGACATTCTTAAAGTAACTGAAATTCAGATTTTGGCTAAGTGGTTAGAGCCAAGATGGCAAACACTGAGCATGCATAACACCTGATCTGCCTCACCAATGCACATGACAGACTTCTCTAATCCATCTGTGCACAGACTCAGTCCAGATGTGACCTCGTTATCTTTCTTAAACCAGCCCTTTAGAGTAGCTGCTAGGTGAGTTGATCAGCATTACACTGGAGATAAAACCTGTTTGCCCACCACACCCTCTACCCCCACTTCTCTGCCCCCCCCCCAATGGATTATAGTGTGAATTAAAAAAAAAGGTCTGAACATTTTTAAGTAGGAGCCCTTTCTTGGTCCTCTCTTCTAACCAGAGAACAGAGGAGGATGGTCTCCATTACCATCACCCTTAAGATTGATTTCACCTTCAAGGACATGCTTGAGGAAGAGCAGGGCAAGGTGGCATAAGATAAATGCCAAATGAGTGTTTTGTGGAATAAATAGTAATTTAAGAGAGAGGGAAAGTGAGGATCTTAAATCATCTGGGACTGAAATCTGAGAACTATCTTGTTCATTTTTCTTTCAGTAGGTGACCAACTTATTGGATGTACTCACACTGCTTATCTCTGTAGAAGGTGAAAAAAAAAAACCTTCCTAGGGAAGTCTAGGAGATGAAAAATATGAGAAGGCAAAAATCTCAAAAGTAATTGAGTCTGAGAAGGAGCAGGGTATGCCAATCATGGTCAGCAATTATTTCCACTATTCTTGGTGGCTGGCTAAGGACTGACCCACTTTCTAGAAGAGTTAAGGTGGAGGCACAGTTAAAGAACTGAAATGCTGGTGCTGGAGATGTGGGGAGGTGAGAGCTATGAGGGAATAAGTAAATAGACATTTTAGTGATTTATTTTTTCTCTTGCACTGTAAGTAATCCTAGGGTGGTGGGAATGACAGAGAAGGTTTGCTTTAATTGGGTAAGGTCCAAAGTACATTTAAAAATATGTATTCTTGACATAATGTGTATGAGAAATTTATACAGGAAGTATTTTGCTCAAGAAGTTTCCCAATATAGATCATTTCTTGAAATGAACAATTAGAACCCTGCATTAGTTGGTAGATTTCTGTGTTTTACTTTCTAATATTTACAATAAAGTTTGATTTTTGTATGTTTAATGAATGTTTCTCACATTTTTAGTGTGATGCTCATTTATTAAGAAATTGATGTGGTTAAGAAATGTTTAAGGAATTAAGATATTTATAGGTTTGAGTATTGTTTTATGTTAGGCCATATAAGGTATTCTACTCAGCGTTTAAAAGATATTCATTACATGTAAAAAAGTGACTTTTTTGAAAGGAAAAGGGCATATGAAATTATATGGGGTATAAATCCTGCCCCCTCTACCCTGAAATTCATTTCTTAAATGCTTGCTGACTAAAGCTCTCAAAGTGAAATAGATGGGGATTGTGTTTTTTCCTTCATGTTTTCTTGAAATCATTCCTTGCTTTTTTTGAGGGTCCTTGTTGACTAGAGTAGAAATACCAGAGAATAAACAATTGGAAGCATTTCTTTCTCCCACTGGGCCAAGTTACTCTACAGAAATCCCAGGAAATGCTGCAAATGAGAATAGTTTCTAATTTGTGAAATAGAATAACTGAGAGCTACCTCATTTGCATTACCCTAGAGCTATAGTATGACTAGTAATGAGAGAGGGTTCCTATGTATATTGATAACCAAATGTATAATCTTAGGAGGCTCCTAACAGAATGCTCAGAGAACATGAGGGATTTTATATAAAGTATATAAAAACAAAATAAATTTTTGTTGAAATAGAACCACGTACCAAAGCAAACCTACTGTATTTGTTTGATGCGCCTTCAAATTCATGATTCAACCTTTATTTATTCATCCACCAAATATTTATTGTGATGACATTTTGTGCCCCCACAGTGATAAATCATGAGACTACAAGGTGCGTGAACACAGAAGCCATGGTCAAGAACAGATAGTTGCATTTTAGAATGAGTGCTGCTAATAAACATGGATTTTAATTTTTTTAAATGTATTTATTTATTTATTTTAGCACATTTTAATTCCACTGTAAGTGTAGGGAAAGCTTCACCAGAGAAGTGTGCTTGGGCCTGGAGGGTGAACAGGAGTTTGCCAGGAGGGTAGACAGGTGAGGGCCTCCCAGGAAGAAGAGAATTCTGTGTGCAAGTATAAAACTGGAAAGGCCTCAAGGTTCATCCTTTCCTACTATCCAAACCTACCTAGACAGTAGTATGTCATATATTTTTCTAAAAATAAAAATCTCTAGAAAGGAAGTCATTGAGTTTGACCCACGTTTTCTGGTGAGGAATTTTGCAGTGACATTTCAAGTCATGATAGTTAAACTGTCAAATAATATTTTGGAATGAGCATTTCTCCTAATTCAACAACCTTTTTACCTTATGAAACTCCTCCAGCCTCGAGGACCCTCGGAGTTTTTGTGGGTTCCTGGCAGCCCAGAATTCTCATAGACATTAGTTGCACATACATCTGGAAGAGGAAGACTCTTTGGGGGACCACATAGCCAGTTTCGGGTCCTATTTGGGAACATAGCTGGAAACTCTGGCCCTGAGAGAAGTCTGAAATGCTCTTTCTAGTGGAGGAAGCTGGGTGGGGAGAGGGACAGGTGAAATGTCTGGGGACTGTTGTTATTTTTTTTTATTTAAATAATTTTTAATAGTCAATGGCTTCTTTGTTCCTCTCTCTCTCTGCTCTAAGGAACCAGCTATAAATGAAAAAATATATGTATTGGAAAAGACCTAAAATGGCCCTTCACATAATGTTCTGTAATTATGACAATCTTAATTTTGTGTAATTTCAAGATAAAGTCTCACCCGCCTTGGCTTCACCACTTAAATGCAGGATACGTTTGATCATGTGCCTTAGTTTTATTTTTTTATAAAATGGAAAACGTATCTACTTCCTTCTTGTGAGAATTAGACGTAACGTATGTAATGTAAAATGCCTGTCACACAGTAGTTGCTAAATAAAGTGTAGCCATTGGCAGTAATAAAAACAATCTTTGGTTTGCCATGTCTTTTTTTACACCACAACTGCTTTAACAAGCTGCTAGGCAGTAAAATAAAAACAGGGCTTTTATTTTTAATATTTAAATTTTAAGGTTTTTTTTTTTTAGATAAAATATTGCAAAATCTTGAAACATGTTTATGTGAGAAAGGGAGTTATAGGTGAAGACATGTTGCCCCTCACATCTGATTAATGAACTGATAACCTTATGTTTCCTGGAGTGGGCTGTTGACATTTCACACGGTATAAACATGACCCACTTAGATTAGAAAGAAAATACTAGGCCTATTTTTAAAATATTTTCTAATCTTTTTACATTTTTTATTTGTTGTGTATGTCATACATATAGTTTGCCAGTAGCAGTAATGCATAAAATATATAAATAAGTATATGTATGCTGGAGATATAAACACTTTTTCAAAACTTAAATGTCAAGACTATAGAGCTTGGAAATTGTTGATGTAAATGGCTACATCTATTATAACATGAAAAATGCCCTCTTTGAGTACATTTACCTTTTTGAAATTTCATCTTATTAAATGTTTGAACATGGGCTTGAGGTTTAGCAAGATTGAAAAATAAAGAGTAGATATATATAGGACATGTTATTTTGATTCTTATTCTACATCTCTTTGCTAATAATCTCTATCCAGTGCAGAAGTTTTAAAATTTTATTGGATTTGCTTTCTAGTTCCTAATATAAGGACTTAATACAAGTTGGGAAATAAAAGATAGCAGAACAGGGGAATGGGAGGAGGAACCAAGATGGCAGCATAGGTAAATACCTATCTTGCTTCCCCACACAACAATTTCAAAACAACTTAACAACAGGACGAACATCATCCAGAATCACTGGAAAGCTGACTGAGTGGAAATTTCACAAATAAAAGTAAAGATAGGACACTGACTCAGAGGAGCGGCTGAGGGCAGCGTTGAAGATACGTGGAGTCAGAGGTTTGGAGCCGTACACGTGCGTGAGCGGAGAGGACAGGCGGCTGCAAACCCAGCTGGTTTTCTCGAACGGGAAGGGAGACAAAGGCATCCCACTGCACTGATTCCCCAGTTCCAGGGAACCCACACTTATACAGGGTGAAACTGGACAGTTTGAAATAGGCCATGTTACTATAAGGAAGCATGCTGAAACCCTGGCACAGCAGAGGTCTGCGAGCTTGTGGAGAGGGTGCGTAAACTTGGGAACAGCTGAAGTGCATAAGCCGGCAGAGAGGACTCATGACTTGCTCTCTCGTTCGGGAAGCCACTGGACTGCATTGTTTTGCAACCCTGGGTGAGACTTTGTGTGTGCAGACTCATTTGGGCAGAAGCTGAATTGTCTGGCAGCGGGTGGAGCTTGGCGGCAGCTTTCTCTCAGAGGTGTGTGCAGCCATTGCCACCAGGCACAGAGATCCAGGTGCCCATAGGGTGGAGCTGACCGAAATCAAGGCTTCCTGCTGAGCTGGGAGACTCCGCCCATCCAACCTGAGCACAGCTGACCCTCACAGCCAATTGACCTGGAGGTCAAACCCTCCTAGTGCTAACAACAATAAGCTAGGCTTAACTTCAACAATACTGTACAACCCATAAAGGGCTGCAGCAAGAGTATCCACCTCAGGTAACTGGGGAGGTTGAGCCACTGTCCCTTAGATGTCATCCACCACACAGAGCTAATTGACCAACTCATGAAAGCAGCCACCATGCAGAGACATGGAAAGAAATCAGATGTGAAAGAAATGGAGGGGAAAAGACAACTGGACATAGAGTTTAAAACCACGGTAATAAGGTTTTTCAAGAGACTCCTAGACTTTCGAGGAAATGAACAAGACGTACGAGGATATGAAAAAGGACCAACTAGAAATTAAGCATACACTGACTGAAATAAAAAATATTATACAAAGACCTAAAAGTAGTCTAGAGGACTGCAAGAACCAAGTCAAAGATTTGAAATACAAAGAGGCAAAATCCACTCAGCCAGAAAAGCAAGAAGCCAGAAGAATCCAAAAAATTGAAGATAGTGTAAGGGGCCTCTGGGACAACCTCAAGCATACCAATATCCGAATTTCAGGGGTGCCAGAAAAAGAGAGAGAGCAAGATATTGAAAACCTATTTGAAGAAATAGTGACCAAAAACTTCCCCCACCAGGTGAAAGAAATGGACTTAGGAGTCCAAGAAGCACACAGAATGCCAAACTATAGGAATCCAAAGAAGACCACACCAAGACACATAATTAAAATGCCAAGAGCAAAAGACAAAGAGAGACTATTAAAAGCAGCAAGAGAAAAACAGTTACCTATAAGGGAGAACCCATATGATTGTCAGCGGATTTCTCAACAGAAACTATGCAGGCCAGATGGGAGTGGCAAGAAATATTCAATGTGATGAATAGCAAGAATCTACAACCAAGATTACTCTACCCAGCAAAGCTATCATTCAGAATTGAAGATCAAATAAAGATCTTCACAGATAAGAAAAAGCTAAAGGAGTTCATCACCGCCAAACCAGTATTATATGAAATGCTGAAAGATATTCTTTAAGAAGAAGAAGAAGAAAAAGGTAAAAATAAAAATTATGAACAACAAATACACATCTATCAACAAATGAATTTAAAAAGTAAATTAAAAATCTGATGAATAGGATAAACTGGTGAATATAACAGAATCATGGGCATAGAGAGGGAATGGACTGACAATTCTTGGGGGAAAAGGGGTGTGGGAGGTGCAGCAAGAGACTGAACAAAAATCATGCACCTATGGGAGAGGACAGTTGGGGCGGGGGAGGTGAGGGTGGAGGGTGGGATGGGTACTGGGTGGAGGGGAGCTATAAGGGGGAAAAAGGAGGAACAATGTAATTAATAAACTGAACAATAAAGATTAAAATATTTTTAAAAAGATAGCAGAACAGAACCCACTTGTCTCAGTAGGTTTCTGAAGTTTGTGTTGTCACCCTTTTCATATTTTCTGAACCACACCATGAAGAATCCATTATTTGCAGAATCCATTATTTGTGCCTACAGTGTTCTTGGCTATGATTATCAGTGTCCTGTCCTTTAAGAGGATGGATGATACCACTTAACCCTGCAGAACTTTCTACTTCTTACCCCACAGATCTTTCATGAAGCCAGCTCTGATCATTTAAATTCTTTTTTTTTAAAGAATATTAGCAGAGTTTCTAATCTCATTCTTTGGCCTGGGATGTTACAGAATATGTGTCTTCAGAGGTTGATTTCTCTAGCACTGACAGGTACATTGTATTGGGGGGGAGGGGTGAAGGGGGAAGTAAAACCAGAGATTTTGTTCTGATACACTTTGTTTCCAGAAACTTTGGCAACACAGGGATAAATACCAACTACAGAAAGTGTCTAGAAAGTGGCTTTTTCCTTTTCCTCCCCTCCTCCTTTTCCTCTTCGCTGATGCTGATGTAACTTCTAAGACCCAGACTTAACTTTTCTCTCTAGGCACAGGGTTAAGTGTGGTCCAAGGAGCTTCCTTCAGATAACCCACACATTGCTCTCTCCATCTTCAGGACCAGTTAGCGCTCATCACACTGTACAGCATAGTACAACATCGGAAACAATTGTTTGCCCTAGTTAACTTTTCTACATGTTACTTTAAAAAAAAACTGTTTAAAGTATTACATATGTCTCCTTTCCCCCCCCATCGACTCCCACCTCACAGGACAAGCCCCCACTGCCCCAGTGTTTGTGTCTGTTGAGTATGCTCATATTCACACATACAAGTTCTTCGGTTAATCTCTTAAACCACCACCACCCCTCTCCCTCCCCTGCCTTCCCTCTGAGGTTTGACTGTCTGTTCCATGTTTGTCTCTGTACCTATTTTTGTTCATTAATTTATGTTGCTCATTATAGCCCACATATGAGTGAGATCATGTGATTTTTATCTTTCTCTGACTGGCTTATGCCTCTTAGCATAATGCTCTCCAGTTCCATCCATGCCAATGCAAATGGTAAGAATTCCTTTTTTACCGCAACGTAGTATTTCACTCTGTAGATGGACCACAGTTTTCTAATCCACTCATCTGCTGATGGGCACTTAGGCTGTTCTCAAATCTTAGCTACTGTAAATTGTACTGCTATGAACATAGGGATACAGATGTCCTTTCTGATTGGTGTTTCTGATTTCTTGGGATATATTTCTAGAAGTTGGATTACTGGGTCAAATGGCAGTTCCATTTTTAACTTTTTCTCAGTGGCTGCACCAGTCTGCATTCCCACCAGCAGTGCATGAGGGCTCCTTTTTCTCCACATCCTTGCCAGCATTTTTCATATATTGATTTGTTCATGATAGCCATTCTGACAGGTGTGAGATGGTATCTCATTGTTTTGATTTGCATCTCTCAGATGATTTGTGACTTTGAGCATGTTTTCATGTGTCTCTTGGCCTTCTGTATGTCCTCTTTCAAAAAGTGTATATTATATAGATCCTTTGCTAATTTTTCACTGGATTACTTATCTTTCTTTTGTTAAGTTATGTGAGTTCCCTGTAAATTTTGGAGATTAAAACCTTATTAGAAATAACATTGGCAAAAATGTTTTTCCATGCAGTGGGCTTTCTTGTTTTGTTGATGGTTTCTTTGCGTGTAGAAGCTTTTTATTTTGATGTAGTCCCATTTGTTTATTTTCTCCTTAGTTTCCATTTCCCTAGAAGCTGTACTGGTGAAGATATTGCTGTGACATATGTCTGATATCACTACATGTTACTTTTATTTAATATTAAATCCCCATTCACAGCCTGCATCCATTTTTATCATTTCCTTACTCTCCTTATAGAGAATTAATACATGTACCAATACCTGCATATTTACATCCCTCTATTAGACTTGTTTTGCTGTCATCTCAATGCCTGGTCTGATTTATAGTGTGTGTTTTGTTTTTAGGGTTGATTTTGTTTTGCCTAGGGTAAGTTGAGAGTCCAGACGGGAAATTTTGAATGATTTCTGCTGGAGTTTTCTGGAGTTGCTAACAATGCCCTTGTTTGTAGTCGGGTCAAGATGCAAACTGACTTTGACAAGGACTATTGAGAATTCAGCTTGTCTTTGTTTTTCTTAAAGAAATTATTATATTTCGATCTTTATTCCAAAGTGTCTTATGACTGGGACAGCTTAGTTTTTCATAGCTCGTGAAGTAAAATCAAATGTGACTTTTCTATGTATAACTAGGATTCTTCATTTTATGACAAAGCCATGAAATGGTCTTAATTCTTCTCTTTAAGGCTTGTAATATATCTAAGAGATGGACAAATTGGCAAAAAAATTTTTTAAATCAATTTTTATTTGGTTGCAAGTGTAAAAGGCAAAATCTGGCTCAACTCTGCATTCACAATATGTCTGTAACTGCTAGTTCTAATAAAAACAGCTGAAGCAATGGAAAATTGAGGTGGAAGAGGGCTCTGTGAGTGTGTGATTGGATCTTTTGAAATTAAAGAAATTCTCAAGACGTTTTATTTCTAAAGGCTTTTCAAAGTAGTGCTCCATTCATACGAATTTAGATACATAATCAGATTTTGTAACAACCCTCTGTGTGTGTCATTGCTCCACTAAAAATCCGCACTAACAAGCCTCTTTATGTGGGCTGTCTAATGAATAACTCCCCATTTACAGCCTGCATTCAGCAGACATGGGAAATCTGTGGCCCCTTTTCAAGGCCTGCCTTAGATGGGCCATGCTTCATACTCATTCTGTCTGTGTTTTGCTGTGAAATCAGTCACCATATATATATTTTCCTCTGACCATTTACTAGATTGAAAGTGTTTAGGTTTATTCAGACACTGTTATTGAGGACCTACTGTGTGCACACAATACTTTCACTCCAAACCAGATGAGGTAGTGTGTGTGTGTGTGTGTGTGTGTGTGTGTGTGTGTGTGTGCGCGCACGCAGAGGAAGGGAGAGGGATAGAAAGTTAGAAACATCGATGAGAGAGAGATATTGATCAGCCGCCTCCTGCACACCTCCCACTGGGGATGTGCCCACAACCAAGGCACATGCCCTTGACTGGAATTGAACCTGAGACCATTCAGTCTGCAGGCCGATGCTCTCTCTATCCACTGAGCCAAACCAGTTAGGGCAGTAGCTGGCTCTTAAGGATGACAGTTAATGTTCAAGAAGCCTATGACTTTTTCTTAAATATTGCTTGTTCTATTTTATGTACATATACACAAAAATATCATGGAGTTGGGCTGTCATGACAGTTTTTCCATTAATAAGACAACTTGGTAATAGTTATGTGCTACCACTAAAGTACTATTCAAGAAACTTTGAAATTACTGTTCTAAAAATAGATAAAGTATCTGTAGATAAATAATATCACTTCATATTTGAAGAAATAAGTGAGTAAAAGGCCTCAGGATACTCAAGTCTGCCTATGTGTAAGAGTTTAGGGAAAATTGCTCCAGATCTGTTCAAACCTTTAGGAAACTGATAATATCAGAAATGAAAGGAGCAATGCAATCAATGTGGAAGCTGAGGGGGAAAACATCTAAGTTGGTTCAGTAACACCTCTGTTTTTTTTAAAATTACCACCTGGTTCAGATTTAAAAATAATGTTTCAATTGCAGACTTCCAACTTTATACCAATGGTCTTAGTATCATGAGCTATATATATGTAGATGCACATTGTGTATTAATGGTACTTTTGTAACCTAGCTTAGAATTTTTTTTAATGACTTGTTATTTCTCTGAAGTCACCAGAAATGTGACCGCTGAAATATGCAAGAATTAGAGCAAGGTGATGAATCTGGAGCACCTTATAAAAGCCTGACCTTATGCTTTAATTCATTTAACTCCCACACAGTCTTCTTCTCTCAAAAGTTTAAGTGAGCTGTAGTTTTTGTTGATTAGGATAATTTTGCCAGAATGATTTTAAAATCTCTTTGCACACACTGTTTAGATTGGGCACTTACTATAATCACTTAGAGCGAGAGTCCTACCCAGAATTCTCAGGGGAGGGCAGTGGGAGAAAGCCTCCAGGGAATGAACAAAGTGGACTTAGGGAAGCAGTCATCTTTGTTCTGCATGCAGTTCAGCTGTTCAGCACTGCTCAGGTCAGTCATGAACTGATGCACTACCAGAAGGAGCACGTCAGCCTGAAAGCAAGCAGCGGAATATGCAATGGGAAGAACACAGGTCTTGAAATTGGACAGAACCTGGATTTGAATTCTGGGCTGAGCACAGTGTCTGGTGGAATATTTACTGATTTTTCTCTCAGATTAGTTATGATAAAGAAGCAGACATTATTCACCTTTGGCATATAATTAAGGATGTTTGTATCATTCATTTTTATTCCTTTTTTATTTTTGTATTGTTAATAATGCCTTGGCATGTCACTCAGTTTAAAAATACTTTTAGGCATTTTCTTCTGCTATGGAGAATAAGATATTTTCTTAAGATATATGTAACATATATCTTAATGTATATATATATATATATATATATATATATATATATATATACATATACACACACACATACATATACATATGTTAATCCTTACCCGAGGATATTTTTTCCATTGATTTTTAGAGAGAATGGAAGGAAGAGGGTGAGAGAAACATCAGTTTGAGAGAGCGAGACATTGATTGGTTGCCTCCTGCACAGGGACCAAGAATCGAACCTGAGACCCTTCAGTGCATTGGGCAAACTCTGACCACTGAGAATGTCAGCAGGACTTAAGATATTTTTTATTCTTGATATTGTTCAAAGGCTGATGTCAAGTCTGAATTGAGTTTCCAAGAAGACCATCAAGCAGTTGTGTATTTGTTTCTAGCTGAATTCCAAAGTGAGTTTCCCGTCATATATATACCATGTTCATTTTAGTGGTGAAGACAATTCATAAAAACAATGCATAATCAAACCTGCTCATCAAGAGAAAACAATCCCTAAACCACTGATTTAAATATCATTAAGAACAAACAAATAACAAAGAAAAAAATCGGCCCATCCATGACTAAGTATCTGCATACTTTATAATATTGTAAAATTAATGGAATAATTTATAGATAAATGTTAAAATATTTCTAAATTGCTTCCAAGCCTATACCTATAGGTTAGTTACAACAGGTAAGACCTATAGGTTAGTTGCAACATTTTCTGATGTGTAGTGATAATTAAATGCATACCTCTTGGAATCAGATGCTATAGTATAGATAAACAAATTAAACTGAAAATTAATTTAGAAGCTAATAGTTGAGGTGGAAATGAGGCTGACCTTGGTTTCTGACAACATGACCTTTAAATTAGGTATAATAAAGCTTTAGTCTTGAGTCTCTTTTTGGTATTAAATCTGTTTCAGATTTAGTGTAATTCTAGGGTAAGACCTTCCAACCTCTCCTAGTCCTAAGTCATTGAATGCTGTGTGAACATTGCTATATATATCATAGTTATATCAATTTATGAATTCACTTTAGAAATATAAAAACAATTGCTAATTAAATACTGAGATCATGTTAAGTAAGTTTCCTAAGTTACTTTTTATTACTCCATTGGGATAGGGGGTCTGTTTTCTGTGTGACCCCCTAATGTACTTAATATGTGATGATGCACAGTTTTATGAGTTTGTATCCTGAAATTGCTTATTTAGGGAGCAGCGGATTCCTCTAAGAAATACTTACTTGCAAATTTTTTTCTTTTTCCCTTAGTGGTACAAGTCAGGAGCTTTCTAGACCAAACAAGAATTATTCTGATAAAAATAACCTCATTTACACATCTTTTGAAAAATGTCCTGTTCTTCTCTATCACAAGGGAATGTTTTCCTTTAACAACAAACTGAGAGAGCAAAAAAATTAAGTATACAAAATTAGGTAATGAACATGCTGAGGACCCATAAGTACCGCTGTTTTTCAATCTGAGTTCCCTAAATGGGGGCAGTAAGCGTGGGAGCTGTAGTTGGCTGGAATGAATGAGAAAAAACAGTGGTGACCTTTGCATCAGGGGAAGGACATGGTTCTGCTTCTGGCTTTTCACAGTTTTATGTGTTTGTGTTTTTAATGTATGACCGAACCTGAAAGTTCATCTCTAATCTTGATCCACTGGGAAATGGCAGAAATCCTAACCAGCCAAAAGATACAAATTTAAATTTCCTGTAGAGGAAAAAGGTCAGTAACGTTCTGTTCCCTGGAGACAGTCTCAGCACAGCAAACCATCTTCCTGATTAAAATTCCTGTGGAGAGCTGGTGCTTTGTCTGATTGGAAACGAAACAGGTCCCTAATCACCTACACAGGATGACATCCCCGGGGCATCCCAAAGTGACCAACATCGTGTACAGCCTCTCTTAAATGGCAACTTCACTTTAAACTTGAAAAACAAAAACATAGGGCTGCATTTACGAGCAGCTATTTATAGTTCTGTGATGTGAGGCCTCCAGTTTCCTATAATTCCCATTGTTCTCTAAAAATAAAGACCCATTTAACCCAGGGGGACTGACAAGTGATCTTGTGCTGCATTTGAGTTATTGTTCAGTGTGTAGGACTAGGGAGAGCACCACGTGGCGTGTCGGCACTGCTGGAAACCTCCGGCTTGATAGGGGCCTGGGCTTTTGCCTGCTGTAGACACCTGCGTGTACTGTTGAGAAAATAACCCTCTTGTGGTTGGTTTCTGCTTTTCCTGTGGAAAACATCGCCCTTGTATAAGATGAGCACACAGACAGCATATTTCGTTGGTAGCAGGTGACCAGCCTTCTGAGTTAGGTCTGTCCATGGGGAGGATTCAGGTCCCCTCCTCCATCCCTAAAGTCCTGGTTTTTTAATGGAGGGAGTTTGTGTCTGTCTCGCCTACATCAACTAGGACCTTCCTAGGAAGTCTCAGGAAAATCTTCCTCCTGAGTGTAAAAGAACCCGAGAGGCACCATTTTAGCTTGAGGCCAGCAAAATGAAGCTGCTTCCTTGTTAGTGTTTCTAATATTAGACTTTACTTGTCAGTCCTTACTTATCGTTTCTTTATTTTCCTCCTCAGTTTGTAGCCTCATTGCAGTGCCTGTTGTTTTTCTTTTTTGAAAGTAATAGAAAATAAAAGTTAAAGAGAAGAAATAAGTGCAGATGAGGTGCATTCCCAGTCCCACTTGGAAAGCACCTAAGGCAGTTCTTGTCCCTGCTCTCCATGGTACATGCCGGGAGCTTCCAGGGAGCCAGGGACTGTCGCTTTCAGAAGAACCCTGGGAACCCTTGTTTGAAGCTTCTCATCTTGTCAGTGCTGAACGGCTGAAGGAGAATGCAGGGATTTCTCACAGTCAGTAATTCCTGACAGTTTTGTCTCTAATCTCTTTTTCAGTGTGAACTCTGTCAGATGCTCTGAGAAGACATCCAATTACTGTCTGAGTTGCTATCCGGGGTCTAAAACTGCTCAAGAGCCCTGGCCGGTTTGGCTCGGTGGATGGAGCATCGGCCTGTGGACTGGGGGGTCCCAGGTCCGATTCCGGTCAAGGGCATGTACCTTGGTTGTGGGCACATCCCCAGTGGGAAGTGTGCAGGAGGTAGCTGATGTTTCTCTCTCATCAGTGTTTCTGACTATCTCTCTCTCTCTCTGTAAAAAAAATCAATGAAATATATTTAAAAAAAAATAAAATAGCTTAAGAAAAGAAAGGGCTTTTTGTTCAGGAATCTGACAGCATATGTGTGTTCTGAATTTTAGCTTTTCCTATGAAATTATAAATTGTGCATGAAGGTGAAATGCGGAGGTTGATGCAACCTTATGGAATTGAATTTAGTGGACGGTTAATTCTGATGACTCTGAAATATTGCATATTCTGAATTAGGCACGTCAATGCCAGGAAAGTCCTTGATGGGTTTGGCATGGAACTGTGACATTTAGCTCTGAGGCTGGATGAAGCATCGAGAAAAGAGCTGAAGGGGCCAGGGCTAAGTACCTGAGTAATGGTCCCGCTCCTAATGTGTTTGTAGTTCTCTGTGTGCCTAATTATAACTAAGCACTTTGTAGATTTCCTAAGTAGTAAATATATGGTCTTTTTTTCAAATGAATTTAGAAGACTGTATGGTTAGATAAGCAAGTATGGGGTATATTTTTTAAATGCCCAAGTTGCATATTTTCTGTTATCAGAATGCAGCCACATATTATGAGTGAAAATGAATTTAAAATCAGAAAATCTAAAATCTATGATAAAGGGGGAAAATATTGTCTGATACTTAGTGGGTTTTAAAAAGCAACGTCTTTCAGATATTTCTTTATTTTTAAAATGGGCACATTTTAGGAAGCAATGAACAAATGAAGACAAATTCATGGATTGAAAGTTTAGTAAAAGTTTCTTTGTGGACAAATAAAACAATAATAATAACTGAAAAATAAAACACTTTAAACATTTTTGGTGAGTGCAAAATACAATTTAACACTATGAAGTACAGGCATACCTTGTATTATTGCACTTTACTTTTTGAACTTCACATATGTTATTTTTTAAATCACAAATAGTTTTTTTTTTAATTTGTCACCATTAAATGTCTGAATTTAAACAACTTCTTGGACCGGAGGCTCATATCCATCAGCTCGTTCAACTTTAGCGCCCGTCTCATCCCCAGTAGCTTTTCCAGAACTGCTACCTTCACCATGGAGCTCCATGAGTTTTCCCAGTTCAAACCTGGGCTTCTTCAGCATTCTGACTTTTCTAACAAAGATATCATGGAGCGGATAAACAGACTGGCAAGCCTTTTCTATGTCTTTTCCAGTGCTGTTTGGGATCAGTTTATGGACCACTTTCAAGTTATTTGTCTGCACCTCTTGGGTCATGATTTCCAACATTTTCTTCTGGATTTGGCGAACCTGCTGATGCTGAGCACAAGAGGTCTTCCGAATCTGATTGTTGTGCTTTTTAGTAAAACCAACCCAGAAGAGATGAAGCAAATAACCATCAGTCGTCTTGACATCCACATGAGCTTCAATCGTGGTCTGCCACTTCTTGACCATAGAGCACATTTTGTCCTGGGTAAGATCCACGCCATGGAAATTAGTCAGGCCGTTTTGCCCTGAACATCCTCAGTAATTAGCTTGAATTTTCTAAATGCAGCTTCATCATTCTGCAGATCATCTAGGCTCACTTCAAAAACATGACCCTTGAGACCATCGGATGCAATTTTGTTTCCTTGAGTTCTCATAACCAGTGTTTTTCCAATATTTCTTATATTGAACATTGCTGGTGCTTTCGCATCGTACCAATCCTTCTTAGAAAATGGGTCAACCTCTTTCTTCTCGGCTCCCTTTTTGCTGCCTTTCATAAGGCGCTTGTTCTTGCCCACTGTCATGGTGCTGCTCAGAGAGCCAAAAAGGTCAGATGTTACTTTTTTTTTTTTAACAAATTAAAGGTCAAGACCCTCCACCAGCAAAATAATTATTCCTTGCTTTACTGCGATATTTGCATTATTGTGGTGGTCTGGAACTTAATCCACTATATCTCTAAGGTGTGACTGTATAGATAAGATTGATGAACCCTGAGGAGGTGAGTAGGGCTTTTTCCTCATCATTCATTCAGAACTAGTTATAGATGGTTGTGTCTTGAGTGATAATCTGAACATTAACCCCAATTTCATAATATCCACTTTCAAGGCCGTGATATTGTGAAATTATTTTACTTTAGTACTGAATAGATTTCTTTTTTAGTGAGTGTTCACAATTTAGAGAGAGAGAAAATAAAAAAATCAAAGCTGCTTTTTCTGCTTGGTGGCTGTAAGTGCTCTGCATCATGATGGCACTGGGGAAGGCTGTGTGTAGGTAACACACTGACCTTGTCATCAAGTCTACCCTCCGATGCTACTCAGGCTGCCTAGGGATCCGTCACACAGGCCAGCAGGAATCTGCAAAGGTGGATCATTTTCAAGAAAGCTCCAGGTGGGATTTTATTTATTTCTTTAGATTTCATTTGGAGATACATGCAGTTTAGTTATAGTAAGCGTCAATATAAATTGGCAAAAGAGTAATGATCTAGACCTGTCTTTAGTGATTTGTAAGATGTATACTGTTTTTCTATCATGCTTTGTGATTTTCAAAAATTCATTATGGAATCGTCTAGAAAAATACATCTCATCAATACCAAACATAAAAAATACCCAACAATATCAATTGAATATATTTGGCAAAATTTGCTGTACATGTAGGGGAACTATAATTTTGAATGTTTAATAACAAGTGAAAAAACCTTGGCCAACGTCAATGTTTTACAAGCATTGGCTCTTTTTTGTCAGGGCCGCCCGCCATTCCCTGCTACCCTGTCTAAAATTGCACAACTACATCCGATTCTCCCAATACACTTTCTTTGCTTTATTTATTTTTTTCTTAGCTTTTAGGACATTCTTACATATTGAGCCTCTTACTCCATTTATTTTCTATTTCTATCATAATGTAAACTCGACAAGGGCAGGAATTTTGTCTCTTTTGCACAGCATTGTACTTCATTGTCTAGAACAGTGCCTGGTGCATAGTTGGTACCAAATGTTTGTTGAATAAATATGTAAATGAATTTTAAGAGACGTAGTGTTCATTCATTCATTTATCCATCAGATATTTATTAAGCAGACACGGTGTGACTGTGCCTCATATAAGTACCTATTTTGGTTTGAATATATCCATTTAGTTAACACTTTATTAAATGTGGAATTCCAACCCCCTTCCTATCCAAACAGTCTATAATTTTCAGTATCTGTGTTACTAGGGCCCAAACAATCTGGAAGAATTAATACACATTAAAGGGAGTTTTGCAGGTATAGCTTAAATACTAAAAAATCTTTTGACTCACTCTAAGTGAATCCTGTGCTTTTAGAAAATGGGAAAGAACCAAAGAGAAATCTTTAAATTCTACAGTTATGATATGCTTCCCAAATTAGATCATGCTTTCTGTCACTTGACATTTTGAGAAGCTGGTAGGTTATTGGGAACACATCCCTGGGCTTGAAAGCTGGCTCTATCACTTACTGTGTCACCTGGGCGTGTTCCTTAGCCATGTTGTATCTCAGTGTCTGCATCTTAAAGATGGGTTCAGGTGAGAATGAAATGAGATAATACGTGTAAAGTGCTTAGCACAGTGCTCTGCACATAGTATGTGCTCACCGGTGTCAGTATTGTTGAGGACTTGACTTAGCTCAAAATAGTTTCTCTACTTAGCTTGGTTTTACATTTTGTTTATATTTGGAAATAATGTCTACAATATTTTCCTCACATGGAAGCAAATGGCATACTGAATACAAATATATTCAAAGCACTAACACTCTCTTTCAGATGCTCTATGGTTTTTTTTTTTTCCCAAGTAAGTACTGGGTAACACTCACTGATATTTTCCACTTTATTGAAGAAGGAGCAACAATGATTATTAAATGTTGTCTAATTAGTTCATTGTTGCTTTCACTTTCTAGGGGAGCTAATAGCTATGTGCACTGCATTCCAGAAAAGATAACTAAAGGATAGAAACTGTGAATTTAAGAAGAATTTAGGGGGACATTGTACCCTGGTGACTTGGGGACAGATAGTAGGAAAAGCAACCAAAGGCTCTGAGGACCGACCCACAGTTACATGGAATGGTGACTCCACTGCTTTCTGGTAATGGGATCTTCAACCAATCCCCATTAACTTTTTAGAAAAGCAGAAGATGAAGAGTGAGTGAGTGCTGTGTAGACAGAATTTGAAATCCACTGCTAATTCCTTAGTTGTACATTTTGGGCCAAATTGCTGAATCTTGAGTCTTAATTACCTCATCTGTATATTGGCCATAAAGGGATCTTGATTATGGTGCTGGCAAGATAAAACACTTTGCGCTGTGCCTGGTACATGAAAAATGCATAGTACATGGTCATCACTATAATGATGGGCAGCACCAGCGTCTACCTTAAAGAGTTTGGGACTCGCCTGGGTGGCATCACTCAGTGGTTGAGCACTGACCTATGAACCCGGAGGTCACATGCTCAGGTTGCAGGCTTGATCCCCAGGGCAGGGAGTGCAGGAGGCAGCTGATCAATGATCTCTCTCATCATTGATGTTTCTATCTCTTTCTCCTTTCCTCTCTGAGACCAATAAAATACATATTTTTAAAAAAGATTTAGGGACTAAATAATAAATATAAAGTATCTACCACCAAGTACATGTGTAAACATGTTTTTACCTTCTTCCTTCCTGGCTTTCCAGGGACTATGTACAATTCTCCTTCTTCCCCAGAGGGTAATCTCCACCTTCAGCTCTTTTCTCCTCCCCAGCAGTATCTTCTCACTCACAGGGTGTGTGTGCCCACACCTCTCACTTTGTGCTCACAGGATGCAGGATTCAGAGGAGGGTGGCAAAATGGGCCACTTTGTGAATGCCACACATTTCATCTTTCTGAGCTTTTCCACTGAAAACATACCCACCTACACCCCTCTCTCCTTCCTGAACATAAATTATGTCTACTCAGTACTTAAAACCAAAGAATCCTAATGTTAAATAGAGTTCAGTCCAGAGGCAGAAAACTGAGGGCCCTGGGGCCAATCCAACCCAGGGGATCTTTTGTTTCACTTCCCAGAGTTAGCTTAGGTGGGATTATAAGATTTTAAATTAGTTGTTCATATTTCAAAGAGCCAGACATTTCAAATTAAAACACATTCACAGGCTCATATGTGTTTGTGGCTATTCTGGCAAGGTGGGGGCAATCTGGCAGCCTTCAGCCCAGACTCCCCCAGGCGACCGTGGTCTGGAGCGAAGTAGAAACCAGGTCCTTATCTCTGTGTCCCTGTACTTACACCTGCATAGCTGCTGCCCATCAGTAGTCCAGTTCTTTCCACGTACAGACATGGCACCTGGATCCAATCAATGCTTAGTGCTGTTTACTGATAGAAAGTGAGTCAGCAAGTGGGTGAGGATGAGTATTCTAGTTTTGGGGTTCTTGGACCCCTGCTCTTTTACTGTTCTTAGCTGAAATTCATGGAAGGTCATTATTCAGCTGAGGGCAAGTTTGAACATTTTAATGACAAATTTTTAAACATGTGGGCCCATTATCTCCCTGGGTTAGAGAATGAGCAGGTCAAGATGAATTCACAGGGTCAAGTTTGGTCTTCAGTCCCATTTCCTTCCTTTGGTTTTATAGCCCTCAGCCACACCCATGACACCCATTCCCAATGTGTAAGGCCCTGGGCCAGTTGTAGACAATGTTCAGTGAATATTAGGAGGCTTCACTTGGTACCATTCATCCAGAGATGGCAAACTCTGATACAATGCAGCCAGACTGCTAACTGTGTGTGACAGGCTGGGGTGACCTGGAGATCATTGACCTTGAAGAAAGAACACAGCTGGAGTTGTTCGTTGCCGGAGCTGTCCCATCTTTCCTTTAAAAAAATTAAATGTATTTTTTTGTTAACTTCAGAGAGGAAGAGAAAGGGAGAAACATCAATGATGAGATGAAATCATTAATTGGCTGCCTCCTCCACACACCCCACTGGGTATCATGCCCCCAACCCAGGCATGTGCCCCAACTGGGGACCAAACCATAACTTCCTGGTTCATAAGTTGATGCTCAACCACCAAGCCACACTGGCCTGACTTTTTATGCTGTTTTTCAGGGGAAGCCCAAATCATAATTTTATATGAAACTAGAGGCCCAGTGTACTAATTTGTTTACTGGTATGGTCCTTCTGGATGGCCTGCAGGGTTTGGGCTGAAACCCGCAGTCCAAAGCTTCCTGCAGCTCCTACTGACTGCTCCTGCTCTTCCCAACCCCACTGTGCCTGCTGCGGGCTTGTGCCCAATCAGTCCCAATCAGAGAGGCTTGCGCTGCTGCAGCAGTGCTTGTCAGCCATGAGCCCTGAGTCTGGCACCCTCCCAAGGGGAGTAGGCTGTGGGATCGGGCTGAAACTGGCTCTCCGACATCACCTAAGGGTTCCTGGATTGCAAGAGGGCTCAGGCCAAGCTGAGGGACCCCATTGGTGTACAATCAGACTGAAGAGGGACCATGGGAGGACTCCAGGGTGTGCCTGGCCCATCTTGCTCAGTCCCCATCAGCCAAAGTCCAGCAGCAAGCTAACCTACCAGTTAGAGTATCTGCCCCCTGGTGGTCAGTGCACACCATAGCAACTGGTTGAGCAGCCTTAGCATATCATTAGCATATTACACTTTGATTGGTTGTTCAGTTGTTTTGCTGTTCAGTCTATTTGCATATTACCCTTTTATTATATAGAAACTTCTGGCGATTCACATTTGTAAGTAAAAAAAAAAAATTGTAAGTTTTGTCTAAAAAGAACAAAGGCTCAACAGTTTGTGACCCCTGCCAAGGAGAAGAAGTCCAGGTGAAAAAATGAACAGCTACTAACAACCTCTGCTTTAGGAGGGTAAAGAGGGACACACAGGGAGAGCACAGACGTTGGTTTTAGACTTGGGTTTGAATCTCAGTTCTACCACTATTCCTATGTGATGCTGCCCAAATGATTGCATCTCTGAGTTTCAAACCCCTCATCTGTAAAGGCCTTAATGCTTTCTGAGATTGATGTGAAGATCAAAGGGAGAATATGGGTAACACCCTTGGCACAGAACAGGGACCTAGATGTTCTCAGCTCCATTGTCCTTTGTTGATCTCATCCAGGTCCCGGCAGAATAGTGCAGGCGAATTTCAGTCTGTCTGCTCCTTAGTTTATGTCTTTCCCCATCTGAGTACCGTGAGTGTGGTGGGTTGAAGACTGCTTCTGCTATCTAGGCTCTCTCGTGCTTGCCCCCTCAGATCTGGGGACTGAAAATGATTAGGAAGAGTTAAGCTGTATTAAATGTTACCTGGTACAATGAAAAGACATTTCAAACAAGCTATTATTCATGGCATTAAATATGTATCAACAACTAAATAAATTCAAATACAGTATTGTGAGGTAACAATTCCCTGCCAGAAAATATGCTATCTTCCCAAACAATATTTCAGTTAAAAGAATATACTGTATACATATCAGAACAATCCAGAAATGCTGGCAAATTCAGATGTTCCACTTTATTTTTAGGTGCATTTTCCTACTTGTGGTGAAAGAAATCCTGGAAAATTTAAGACATTTCCTACTGGATTTGGATGAACTTTGAGAGAATCCTACATGCCTTTCTGAGGAAAGGAAGCTTTTAGGCAGTGACAAAAGAAAAAGGCCCAGCTCCTCCCTGGAGTTCGCCTCTGGCAGCTGTGGGTGGGGCCTGAGGTTAACTAGCAACAGGATTATGGGATTTTAGAGCCTCTTACCCTTTGACTCTTATCATCCAATTCGGAATTTCTTGATTTGTAACTATTCTTTGGTTAAGGAAGCAAATAAGAAAAATCACAAAGAAAAAGAATGGAATCGGGGATCACCAATCCAACCATACCTCATGCTGAAATGGTGCCTCCAGTGGGAAATCTCCTTACCATTCATTTCCCTGTTTTTACATATTCTCTCTCTTCTCTCTCTCTCTCTCTCTCTCTCTCTCTCTCTCTCTCTCTCTCTCTCTCCCCCCCACACACACACACCCCTTTCTCTCTCATCTGATCATATAGAATGGCTTTAGGCATATCTAACTTTAGGGAAAATGTTCCCATGGCAAAGATAAAAAAAATTTTTGATAAATCTTTTTATACATTTTTCTATAATTACTCTCATAGCTTAGAAATGGTCTTCTAAGAGCTGTGTGATATAGCTGTTGCTAGGGAAATTTGCTTTTTAGTGAGCAGCAGTTTTGCAAAGTGGATGCATTTCATCTCTTACTGAGTGTGTAAATGGTACCTCTATTATGTATGCTTCCATATTTTGGAAACAACTTGAAGTATTTGCTTAGGACAGCAGACACCCGCTTTATAAAAACTGAAGCAGATAGGCTCCTAGAATGTCTTATATATATGCGACTTGTGCCGAATATTTCAAAAGTGCATTTGCTGTTTCTTGTTTGAAGACACTTTACACCTGTTAATGGGAGAAATCACTGTTTAAAGTTAAAAATAAAATCCTCTCCAAAAGGCTTATGTATGTTTGGTTGCACTTGTGCCTTTCATTCTCCCCAGTCTCATGGTAAGAGTGGGGAACCTTCCTGTTTTGGGCTGGAAAGTAGACTGGAAGTCCTGCTTCATAACAGCAACCTGAATATTGTCATGCAAAGTTGAGTGGGAGCAAAGCTGTTTCAGAGGCAATAATGTTTTCTTCCAGTTCCCTGATCTACTAATTTCTATTCGCTTTAAACTGCTCTCGTATTTTTCAGAGAGAAAAAAGCTATTTTCTACCACTTGCACTGTTCTCATCTTTGGCTTTGAACAAAAATCTTCCTAGATAACAAGGTCTGGTCCCTCCTGCTTTTAAGGACAGCTGGTAATGGTTCCAAACACATGCAAAGAGGGACCAGCTATTTCCATAAACGGTGGAGCCACAGGCCCTCTAATTATACTCCCTGATTTTAGCTGGAGGAGAAAGATGGATCTGAAGAATTAGGAAAGGAAAAGGCCAGAAGAGGAAAGCAGCTTGGGTAGCATAAAAGACTGACTGAGCGAAAGACAATGTCCTCACATGGTTTCTTTGTTTTTTTAGTATCTCCCTCCCTGAAAGTCCTTGGAAAGTTTCTCAATTTGATGGCTTCTTATGGTGCCACTGAAATGAAAGAATATTTTGCTGCTTATTAGTTTAAATTTGCAAGAAGGCCTCTCGTGATATGATTATACAAGATTGTATATGACTTTTTTCTTTCTATTAAATCATTCACTCTTTTTTTTTCTTTCTTGGAAGTTTTGTTCTTCTTGACAATCTTCCATAAAAGGATTAAAGCTGTATTAGTACTGGGTATTAAATGCATGGTTTTAAATCTCAGTTAATCCAACTTGAAGCTTTTTTTTAAAAAAAAGTAAAGAATATACTTTCTTTTTAAAAAAAATATTGATTTTTCACAGAGAAGAAGGGAGAGGGTTAGAAAGTCAGAAACATCGATGAGAGAGAAACACCGATCAGCCGCCCTCTTGCACCGCCCCCTGGCCCCCCACTGGGGATGTGCCCACAGCCAAGGTACATGCCCTTGACCGGAATCGAACCTGGGACCTTTCAGTCTGCAGGCTGATGCTCTATTCACTGAGCCAAACCGGTTTCAGCAGAATATACTTTCTTAATGTAACAGTTTCAAGCTGAGTTGGCATTCTGGCTGTGGCATGTGTAAGGGAAAATAGAAAGGAATGCAGTATTTTGAAAATATATCTTATGCAAGATTACCAAGAGGGTTCTAATATACATTGAATGAGAGCCAACTTTTCCAGTAAGTTACTTTGAATGTAATAGGGACGTTCTTTGTGAGTGTGATGAGGTTATTGTCCCTTTTTTCCATTTCTGTATTGAGTATATGCATTACCTGCTTCTAGGGAATGGTGAGAAAAAAATTTTCCTGAATTACATATCAGAATAAAGTTTCTATTTTTGATGAGCTTTGAAATACTTTTCTTTTTAAACTAAACTACAAACTGTACTTGGATTTCATCAGTTTTTCTATTAATGTCCTCTTCTGTGAAGATTTGACTCTTTTACCCAATTTCTTTCTTTCTTTAATATGTATTTAACAAGTGGTCGAGTCCCTAGGCCTGGCCTGGGATTAGGGGCATCTTCCCCAGCTGCCCACAGCCAGGCCCACCTGCTACCGCCCCCCTCCCCCTCATTCTCTGTTCACCATCAGGCGATCGGCGCCTGCCTGCAGGGGAAAGGGTCCAGAGGAGGTCAGTGTGGCTCATAGTGAGTGGTCCAGTGGTTGTTCTGCTGTTTGGGTCAATTTGCATATTATCTTTTAATTATATAGGATAGAGGCCTGGTGCATGAGTAGGGGCCAGCTGACCTGCCCTGAAGGGGGACTCAGATCGGGGTGGGGGTCCTGACTGAGGGCGGGGCCAGCCTGGGCAAGGAGCCATGGGCAATTTGCAGGATTGCCATGCCCCTGGCTTTGTCAGGAAGGACATCCTGAAGACATTCAGTCTATCTGGTCTAATTAGCATATTAACCTTAGTATAGATATTTTTTATGTCAATATGGATTTATATATACTTATTTTATACTCCTATACTGCTTTATTTCATTGCTCCAAATATTCCACCTTTGGCAGTTTGGAGCTCTTTCAGGTAGATTTTTGTGTCCCTTTGACATAACCCTGTCCTTTTGTTGTTTATTTTTTAGCACTTCCTTACATTCTGGTACTATAAGATGCTTCACCTTAGATTCAACTGAGAGGCAGTTTCTTGTGGAAGTCCTAGCAAACAAATATACATTCTATATATTTTTTTTTAATCACTCAATATTAGCAACTTTGTGTGGGAGAAAGGCATCAATAATAGAATGAAATGATGGTGATAAACAGTAGGGGAAAATGTATAAAGGGTGTGAAGACATCAAACAAGGGAATCGGATCCCATCTGAGTTAGTATGAGGGGAAGAGAGGAGTAGCAAGTAAGTTTTCACTGAGGAAGTAACATTTGAGCCGAGAACTAAGAAACCAAAGGCCAGAGCGCAGATGACAAGGGTGGAGAAACCAAGGTGAGGGTGGAGAGGTAGGCAAATATAACTAAAAAGAGATCTTCTCTTGTCAGTAACATATTGATTCACATATCAGTAATGATTCTCTTAAACAGTGGCTTTCAAATTGTACTCCCAGAATCCTAGGTGTACACCATTGTCAGGGCTTGGCTCTGGGAAGCTGCACCTAACTCAACCTGAAAGAGCATTAACCTGAAAGACTCCACTTTAGCCTTGCCCAGGCAGCTCAGTTAGTTAGAGCATCTTCCCAATAAGCTAAGGTTGTGGATTTGATCTCCAGTCAGGGCACATACAAGAAGCAATGAATGGATGCATGAATAAATGGGACAGCAAATCCAGGATTCTCTCTCTCTCTCAATATCTCTCTCTCTCTCTCTCTCTCTTTCTCTCTCTCTCTCTCCCCCCTCTCTCAATCAATTAAAATTTTTTTTTAAAAAAAGACTGCTTTTATTGTGAAGCTTCTCTTAAAATTTTACTTAAAGGGAGGAACCAAAATGGCGGCATAGGTAAACACCTATACTGCTTCCTCACACAACAATTTCAAAACTACAACTAAATGACAAAATGGACATCATCCAGAACCACTGGAAAGCTGGCTGAGTGGAAATTCTACAACTAGAAGGAAAGATAAAAGGATACCAAGACGCAGAGGAGGTGAGGAGGGCAGAGGTGCAAAGTATTGGAGATGCACACAAGTGAACAGGGCGGGTGGCTGAATGAGTGGCTGGTTTTCTTTAAAGGGGAGGGAGACAATGGCTCCCCACTGCACTGAACCCCAGTTCCAGGTGAGACTCAGGGAACTCAGACTCATAGGGGATGAAACTAGACTGTCAGGAGGAAGCACACTGAGATTCAGGAATTGCAGAAGCACCTGAGCTCTTGGAGAGGGCATGCAGCTGAGCATGTGGCTAGCTCTTTCTGGAGGAAAACAAAACCTCCCGACTGCACTGTACTCCAGTTCCGGGTGAGACTTTGGGTGTCCAGACTCATTTAGGGAGAAACTGGATTGTCTGGCAGCAGGCAAAACTCAAGGGCAGCTTTCTCTCAGAGGTGCATGCAGCCATTGCCGCAGGACACAGGTGCCACTTAGGGTGGGGCTGATGGGAAACCAAGGCTGACTCCTCAGCCCTGAGACTCTGCCCCATCCAAGCTGAGCAAAGAAGCTCTCCCAGTGTAGACACAGCTGCTTCTCACAGCCAATTGGCCTGGAGGTCAACCTCTCCCAGTGATACCAACAACAATCAAGACTTAACTACAATAAGGCTGAGCACACAGCCCATAAAGGGGTGCACCAAGAGTGTCCACCTCAGTTAACTGGGGAGGCTGACCCACTGTTCCCTAGAGGACACAAAGCTACTCGACCAACTCAGGGAAGCAGCCAAAATGCAGAGACAAGGAAACAGATCACAGTTGAAAGAAATGGAGGAAAAAATGACTGGACATAGAGTTCAAAACCACAGTTATAAGGTTTTTCAAGAGGTTCCTTAAAAAGGCTGTTAAATTTAAAGAGACCGTCAAGGATATGAAAAAGGACCAACTAGAAATTAAGCATACACTGACTAAAATTAAAAAAATATTACACAGAGACCTAACAGCAGACTAGAGAACTGCAAGAATCAAGTCAAAGATTTGAAATACAAAGGAGAAAAAACCCCACTCAGCTGGAAAAGCAAAAAGAAAAAAGAATCCAAAATATTGAAGATAGTATAAGGAGCCTCTCAGACAACCTTAAGCATACCAACATCCGAATTATGTGGGTACCAGAAGAAGAGAGAGAGTAAGATATTGAAAACCTATTTGAAGAAATAGTGACCGAAAACTCCCTTCACCTGGTGAAAGAAATAGACTTTAAACTCCAGGAAGTGCACAGAACCTCAAACAAAAGGAATCCTAAGAGGACCACAGCAAGACATATCATAAATAAAATGGCAAGAGCAAAAGACAAAGAGAGAATATTACAAACAGTAAGAGAAAAACAGTTAGTTACCTACAAGGGAGTACCCATATGACTGTCAGCTGATTTCTTAACAGAAACTATGCAGGCCAGACAGGAATGGCAAGAAATATTTAAAGTGATGAATAGCAAGAACCTACAACCAAGATTACCCAGCAAAGCTATCATTCAGAATTGAAGATCAGATAAAGTGCTTCACAGATAAGAAAAAGCTAAAGAAGTTAATCACCACCAAACCAGTATCATATGAAATGCTGAAACGTATTCTTTAAGAAGAGGAGGAAGAAGAAAAAGGTAAAGATAAAAATTATGAACAACAAATACATGTCTATCAACAAGTGAATCTAAAAATCAAGTGAAGCTGAAACGGGTTTGGCCCAGTGGATAGAGCGTCGGACTGCAGACTGAGGGGTCCCGGTTTGATTCCAGTCAAGGTCATGTACATTGGTTGCAGGCACATCCCCAGTAGGGGGTGTATAGGAACCCATTGATCGATATTTCTCTATCATTGATGTTTATAACTTTCTATCCCTCTCCCTTCCTCTCTGTAGGAAATCAATAAAAAATATTTTTTTAAAAAGACATGAACAATAGGTAGAAAATATTAAAAAATAAAATAAAATAAAAATCAAGTGAATTAAAAATCTGATGAACAGAATAAACTGGTGAACATAATAGAATCAGAGGCATAGAAAGGGAGTGGACTGACAATATTTGGGGGGAAAAGGATGTGGGAGGTGCAGGAAGAGACTGGACAAAAATTGTACACCTATGGATGAGGACGGGGGGGTCGGGGAGGTAAGGGCAGAGGGTGGGGTGGGTACTGGGTGGAAGGGAGCTATGGGGGAAAAATAGGAACAACTGTAATAATCTCAACAATAAAGATTCATTAAATTAAAAAAATTACTTAAAAGGTTCTAACCAGAAATATGTTGAAAACTTCTCTTCTGCAACATGCTTTTTATGTTCTACAACAGGATACATGCTTACCCATTATATAGGTATGTTTTACTTCATCAGTCCTCCATAGTTGAATATTTAAGTGGGTTTTGATGTGTCACTTACACACAACTCTAATGAGCTTCTCTATTCAGAAATTTGTGTGCATATGTAATTTCTTTGTATAGAATAACTGGTTCTTTCCTCAGAATTATTTCCACATATAACTGACTTCCATTTCTAGAGGTGGATCAAAGTTGTATTAGTTACAAAGCTGCACATATACCTGCCTAAAATTTAGTGGCATAAAGTAGAAATAATTCTTTATTATTGGGTCAGAGGTCCAGGAGTGGCTAGGCAGGGTCCTGCATGTGGTTGTTGTCAGTTGTTAGCTGAGGTTGGAATCATCTGAAGGCCTGGCCTACTCCATGGTGGCTCATGCACATGGCTGGTGATTCGTGCTTGTTATGGACAGGAAGTCTTTGTTCTTCTCCTGATCTCTCTAAGGGCTGAGTATCCTTACACATGGCAGCTGACTTCCCCAGTACAAAACACTTAGGAAACCTGACCGAAGATGCAATGCCTTTTACCACACAAAGGAAATCACATACTGTTATTTCCATCATTTTCTATTGGTCATTGTGGTAAGCAGAATAATGATCTCTTAAAGCTGACCTAAGAAAATGGGACTAATGAAGATGTTATTTTTCATGGCAAAAGGAATGTTACTCCAGACATTATTAAATTAGGATTTTGAAATGAGTAGATTATTTGGATTATCCATTTGGATCCAATGTTATCACAAGTGTCCTTATGAGTAAAACAAAGAGGTAAGAGAATTAGAATCAGAGAAGGTGATGACTCTACAGAAGCAGATATTGGAGTGATATGATTGGTGAGGTGGCCTGAGCCAAGGAATGTAGGCAGCTTCTAGAATATGGAAAAGGTGAGGAAAGAAATCCTCCCTTAGAGCTTACTGCTGACACCTAGATTTTAGCCTGGTGTGATCTATTTTGAGTCTTTGATCTCCAAATCTCTAAAGTAATAGATTTGTGTTGTTTTAAGCCACTAGATCTGTGGGAGGGGCTATACAAAAGAGTGAATACCAGGTAGTTAGGATCATTTAGAGTCATCTCTGATATTACATAGGGTATGCCTGCTTTTAAAGTTTTCAGATCGATATTGTCAAATTGTCCCTTAGAAAGAGCCTACGAATCTCTGCAACCAGAAATTTAGATAAATACAGATTCTGTGAAATCGAGAAGGTATTGCTATAGGCAGTTAGACAGACCTGAGCAGAGCAAGAACGATGGGCCAGATACAGAAACTCTCCAGGGCTAAAAGCCCCAGATGCTTAGCAAGGGGCAAAACTGGGAAAACAAGAACCTCACCCCCAGGGTAACCTCGCTATCACTGATCATGTGGTTTGGACCCCTGGCTTTTCATGTTGCTAGTCATGTGGTTTAGACCCCCTGACCTTTTCCTTCCAAAGATAACATCTAGGTTGTATTTCAGCTCCAGGCCCAGAAAAGCAGCAAAACCAGGTAAATGACGCCATGGCTGCTTCAGGACCAGCTGCATTGACTAATGACCCCCTGCCCTGGCACTGACCAATCAGTAGTGGCCAGAGAGAGCACACCTGGAAAGCTGATGAATATTCTATTGAGACCTCTCCAGAGACCGCCCCTAAGATTTGCACCAGAGAGAGAGAAATACACTCAGGATGAAGGACCCAGCCACTCTCTCCCACGGAGGGGCACACCCACGCCATTCCTTTCCTGTTCTTTCTTCCCTCTAAGGGACCACAGGAGACTTGCAGTCAGGGATGGTAACTCATCCCCTGGCTAACCTCCTTTTCTCTGGCTTCCCAGTGAGCCAAAGCAGCCCAGCCTAGGCTCTCCTTTACTTCTTCCATGTACCTTCCTCATTTCATGGTTGTAAGTATGTTTTTGCTGTGGCCAATAAATTCTTACTTTGCTACACTTTGTTTCTTGATAGAAATCTTTCTTTCAAGAAGAGAAGAACCAAGAAGTTGTCGTCTTGCCAATAATAATGTCTTTCAAATGGCCAATCTTTCTAGCCCATGAATCTCCTTGTGGAGGGGACTATAATGGGGGGAAATGGATTATTTAATTGTCTAGGTATCTTGCCTTCTGACACAGTGGGGGAGTAGGTAGCATATGGGAGATTTATAGCTTAAGTACTTACCTCTGCTGCTTGAGGCCATTTTCCCCCTACCAATTTATTCTGATCAATAAAAGTAAATTCCTAGTTCTAATTCTATAAATATATTTTCACCTGATAGCATTTAAGAATCATGTCAGACTTTAAAGCCCTGAGATTCTTAAATATAGCTGCATTTTTTAAAAAGTATTATTCTGAGATTTGTCTCTCAAGCAAGTGAACATTTCCAACAAGAGGAGCTTAAAATAAAGACAGGTGTGTTTAAGAGGAGACAAGCTTATTTCCACAGAAGCTAAGCTGAGCAAAGTTTCTGCTGGAGAAAATTTTAAAATGCTTACCTCTCAGCTGGCGGAGTGGTTCAGTGGTTGAACGTTGACCCATCAACCAGGAGGTCATGGTTTGATTCCCAGTCAGAGCACATGCCCAGCTGTGGGCTAGATCCTCAGTGTGGGGGTTACTGTGTGAGGTGTACAGCCAATCAATGATTCCCTCTCATCATTGATGTTTCTCTTTCTTTCTCTCTCACTCTCTCTCTCCCTCCCTCTCTGGAATATAAAATATGTGAATGAGGAGAGATTTATTTTTCCTACAGAGTATCTACTGCCCAACAGAGAAATGCTGAGCAAGAGTCTTTCTCATTTTGGAAGTTACTATTTTTTTTCTGGAAGATATAAAATGCTTTAAAATTAATTAAACCAAAAATAGAAATATGCCAAGAAGCAGATGCCATTTCCAATAAGATCCCTCCTGTGCTTTCTTAGGCTTTTCCCAATAAACTCATACAATTCCTGTCAGAGGTGATTTAGAGACCATTTAGTTCCCTTTATGTTACAAATGAAGGATCTGAGGTCTAGAAGCTTGGTCTGCCTTGAGAACTCAGAATTTGTGATGAGTACCAGACCAAGTGACAGAATGGAAAAGAATATTGTTATTTATCATTCCAGAGGCTTTAGGGTTCTTTTACTCAGAATTTGTGATGAGTACCAGACCAAGTGACAGATTGGAAAAGAATATTTTTATTTATCATTCCAGAGGCTTTAGGGTTCTTTTTACTTTTTATATTTTCTCTCTTCCCTTGAAATCTATATTGTGGGGGCATAGATGAAATAAAATTGGATAGGTAATTGATGAAGCTGATTAATGGGTATGTGGAGGAGATCTATTATATAATACTCTCTATTTCAGTATATCATTGGGATGTTCTATAAAAAAGTTTAAGACAGCAATCTTCAGACAAATATACTATTGGACAAATAAATATACAATATGCTATCGGATAAGTGGGCAGGTCTCAGAGTTTCCCTGCAGTTGTTGACTCAATGTAAACAGGCAGGGACATAATGTGGGAAGCCCAGAGTTCAATGTGAGGACCCTCTGTCCGCAAATGGCCACTAGACTCCTGTTATTCATAAAATTTGGTTGACCCTAGGAAGTCCATCTCAGCAAGTAAATTCCTTCCAGGGGTTCACATAAAATGAATCTTTCTTCTCAAGGTCCACAACTACTCAGCAATTTAAAGAGAGGCACCTTTCCCCCAGGTGGAGGCTGCCCCAGGCCAACTTGGTAAAACTTGGGGGGCAGTGTGGTTTCAGTGCCTACTTTTCCCTCGGCCCAGGGCCTTTCTTTAATGACTCACCTGCAGCAGACGAATGAGATATTACTCTGGTTTAGGTTGCTGATTTATTTTATTTTATTTTTGCCAAAATTACATCCTTTTAAACATGAGAGTTGTGATGGTTAATTTTATGTGTCGACTCAACTAGATCATGGAGTGCCCAGTTATGTGGCTGAACATGATTTCAAGGGGTGCCCTTGACTGTTTCTGGGTGAGATTAGCATTTGAATCTGTAGGCTAAGTAAAGCAGATTGTCCTAATGTAGAAGGAAGAATTCTCTCTCTCTCTCTCTCTCTCTCTCTCTCTCTCTCTCTCTCTCTCTCTCCGCCTCTCTCTCTCCTCCCCACCACCCCTTTCCTCTCCCTCTCCTCTCTCTCTCTAATTGACTGAACTAGGACATCAATGTTCTGTTGCTCTCAGACTGGACCTATATCATCATGGATGCTCCTGGTAGAGCTTGGCAAGCAGAGCACCTGTTGCTTCTCAGGCCTTCAGACTGAGAATGGAACTACACCAGTAGGCTCTTCTGGGACTCCAGCTTGCAGATGGCAGGTTGTGGGACTTCTCAGCCTTCCTAATCATGTGAGTACATTCCTTATAATAAATCATTCATATGTATTAGTTCTGCCAGTCTTCCCATTCTCTTTGTTTCAGGCCACATGTCTACAATGTACCTTAGTGTGTCTAAGGCTCCTCTGGAAATTCCATGTAGTCATAGCCATCCTGAGAGGGATGTTTTCTAAGGGAGGGTCAAGGAGCAGAATTTTTTACTTAGTCACTTTAGAAATAGATCATATTCTAAAAACTATTACGAGTTCCTACACATTTTAAACTAAGAGATTTGAAACTATTAAAGAATACAGATTTCATTAAAACTTTATTTGTATATTTGATTTATTCATCCATTTATTGAGTGCCAGGTGCTGAGCTAAGTGTTGTGGAGAAAACAGAGAAACTTAAGATAGTGTCCATGCAATCAAGGTTTTTACACCTTAATGACAAACATAGGCAAATACAAACATATTGTGATACAAGATATAGTGGCCTAATAAGCAAGTTACAAGTGCTACAGCTGTTCAGATAAAGAAGAGATCTCTTTTTGTAGTAGGATCTAGGAAAGTTTAATGGAACTGACTTTTAAAAAAAATATCTTTTATTGATTTTTTACAGAGAGGAAGGGAGAGGGATAGAGAGTTTGAAACGTCGATGAGAGAGAGAGAAACAACCATCAGCTGCCTCCTGCACACTCCCTACCGGGTATATGCCCATAACCAAAGTACATGCCCTTGACCAGAATCCAACCTGGGAGCCTTGAGTCCGCAGGCCGACGCTCAATCCATTGAGCCAAACTGGTCAGGGTGATGGAAATGACTTTTGAACTAAGATTGGAGAATTAAGAATGAATTGGATGACAATGTTATAGGGAGAGAATTGCAAAGCAAAAACAGTATTGGGGGTGGGAAAGTGAAGCATAGGTTATAATGATGAAAATGATAATAAGAAAAATTATTTACTGAGTACCTACTGTGTGCATGCATTGTTTCTAATCTACAAACCCTACAAGATAGGCATCATTATTCTCTTTACAGATGAAAAGATCATCTCAGAGAAATTAAGTAACTTGCTCATAGTTACTTAGCTGTTAAGTGGTCTGTGCTAGGAATCCAATGGAGTTCTAGCCAACTCATAAGCCAGTGTTCTTTCTACTGTCTTACTACTATCCTGAACTTGTATATGTGGAGGAGAAAATGGGGAATATTTCAGTTTTCAATTATGCAGTGGATTGTGTAGGGTAAGAGAGAGGAAGCAGAGGCACAAAAAGCATATGCTTGGATTGAAAATGACTTGTTAGAGGGTGTTTCTCTGGCAAAGGAATGCTCATAGCTAAGAGACACTATAAAAAATAATGATGATGACAATAAGTAGGTGTCACTGAATGTCAAAAATTATATAATCTCTGATGATTCCAACTATAGGAAGCATATGTGCTTTGTTACGTGATGTAGTGGAAAGAGCAGGAGTGTACAGCCAAACAGAACTGGGTTCAAGTGCTGCTTCTTCCCCTTTCTAGTTATTGAGCTCTAGGCAGGTTCATTACTATTTATGAGCCTCAATATCATCTATAAAATGGGCTATATACATATATCATGGAGTTCTTATGCATATTAGGAAAAAATTTAAATAACTTTATAACAAAAGCAGAAGAATTAGGTAATAAAAATAAAATTCTAATAGAGAGGCAAGGTTATCTCTGAGCATGTCTAAATGACAAACATAGTAGTATGATGAAAATATGAGAAATCAGTATAAAAATTGAACCAACTGTAATACAGGTTTTTCTTTCCTTTACAAAAAGAATTATGTGCCAGGACAGGCAACTGAGGATATGAGTGTGAATTTAAGTAGTCTAAGAGGGTTTATAACAATATAAATAATAGGAAAAAATACCTAAAATTATTGATTGTAGAACCTCTTGAAAAATACAGCTCATTCTTGTTTGTATTGAAATATGCTTTTGCATTCATTGTATTAAAGCAATACTTCAGGATTTTTAATGACAGTTTAATTCTTTTTTTCTTAAAAAGTTCAGTATACCAAAAGTAGGTCATGCTGTGCATAGATTTCTTTCCCTAGCATGATGTGTGCTTATATAGTAGATTGAGAATTGAATCCTCTGAATGAAAAATGGATGATTCTGACATTTATTTTGAACACCAGAAATATTATAAACTTATTTATTGAAAGTCTTGCTGCAGTTGTTTTGAATAATATTCTTGCAAAAAAAATACAATGAACAAAATACAAACCCACTTTTCTAGAAAGCTTTGTTTTTAATAGACTCTTCTAATTGAGACTCTTGTCTGGAAATCTCTCAGAGGGAAATCCTGCAATAGGTGGAAGCATGGAGGGCTGTACAGCATGCCAGATAATTTCACCTACTTGAAGTCCTAGCCCCAAATGCTTTCATTGTTCAATTATCCTATCCTGGGACACCGGACCTCGATGAATGCCAGAAGCCAATCAGTGTTTTAATAATAGATAGCTGTGGACAGGGAGTTAGGGGGGGCTGATAAACCTTGATTGCTCTGAGGGGTTGGAGCTGGTTACTTGGATGTTGATGGTTGAAGCAGCCCCCACCTGTTAGTCCTAAGAAGCTCTACTGATTGACTTTTACTGGTGTTTCTGGCCTGGAGGTTACAGCTGTATCTTATGATTTTAATCTTAATAAAAGGAGTGCTGAAGCCAGAGTGAGGGGGAGTTCTGCCACTAGAGTTGAACTACCGCCTGGCCCCATTTTCCAAATTAATATTTTTCTGAGTCTCTTTATTCATTTGTATGCCGCCTCCTCCAGAAACCCGAACCCTGCACCAGGGATTCTGAATCGCGCGGGACGTGAAAAGGGGTTCCCACAGATGAACTTATCAAAAAGCAAAACAAAACAAAACGAAACAACAACAACAAAAACAACAAAAACATTTGGGACAACTTTTAAGCATATACCATTGGCAGAGTCTTTAGAATGTACTTATGTTAATCTCATAAAGCTTCAAATAACTACGTACTCCTGGAACTTATTGTGAAGAACTCTACTGAACTATCAAGTTACCAGATTTGTAAAGAAGGGAGTGGAAAAGACCAAAATTGCAGAAGTATTTTTTTCAAAAGGGTTAATTTCAGGACACTAGGCATAGTGTTGAAACATAAGTACATCCTACAAAGCATTTCCTCAGTCTTTCCCTTGGGTAATCTATGACAAAGTATAGTTTCAAATGTTGAATAAATGCTTGCAATAAACTGATTAGTGTATCCCTTGCCCTGCAATCTAAAGCTGGCTAATTTGATTCAACATAGTCACATATAATTGGTTCAATACCATTTATTGCTCTTGTATTCATTTTTCTTATATTAGTATTCAGGTATTTCCAAGTCTTGAAAAATATCTACACATCTTAACCTTAGAATTTATCCTATTTGATGAATTTGCCCCCTGTTAGTAGTCATACATTAAGATGCACTAAATGTGCAGAAATGGTTGGAATAACATTATTTACAACAGTAATGATATTGGAAAAATCCTAAGTATCTAATAATAGGAGAGTGCTTATATACCTTAGATTCATAAGTTGAAATATTATGCAGCCATAAAAATGGGGGTTTTAATGATAGTTAACAACTGCAGAAAATTTTCAGAGTTTGATGTATGGATTATAATTAAAACTAGAGGCCTCACGCACAAATTCGTGCACAAATTCGTGGTACCCTAGACCTGGCCAGCAATCAGGGCTGGTTGGGGCTGTGCTGATTGGGGCCTGCAGGCCAGGGGAAAGATAGAGGGTGGGACTGCCGGAGGTTGGCCAGTCTGGAAGAGGGACTGTGGGAGGTTGGCCGCTGACCCTGAGGAGGGAGCCAGCCCTTGGCCTCCCTGGGAAAGGGCCACGTCTGCTGCCACTCACCCTTGGTTCCCCATTCCAGCCCAGGGTCCAAAGGCTCCAGTAGGGTTGGGAGAGGAGGTGTTGGTCTCTGGGCCAGGCGCGGAAGAAATGGATGCTGGATGCTGATTCTGCCATCGGCAGCCTGCCTGCTTGCCCCCTCCTCCTCTCATCACTGCACTGCCACCGTGGTGAGTGGGAGGTCCCTGGGGAAGGGAGAGGATGGAAGCAAGACAAACCATTGTGTTGAGGGCTGACTTTCAAAAGATCATAGCAAGGGAGCTGCTCAGCCACATACAAAACCCTGACCCAGAAGCAGGTTTTCTACAAATAGTTTAGCACTAGGGGCTGATGGGGGCTGATTGGCCAAAGGAGGGACCATGGGTGGTTGGCCAGCAGCAAAAGGTTGGCTTCAGGAGCACACTGACCACCAGCGGGCAACTCCTGCATCTGCCCCCTGGTGTTCAGTGCGTGTCATAGTGACTAGTCAATTGGTCATTCCAGTCATTCTGGTCGTTCAGTAGTGATGGTCGCTTAGGCTTTTATATATATAGATTACATATACAGTATCTGCCCAAATTGTAAAACGTGTCAAAATATGTTTGCATCAAAATTATTGGAAGAAATACATCAAACTACTATTATAATTGCCTACTTGGGGGCATTGGGATTTTGAGTAATTTGGTTTTTTCCTCACCTCTCATTCATTCATTCATTCATTCATTCATATAGCAAGTCTTTTTTGAAAAACCAAACATGTGATAGGCACTATACAGAGCTATACATTCAATAATGAGCAAAAATAAAATAGCTTCTGTCATCATTGTGGAGAAGACATGTTGATTTAAAAAAATCATACAAATAAATGTAAAATTACAACTGTGATAAGTCATAAGAAGAAACGCAGCTATAAGAGCATCTAATAGGGAACCCAGCATAATTTGTGTTTTAGTTCATTAAAGAACTGACAAGTATTCTAAAACTTGAGATGTAGGCAGGAGATTAGAGCAGGTGCATGGGGGAGGAAGACTGGAAGAGCATTCCTTTTCAAAGCGCCAGCTCTACAAAGTCCCTATAGTAGGATGAAGCATGGAATCGTTAAGTGAAGGGGGCTCGAGTACTGTGGTGGGGAAAGAAGGATTAGGGAGCATGATATAAAATTTATGTTTTTAAAATTTCACCTCTTCTGCAGTGCAAAGAAAGAGAGTGAAAGAAGGAGAAGCAGAATCAGGGAACCTGCTGAGGGATTGTCGCCGTAGTGCAGGTAAGTTATGATGACATATCAGAATACGGAGGCGAAGGTGGAGTCAGAGAGTCCATTGGATGGAATCAAGATATATTTAGGAGGCAACAATAAAATAGACTTAATGAGATATATATGGGGATGAAGGATTAGGGAAAACTGAAGAGGACTCTTAGGTTTCTAGCTTAAGCAACTGGATGAAAGGGAACGCCAGTCACTGAGTTAAGTACTTGGGAAGAGAGTTAGACTTGAGGAGAGATTATGTGTTTGGCTTATGGCATGTTAATATAAGATGGCTTTGAGACATTCAAGTGGAGTAAATAGTAGGTAGTGGACTTATGGCTCTTAAACTTTGAAAAGTCTCAGTTAATTCACTCTTTTATCCCTAGTGGCCGGAATACTGTAGGCATTTAATAAATACTTACAGAATGAAGGAATGGGCTGGAGAAGGTAAATTTGTGAGCAAATTGGCTTATGGTTGATAACTGGATTCCTATTGAATAAAATTCTTAAGAGAAGAGTATAGAATAAGAAGAAAAGATGATTTTGAAAATCTCATAGAAAATCCTCCATTTAACGACTTTGAAGCAGGAGAAAGAACACAGAGAAGTAGTGAGGTTGCAAGAAAATTAGATGAGATGCTATTCTGAAAATCAGGAGGAAGAAATCAACCATATAAATACTGCTAATAAGGCATGTATAATCAGTGTTTAAATGTTGAAAGTCATTGCTGAATTAGTAAGAACTATTTTGGTAAAGAGTAAATGGATGGTAAGGGGAAAAGGGTATAAGGATGTTGTTTAAGTGGTGATGTAAGGATCATAGAAGGTTATTTTCTTGTTTGTTTGTTTGGATATTTATTTATTGCCAAGAATTTGACTTTGGCCCTAGCTAGTTTGGCTCAGTGGATAGGGTGTCAGCCTGTGGACTGAAGGGCCCAGGTTTGATTCCAATCAAGGGCACATGCCTGGGTTGTGAGCTCGATCCCCAGTGGAGGGTGTGCAGAAGGCAGCTGATCAATGATTATTTCTCATCATTGATGTTTCTATCTCTCTGTCTAGCTGTTTCCTTTCCTCTCTGAAACCAATGTAAAATATATATATATATATATATATATATATATATATATATCTCCTATATAGTAAAAGGCTAATATGCAAATTATCCCCTTGACTGGGAGTTTGACCAGGGGGCAGGGCAAGCTGGCCAACCACCTGTGGTCCCTACCCTTGGCCAGCCTGACCCCCGAATGTCCCTCTCACCCTGATTAGGGCTGGCCTGTCAACCTCCCACATCCTCTCCCCATGGCTGGCCTGCCTCCAATTGGATGAATTCATGCAACAGGCCTCTAGTATATATCTATACTAATAAAAGGGTAATATGCTAGTTAGACCAGGAGACTTTTCAGACAAAACCATTGTGAAGGGGCTGAGGCAGAAACGGTTAAGGATGATCAGGCCAGGAGGGGAAGGCAGTTGGGGGTGATCAAGCTGGCTGCAGGGGGAGGGAGCAGTTGTGGGTGAGCAGGCCAGCAGTGGGGGTCAGTTGGGGGCGATCAGGCCAACGGGGCGGGGGCAGTTGGAGGCAAGCAAGCTGGCAGGGTGGGGACAGCTGGGGGTGAGCAGGCCAGCAAGGGGAGTGTTCTGTTGGGAGCAAGAAGGCTTGCAGGCAGAGTGGTTAGGGGTGATCAGGTGGGTAGGCAGGTGAGCAGTTTGGAGTCAGAGGTCTCAGATTGCAAGAGCAATGGCCAACTGCCAGTTGGACATCCCCTGAAGGGTCCCAGATTGGAGAGGTTGCAGGCCAGGCTGAGGGATATCCTACCTTCCCTCTCCCATGCACAAAAATTTGTGCACTGGGCCACTAGTGTATACACACACACACACACACACACACACACACACACACACAGAGCCAGGGTCCATAACGTCCAAAATGACTGAACAGATGACTAAAGGCCAGGCTGTGTGTGCAGCAGGCTCAGGTGGGCAGGGACTGGCAAGCAGGCTGAACTGCTGACCTCTTGGTCCCTCCTGGGTCATGGGTACTGCGGTAACCCAGCACTGTCTACCACCACCAAGGCAGATATGATGTAATTGGTTGGGGTCCCCCTATTGCCCCAAGATTTCCCTGCAGATGGAGGCCTAGGCCACTGGCCGGGGGCTCCACAATCACCCCAAAGAGGGAGGCCCAGGGTACCCGGCCAGTGGGGGTGGGTGGGCAGGGCCTCCCTCTATGGCGATCAATTGTGGGGCTCTTGAACAGTGAGAGGGAGCAGGCAGGGCTGAAGGACCCCCACCCCCCAAGTGCACAAATTTTGTGCACTGGGAGATATATATATATATATATATATATATATATATATATATATATATATAAAGAATGGGACTTTAGTTAAATCCCATTGGAAAAGATGGGTTTAGATTTTGTGTGTGTGTGTATGTGTATGTGTGTGCTTGGTTTGAAAATACAAGAAAGATAAGAAATAATCTATCTATACTAATAAAAGGGTAATATGCAAATTGATCAGGATGCCCTCACAGAAATGACTGAACAGCAGGCTGTGTGGGGAGACCAGGCTGGCCGGGGCAGCAGTGAGGGGTGACCAGGCCAGCAGAGGGGGGCAGTGAGGGGAAACTAGGCCAGTGGGGGGGGGGCAGTTGGGGGCAACCAGGCCAACGGGGGGGGGGGGGGGCAGTGAGGGACAACCAGGCCGGCAGGCAGAGGCAGTTAGGGATGGGGAGATCAGGCTGCCAGAGGGGCAGACAGGGGTAATCAGGCAGGCAGGCAGGTGAGCAGTTAGGAGCCAGCGGTCCTGCATTGTGAGAGGGATGTTTCACTGCCGGTTTAGATCCAATCCCTAAACCGGCAGTCGGACATCCCCAAGGGGTCCCAGATTGGAGAGGTTGCAGGCTGGTCCTCTAGTTTATTATATAAATTTTCTGTGAAGGTCAGAGGAGATGAAATTCAATGCTATATGATTCCATTTTTTGGGCCCACTTCGTACATTTTCTCTTGTTCATATGATGCCATGTTTTACTGGTCAGTATTTCATGTATAATCAGGTTTTTTACTCTCAAGACTGTAAGCTTATATTGCCTTATAAGAATAATTGTTGCATTAAAAGGAAACATGATACTTTCCAAATGATATATTCTGCGTATTTAAGACTTTTAAAGGGAAGGACAAATAAAATAAATTTTAAAGCTAGAAGTGCTTGATGTTTACATAATTTTTTTTTATTAAGTAACAATAAGCTAGCTGAATAACAAAGACATTAAATGCTCATCAATTCTGCTGTTATTTGGTATTATTAAAACTACTATATTGCTATTCAATTTGCTATTATGCACAAAGCAAATTGATGTATACTGAAAATATGTGTGTTAGCTACTTTCACACTCACAAGCAAATTCACATTGTGATAGAGTTAACCTATTTCCAACAAATAATGTAGTGTACTTTAAAATAGTCAACAAATTTAACTCATCAACAGCTTACATGCTTTTCAAAGATGTCAAATATTTTTTTTATGAGGAAATCCTTATACTGACAGAAAATTGAAGATCCCTACACTTATATTATGGTGATATGGGTTAGTAGCTATTGAAAGAAGATACTTTGAAAGATATCAGATACCATAGAAATCTAATAGAAAAATTGAAAAATTAATAAAAACATAAATTTGATAGTATGTTCATTTGAAGGGTATACTTGTAGGTGGATACTAATTAGTTAGAATTTGGAAAAAGTAGCTGTTAAACTCTAATATCAAGGGTAAATAGCTAACTCATAGCTTTCTAATTATCATTTTTAAATGAATTAATGGAGAAAATTACACTTTGGGAGATTTCAAATTAATAGTAAACAATGGCTTGTTGGTTTTGAGGGAGAATTTGTGTTTCATTGGTGTTTCATTGAAAAAGGTTTAGAGCACAGCTGGTGTGGCTCAATGGTTGAGCATTGACCCATGAATCAGGAGGTCACTATTCAATTCCCAGTAAGGGCAATCCCCAAGTGTCAGGCTCCATCCCCAGTGGGGGAAGTGCAGCAGACAGCCGATCAATGATTTTCTCTCATCATTGATATCTCTCTCTCTCAAATCAATAAAAACATATGTAAAAAAAAAAAAAGGAAAAAAAGGTTTCATGTGGAGCATAGGAGGATGAACAGACTGGGTGTGTGAAGATATGTTGAGATAAGATTGAAGTGATATGAGTCACCTGAGGGAAAAGAAAATAAAACTATAAACTCCTGACTCCATTTTCCTTTTCATTTCCTTGACCAAGCCAGAGTTTCTTCACTTTCATTCCCAAGCTGATTTGTTTTTTACAAGGTGATTCTTTATTTTGTACCATGATCCTATGCACTCTTGTATATGCTGTTTTTCAATTAATACAGAAAAATAAAGAACTGTGCTCTAGATGTGTGAAGAGTTAGGAAATTCAGAAGAGGATGTATATCACCTGTGCTTTTTTGAATGTTGAAGTGTGGAGGGAAGGAAAACTGTGTAATGGTATGATATGAATTTGTCCTTTTGTTGGTAATCCAGAACAGTTTCAGGCATGGCTATGTAGAATTCTGATTTATAATTCAGTTTTCAGCCTATGTAATTTACTAGTCTAAAAGAGAAAGATGCAAATAGACCATACCTTCGTGATACCCACCAGCCAATCAGGTTAATTTGCATACAGAGGCCTCTGGGCAGCTTGGGAAGTCGGCTCCAGGCCTGTGCAAAGGTGGTGCCAGCAGGTAGGGGAAGGGCCTTTAGTTTAAAATAGGGATCTGGAATAAGAATGCATCAGTTCAGATCTATTCTGCCTCTTAATAACTGTGTGACCTTAAACATATTACTTGACCTCTAATATGTCTCAATTTTACAACATAGAGTTGTTTGAAGACTCAGTGATACAATCCATATTAAGCACTTGGGATGGTAGTTTCTGGGACTTAGAAAAGGCTCAATTAACATTAGTCATTGTTTTTATTATTCTTTTTCCTTAGTGAGAAATTATAAAATGGCAATGTCAGTTTTTTTATTTGCATGAAACTGCTCTTTGGCCTACTAGCATTAATTTTTGATATATTTAACCAGTGGCTGTTCATGTACATTAAATCATTACTGTGAGTGGATAAAAATCTCATTTCAGACATTGACCTAGTCCATGAGTAAGTCTGTTCATTTAAAGCTGCCAAACTTTTCCTACCCAGTTTTTAGCTAGAATCATCAGAATCAGAACATATTCTTAGAAAAAACACAGCTCCCTTCCACATATTTCTAAACCCTGAACTCCCAGCCACTATGCATTTTGACTTCTGATGATATCCAAAGACAGGGAAACAATTAGCTACTTTCCCCATGCCTTTTAGAATGAAGTTATTATACCACAAGCAACAACAATTACTCAGAAATGAGCAACAACATTATGGAAATAATAACGTGTTTTTTTTTTTAAATTGTGGTGAATCAGAGTCAATATTCTTGGTCAAGCTTGAGATAATTTCCAAAGTATTACACTATAGAGAAAGTAAATATTGATTGAAATAAAGAACAGAGCTTCAGGAAATTCTGCAGTGATTAGTTTTCATACTTTCTATTTAAACATTGGAGTAAGTATCATTAAAGTTAATTAGCAGTCAATACATTCTATGCAATACATTCCAATTGATTATGCACCCAATGAAATGTCTAATTACATAAGTGCAAACTGTCCTCCATTAACATTAATACCCAGTCAACCTATCTACTAGTATTTACATTTTATAAAATGTGTCATATAGTAATGATTGTATTAACCATTTTTAGCTATACTGATTGTATTAGTCATGAATTAATTATTAATCATTCTCAAACAATGGAATATTAAAATTCTTGAACACTTTGAAAAGCCCTTATGTACAACTCGTAGTCATTCACTATGAATTTGGGCAATGAATCTATTGTAGATGGGTGTACTGAAGTTCATAAATTATAGGTGTCTTCTTTATGCCAAGTAGAGTTTATCAGTGGCCAGAGATGATAGCAGATTTCTGTGCAGTTATAGCATTACAGAGTCATACACCCAGTTCACATGCAATTCACTTTTATGTCAAATCCTTCCAGAGGATATTGAGCTTAGCGAACTTTTGGTGTGGATGACCTAGAAGTTGGCAGAGGAATTGGTACAGACATCATAGTTTGGGTTAACAAGCCCTTTGCAGTGGCTCTTATTGATCACTTTAATTTGCCAAATTGCTTGTTGGAACAATCCTTGTACTGAGGCAAGGATGGAGAAATAAAGACACATTTATCTCATGTAAAAAAATACAATTAAATGGTACAAATTGGGGGAGCAGAGCACAGAAGTAATTAAAATTCTCAGGTGATCCTTAGATTTCAGCTTATTCAGCTTCCAAATCTTTTACAGAGCTACAAAGATAAAATGAAAGGGACTGACTTATATATCACCATGACCTCCCTGTCTACACAATGATGAAGAAGGTAATGAACAGTGAAACTGAAAAAGAGTAGGCAGCAGAGGGAACAAAAAAACAAGACTCAAGTACATTAGGCTCAGTGTAATCATGAGTTGATTGCTTTTGAATAATCTCTTTCCAAATTAGAGGAGGGTGATATGTCTAATTTTTATTTCTGAAAAACTAAACACACCCCTCATGCCCTAAAACACACATAATCCACATCCTTCTAAAGCTACCCGATTACCTTACACAGATTTGTTTCCATTAGTAAAGGAGCTTTTGGGCAAGGAGGCAGACATGATGAGAGAATGTGGTCTGGTACTGAGTTATAAAATGCAGCTGTGCCTTTGTCTTTTAAGACACACCAAGCAAAGAACATGACAGCAGACCCTCTTGCCTAAAGTGACAAAATCAGGAGACTCCTGACAAACACAATGGGAAAGATAGAACAAATGGTAACAACTATCAAAGGTACTAGACATTTCCCTTCAAAAAACAATGTTAAAATATGGGTTAGTGTAAAACAGAGGTAGAGACTCTGAAACAATGAGAAGAATAGAGAACAGAGATTATTTTGCAGAGGGTTCTTGTTTTTCATATTCCTTCTAACTCATTTATGAGAACTACATTTTTGTAATGTGCCTATTGTGAAACTGTGTGTGGGGTGCGTTGTGTGTGGGTAGTGTTTGTTATCGACATGCGTATGGGTGAGTAGTGGCTGACGATGTGTGGGGGTGTGGCAGTTGGTGGTGTATGTGCTAGTTGTGGTGTATGAGCATGGTGATTCTTGTGTACACGTGGGAAGGGCTGTTGTTGGGTGTGTGTGTTTGGTGGGATGTGTGTATTTAGCTTCTGTCCAGAAAGGGTACTGAATTAATATTTGGTCATTTGAACTCATGAATCTTTTGCATCCTTAGTTTATGGGGGAGCACAGGTCAATTTTGAGATGCTATTTGCTTCAAAGTCTATTGCTACTCAGTGCCTGTGCCTGGAAATTCTAATGTGAGTCCCAACTCCTGAGCCTCCTCCAAAAGCAGCCCCCCTTGAACTCTTATTGTTGGGGACACCCTAGTTGAAAATCTTTTCAATCTGTTCTAGCAAGAGAGAGTGAATGAATGAGAGTGGAGTGAATAGGAGGGAAAATGAGAGGGAGAGGTAGAGAAGTTAGGAGAGAGATCTCTGCTTTGAGCTCTGTGCAGGCTGGCATCCCTCGTGCATCTTGGCTTTTGTCCTGGGGGACTCTCCTTGGCCATGGGAGTAAGAAGGGTCACAGGGCTCACAGACTACCTCTGGAGGTCTTTCCTGATTATGTGCAATTTCTATAAATGAACCAAGGACCAAGGAAACACAGTGCTGGGGAAATCACAAACCAGCAAAGAACAACCTTTGAACCAACCCCAACATGGACAAAATTAATCTTTTCAACTCTTCACCAAAAAGTCCTGCAATAACTTAACCTCTTGACTAGTACTAAACCATTGTATCCCGGGACCTTTGGACTCATCATCAGCTTCTTTCCTTTGATAACAAATTTTTAAATAAGCAAGTGGAAATAAGGAGGCTATCCCCATGTTTTGTAATCTGGTTTGTTCACAAGGTGACTCCACTTCAATAGTTACAATGGCCAGAGAAAAATTATTGCTTCTTTGATTCTGCAACTCTGATTTGCCCTCAGAGGTATAGCCATTAATAAAAAAAAATCAATGTCACTGGCTTTAGAGGAAATGTGAGTGGATGGTGTGCTGCTGCCCAGTCTCTGGAGCTGTCTGAGCTACGCCACTGCCCCTGTCATGGAGATACCGTGACCTCAGCACCTCAAATGATTACAGAAGTCAGGGAGATTAGGTAAATGGGGGAGCAATTATGTGAATGACAGTAGCAAACTTGGGACTGTGTGAAACTGGCCCTTAGAAAAGAGGCAGCTGCTACATATCCCGGCCAATTGCTGCCATGAGGGAAGGCAGGCCTGCATGGTGGGAACTGATGGCTTCTCTCCATGTCTAGTATCAGAAACAGAAGAAGTGAGCTCACATTCAGTTAAACTTGTGTATGGGTCACCTGAAGAAAAGTATTAGGGGATCCTCCAATATTAAAATCTCTTACAGGGGGGCATTTTCATTTGCTATAGCTGCCATAATAGAATATTTCAGGTTGGGTGGCTTAACCCACAGAAATTTAGTTTCTCACAGTTCAGGAGGCTGAAAGTTCAAGAACAAGATGCTGATAGGTTTGTTTCCTCTGAGGCCTCTCTCCTTGGCCTGCAGATGGCTGTCTTCTTACTGTGTCCCCACATGATCTTTTCTCTGTGCTTAGTATCCCCGATGCTCAAACTTCCCTTTGAGTGTCCAGATTTCTTCTTATTATAAGAACATCAGTCATCACGGATCAGGGCCCAATCTAATGGTCTCATTTTAGCTTAATCACTTCTTTAAAGGGCCTGTCTTCAAATAGAGTCACACTTGGAGGTACTGGGGTTAGGACTCCAATATATGAATTGGGGGAGAGGGGACAATGCAACCCAGGACGAGACGGCACAGTCTGGGCTCTGCCTCCCACTCTCCTCATTCAGACCAGTAGACAAGTGCATATTATAAACAAGGAAGGAAAAACTCCAGCGTTACAGATGCAGCGATTTAATTAATGGTTTAAGCTTGTCCCTAGACAAGAATCCCCAAAGAAACTTGTGATTAAATATAGATTATAAAGGCTTGCTAAACAGAGTATGGAAATACTTGACTCCTGCAACAGAATCAACTGTTTTTATCATTGTGTTATTCCTTGCTAAAGATGGCATTGTCCTTAAATAGTAATTGATACCTCAGTGCCTTCCAGCATTTGTTACCAAGCACAGCTCCTAGTCTCTAAGACAAAGCGTCTGTGGTGAGAAACCCTGGTTTGTGCTCTCTGTGTGTTGCAACCGTCTTGAAGTCGATAAGTGCTTCGCCTTTCATAGAGCAGCTCCCACACAGATGATGAGAACAACCACACAGACTGCTTTTTCCAGTAAGTAAAGATGAGTTTATCGCCTGTGGGAAGAAAAAAGCATAGTACAGATTGAATATCCTAAGGATATGCTTGCAACTCTTCACTTAAGAAAAACTGCACATGCTTTTTGTTGGATGGGATAAAAACCAACAATATTGATCTGTTAATTTAAGCATTTGGCACAGCATGTTCTTGCTTCACATTTCTATAACTTCACTCGGTTACTGACGAATCAAGATGCTGCAATCCTATGGGTAGAGCATGAAAATATAGTACTATATCTGGCGTCACAAGAAATAGAGCCTTCTGGAAAAGTCTTAGACACCTGGGAGTGAATACTTGGCCTAAACTATCCTCATCCATTTCTCCACGTAAGAATTTGAAATTAGGTCTCAGAAGCTTTAGTGCATCCCTACTGAATCTGAGGGGCGAGAATAACAGGGCTTTAATGGGAGAGAGGGTTTCATATTTGGCCATGTGCATGCCCAGGCAGAGAAAGCCTATCTGCAGAGGAAAAGAAGAAAGGAAGCAAACAGAGACGTGGAAATGGGAGCATCTTACCTTCCAGGGCACTTGTGAGAGTAACCACAGTTCCTAACTCCCAATTCCGTGTTTCCCTCCCTGACACGGCACAGCTATATTTTCTACCCTTTGGGTTCAATAAAGTATCCATGTATCTTTCTAGTAAACACCACTGTTTGCTTATAAGAGGTTGAGAGATTCCGTTTCTGTCAACATAAATTCCAGACCAAGAAAGGTAATCAAATAATTGTGAAAATTATCATCATCTAATGCTGAATAATCATTTCAAGTTCAGTTTCTTTATTTCTAGGACATTCTCTTTGTAGTCCATTGTAAGACTTTCTGGCAGTTTGTATTCTCTTACAAGTTTTGAAGAAGCAAATATTGTCATTTTTCCTTCATGGTTATATAACTTTTTTTGGTTATATAACTTTTGATCAGATTTTACATAGTTTGAAAGTTTTATTTCTGAAATTTAGGAGCAAGTCTGCTAATATTTATGTTATACTATTTAGCACTCAGATGGTCCATATTAAGAGCCTCAATAAGTAGCTGTGGAAAATGTATTTTGCCTTCTTTGCTAAGTCCTTCAAGTGGCAGTTGAAGCTTTGTGTTGTTAGGTAAAACACTCTGCTCTGGTTCTAGGTGGGTATTGACCCTGTGCTGCGAAATGATTATGTTAGAATTGGTGCACTGAACCTATTAACTGCCTGACTTCAGATACTGTCAATACATTTCAATAAATTTCTTATCTCTTCCTTGCTCACCTGCTGTGGAAGATTGCCAAGTGGTCCAGTCCAGAGAGTTTAGGGCTAGATTAAGATGCATTTTGGGGGGGGGGGGTAAGAGGTGGGATGATGTGGTGTTTACTTACTGGTACATTTTGACCCTGTATTTATTTTCTAAAATCACTCCGTGTCTAGTTTGTTGGTTAATCAGGGCCAGGCCTAAAGTAGACTGGCTATTGCTGGCAGGTGTCAAGCCCAGGGAATTTATAGCAGCAGAAATGTAGTCTGGGGCATGAGTCCTTTGGAAGAAAACACCCTTCAATTACTGTGATTTTACAGTCTTGCTGTCAGCCCCAGAAGCTGCTGCCAGGTAATTAGTGGTGCATCCTTCAGGCAACCCTGTGTAGCTGCTACATGTGCTTAAGGCACAAAGTTGCTACGAGTGCTTTAGGCACGAACCTAGCCTTCTTAAGTCAGATCTTTCGAATGCCTTTATTTGTCCTTTTTACAAAAGGAAGATGTAACCTCATTTTATATCATTAAAAGTGGTGTGCTTATAACAATGTGAACACATTTAACACGACTTGGCTTAAAAATGGTTAAGGTGTGCTTTTCCTTATGTGTATGTGTGTGGGGAGGCAGTAAATGGTGATGGAAGGAGATGACTTGCATGGTGAACACACAATACAATATACAGAGGATATAATATAAAATTGTACACCTGAAACATATCTAAATTTTATTAACCAATGTCTCCCCTGGTGAATTCAATAAAAAAGATGAAGAGAAAAAAAACATAGCAAAAAGTTATAAAACATTTAAAAAATTGGTTAAGGTGGTTAATTTCATGTGAATTTTACCACAACTAAAAATAAAGTAACTAAATGTGGCTCATTATCTTATTCTTACCCATGGTTTGATGAGGCCGTAGGTAAGTACCTAGGTAAGCTCAAGTGGTCTCATTGGTTTTAAATTTTTATTAAGTGTTTCCTTGAATTAACACTATCCTGTCATTCACCTTGAGTGTTAAATATTCTCAAAAATGTTGCAAATACCGCTGCCTTTCTCCTGTCTGCTTCCTTTCATAAACACTTATTGAGCATTTATGTATCTGGAAGCAGAGGGGTGGGAAGCAGGATTTGCTTTGTGCCCTTCGGACTGATTGGGATGTCTGACAAGCAAATACTGCGACAAACATTGTAAGACAGATGTGTGTACGTGATGTTTACTAGGGGAGGATGGGTGTGAATACCTTTCTTTTCTGGGTGGGGGCCAAGTGCAAGCAGGAAAATGAAGAAGCTCTTATCACTGGCACCTTATTTTCTCTGTGATCTACAATAGGAAGTCATCATGTAAAGTGATAAGGAGAGCAGTGGGGTCAGGGACTCACGAAGATGCTCTGGAATAACTATTATGGAATTATGAGCAGGAACAGAATAGAGATATAGGAAGAAACACCAGGCCATCAGAAGGCAAGGTTGGGAAATTTTTTCTCTCCAAGTGCTCTGAGCGACTTAGATGTGAGAGACAACTTTGTAGTTATTTCCATTCTGAACTGCTCTTGGCTGCCAAGTGGCCGGACTGCACACAAGTGGCCGGACTCCTTGGAGTCTCAGCTAGCCCTCACTTCTGGGTTTAAACCTCAGCATAGACAGAATGTACCTGAGGCTGACACATTTCCTTTTGTAAAAGACTAAACATTTTCTACTTGCATGACTTCCAACAAATAAAAACAAAACAATGAGTTCAAGCATATTTTCCCCAGAAACCAAACTTAAATATAGTCCTTTTTAATGTTGGTGTCATAATTAGGTTGATCAACATGACCACAAAAACTGGACATGAGCTACCATTTCTATGACATAATGTAGCTTTCCTCCTTGAACAGTAACATATTCTGCATCTGCAACCCTGAATGTTCTTTTACAGCAAGACAGAAGTTGCCTAGTCTAACCCTATGCCCTCCCTATTCAGGTGAGAGGCAAGATTTCACAGCTTTAAACAAAGATCTCAGTATTTCCTTTTAGTGTTCCACTGACCAACTGTCATCCCAGTGGTCTTCTTTCTGGAAAAGTCACTCCCAGTCCTGATCTGTACTTGTGATGAGTACTTTCTCACGTGCAGATGCACATTAGGAATCAGCTTGATGGCCAGGTCAGCCTCTGGTGTGTGGCTTCCTGTGTGAGTCTGAGATGCTTCATTTTGACACCTTGCTTCTCATGTGGTTTTCGACTCAACCTCAAATTTCAGCTGCAAATCCTTCTCGGCACTCCCCAGAAGTGAGGGACTTCCTGGCTTCTTCACTGACCATTGTCCCTGCTGCTCCTCACTGGCATCCATTGGTCCCACTGCTGTGTCCTGCCTAAGTCACTGCACACAAGTGGCCGAACTCCTTGGAGTCTCAGCTAGCCCTCACTTGGTTTCCCACAGAGCAAAATTAGCAAATATTTCAGAAGCAGTTTGCGAAGTGCTGAGTCAGTTCTGAATCAGAACCCAGCATCATTTCTTGCTTATTTCATCTTGATTTTGAGGATTGAGTGCCATTCTTTAGATTTGGTCAGTCTTTCTGTGAGTTCCACTTCCTTGCCTTCTGCTTACTAGGAGGTGCTCCTCAGGGTCCCAGTCAACATGTGTTTATCAAGGATCTACTCGAGCTTGTCATTTGATAAAGAGGTTGATAAATCACAGCACCTGTCATCAAAGGCACTTGCAGTTTGGTGAGAGACAAGCTAATAGCTAACATGGAGTAGCAATTCTCAAAATGTAGTATACATTTAATCTGCAAGTGGATAAAATGCAGATTCTTGAGCTCATTCTCAACGAGATATTTTCTACAGAGCTGCCAAAGAATCTGCAATTTTAATAAGCATGTAGGGATGGGTGGACTGGGGATTAGTGGAGATGAGTTTGATGCAGATGGTATGAGAACCACTCTTGGAAAAACACTGCAAGGCAATATATAAGGGTTACAGCAAAGGTGTCTACTTACTCAGCAGAGGGAGTAGGAATAGGATGGGGAGGCCCTGCAAAGGAGTTTTAGTGAACGACTACACCATCTCTTCTCACATGATCTGTGAGTGTGAAGTCATATCTTTTTGTAATTGTCTCTAAAACTTCTCCTAAAGTATTTTCTACTTGATCTATAGTGCACACTCTTTTCTCTTCTATTTGTTTTTATCTTTATTTTACTAAATAAATTATACTATATGCAACTTCATGGATTTAATGCATCCCTTCCCATTTCTAGACATGCTGTAATTTAAGTAGAGTTTCCTCTAAAACTAAGTTTCCTATTCTCAGCTCCTTATTTTGGAATTTCAGTTACTTCATATGCTTTTTATGATTAGCAAATTAGCTCTTTTTCCTCAACCCTGAACTGAAAATAACCCTTACCTCACCCAGATGTTGACTGTATTGTTTGCTTCTGTCGGTTTGAAAGGAAGGCGTGGGGTTTTGTTTCACGAAACTGGACTGTGAAGGAAATGTTCAACCAAGAACAAAACATTTTTCTTCCTAGAGATCTATTAGCTTTAATGGGCATATTTTACTGTTTGGGATATTGTTAGAGCAACTGATAAGTGTGTATGGAAGGCAATCACAGGATAACTTAGAACCTCTACATTTGTGTCTTTGAATTTACACTTTGATGTAGGGAATGTGCAAAATATATCACCTTCAAATCTTTATGCAATTAATCTCCTTAAGTCATCACTGAGAAACAAGAAATACTATCAAGCTGTGAAATAGTTTCCTTTTTGATAGTCAAGTATAATTTTCTCATATTGAAATGTTGAAATACATAGACAAGAGTTGTTGTGTTATGTTGGCAGGGAGAAGAGATGTGAAAGGATTGTGTCATCCTGCCCTGGCCAGTTTGGCTCCTTGGATAGAGCGTTGGCCCTGGGACTAAAGGGTCTCGGGTTTGACTCTGGTCAAGGGCATGTATGTTGGTTTCAGACTCAGATCCCTGGCCCTGGTTAGAGCGCGTGAAAAGCAACCAACCGACGTGTCTCTCTCAAATCGATGTTTCTTTCTTTCTGAAAATCAATGGACAAATATCCTCAAGTGAGGATTAACAACAACAATAACAAAAAGTTGTGTCATACATTTTATGAAAGAATATGCTATAGACTGAACTGTGTTCCCTCCCAACTTCATATGTTGAAGCCCCAACCCTCAATGTGACTGTTTTTAGATAAAGGGCGTTTAGGAGGCAATTAAGGTTAACGAGGTCACAGGGTGGGGTCCTAATCTGACATGATTGGTGGCCTTATAAGAAGAGGAAGAGAAGTAGATTTTCTCCAATGTCTGTGCACCAAGGAGAGACCATATGAGCCCACAGTGACAAGGCTACCATCTGCAAGCCCAGAAGAGAGTCCATACTAGAACCAGACCATGCCTCTACCCTGATCTCAGACTTCTAACTTCCAGAACAGGTGTTTTGGTTCTATGGTATTTGTTATGGCATCATGAGAGCCTAGGAATATGGGCTCTATTTCTGATTCCACCACCCTTACCTCTTGTGGCTTTAGAAGTTTTATGAGGCCTCACTTTTCTTTCTGCAGAATGAGTTTGAAAGACTGACTTCTAAGCTCTTTTCCAATCTTTGATTCTAATTACATGAAATGAGCTGCTTTGCTATAAATAAGGTTGAGCCTGAAGTAGCCTTAAAGGCCTTTTTTGCCTAACCCTTTTATCTAGTGGAAGAGGAAACTAAGGCCCCAGCAGAATAAGTGACGGGACTTCTCCAATATCACGCATGTACTCCTGGCTGTGCCTGAAGTGCAGTCTCTTCTTTGTTTCTCTATTACCCTGCTGAGTGGTTGTCAACTATTCAAAGGAATATTTTCTGTCATGTACGTATTTTATTAGGGAAATATTAGTAAGTTAAAAAATACTGAGCTTTTCAGAATGTTTTTTAAGTGTATTGTGGCGTGTGATGAAAATTTTCTGTAAATGTTGTCTTTTTAAGTTACCTATTATTGCATTTCTTTCTACATGTTAGTAAATAATGCCAATATGCATATATAGTGTTTTAAATATGTTTTTTCATAATACCATATACATATGGTAAACAAACAATACAGATGAATTTATAGTGAAAAGTAACAGTTTCTCACCCATACTTCTCCATTCCCAATTATTCTTCCTAAAGACAACATCTTTTAGCTGCTACTTAAAACATTTTTTGTAGATTGCCTTGGAAACTTTAGATAATGTGCCTATTCCTGTACTCTTCGATAAATCAATAAACCACACCTATAGAATTTCTATTATGAAAGATGAGGTAATAACTCACTTCCATTACTCTCCCATCCCCGTCTCCTATGCTAAAGTTTAATATTAATACTATTTTTAATTTTTCTAAGACTTTGTAATTTTTAGGTAATATTATAAGCTCATTTGGGGGATTACTTGTTTTGTAAAACTAGTACATTTAAGTAGTAGGACCCCTAATTTTTCCTCACTTTCGTATTTCTACCTTCTCCGGCTATCAGCTGCACATTGGCTTTCACATGGTCAGGTTAACATTTACATTTCATTCTGCAACTACAAGTGTCTTTTATGCTTGTATGCAGTGATTCTCAACCTTTTTAATGCCACGACCCTTTAACACAGTTCCTCATATTGTGCTGATCCCCAACCATAAAAGTATTTTCGTTGCTACTTCATAATTGTAATTTTGCTACTGTTATGAATTGTAATGTAAATACCTGTGTTTTCTGATGGTCTTGGGTGACCCTGCTAGAGACCCACAGGTTGAGAACTGCTGCTGTAGAGCCTAAGACCATCAGAAAACACAGATATTTACATTACATTTCATAACAGTAGCAAAATTACAGTTATGAAATACCAACATAAATAATTTTATGGTTGGGGGTCACCACAACATGAAGAACTATATTAAAGGGTCATGGCATTGAAAAGATTGAGAACCACTGTTGTATAGGCTTTGACTATAAAAAAAGCACAAAAGACAATGTTTAATAGTTTGTTTTTAAACAATGATTTTGGACTACAGATATTCTGTACAAATGAGTTTTTTTGTTGTTGAAAAAATGGAAATTTGCCACTGGAGCAATTTTGGATTAAAAATTACATTAGTTGAATTATGTTGTAAGATAAATATGACATTATTCTCTACTTTGGTTCTAAAAAGTGACACATACATAAAATGTCAGATATAGTATTCTGTCAAAAATTAGATAAGTTTTTAAAAATTTGTTTTAATTTTTATACAATTTAATGCTATAATCTAATTAGACCTTTCTAAAGGTCTTGATAAGACGCTGTATTAGCTATGCATGGCTGCAGGCGGCCCAGGACCATACCAGAGAGGATGGATCTTGCATTGCCACGATGTGTCCACCATCTGGATACCATTGCTGACATGTACACATGAAGAACTATTTGACATTGAAACTGGGACTCAGAATAGTTGGACATTGAAACTGACACTCAAACATTTTTTGTTCTTATATGTTTGTTTCTAGTATGCAGAGGCAAGATATTTTTGAAGAAAAGAAACTGGGGGGAGTGATTTATATAGAGGCAGGGTGGCCTTGAACAGGCTGTCAAGCTACAGGGAGAAGGCTGGGGTGGATGGGAGGCGGATGCTGGGAGAGATCAACTGAAGGACTTGTATGCATGCATATGAACATAACCAATGAATGAAAGACACTGAGGCGGGGAGGGGTCCGGTGGGGACATGTGCTGGGGGGTAAGGGAGACTAGGGGGAGGACTTTGGGGGGGGGAAGGAAAACATATGTACTACTATTAAATATAAGTTATATTGTAAATAAAAAAAGACACTGTATTAAATTGTGTTGCTTTAGAAGTCATGATAGTGACTCTTTACAACTGTTTTACCCACTGAATTTAGTAAAAATTCTACCTTTAATATGCTTCTGCCATGTGATGCTTAAAAATAATTCATGTAACTAAGTCAGAATATCACTCTAAATAATCTTTAGAATCACACCAAAAAAACCTCATTAGTGTTAAAAGTGTAATTATGGTAGTTGGTTTGGGATAAAGTTAGTGTCTTATCCTTAATAATCTCCCTTGTACTGATTTCTACTCTGTCCAGTGTGCTTTTAGGAGGTTCTAGTGGGTCAAGTGTGTCAATATTTTTAACCATATTAACAACTCAGATACATTGTCTTTTTTGTGTGATCATATTTCCAGTATGGTTGTTAGGGAGTTATTTGTAAAGCAGGGACTACAAGTCTCTATGTCTTCTTGATGAAAATATGTTTTTGAGCTTTCTTGCCTACTTAGCATTTCATGTCTTGCAGCCATAAATCCTGGAGCTAAGCTTAGCTCACATAGCTCTGTATATTTTCACTTCCCCAAGGGTAGTTATATCATTTCTGAGGGAGGATCAATACAGAATAGGGTTCTCTAAGTAAGGGCAAACCAGCACCAAATATAGCACTGACACAGCAGTTGGTGGCTTCCTGTTTGTGATGTTCATCAGAGCTATGAAGCTGACTAATACCAGGATTTGAGCTCTGCACTATATGGTCAGAACATATCTGAGACAGTCTTTGTACTTGCCCTGGTATTTGAAGGTTTCTATTCTTACAATAGATTACAACAGAAAATTCCTTTTAAGGCCTTTAACTTCTAATTAAATCACACTTATAATTATGACAAAATTTATTGTGAACTAATATTGGTACCTTTCCATAGTTTCTATCAGATTAGGACTCTTGGAGGACATTTTTATGCTTTATCTTCTTTGTATCTCTTAGAGTGTACTGAAGGATGCTTCTCAGACATGAGAGAGTCGGCAAGGGCTTGCTTTCTGCTTGACACTGAGCTAATCAATTTGGATGCATTATTTTCTTTAATTCTCAGATAAACCCCATGAGGGAAGCAACCTTTACTCACTTTTCGATATGGTATTATGTCAAAACTTAGATAAGTTTTTAAAAATTTGTTTTAATTTTTATACAATTTAATGCCATAATCTAATTAGACCTTTCTAAAGGTCTTGAGAAGACACTGTGAGTAATTTAAGAAAAGGAGAGAGATTAAGTCACTTGACTGGAGGCATATAATTGGCTAAATGATAGAGCCAGAATTGGTCTGTGTGATTGAACTCTTCCAGAATACATTTAATATATATATTGATTTCAGAGAGGAAGGACGAGGCAGAGAGAGAGATGGAAACATCCATGATGAGAATCATAGATAGGCTGCCTCCTACAAGTCCCCCACTGGGGATTGAGCCCATAACCCGGGCATGTGTCCTTGACCAGAATTGAACCTGGGACCTTTTAGTTTGCAGACTATGTTCTAGCCACTGAGCCAAACTGGCTAGGGCTCTTCCAGAATATCTTAGAGTTGGAATCATACAGTATGTAGCCTTGTCAGATTGATTTCTTTTACTTAGTAATATGCATTTAAGGTTCCATGTCTTTTTATGACTTGATTAGAGGCCCAGTGCACAAATTAGTGCACTGGTAAAATCCAGCTGGCCCAACCCAAATCAGGGAAGACTGGGGCCCGGCCTGAAGAGAGGAAGAGATGGTGGGAATTTGGTCAGCTGGCCTGCCCTGATCAGGGCCCAATCAGTGCCAGACTGGCTGAGGGAATGAGCCCTGGGTGATTGGCTGGAGGGCCCTGCCCCTGATTGGGGTGGGGGGCCAATCAAGGGTCAGAAGCTTGTGGGAGGGGTCAAGGGTGGTTGGTCAGCTGGCCCTGCCCCTGATTGGAGTGGAGGGGCCAATAAGGGGCAGAGCTGGCTAGGGGGAGGGGCCATGGACTGATCAGGGTGGTGGGGGCCCATTAAGGGTGTGGCTGGCTAGGGGAAGGGGCTGCAGGAGGTTGGCTGGCTGACCCCACCTCCTGTTGGGGTTGGGGGCCCAAACAGAGGTAGGGCTGGCTGGGGGAAGGGACTGCAGGCCAATCGAGGTGGTGGGGCTGATCCAAAGTGGGGCCAGCTATAGGAAGGGGTTGGAGGAGATTGGCTGGCCCACCTGCCCCCTATTGGGGAGGGAGAGGTCTATCAGGGGTGGGGCCAGCTGGGGGGAGGGGCTGGGGGTGGTTGGCCAGCCAACCCCACCCCAGGATCAGGCCAGATCGCTGGCTGCAGTGGATGTTATAGTGACCGGTCATCTGGTTGTTATGGCATTGTGGTCGCTGCACAAAATTTGTGCATGGGAGGGGGGGTCCCTTAGCCCAGCCTGCACCCTCTCTAATCTGGGACCTATTGAGGGATGTCTGACTGCCCTCTCACAATCCAGGACTGCTGACTCCAAACTGCTCGCCTGCCTGTCTCCCTGATTGCCCCTAACTGCTTGTGCCTGCCAGCCTGATCACTCCCTAACCAGTCCCCTTCCAGCCTGATTGATGCCTCACTGCTCCCCTGCCAGCCTGTTTGCTCCCAAATTTCCTCCTTTGCTGGCCTGCTCACCCCTAATTGCCCTCCCCTGCAAGCCTGGTTGCCCCCAATTGCCTTCCCTTGCAGGCCTGGTCCCTACCAACTGCCCTCCCCTGTAGGCCTGGTCCCCCCAACAGCCCTCCCTTGCAGGCCTGGTCACCCCTAACTGCCCTTCCCTGCAGGCCCAGTCACCCCCAGCTTTCCTCCTCTGCCAGCCTATTCACCCCTAACTGCCCTCCCCTGCTGGCCTGATGGCCCCCAACAGCCCTCCCTTGCAGGCCTGGTCCCTCCCAACTGCCCTCCCTTGCTGGCCATCTTGTGGTGGCCATCTTGTGTCCACATGGGGGCAGAATCTTTGACCACATGGGGTCAGCCCTCTTGTGTGTTGGAGTAATGGTCAATCTGCGTATTACTCTTTTATTAGATAGGATAGAGGCCTAGTGCACAGGTGGGGGCTGGCTGGTTTGCCTTGAAGGGTGTTCCAGATCAGGGTGGGGGTTCCCTTGGGGTGTGGGACAGCCTGGTTGAGGGGCTTGTGGTGGTTTGCAGGCTGGCCATTCCCCCTGGTGACTCCAGCAGAGGCTCTTGTATCTGGGATTTATTTATCGTCTACAATTGAAACTTTGTAGTCTGGAGCGGAGCCAAGCCTTCTGCTGGTTCGTTGGTGGCAGCCATTTCTGTTGGGTTTTATCTTCTATAATTGAAACTTTGTAGCCTTAAGCGAAAGCCTGGGCCAGGCAGGGCAGGTGGAAAGCTTAGCTTCCTCCATCTCCAGGTCCAACTCAAGCCTCCTGCTCTCTCCAGCTCCGTGGCGGCCATCATTTTTATTTATCTTCTATCATTGAAACTTTGTAGCATTGAGTGGAGGCCTGAGCTGGCAAGGGCAGGTGGAAAGCTTGGCTTCCTCTATTGCCAGAAAAACCCAAGCCTCCCTCCTGCTCTCTGTGGCCACAGCCATCTTGGTTGGGTTTATTTGCATATTTGCTCCTGATTGGCTGGTGGGCATGGTTTGTTGGTGTAGTGGAGGTATGGCCAATTTACATATTACTCTTTTATTAGATAGGATATAAACTAGAGGCCTGGTTCATGAAATTTCTGCAGGGGTGGGGTCCCCCTGCACCCTCTTCAATTTGGGACCTTTTGGGGGATGTCCAACTGCCGGGATTGGGCCTAAACTGGGAGTTGGACATCCTTCTCACAACCTGGGACCACTGGCACCTAACTACTCACCTGCCTGCCTGATTGACCCTAACTGTCCCCTCCCTGCCAACCTGATCACCCTTAACCGCCTCTTGCCTGCTGGCCTGATTGCTCCTAACTGCCCCCAACTGGCCTGGTTGCCCCCAGCTGCCCTCCTCTACCAGCCTGGTGACCCCTAACTGCCCCACCCACTGGCCTGGTCACCCCTACTGCTCCCCTGCCAGCCTGTTTGCTCCCAACTTCCCCTCACTGCTAGCCTGGTTGTCCCACGCAGCTTGCTGTTCAGTTATCATCCGGTTTTTAGGTTGTTATGGCCCCTGGCTTTTTATATATTAGGATAGTTCATTTCATTTGAATAATATTCTTGTTGTCTGGATGTATCAGTTTATTTACTCATTCACCTACTGAAGGACATCTTGGTTGTGTCCAGGTTTTGACAGTTATGAATAAAGTTTCTATAAACATTCATGTATATGTTTTTTGTGTGTATAAATTTTCAACACCTTTGGGGAAGAACTAAGGAGTGCAATTGCCAGATGAAATGATAAGAGTATCTTTAGAAAGAAACCACCAAATTGTCTTCCAAAGTGGCGAGAACATTTTGTATTCCCACCAGCAATAAATGACAGTTCTGTTGTTTCACATCCTGGCCAGCATTTGGTATTATCACTGTTCCAGATTTGGGCCATTTTAATAGTTATGCAGTGGCATATCATATTTTAATTTGTAGTTCTATAATAATATATGTTGTTCAAGATCTGTTCTTATGTTTATCCTTTTGAGTGAGGTGTCTGTTTAGGTCTTTGGCACATTTTAAAATATGATTGTTTTCCTTTTGTTAACTTGTAAGAATTCTTTGCAGTCCTTTATTAAATGTCTTTTGCAAATATTTTCTTCTAGTCTGTGGTTTGTCTTTGCCTTCTCTTGATATTCTCTTTTGCAGAGTAGATGTTTTTAATTTTAATGAAGTCTAATTTATCAGTTATTTCTTTCATGAATCATACCTTTGGTGTTATATCTAAAAAGATATTGTTATACCCAAGGTCATTTAGGTCTTCTTCTATGTTACCATCTAGGAGTTTTATAGTTTTGTGGTTTATATTTAGATCTGTGATTAATTTTGAGTTAAATTTTGTGAAGGGTGTAAGGTTGGTGTCTAGATTCATTTTTTCTCGGGTGGATGTCCAGTTGTTCCAGCACCATTTATGAAAAAGTCTCTTTTTGCTCCCTTATATTGCTTTTGCCTCATTGTTGAGAAGTAGTGTTATATTTGTGTGTATGTATTTCAGGGCTCTCTATTCTGAAGAGAACCAAGGCATGTTAGCTGATGGTCAGCACTCACTCTCAGATGTGAGTATGGCCGTTGTGGATCTTCTAGCCTGGCCACCCCTCTGGCTCAGTGAAAGTACATGAGTGAGTCCAGGCAATACCAGATGGGACTGCCCAGCCATGCACTGAATGATAAGAAATACTAAATCATTGTCATTTTAAGAGATTAAGTCTTGGATGGTTATATGGCATATATATAACCATATCTATAATCTCTATATATCTATATATATTTGTATGTCTATATCTATCTATATCTATCCATAACTGTCTCTATCTCTATCTCTATCTCTATCTCTATCTCTATCTCTATCTCTATCTCTATCTATATCATCTATATCTCTATCTCTCTCTCTATATATATTTATCATCTATAGATATATATATATTAGAGGCCTGGTACATGAAATTCATGCATGGGGTGGTGGTGGGGGAGGTCCCTCAGCTTAGCCTGCTCCCTCTCCAATCCGGGACCCCTCGGGCAATGTCTGACTGTCTCTCACAATCTGAGACCACTGGCTCCTAACTGATCGCCTGCCTGCCTGATTGCCTCTAACCATCTCTCCCTGCCTGCCTGTTCACCCCTAATTGCTCCTCTGCTATCTGATTGCCCCTAACTGCCTCTGCCTTGCCTCACACCTGGGACTCGGGCTTCCCTCACTCTGGCCAGGCACAGGCTCCCAGGATATGGGCCTGCTTTGCCCGAGCCAGACACAGCTGCAGGGGACTATGGGCATGTGGCTTTGCCTGGGCTGTAGCCACAGGTGCTCGGGACCGTGGGGTGGGTGGCTTGTCCCTCTCCTGGGCTACAGCCTGGCTGGTTCCCATTCCTCTCTTGCAAGCTCATTTGTATCTGGCTGGTCACCATTCCTCTCTCCCCAGTGTTGAGTCTCGAGCTGTTAGGGTGTGAGGACATGAGGGGATGATGGTCTTAGTTTCTGGGAAAAGAATACCATCAGTTTAGTAACTGTTAGGATTTGTTTGTGTGGATGGTGCAATTTTGTACTTTGGTCTGATTCTAAATGATTCTGTGGATCATAGCAGTTACTAACATGTACTGAAAGGGCTTGAGGGAAAGGGGCTCTGTTTCCGAGTAAGGCCCAGGTTGTGCTGGTGGTGTTCTGAAAGGATCAAGAGAAGGCATTGATAAGAAAGGGAAGAAGAAGGCCAAGAAAATAGATTCTTTATCTTTTTTTTAATATTTATTGTTCAGTTTGTTAATTACATTGTTTCCCCTTTTTATCCCCCTATAGCTTCCCTCCACCCTGTACCTATCCCACCCTCCACCCTCACCTCCCCCTGCCCACTGTCCTCTCCCATTGTTGCTAGATTTTTGTCCAGTCTCTTGCTGCACTTCCCACAACCCTTTTCTCCCCAAGAATTGTCAGTCCATTCCCTCTCTATGTCCATGTCTCTGTTATATTCACCAGTCTATCCTGTTCAACAGCCTATCAATTCACTTGATTTTTATGTTCATTTGTTGATAGATGTGTATTTGTTGTTCATAATTTTCATCTTTACCTTTTTCTTCTTCTTCTTCTTAAAGAATATCTTTCAGCATTTCATATAATGTTGGTTTGGTGGTGATGAACTCCTTTAGCTTTTTCTTATCTGCGAAGCACTTCATCTGACCTTCAATTCTGAATGATATCTTTGCTGGATAGAGTAATCTTGTTGTAGATTCTTGCTGTTCATCACTTTGAATATTTCTTGCCACTCCCGTCTGGCCTGCATCGTTTCTGTTGAGAAATCCGCTGACAGTCGTATGGGTGCTCCCTTATAGGTAACCAACTGTTTCTTTCTTGCTGCTTTTAATATTCTCTCTTTGTCTTTTGCTCTTGGCATTTTAATTATGATGTGCCTCGGTGTGGTCCTCTTAGGGTTCCTATATATTGGGGTTCGGTGCACTTCTTGGACTCCTAAGTCAATTTCTTTCACCAGGTGTGGGAAGTTTTCAGTCACTATTTCTTCAAATAGGTTTTCATTGTCTTGCTCTCTCGCTTTTTCTGGCACCCCTATAATTCGGATGTTGGTATGCTTGAGGTTGTCCCAGAGGCCCCTTACACTATCTTCAATTTTTTGGATTCTTTTGGTTTCTTGCTTTTTCAGCTGAGTGGATTTTACCTCTTTGTATTTCAAATCTTTAACTTGGTTCTTGGGGTGCTCCAGGGCACTTTCAGGTCTTTGTATAATATTTTTTGTTTCAGTCAGTGTATGCTTAATTTCTGGTTGGTCCTTTTTCATATTCTTGAGAGTCTGCTTTATATCCTTGAGGGTTTCTTTCATTTCCACGTTGGTCTTGATCATTTCTTTGCAGCTCTCGTTTATATCCTTGAGGGTGTTGTTCATTTTCTTGTAGGACTCATTCATTTCCTTTGTGGTCTTGCTTATTTCCTTATAGGCCTCGATCTTTTGTTGGAGCCTCTTAAAAAACCCTATAACCGTGGTTCTGAATTCCATGTCCAGTCATTTTTTTTCCTCCATTTCTTTCACATCTGATTTCTTTCCATGTTGCTGCATGGTGGCTGCTTCCCTGAGTTGGTCAATTAGCTTTGTGTGGTAGACTTCCTACTAGGGATAGTGGCTCAGCCTCCCCGGTTACCTGAGGTGGATATGGGCTGCACAGTCTTGCTGAAGTTAAGCTCAGTTAATCGTTGTTAGCACTTGGAGGGTTGACCTCCAGGCCAATTGTCTGTGAAGCTCAGCTGTGCTCAGGTTGGGTGGGCGGAGTCTCCGGGCCAAGCCGACAGCATTAACTCCGCCCTATGAGGCCCCAGGGACTCTGTGCCGGGGGCAATGGCCGCCAGCACCTCTGAGAGAGAGCCGCTGCGGAGCTCCACCGGCTGCCGGTTGCCGGGGAATTCAGACTTTCCCAAAATGAGTCTGCATGCGCAATGTCTCACCCAGGGTCGTAAAACAAAGCAGTCTGATGGTTTTCCGAATGAGAGGCAAGTCGCGGTGCGCTCTCTGCGCCGTCACGCAGCTGAGCTGTTCGCGCGGAAGCTGCCTTCTCCACAAGCCGGGAGACCCAGCAGCACCCGAGCTTCGGCGTGCCCTCCCACTGTCCAGTTTTCACCCCGTGTGATAGTGGGTTCTCTGGACTTCGCCCAGAGCTGGAGAATCAGTCCAGTGGGATGCCTTTGTCTCCCCGTTGGAGAAAACTGGCCGGTTTTCAGCCGCCTGCCCTCTCCGAGGCGCACACTCCAAACCTCTCTCTGCGTGCGAATCTTTCAACGCTGTTCGCTGCTGCACCTCCGAGTCACGGTGTCTTATCTTCACTTTTATTTGTGGAATTTTCACTCGGCAAGCTTTCTGGTGATTCTGGAAGGTGTTTGTTCTTTCGTTAAGTTGTAGTATTAAAATTGCTGATTATGACGGCAAGATAGGTGTTTTGCCTTTGCCGCCATCTTAGTTCCTCTCTAGATTCTTTATCTTGATGGTGATGACGAAAGAGCCAGAGATACCACATTTCCTTATAATGATAGTAAATCTTACATCTTGCCTTTATAACTGGTAGCAGCGGAAATTTGAATTTTGGTATGAAATGGAAAAAGAGAGCTTAGTTTTACAAATCACTGATTAAAATAAATCTTTTCTCTATAGTATTAGATACAGTAGTTCTTTGACCAAGTGATACACTTATATCTAGACTAGGGGCCAGGTGCACGAAATTCGTGCACTGGGAAGGGGTCCCTCAGCCCAGCCTGTCCCCTCTCACATACTGGGATCTCTCATGGGATGTTCTGTGGATGGCTTAGGCCCGCTCCCTGTTGGAGCAGTCTGGCCTCTCTTTGCGGGAGCCACCCGGGCTGATCAAGGGAAGGCGCCAGCTCCATTTCCCCACTACTGCAGCCACTGCCAGTCACCACAGCCACCAAGGTATTTTCATCAATATGGACTCTAGTCCCTTCACCATGATAAAAATGACAACTTTCTTTAGGCATTTTCAAGATGTGCCTTTCATAAGATATGACATTTCTTTCTTTATTTTTCTTTTTATCCTCACCTGAGGATTATGTTTTCATTGATTTTTTAGCCTTTCTGTCCGATTCCATGCTCGGCCTCTTCCCAAGCCTAAAGCCTCTGCCCCAGACTGCAGGCTTGGGAAGCGGGCACTCCCCGCCCCTCTGATCCCAGGCTCAGTTCCTTCCCAAGCCTACAGCCTCCACAACAAGCTTTAGGCTTGGAAAGTGGGTAACCCCATCTCCCAAGCCTAAAACCTCTGCGGGATGGTCGGTTCCCAGGACCCAGGTATGTATGCAAATTAACTGCCATCTTTATTGGTTTAATTTACATACTCACTCTGATTGGCTGTGGGTGTAGCGGAGGTACGATCAGTTTACATGTTTCTCTATTATTAGGAAAGATTATGCAAATTGGTAACTCATGGGCTGGGTCTATCTACCTTGGGGTGTATTTTGTTTAGCTATTCTATGTATGAACATATTGTGTTACAACAAATGATTCGGCTTTTAAAAATCTAAGAGCTTTAACACAAAAACCTTCAGCATCCCTTGAAGTTTGGGTGATCTCACCACAGGTCTGGAGTGAGAGACAGCACGCCCCTTAGATTCTGCATTCTCAAGCCAGCATCTACACTTGTTTCCTCATCAGCCTGGTTGCTGTAAGCATGTGTCAGCCTTTACAGACTCATTTTGAAGATAAAATCCTGGTAATATAGACTTAATTGACTAGCAAATCAACCAAAAGTGGCTTGATTTCCCATAGGTACAATATGATCTGAAAAGTGATCTGCATGTGAAGTGTCCATTTATGACATTTCCACTACCAAAACATCGCCCCAGTTCAGGCGTAGGAATCATAGCTTTAGAGATAATGCCCTTAGGTAAAGAGGTGCTCCCAGCCTGATGAGAGAACTAGGATTGAAAGAGGACCTGTGTTTCATTTTTGATGTCCCCTAGTATTGTGGGGTGGGAGTGGGGAGAAGCTGTCTAGGCAGAGAGCATCGTCCATAGCTTCCCCACAGAAGCAGAAAAGACCTACAGACCTGTTAAAAGGTTATCATATACCTCACAAGCAACCTGTCTGAATGGTGATTCTCTCCACATTCTTTCCATGCCTTGGCTTGGCAGAAGGCCCTAAAACTCTGACAGACCCTATTAAAGAGGGAACCCAAAGAGAGCTAGTGTTATATTGCTCATAATCTCAGAGAAATGGTGCTTTGAGTCAGAAATAATATAGAATTATTTATACACCTAGAATTGTGGACTGAGATTCCTGACAAGTATATTGTCAAAGAATACACTTATTTTAGCGAGGTAAACATATATTCAAACAAGTACAGTTAGTTTGTGTTTTCAAAGTATTGTTTTATTTTTGCCCTTTGCCACTGTTTATCAACGACATCCTGTGATTCTGCGCTTAACTATTGCAGTGTATATTAGAGTTGTGATCCCAAGAGTTAGTTAGCTTCATGTGTTTGGTCATTGGCTGCCAGCTCAGTGTCTTTAAGAGCATCTTTATGTTTCTCCTTCCCACCAACCAGAAATGTTTCCAGTGCTGTGCACAGGTAATGGCTCTTTACGGTAAATTACCACCATTCAGTCATCTTCTGGCAAGTTTTCTGCAAGAGTCAGCAAGCAAGCAGGACCTTCAAGGACTGCTCTCCAAACGAGAGAGTCTTGTACTTTGTATAGACAGAATCCCCCCTGGAAAGTGCTCCCTATGGCTCTGGGTTTTTATTTCAGGGCACTGAGGTACATTATTGCTCATTCTTAAACCTTAGTTGAGAGCTCCAATGGAAAGTTAATCAATGTGACAACTGTATTTATGTATTGAGAAAACATATGTTGAATAGCAACTATATATGTAGACTACCCTGAGACTGCCATGCTGGAGAGCTATGCAGAGGCAATTTGGTCAACAGCCCTCTTGCAGCCACTTCTGTCATGGATTCAGATATGTGAGTGAACCCATTTGGGATCTCTCATCTGCCAACTGAACACCACCTAGTGACTTTGGTCAACCCCATGTGAAAAGTGATGGCTGTAAAAATATTTTCTAAATTTGAACTCTTGCAAATGAAAGCTAACCAAATATTCGAGTGCCTCAGTAATTTCAGCATAAAGAACTTGCTATCCTCAACGTGAAAATGCTCAGATCAACAAACCAGATTGCACCTGGTTGTCATAGTTGACATGGAATAATTTTGTGTCTGAATCCAAGGCCAAAAATGATCACTTATATTATCACTTAATATCATAAAAAAAGAAGCAAACTTGTGACAGGTAGAAAATGCATGGCACCTGTGGATACAGAACAGTGACCGAATACCTTTAATAGAAACCAGTCTGTTTAGAAATCTTCACATTTAATAGAACAATATTTACTTTTATGTCTTTTAATTAATTAAAAGTGAATGACCCAGATGAATATCAGAATAATACAGTTTTATTTTAGAATGTACATTTTTATTTCTGGAATAACATTATCAGAACAAGAGACAAGAGCTGAAATAACTATTTTTTTTTCAACCATCCTTTACATTTATACAATGCTGGTGCATAAATTTGGAATGTAGCAATGATGGTTGACAGCTGTTACAGTTCTGATTTCTCTGATTAGAGCCACACATATTTGCACTGATGCTTCACATGGGCAGCAGGAGAACACTGAAGGGTCTGTTTGTTGAATGCATTGCTGCCTTTGTGCCACGTGGTGAGAAACGATGGGCAGAAGGAATGTTTTCCCACGATTATTGTGGGAGGGGAAAAGAAGTAGAAATAGAAATGTGTGAAAAATGTGTGGGTGGGGTCAGCAAATAAAGAAGTAAATAAAAATTTAAAAGTGATAATTTCAGATACTTTTACCTCTATGAAAGAAGTAAACAAGATGGGCTGTTTGGGTGGGTCTTCAGATGATGTGCATCTGGGTAGGCCAGAACTGGGCCTCAGGAATTTATATTGCTGCTGTCTCTAGTGAGAGGGCAACTTCCCCCTTTCCTAGGTACATGCGTGGACAACTAATACTAATCCCTGTAGGTTAGTGTTCAGATTCCATGGCTACATTAGTAACACACATTCCATAAGTAACATTATTGTGCTGCTTGCTGACTCACTAGTTTATCATTTTTAAAAAATAATGAATGCTGAAAGATCAAATCAGGATAATGTAAGAATTTAAGAAGGTAGAAAATAATAGTTAATATTTACAAGCATAATTAAGTCCAGCAGTGGTATAAACACTCTATGTACTCATTAACTTGATTTTTCACAATGGTTCTCAAAACTGGTGGTAACAATGTTTTCATGTTAGCGACAACACCAGTTAGGCTAAGAGACAGAAATAAATTCCCTCTTGTCACATATCTAGGAAATGGAAGAGCTGGAATACCAATCCCACAGTCAGACTAATTTCCATTACACTAGACTGTCTTCATAGAACAGCCATTTTATGTTGTCAAAACATCAGTGTCAGGTGAGAACTTTTTTGTAGAGGATGTAAATCTTTTGAGGATGGTACTCTACTTTTTTTCAGGGCCACTGATTAGCCTTGGGAAGTCAAAAGAAAATAAAGGTTTGCTTTGTCATAGAAGCACTGCACTGAGGAAAATGTGTTATATCCAAGCAATATTCTTTGTAAATAGCTAATAAATCAGAAAAAAAGGAAAATGTTAACAATAATTTAGCAGCAAATGGGGCATTTGACCTGCAGCTCCCAGATGAATTCCCAAATGCCATGCATAATTTATTTTAGGAAGATGAAATGATAGGGGTTATGTAATGCTTGATGAGAAATTGCTGTCATAATCTGGGAAATTGCTTCTACTTAGCAGGGTCACCAGCAGAGGAAGGAGTGGTTCAAGGATATCACTTTCCACCTTGAGAATCTTGGCCGAAGCAGTTCCGTAAGTGCTTTCTGTCCAGCTGCACCAGCGAGTGTAGTTGAAGTAAGCTTCTTTTCCAGAGACCTCAAAAGCCCTTTGATTATCTGGCACCCAAATGGCCCCTGTGCTATTTTCTGAGCAGTTGTGCTCCAATCACAGTTCCTCATCTTCAAGCTGCAGTTACATTTCCTAGATTTGCACAGATGCAAGATTCTCCCAGAACTAGGATAGCTGTCAAGTTGTAGGGCAGCTCAGTTGCTCCTTGGAATTTATGCCCTAAGGGACAAACACTCCATAAGAACGTTTCGAAAGCTGACAGCTGAATTTTGACATGTCAGGCTATTATCAAAACTCTCAAACAGCTGAAACTGTAGGTATGTAACAGTTAAGCCTTTTGTGAGGCATGTTTATCTGGCAGGAAGAATGCTATCAATTGCCTTATTATTCTGTTATCCTTTGCATTTCAGTTGCTTTTTGTTAATCAACTAAAACTAATGCATTGTTGAAATATGTGAAATGACAAGGCAAATAAAGAGCCATGGGTAAGATTTTAGCCTCATGAGCAGGATCAACTTAAGGACATTGAACTGGAAAAATTTACCACTGTGTTACTGAAAAATGAACACAAGAATTCACATATTTGATAGTTTCTGTAAAAGCTCATACTTAGTCCTTTCCCTGTGGACTTAGGAGATAACGAAAAATCACATTTTGTCTGAAGCTAAAGCTAACTCACCTGAATATAGTGGTGTCTGAAAACATATTTTATCAAAACAAGGAGCTCCAAGGTGAGGGTTTTTTTAAAAGCACACACACACACACACACACACACACACACACACACACACACACACACACACAGTGTGGTCCTCTTAATTTTCATTCCATTAAATTGAAATAAGGTCATAAGAACATTTATCTAGGGTAAAACTGCTGTTTGAAACTTTGGCCACTGTTCACCCCTGCTTGCTTAAAACAAAAGAATAATTGCTTTAATTTTCAGCTTGAGACCTTGAAGGCTGTAGAAAACAAAACAAAACAAAACAAAAACCTTTGAAGACCAGGATTTAGAGGAGTAACCAGTCGGCACCAGTTGTGTAGCTACACCACCTGCTTTTGCAAGATAGGACCACTTTCCCACGTCTAACAGATGTATAGTTAGAAGACAAGGAGCGAGCAACAGGTCATTCATAGTCTATTGGCACCCCTTCCCCAGATGCGGCCTTGGGGGCTGTTCGAGAAATGTAGGGCAATAACATTTATGGTCAGACCCCTTTAAAAGGACTGCCTGCACCTGGGGCGGTGTGGCCGTGGGTGTGAGGTGTCTGCACAGTGCTGCCGAGACTGTCCTGTCCAGTTTTCAATAAATCCTTGCCTGCTTATTACCAACTTAACCGCTTCCGTGGTCATTTGCAACTGGTTGTGGAAGTTGCCCCACAACAAAATGCTGGAAAAAAAAATCAATGACTGATAGATGATTTTAAAAAGGCAGAGTTAGAAAAGCTATTTGGAAAAGAGTGTGTCAGAAAAAGAATTGCTATTTTTTTAATAGCAAAAAGAAAGAATAATGATCCTGTAACAGTTTTTTAAATGTATAAACTATATATTTTTGTTATTGAAGACAAAATGAAATTACATTGCTAATGCTAAAAGAATATGGCTCTTTGGTTTCTATTAAAAAATGGTTAAAAACACAATCTCTCTCACTTGGAAAATAACACCTCACTCCCCATATTAACTCTCAAGTCCACTTAGAGTCTTAAAAACTTGGTGCCAGCCTCAGTAGACCCCTAACCAAACAATGCAGCAAAGAATCCTATCTTATGCTAAAATACTGGATAAGCACAAATTGAAATGTGTCACTAAGGTAATTAACTCAACCAAATCCCCCAGTTGCCACAATTGAATGTGAAATTATAAATTTTTTTACTGTCCTTTAACTGATTCAGGACTGAGAACTGAATTTGAGAAAACAGCTTTGAGATGAATCACGGTCATATTCTCCATGTGTGTACACCACACCACACAGGCAGTCCATTCGGTATATTTAAGTTCTTAAAAAACAATTCTCAGTGAAGAAAAAAAAAGAAAGAAATGTGTTTAGCTGGACTTTTCTCATGAGTTAAATTTTACAGACACAGATTTTGAGTTAATGCCCCAGTCTGATTTGCAGGTTAAGCAGTATAATAACTTTGTAATGACACTAATAATAAATAACAGCAACAGTGGCATTTAACACTTAAAGAATGTATATAATGTGATAGGCATGGCTTTAAGCCACACACACACACACACATACACACACACACACGCATGCACACATAACACACATACACATACCTATACTTCACATATGCAAATGTATATGTATACAAAGGTATTATAGTTAATCATCAAAGCATCCTTGACATTAGTGGATGCTATTATCTACTAATAGATACCATTTGTCAGAAAAGGAAATAAAGTTGCGAAGAGGTTGCATTATTTATCCAGGGTCACAAAGTGGTAAGTGTGATATTTAAATGTGGGCCATCTGCGTGTAAAGCCTGTGCTACTTATTTGTCACTGTATTACAGTGGTTGAGTCACCAGAGCATGTACATGTTGAGATATATTCATATAGAGTTTATCTGCAGCACAAGAATTTTAAACGTCTGTATTAGTTTCTTCAAAATGTGGTCAATATAGTGCAGAGGAATAACTATAATAGAAGTGATATTTTCAAGTTCCCATATAAAAATGTCCGGAGGCAGAGCTTATAATGGAAAAATATTGATTGTGTGTTTAAAAGGTGATGAAGTTCAGGACTAATAAAAGCCAAATTTATATCCCTGAAGTTTCCCTCTCATATTTGCAAATACCCCTTTCCACATTTGAAAAGCTCGTTTTCAGAAGTGATGACAGAAGTATTTCAGAGTCAGCCCTAATAACAGCTGTTAGCTCAGATTAGTACAAGCAAGAATTTGTCTGTTTCTGCGGCACATCTGTTACAGTGGTGTTTTTTTTAATCTGTGGATAGTTGGCTATAGAACAATATACAAATATACAGGCTTTTCCCTCTATTTAAAATATTTTTCTGTTTTGTTTTTTATTATTTTGCTTCATTTCCTGAAAGTTTGTTCTGTTAATGAATTATAACCACTTTATTTCAAGCAGATACCAGCACTGATAATAGCCACCTTTAAACCTCAAGAACTTCCATAAAGTCTGGCTTCTGGCCACTTCTGGCTCCATCCTGCTCTGGCTTTAAAAGTTTCAAATGCCATTCCAGATGGCACTAGGGATTTCTACCACATCTAAGTCTCACCAATTGGGACTATAACTGTAGACTTTTATTTTTTCCAAGGCCTAAAATGAAGTGAAAGTCTATGGAACTTTCTGGGTTTCTCAATAATTATATCAACTTCCAGTTTGCCAGTAGTCTGACAACAATTTCCATTTTTAGAATGATAAAAAATAGAAAAGTAGATATTGACCAAGATGTTTTTGTTGGGTCAAAAATATTTATGTTGGTTAGGAGTTTTCTTTCTGGACTTTATGACACTTTACATCAGCATTTTTCATAGTGTGGTTCATTGACCACCAGTTTCAGAATCACTTGGCTTGTCTGGCAAAAGATTAGATTAACTGTCTCTATTCTAGACTTATTGAATTTAGATCTTTGGGGAAGGCTCTTGGGTGAATATGTATTTAAAATCCTCAAAAGAATATTTTTACTGCCGTGAGTGTGTGTGTGTGTGTGTGTGTGTGTGTGTGTGTGTGTGAGAGAGAGAGAGAGAGAGAGAGAGAGAGAGAGAGAGAGACAGAGAGAGAGAGAGAGAAATCATAAATCACTTTAATATTTACAATGTCATTCATCCGACTCTTAGCAACCTTGTTAAATATAAGAACAGGCAACTTCTCCTTTTCATAAATGGGGAAGCTGAGATCTAGAGAAGTTTGGATTCTTATTCAAGACAATAAGAGGCAGAATTTAGTCCTGTCTTCAGGGTTCCTAGTTATCTTTATATGGCTTTTCACCCATTCTTCTTTCAGATGAGAGGATGTTAGCTGCAGGTATGCAGGGCTGCAGATGGATCTTGCTCCTCTCCAATACTTTATTCTATAGGGACTAGAGACACTTCAAAGACTTTCAAATAGTAGTAGCAGCATGTTTAATAAAATCTGGGTTCTAGCAGACAGCCTAAAGAATGATTTAGAGAGAGGGGAAGCCTAAGCTGCAAGGTGAATTGGGAGACGGGTTCCTTCTACGATATCAGCAATATATCCTGGGTTACTCATGCCAAAAATCTCAAACTGGAAATGAAATATTTTTTTACAAAGGCATAATTGTGAAGTCCAGAAAATGGTTCTTTATGATGCTTATTGAATAGCAACATTAATCACATGGCTCCTCTGATTAATAAGTTGTGAACTCTGTAAAATAGAACCATGTTTATTCATTCATTTTCCTACCCCCAGAATCTAGTTTAGTGTTGACCACATGGTTTTATTAAATATATTGTTGTTTGTTTAATAAACTTGAGTGAATGATAGTAAAAAGTTGTTTTACATTAGCAATGTATATTATTGCTTACTTACATATCTCATATTTTATACTTTTCATATATACCAACATATAGCTTTAAGTATACTGGTATACCTAATTCTATTGTATTTTGCTTTATTGTGATTCACAGATGTTGTGTTTTTTACTATTTGAAGGCAGAACCTTCCATCAGCAAAAAGATTACAATTTGCTTTATTGAGATGTTTGCTTTATTGTGGTGGTCTGGAACCAAACCCACAATACCTCTGAGGTATGCCCATACTTACCTGATTATTACAGCCACCTTATTATAATAACCCCTGTTTAGAAGAGAAGCACAGAATAGCTAAGTAATTCATCCAAGGTCAGTCACTTGTCATAGTGGAATTAGGATTTGAATTACATGGCCAGGTTCTTGCTATGCTACATTATACATATAAATTCATAAAGTGTGTCAATTGCTGATCATTTTTTATATTATTTCATATTGGTATAAATTGGAATTTAATAGTGTACCATTTGCTATGTGGTAATATACACTAAAATATCAGTGGCTTGCCCCAATAAAAGTTTATTTCCTACTCAAAGTTTTATGTGGCTTAGATGACTTTCCTGTGTGGCTCTTGTCCAAAAGATGACTCAGCGACCTAGGCTGCTATCATCTTGTAACTATGCCAGCTGGGGCAGATGTCCTCCAGGGTTGAATAGTCAGAAAAAGAAAAATGAAGGTGTCATATCAGCTTTTAATTGCCTACTCCAGTGGTCGGCAAACTGTGGCTCGTGAGCCACATGCGGCTCGCGAGCTATGGTTTGCTGCTCTGTTGACTAATGAGTTTGCCGACCACTGGGCACTACTCCGTTAGGTCACATGTCACATCCACACATATTTCATTGAGCAGCACTATTCACACTGCCCAACATAACTGAAAGGAAGGATGGGAAATGTAGAGGAGCACCTGGACTTTATGTGGGTACTAATCATTTATGTCACATTAAAAAATGGGGTAATAAATATGTAACATTGGGAGCAATGCATTTGTTTTCAGGCCCTAGCTATCATGCCAAGGTTAGTTCACTGACCCTGGATGAAATATACCTGCTTTGAATCAGTTTCATCATGTGTAAAATGGGCATAATGCGTGAAACCCAGCTCGCAGGGTTGTGTGAATTAAACGAAATGGTAGAGGTAATACCGTAACAGTGGTGGAGACACAGTAAGTGCTCAGTATGGTATAGCCATTGTACTAGTTAGGTTTCTCCAGAGAAACAGGATCTATCTGTGTACCTACCTACCTATCTATCTGCTTACCAATCTACCAATATATCTATTGAGAGAAGAGAGAGAAAGAGGCATTTAATATAGGGAATTGGTTCATGCAGTTATGGAGGCTGGGCAGGCCAAATCTGCAGTTGAAGTCTGAGGCTGGAAGCTGCTGGAGAACCAGGATGATCTGATGTTCTAATTGGAAGGCCTTCAGACAGGGGAACTCTTTTTACTCAAGGGAGGGTGAGCCTTTTGTTCTATTCAGGCCTTCAGTTTATTGGAAAAGGCCCATCCACAGTGGCAGGACAATCTGCTTAATTCAGAATACTGGTTTAAATGTTAGTATCATCCAAAAACACCATCACAGAAATACCCAGAATAATGTTTGACCTTATATCTGAGCACCCCATAACCCAGTCAAGTTGATACATAAAATTAATCATTACAGCCATTATTACTATTGTTAGATATAGTCTATAGTTAGTTTTCTTGTTCCTTATTGAAGTTTATATTTTTCTCAACTAACCATTTTAAAAGATTCATTTAAAGTTCCTTTTTGATTAGCAAAAGAGACTCAACCAAGTTGGACACCTGTGAGTGAAAGCAAGATTTTGGTGCCTAGAGTGAACAGATCAAGTCGCTAGTCCTCTTATTAGACCATCATTTTTTTTTAATGTTTCTTCTATTTTTTTTTATTTTTTTTGGAAATACATTTTTTAATTTTATTTACAATATAACTTATATTTAATAGTAGTACATATGTTTTCTTCCCCCCAATATCCTCCACCGAGCCTCTCCTACCCCCCAGCACATGTCCCCACCTGCCTCCCTCCCCACCCCAGAGTCTTTCATTCATTGGTTATGCTCATATGTATGCATACAAGTCCTTCCGTTGATCTCCTCCAGCATCTGCCTCCCCTCCACTCCAGCCTTCCCCCTGTAGCTTGACAGCCTGTTCGAGGCCACCCTGCCTCTATATCAATCACTCCCCCCTGTTTCTTTTCTTCAAAAATATCTTGCCTCTGCATACTGAAAACAAACGTATAAGAGCAAAAAAAGTTTGAGTGTCAGTTTCAATGTCCAACTGTTCTGAGTCCCTGTTTCAATGTCAAATAGTTCTTCATGTGTACATGTCAGCAATGGTATCCCGATGGTGGACACATCGTGGCAATGCAAGATCCATCCTCTCTGTAGACCATCATTTTGAAAGTCCAACAGCCACCATGAAAGATGTGCAGACAAGTCTTTTAAAAAGATGCCACATGGAGGACTGAAAGCAAAATTGTGTCTTTGGACTCCTGGTTTTTTTCTTCCTCATTACAATGCCTATGGTAATCATTTTGATGTTACTTTTTATTTGTATACTATAGTGTTTAATTTTAAGTATACTTTCACAACCATATTAAAGCTAATCAGTTCTATAAGCTTCAATCTCACACTTATCAAACTCTTCATTGATAGTTTCCAAGCAATCAGCCACGGCAGGGGGAAGAAAATCTACCAAAGCTATTGGAGTTAGGTAAAAAAACAATAATCAGCTGATGGACTCAACTTCTCCCTTTTTTTGCTGGTTGTCATCATGGAGATACAGATGAAGAGATATTCCAAAGTCAAGGTCATTTCTGCAATATGTTGGAGATATATAGGAAGCCTGGAAAGATGCTGTGTTCTGAGTGCCTGGAAGTCTAGCAGCCACAGGCTTTGTCAAAATGGTAGAGGAAATAAAGTCCAGACATACACAATACTTTTCAGGAAAATGCTTTCTCTAATTTTTTGAAAATTCAACCAGAAAACTTCCTTTGAGAGAAATCATGCCAGCTCTGTATGTTTAAGCCAGTCAAACAATTGGACTGAACAACCAGTCAACTGGTAATTATTACGAATTGGTGGACACAATGTCTGGCCAGCATCATTAAACCCAGACAAGAAGTATAGATAATAAGGGAGGACTGATTCCTGCACAGTCTTATTCTAAGAATGCCTCTCATGATATATGAGTTTTCCTATAGGTTGCTCAATGAATGTGGGTCTATCAGGAAAGGACCCCAAAGTGCACATCTAATAGTTTAAGAAAAGCTTATACAATAAAAAAGGCCAGAAGATTCTTAGTTTCATTTGAAAATATTGGAAGATAGGATAAAAATGTTTGGTGCCATTTTGTTTAAAAGGCATTTAAAGTGCAAATGTTTTCCTATCATACAAAAATAAATAAAACAGCCTTGACCTACCAGTTATATATATTGAAACACATTTAATGACACATTTTGAGTGCTAAGCAAAACAGATTTTTGAAATCTTGTCAAAATCACTATGTCACATTCTATTGCTTTTAATTGTAAGCAAGATACTTCATTTTGTGTTTCATGATAATGACCTTGCAGAGAAATAATGCAGAGCCAGAGATGCTCAGGCACCTACTAGTACTTGATTTACACATTGACCCATACTGTGCCAATGATGCCTCTGTGCAAGGGAGCACACACTCCAAGTACAGGATTATAACAATGTGAATTATAAGAAAATATACACTGCTTTTATTTTGTATTTGCTACAATTTATCACAAAAAGGAACTGTTACAAGTATAAATGGAAAGGGTTATTAGTCAGATGTAGCAGGAGAGAAAATATGCCACTACAAACTATTTACACTTTTTGCTATGTGGATAGTCCTATGCTATATTTCTGTATAAAATTCTATGTATATTCATAGATGTAGATTAGAAAATGTTTCTCATAAAAGGTTTTATGTAAAATCAGTTACAAAGCAAAGGAAAACCCTTTCCTCTACTCACACTTCTGACACCAAATATGCTAGTTTTTTACACCAAGCATTCTCCAATTCTCTGCAGATACTAACTGAATATCCTATAATCTATTACTTAACATATTCTGACACTGACTGCCCAGAGTTGCTATAGGCCCCACAGGTGGAGGGCTCTGTCCCACTTCAGATACCAGTTGCAAGTCCTGGGTTGTCACCTGTACTTTTGACCATCTGGCTATAGTTTGCTCACCGTATATTGAACCACTCCTCAGTTTCAGTAATTTGCTATTATGGCTCATAGAACTAAGGGAAACACTTAACAGTTCCTGGCTTGTTGTAAAAGATACAACAGAGAATACAGATGAGCAGCCAGATGAAGAGATACATAGGGTGGAGTTCAGAAGGGTCTGAGTACAGGAGTTTTGTCTCTTGGAGTTAGAGGGTGTACCACTCTCCTGGCCTGTGGGAACAAACCTGGAAACTCTCCAAACGCCATTGTTTAGTGTTTTTATGGAGGCTTCATCGTGTATGCACAATTGATTAGGTCACCAGCCATTGGTGATCAAGTCAATTTCCAGCCCCTCTCCCCTCTGTAGAGGTCCAGAGCTGGGCCTGCAAGTTTCAACCCTATAGGCATATCTTGGTTTTCTGGTGACTCACCCCCATCCTGAAGCTGCCCAGGTTCTGCAGCCACCAGTCATCTCATGACCAAACAAAAAATACTCTTGTTACTCCAGAGATTCCAAGGATCTTAGAAGCCTTGTGTTAGGAAGCTAGGATGCAGAACAAATATAATAACAAAAGATGCTCTTTTCACACCTATCTTTCAGGAAATTACAAAGATTTTAGGATCTCTATGCCAGGAACTCAGGACAGAGTTTGAACATATATTTCTTATTATGTTACACAAAATGAGTTAATGTACTTAATTATAATGTAGGTGAGAGGAGTGGGGTAGAAACTACTGTGCTGGCAACATGTAACAACCAGCTTGCTAAAAAAAAAGGATATGCAAATTTATACATACATAAGTTTATTATCATTTTCTTCTGATATAAAGAAATTACATTATGAGTAACCAAATATACAACTCTTTATTACAAATTCCGTATATTAGAATTTCTTCATTAATTTCTTCCAAACATTTGTATCTTTCATCAACTATAATGAGGTATAATTACAACATGAATGTCATGTTATGACATGAATTAAGTGAAGCAACAAAGATGTATTTTAGAATTTTACTGATTTCTCAATTATGTGAGCTACCTTTTCATTGACTCAGTTAATAGATACTGGAAGAACATTTTGAGTTTTCACAATGTAACAGCTATAGATATGTCACAATCTTAATTTTAATCAAAACTATTAACATATTCTTTATCACTTTCCTAAGTCTCAACAATGAACAAAACAATAAATTAAGCCCTATTTTGTAACAATCTACAGATCTGCATGATATGAATACTTTCACCATGGCAGATTTCAGGCCTCCATTGAATGGGGAGTCTGGAAGAGATGTCCAGTAGCTCAGCATTATAATAGACACTAGAGGCTCAATGCACAAATTTATGCACGGGAGGGGTCCCTTGCATTGGCTGGCAATTAGGGCCAATCGGGGCCATCTCGCACAGTCCTGATCAGGGCCAGCCGGCTAGGAGGAGGGACTGCAAGAGGCTGGCCGGCTGTGGGAGGTTGGCTGTGGGAGTACTCTGACCACTAAGAGGTAGCTCCTGTGTTGAGCATCTGCCCCCTGGTGGTCAGTGGGCATCATAGCGACTGGTCAACCAGTTGTTCAGTCATAACAGTTGCTTAGGCTTTTATATATATAGATAAATAACCTTGAGAGCTTAAATGGTAATAAAATCACAAGAAAGTGATAATTTTATATATTTTTACTACCTTTCTTTTTAATATTATTTATTTAACTGAAATTTAAATAATTTGATTTTTAATAATGGTTGTATTTAATAACTGGGGTGCAAAATTTCTGAAAATTCAATTGGCTTTTAGATACTGATAAGCCAGCTCTAGCCTACACCTGGGGGTGTGGATATAAATTTATATATATAACTATAGATCAAACTTTCACCATCTCTGATTGGACCATAATTGCATTTTTTTTTTTGAGTTTTGAATGCATTTAAATCTCCAACTGTTCTTTCTGGACATTGTAAATGAGATTATAAACTTCATCATTATTCTAATATGTGAAGCTCCAAAGCTCTTGGCACAATCCTATAGTAAACTTATATCCTAGACACTCAGCAAATCCTTACTGGATATAATAAAAATGCATAGACATCTTAAATGAATTATACCTTAAACCTAGCCAATAACAATTTAATTATCTTTGCAGTGGTTCAATGTAAGTCAGCTGGAAGCAATGCATATAAAGTAGCAATGGGGTGGGTAGGAAGGGGATAAGAGTATGGTGCTCTTATGGATGCAAGCATAAGCTTCAGTCTCCCTCCTGCTCTCAGTGGTGGCAGCCATCTTGGTTGGGGTTTATTTGCATAATCTGTTCCTGATTGGCTGTGGGTGTGGCTTGATCAAAGGTATGGTCAATTTGCATACTACTCTTTTATTAGATGGGATGATCATAATATAAAAGTCCACTCTCAGAGACTGGGATTCAGTGGCCCAGTTGTGGCTACTGAATCCTGGTTTGTTCATTCATTCATTCAACAATATTTCATTGAGCAGGTACTGTAGTCTAGAATGTTCTAGGCACCAAGGAACCCCAAGCCTGTGTCCTCATAGAGTTTGCATTCTATTAAGGAGAGACAATTAACAGACAAGCAAGTACATATATAGTTTGTCAAGTAGTAACAAGTACTATGGAGAAAGAGAAAGCAGGAAAGGGAGTTAGGGTGGTGATGGGAGCTTGCTATTTTGTATATTCTTAGGGCCATTTCCAGAGGCTTTAAATGATTATTGGTGTGTTGCTTTTTGATAGTTTTTTACCAGTTTTACTGGGGAGTGGGTTAGCAGAGCTCCTCCCTCTGCCATACCAAAAGTCAATCTCCCCTAAATGCTAGATTGGAATTGATGCCAGTTATTATCTAAATCATGCCTAAAGTTAACTGTGCCCATTGGACACCATGGGGTCTGTCTGGGTGCAACTGAGATAGTGCCCCAGTTCAGATCCATGTGGTTGGCTTCACGCCAGGCTTAACGTAACTTGACATACCTGATCTCTCCACAAGTTCCATGTTGCTGTGAATGATTTCCAATGTCATGAGCCCCATGGCTGGAACTGTCATGAGAATGATGCTAGTAGGGAAAGAGAGCGCATGAGAAAAGTTGCCTTTTGCAATTGTCCAGCATCAGCCCAAGTCTTGGTCACTGAAGATCACCATGGATGCTATCTCTCCAGTGCACGCAGAATTCTTATCAGAGGGTGCACAAGTTTTCTTGTTCTTTCCAGTGTGAAATTTTCTGTTCTTTTGATTAGTTTTTTTAAACCTGCTATTCAAGGACACCTGCCTAGGATCAAAATTCTCCTGAAAAGAAAAATATTGACCTCCAAGCCAGAGTGTTCTTCATGCAAGCTGCAGCCTATAGGTCATGTGTATCCCAGAAGTGCGGCTCTCAGAATGCCTTGGGGCATAAGTCATGGGTTTCCCAGAGGTGCAGCTCTCATAATACCTTGGGGCATATCTAACTGAATGGTCATTTGCTCATGTCATTGGAGGTAGCCACCCTGTCTTTATTCAGCAGTCATAGAACTGAGCTGGTGTAGAGGGACCAACTCAGCAGGATTATTTACAAAGGGGCAGGAATGACAGTGACTATAAGACAGATGAGAAGCAAGTCCTTGGAACTTAGCAGAGACAGGAAAATTGAGCAGCAGACCCAGATGTGGCAGAGCCACCCTGTGTAACAGAAGCAAGCAAGGCCACAGTCAGTGTGGGTCGGTCTGAGCATTCATGAAATGGCGCCAGAAGCCTAAGCAGCTGGGGAAAAGACTGGCAGGAAGTAGGGGTGTGGATGAAATTTCTGGACCTTTTCTCCCCTGACTTCCATCTGCTTTAGGAGGACATACCAAGGTTAAGTCTGCCACACTTCACACATGGTGGGTTACAGTGGGTTCAATGCTGATTGTGCTCTGTGCATAAATGAGGTCTGTGGTTTCCAGACTTGGTGGTCAGCTCTCTAAGAAGTCAAGTGGCAGGCCCTTGTTACTCATCTCAGCTTTTGAAATACACTCTTAACTGTTCTCCCTTCCTTTAGTCTCAGACTCAGACCTCTCCTCTACATTCTTGCCAGAATGACTTTTCAGGAGTACAAATGGACTGCCCCTCCCCTGCTCAAAGCCTTCAATGGCTCCTCAGTGCCTATAGAATAAGGCTCCTTACATGGGACATACACTTCTGACCTGACCTCTACCTGAATTCCCAATTCCTAGCTAGTGGTTGGTCACCATCCCTGTCTTGCACACACTTTGGATGACTTTTCCTTGGCAGCTTTGTGCACAAAGCATTCTGCGTCATGTATATGTATTATCCTTCTATTTGCTTATATTTTTCTTTTGCTTGTAATCCATGCTCTTTAATCCACTTTCCCTCTTTTTTTGCCAGACTTTCTTAACAAACTCTTACCCATTTCAGACTGGGCTAGATGCTCTTCTCTGAGGACCCTGCACATATCTCTAATCTTGCGCTCACCATATTGTATTACATGTGTACTTCTCTCTCTCCCTTCCTCACTTACTTGTGAGACTCCCCCGGTTATGTCTTATTTATATCTGTATCATCCAGGGCTAAGCGTAATGCCTGGGACATAGTTGGTACTCTAAAAATATTTTGTCATATAAATGAATGAAATGATCTTTTACTGCCTCCTGAATAACTAATATTAGGCAGCATCTGTTTGGATTCCAAATGAAGACTAGGATCAATGAGTGCCTTCCTTCACCCCTTGGATCTAGAAATATAGCAACTCGAAGCCTGCCAGGCTGAGGGTGCCTGAAAGCCTCAGGAAATCTTGTCAGTGTGCATTTTATTATGTGACTCCAACTTGAACTGAATTGGGAGAAATGAATCCTGGCCAGCAGGAGCATTGTGCCGGGAATAGAACAGTGGGGCCATAGCAGTCAGTAAAACTAAAGGTTACCATGGTGTTGTCAGGGCGGGTCCTTGAACAGTAGCTGGACCGGATGCCTTATTCCACCCCAGCCCCTGCTCAGTGCACCAGATGGAGAGACCGTTGGCTTTCTGTATCTGTGGAAGAATGCAGCATACCCCTTATCTCCTACACCTGTCCCTCAGCAGAACAATCGCTGGGATCTCAGCCCCTCCTGGCTGCTTAATAAATGTCATCTGATATAGAGTACTCATCAGGTGACTCAAGAAGAGCCCCTCAGGAGGTCTTTACCATCACTCTCCTTATGTACAGCAGCACATCCTATTTGTCCTGGTGCAGCATCTCTAGTTATGACTTCCTTTTCTTCTTCTAAACCGAGCTGTCCTCACTGAGTGGTAAGTTAGAGGCATTCCTCTACAAGTGAGATGTAGATTCTCCACTGACCAGAGTGTGGTGGCTGACTAGGGCTGAGGTAGAAGAGAGAGAATATAGTGTGCTTCCAAGATATGAGACGTTGCTTCCAAGATGCAGCCATAGTGAGAAAGTCCACCACTTCCTTTACTGCTTAGTAGGATATATATCAGAGAGGGGTGGAGAGGAGAGAGATAGAAACATCAAAGATGAGAGAGAATCATTGACTGTCTCCTGCACGTTCCCTACTGGGGATGAGCCTGAAAACCAGGCATGAGCCCTGAACAGGAATTGAACCATGACTTCCTGGTTCATAGGTGGATGCTCAACTGCTGAGCCACATCAGCTGGGCAGTAGGAGGTATCTTTTCCTTCATACAAATTCTTAAGTACCAGTTAATTAAAAAAAAAACCCCACAAAACAAAAGCTTTCTTTTGAATGTAAACCTATGGGAATGAAGATGATCTCGCAATCTGCAATACAAAGGTTATCTCTTGATCTTGGGTGTTTCCCAGCTAAGCACATTCAGGATGTCATTGCTGGCCTCGGAAAGCCCAGAGTAGCTGCAGACTTCACATCGTGATTTAGTGAGGGGAGTGACTGAGAATATTTTTGTCAGAGGCACTGGTTCTCTGCTTAGCCTCAATATTTCATAAAAAGCTCATTGCAGCAAAATTTTCATTTGGCAGCATCTGCTGTGCTATCATCTTCATAGCTTCACATTAAATAACACTGACACTTCAAGGTCAAATTGACATGATGTATATTCAATTGTCAGCTTCTGTTAGTCCTATGTATTTTTTAAAAAGATATGTTCTGGGTTTTTTTGTTTGTTTTTTTTGTGAAGATGCAGGCAAAGCATGTAATCAGCAGTATTTGTAGGAAAAGGAAAAATTATATGAATTCTGGCAGCACAAAGCAAATAAAAAAGTTCAAATTTTAAGATGCGAGTGATATGGTAGGAAACCACTAGAATGAATACTGCGCTTGATTCTGACCCTGTTGATCTTTGACAAGTAGGTTTAGTTTCTCCAACTGTCACATTAGGGGAATGAACTACATAATTATCATAGACTTCACTCTTAATTTTATTCTAAATGATAGATTTTCTGGATGCCACTAGAAAGAACTTCTAAAATGTTGCCCAGTGCTGAAACATACTTGAGAAAAAAGGATATGATTATTTTTCCCAAGCACTGAATGAAACAGGCAGAGATATCTTACGTGAATTGATTGAATGGATTGGAAATAACAATGAGGCCTAATAAGGTTGGGAAATGAGTCTGCACTGTGCAGGGAGTAGACTAAGAGAAACGTGTCTGTTTACATTTCCAGTGGAGAGCAGAGGATGCTCTGGCTGCAAAGAGCTTTTACGGGAATTGTTTTACAGGTTATACGATTATATTTGGCCTGTGTAACCTAGTGGCCAGAGAATGGAATGTCAAATGGCCTGTGCCTTTATCAATGGCCAAGCCTGGAATGACTGAGAAATATCTACTTCTGAGTAGTCTTTAAAAATTAGGTATTGTATCTGAGGATAATGTTAGCGTTTGTTTTTGGAATTCTGCCCAGTAACCTAGAACACACAAAATGGTCTCAGGGTAATTCGATCAGTGTTTCTGTAAAAGAACACCAAAGCCGCAGATTCTGTTACTGGCAAAACTGAAAATGCATTATAAAGGAAGACATCGTGTTTCATGGGATGATGCCTTGGTCTGGAAGAGGGGCTCTGGAGAGTTAATGACAGGAATTAGGAGCAAGGACTAAGGCCAACCTAAACTCCTGGGAACCCTGCTGGGACTGGGAACTCGCTTGCCTCAGGGAGTGTTGGTGTTTGCAACATTGCTTTTTGTTTTGCCCCTGCAGCCTGTTGTGGTTTTGGTTGTGGTCCTTGTTATTTTCTTTGGCCCTGTTGGTGAGCGCTGATATGCAAGGACATTCCTCAGAAACAGTTTTCCCCAATAAATTAAATAATAAAAAACTAAAAAAGTAACAGGCTTCTCCACTGCTCATCTCACATAGTATCCACAGTTGCACATCTAGAAATATATTTGCCTTTGGCAGTACTGTTTTCAGATAGTCACAGATTCTGTGGCTATAATCATTTTTCCATCAACTGGTCTGTTATTTTGCTTCTGGCATACAGTATTGGTAACCACCATGAAAATCGTGGGCCAATGCCTCTGTGTCCCTGGGCCTGGCCCTCTTTGGCCTGGGGATGGGAAGAGTGTGAAGGCTGGCAATCTTGCCTAAGTTTTCATTGTCATGTTCCTGACATTCTCTATAGGAACACTTTCAAATATTCCACATTCTCTCCAAACTCCTACTCCTCTCCTACTCCCAACCTCTCCCCTCCTCCTTAGCACATAACGTTACCTTCTAATTCGCAGAGCATATTAACAGCCATAAATAAGAGGAGAGGTTTCTCAAACTCCTGCTACAAAAACAAAAATTTCTCAACATCAGAAGCGATTCTTTTCTAATTTTCTCCTGTTAAAAGGACTAAGCGATCCTTTCTCCAGTCTCTATTTCTTCTAACGTATTTTATCTTCTCTACATCAATATTCTCCAACTGCACAGTATCTCCTTTTTTACATTATCTTAATATATATTTTTATTGATTTCAGAAAGGAGAGAAGATGGAGAGAGATATAGAAATATCAATGATGAGAGAGAATCATTGATCTGCTACCTCCTGCATGCTCCAGGCTGGGGATCAAGCCCACAACCTGCATGTGCCCTAACTTGGAATTGAACAGTGACCTCCTGGTTCATAAGTCCAAACTCAATCACTGAGCTATGCTAACCAGAATGTATCTCCCTTTTTAATGGGCATTTACCCTTAATATTTAAACATGCTCAAGTTTAAATACTACCTCGTCACACACATGCACACACACACACACACACACACACACACACACACACACACACAATCTCTTAACTACAAAGCTTCCTTCTAACAATAATTCTTTGTCGTTTTCCTAGTTAAACATCCTGAAAGCATTGTTTCTACTCTCTGTTTCCTCATTTCCTAAAAGAGGTTTTTTAAGCATTTTGATCTCAGGACTCCTTTTAGAATTTTGAAACTTATAGAGGAGTTCGAACAGCTCTTGTTTATGTGTGTAGCCACAAGGTATTATCTATTCTGAGATGTTTACCTTCTCTTCCCAGATGGATAAATACTCTGTTGCCTAAAATGAGCCTCACAAGAGCAGAGTTTATGTTTTACTAATCTTGCAATCTCTGGTATCTGACTCAGAACTTAATACTTTTTTGGGGGGTTATTATTAACTCTATCTGGTTATTTTCCCAATCTCTTTAATTCTCTTGTGGTAAGTGGAAGAATTAGCTTGTATTTCAGCTGAGTTTTTTTTCAAAAAATTTTTTAGCTAATTTGTGTAGATTTAAAACAAAATGAAACAATAGGTTATGAAGCAGGAGTACAAAACTAATTCATCCCACTTCTCAAAACACATAAAAAAGACAAGGAAAGAAGGATCGAATTTCACACTCCAGTTGAAGTCTGTCTATCACTGAGAAAATTGCCCCAAGTGGAACTTCTGTTTGAGATTCTAATGTGCTAAAGTGACTTCTTAGGAGATATTATTTGTGAAAAGTGACTGAGAAGAAGCTCTGTCAATAGCAAATTAAAATACCACTGAGATACAGTATAATTATTCCAGCCAAATATAATTTTATTCCATCTCCAGGAAAAAAAAGATATTGAAGGAGGTCCTGGAATAAAGCAGGATTGATCAGGTGCACACACTAAGTGAAACTTAGTTTATGATGGTTTTACTGTAAGACAGTCTGCCCCTTGTCTCCAAGGAATGAAGATTTCTTTGGTAACTTTAAAATCTCAAAGTCAGAGGAACCAAGATGGCACCATAGGTGAACACCTATATTGCTGCCTCACACAACAATTTCAAAACTACAACTAAAAGACAAAATGAACATCATCCAAACCACCGAAAGCTGGCTGAGTGGAAATTCTACAACTAGAAGGAAGAATAAAGGACACTGAGACTCAAAAAGAGTTGCAAAGGCAGCAGTGCAGAGACTCAGAGATGCGGAGACTCGTGCATGCGAAAAGGACAGGTGGCTGAATACGTGACTGGCTTTATTGAACAGGGAGGGAAACAAAGGCTCCCCACTGTGCTGAACTTCAGTTCTGGGTAAGACTTTGGGTATCCAGACTCATTTGGGAGAAACTGGACTGTTTGGCAGTGGGCAAAACTCAAGGGCAGCTTTCTTTCAGAGGTGCCTGCAGCCATTGGTGTGGGACACTGAGACCCAGGGGCTTCTTAGGGTGGGGCTGAGGAGAAAACAAGGCTGTTTGCTCCACCCTAAGACTCTTCCCCATCCAAGCTGGACACAGAAGCTCTCCCAGTGTAGACACAGCTGATCCTCAGAGCCAATGGGCCTAGAGGTCAACTCCCCCGAGTAATATTAACAACAATCTAAGCTTACCTACAACAAGACTGTGCTTACAGCCCATAAAGAGATGCACCAAAAGTGTCCCCCTCAGGTAATGGGAGAGGCTGAGCTACTGTGCCCTAGAAGACACCTATCACAAAGCTACTTGACCAACTCAGTGAAGCAGCAAGAATGTGGAGACAAAGAAACAGATCATAAATAAAAGAAATGAAGGCAAACAAATGACTGGATATAGAGTTAAAACCACAATTATAAGTTTTTTCAAGAATTTCCTAGAAAAAGGCTGATTAATTATGCAAGACTCTCGAGAATATGAAAAAGGACCAACTAGAAATTAAACATTCACTGACTGAAATAAAAAATATTATACAGAGACCTAATAGCAGACTAGAGGACCGCAAGAATCAAGTCAAAGATTTGAAATACCAAGAGGCAAAAAAACACTTAGTTGGAAAAGCAAAAAGAATCCAAAAATTTGTAGATAGTGTAAGGAGCCTCTAGGACAACCTCAAGCATACCAACATCCAAATTATGGGAGTGCCAGAAAAGAGAGAGAGCAAGATACTGAAAACCTATTTGAAGAAATAATGACCGAAAACTTCCCCCACCTGGAGAAAGATATAGACTTACAAATCCAAGAAACACACAGAATCCCAAACAAAAGGAATCCAAAGAGGACCACACCAAGACACATCATAATTAAAATGCCAAGAGCCAAAGACAAAGAGAGACTATTAAAAGCAGCAAGAGAAAAACAGTTAGTTACCTACATGGGCGTACCCATATGACTGTCAGCTGATTTTTCAACAGAAACTATGCAGGCCAGATGGGAGTGGCAAGAAATATTCAAAGTGATGAATAGCAAGAACCTACAACTAAGATTACTCTACCCAGCAAAGCTATCATTCAGAATTGAAGATCAAATAAAGATCTTCAGATAAGAAAAAGCTAAAGGAGTTCATCAACACCAAACCAGTATTATATGAAATGCTGAAAGGTATTCTTTAAGAAGAGGAAGAAGAAGAAAAAGGTAAAGATAAAAATTATGAATAACAAATACATGTCTATCAAGAAGTGAGTCTAAAAATCAAGTGAATAAAAAATCTTATGAACAGAATAAACTGGTGAATATAATAGAATAAGGGGCATAGAAAGGGAGTGGACTGACAATTCTGGAGGGGAAAGGGGTATAGGAGGTTCAAGAAGAGACTGAACAAAAAGTGTACACCTATGGATGAGGGCAGTGGAGGGGAGATAAGGGCAGAAGGTGGGGGTGGGAACCGGATGGAGGGGAGCTAGGTGTGGACAAAAGAGGAACAATTGTAATAATCTGAACAATAAGGATTTATTAAATTTAAAAAATCTCAAAGTCCTTAAAAAGAATATGTAAGAAAAAAATGACTTATATTAAATTCCATTATATGTATGAATAGTGCTGTAGCCAGATTCTGGTGGCATTTCACACATTATATTTGAGCTATAGCTGAGTAGGCTCCTGATGACCTTGAGGAGTGTGTGTGTGTGTGTGTGTGTGTGTGTGTGTGTGTGTGTGGTCTTTGGCAGGATGAGTGGGTGGAAGCCACTTGTGATGGTGGGGTGGGGGTGGGCAGGTAGGGGCAAAGCTGAGAAGTGTATCTGAATGGCTCTTAAGATTTAGTCTGGAGGCCATCCTGGGAGACAGTTAGCCACATTGAATTTAGATGGCATAAATGGGGTGGTATAAAATGGGATAGGGTATAGCTGGTGGTAGTGTCTTCGTAAATAAAAAAATTTGTCCTTAATACTATCCAAGAAGGTGCCTGCTTTAAAAGTGAAATTAGATTAAAAGGATGATTTCATTCTTCATAAGTACTCCTAGTACAACACCCTCCCAAAATAGAATATGCTTCCTATCTATGTTCAATGTTAAATCTGAAATATGATCTGAGGCAAAGAGACCCAGCTTTCCTGCAAAGCCTGAAGGGAGCCTTTTGTGCTTGCCAGCTTTCATTGAGTACATGGGTTGCCCTAGTGATGAATGTCCTGCTTTGTGTGGTCTCAGCATTTTTTCTGGAGGCTGTTTTAATGAGAAGGTGAATAGAGGGGGCTTCTTTTGAAACTAGGATAAGAGGAGGGCCACTTCTCAAAATGCAGGCATAATGGTGCCATTCCTATCCCAGAGATCTGACAGTTCCCAGGGCCTCCCCCACGCTCCCTCTCCTCTATTTCTCCCCTCCTCTCCGTTCCCTCTCCCCTTCTCTCTCTCCTCTTCTTATTCTCCTCTCTCTCTCTTTTTCTCTTTCACACACACACACACACACACACACACACACACACACACACACACACACATTTCTTTTGACTAACTAATATTTGACATTTGGATTAGTCTATAGTCTCAATCCCCTGGAATTTTCTTTTGGGGATGAAAGAGTAACCAACCAATCAGATCTCATCTTGTCACTCTGGCTTCATTTTCTTTCCTCCAAAAAGGGACTATTCTTGGTGTTTCAGGGAAGGCCACACCCATGCCTGCCTTTCTCCTACCTAGTGTAAAATGCTACACTTTTTATAGATTTACCCATGCACTGGGAACTATGCGTCTGCCTGTTTGAACACTCTTTCGCCTTCAGGGCCCATTATGCAGGGCGGGAGTGGGAAGAATCCATGCAAATGCTGTATTTTAGGACTCACTTGGGGCTGGTTTTGATTGAACACACAGTAAACTTGATTATTCACGCTAAAGGAAGGAATAGTAATTCAGACCATACAGCGTTGTTTCTGACTTTGAAATGTGTTATGTGAGGTTTTTTCCTTTCCTTTTTGAAAGCAGCAGCTAGTGGTTTAATTAGAATAATAGTGAGATTACTTTTGTGTTGTCAGTGCTTTTGGTAAGCAAAATTATGAGAGGCACCATTCTCCTCCTTCCTCCCCTGTCCCACCAACTCACCTGGCACCAACTCCTCTTGCCCTCACATTACACACTCCTTTTTATTCCCACCAGGAGACTCGTGAATGGGTAAGGTTGACTTGACTGGTAACCAATTAAAGGTGTCAGATGTTTACATTTAAGCAGAAGTCAACTTCAAAGTAAAGGAGACAAACAAACAAAAACAACGAAGAATATTTGTATAATACTCAGTATCTGTACAAATAAAGTTCCATGATGGTGGGCATTTGTTGTTGATTTGAGGTCCAGTGCACAAAATTCATGCATGGGGGGAGGGGCAAAGGGGGTGTCCCTCAGCCCAGCCTGTACCTTCTCCAATCTGGTACCCCTTGAGGGATGTCTGACTGCTTGTTTAGGCCCGATCCCAGAAGGCCGCCCATGCCCCCCAGCAACCCAAGAGGAGGCCCTGAGATCTGGAATTAATTTATGTTCTACAACTGAAACTTTGTAGCCTGAAGCGGAGCCAAGCCTTCTGCATCACTCCATGGTGACAGCCATTTCTGTTTGTAGCCTAGAGTGGAGGCCTAGGCTAGGTCTGCAGAAGCTTGGCTTCCTCCATCACCTCGGCAACCCTAGCCTCTTCTCTCTCCAGCTCCGTGGCTGCTGCCATTTCTGTTAGGATTATGTATCTTCTATAATTGAAACTTTGTAGCATTGAGTGGAGACGTAGGCTGGCAATGGCAGGTGGAAAGTTTTGCTTCCTCCGTTGCCAGGGAAACCCAAGCCTCCCTCCTGCTCTCAGTGTCGGCAGCCATCTTGGTTGGGGTTTATTTGCATAACTTGCTCCTGATTGGCTGGTGGGCCTGGCTTTGAGCATGGCTTGATCAGAGGTACGTTTAATTTGCATATTATTCTTTTATTAGATAGGATATTATTATGTTGATGGTATGTATTTTTATTGGTTAGTTTACTGCTCTATCCTCAGTATTTAGAGCAGTACCAGGAATTTAGTATGTAGGAATAAACTTCTATGGGTCAAATGAATGAAAACCCATATACTTTTCAAGATATTTTTTGTATTCCTAAAACTCTCATAGAGTCATCACAGTTATTATTATTAAAATAACTAATTCTTGATTTGTCTCCCTTCTTTTTGTTAATGTGTATCTGCGTACCTAATTCCTTGTATATCTTCAATCTCAATGGGATATGGAAAAAAGAAGAATTTTTGTTTTCATGTACAAGCTCATTAAAACTTTTGCTGTTTTGCATTTTTCTGATTTGTCAAAGTTTTCATCATACTTATGGAGACAGCCTTTGTTTGGAGATATGTGGCAAAATGGTATACTGTTTGTAGACCACTTCAACCTAATGTGTGACAGTGTGTGTGTATGTGTGTGTGTGAGAGAGAGAGAGAGAGGGAAAGAGAGAGAAAGAGAAGTAAACCACACAAAACAATAGGAATTTCACCCCAGCTCTGCTTATTCCAGCCTATTTTCTTAAAAAAAGAGAGTTAAACTAAAGATCTTTGAATTTCATGTCATGTCAGTTGAGAAGAAACCAGAAAAGAAAAGGTCAAAATGGAATGGAACCTTTTTTCTTTTATCCTCTCAGAGGAAGATGAGATGGCAGTGAAATATTAGGGTGGATGGCTTCTGATGCCATGTGAAGAGGTGGAACTTGGCTTGGAGTTAGACACTTCTCGTATGGGTATACTGTAATAGGGTAGTGAGCTAATTGCTTGGCTCTCGTGTCAAACCAGGGTCAAGTACCAGCTTTCTCACTTTCCAGCTTTACATATGGAGCAATTTATTTAGTTCCTCTTGGCTTCTGCTTACTCATCTTTAAAACGGCGATAGCAATAGTGTCCATTAGGGGAATTAAGTTTTAAAAAGTCTGCAAAGGGGTTACCTTCAACACCTAGCCCGCACACGTGTTGGCTCTGATGAACGCTCCTGGAGCGCCTACTGTGTGCCAAGAACTATGCCAGGTAATTCTTGCATGCTTTGTAATTGAATCCTTGTAGCATTCTCTTCTCAATGAGAAAACCGAGGCATGTAGAAATTAAATTACATGCTCAAAGTTACCCAGCCATGAGGATGTTGGGAATTTGGACTTGTGCCAGTCTCTTTGCATTATATCATGTGGCCTCTTTGGGGGTTCAGTGACCAAACAACTTGAATCCATTTCACAGCTGAGTCCCTAATAATAACTACCTCTCTGTAATTGATTGGGGAGATAAAATCCAAGATCACTTATCAAAGCATTGCTGTGTTTAATTCTTTGGATATCTCTCCTCCCTCATTTTTTAGAGCATGTGCCTGGGTCTCCACACGGGCTTGGCAGAGCTGAAGCAACACTTCCTGAGAGAGACTGTTCCTGGCCACCCTGGTAGGGCTACTTTGACTGTGCTTCAGCCTCCAACAAGGCCTCATCGCAGCCTGAAAATGTTTGCGCATTTGTTCCCATCCTTGTTCATTACTCGTATTGCACTGTGAGGTCTCTGAGAGAAGGGAGTTTGCTTTGTTCACTGCCGTATCTTCAGCACACGGCACAGTGCTCAGACATGGGAGGGGCACAGTAAATCAATAACCATTTGACTGATTGACAAATGGAGAAACCCAACTCTCGTGAGAAGGCTTCAGACCTGGGAGGCAACACTGTGTTAGAACAAACATATTGCCAGGTGTTCAGTAATGGAGGGGGTGGGGGTGAAGGAAGTAAGAGTTGCCTGGATTCTCTGCCAGTAGGTCCCTGTCACCCCCTTTCCATGTCAGGCGGGAGATGTCCTGATTCTTTTGCCAGGGAGTGAGGCCTTGAGGCGCAGCCCACAGCTAAATATGTCCCAGTTCGGCTTCTGCTTCATCCTCATTAACTCCACTTCATAGCTGGGCATGGGGAAAGATTAATTTAGTGACCAAGCTTAATAAATAGATGCTTCTGGCCTTATATTTTATGCGCGGCTCTCAGAGGCTAAGAGCTCATTGAAGTGCCAGTTTCAAGATGTCAAGGGCAGGCAGCTGGGCTTGGGGGAAGTGCGGAGATATTTCTGCCAAGTCTTTGTTCCCCAGCCCATCTTGCAATCACCCAAACTGCTGTGACGACAGGAAAAGCCTTCGACATCCATTTCCCCTGCAACCTAAGAGCCTCGTTCAGGATCCGACCGCCTTGGGAGGCATTGCCACACGTAGAGTAAGGCCCTCCCAGCACACCGGGCCACACTTGCCCAGGTTGTATGCTCAGGACATTTTGATGTTGTCATCACATACGCATTTTGCAGTCACTGCATAGAATACGACATTTGTAATCTGTTCCCTTGGAAAACCTTGACAAATGTGTGTGCACTTTGGAGGAAGCTCATTTTGGGGTAATCATCTCCAGCGAAAACGAAGGTTGTATCCACAGGGGCCGAGGTGACCTGAATACGTTCCAGAGTAGGTCCGCAATAGCGACATGATCGTTACATGCCTATGTGTCATTGTAATGTGTAATTAACACAGAGTTCATGTTAAGCTCCTGAGTGAAAAGAGACTAAGGACTATTCATCTCTAAGATGCAGCTGTTTACCACAACCCTAGGATCCCAGTGCTCTTCCTTTCAGTGGGCGTGTGCCCGTGTGTTGTTCGTTTTTGCTGTTAATACTTTGGCCTTGAGGAATGAGGATTTTTCGGCTTATCCACTACTCACACCCCATGGGCCATCCCCCTCCCTCCCCCCCCCCCCCCCCCCCCCCCGCAACCCCAGGAAGAAATTGTTGTTTCATTTAATCCTGTCTTTAGGCCACTGGACTGTTTTTCCAGATAATTAATATTTCTCAAGTGGGGAGACTCACAACACAGGGCACACACAGGCCTTTCCCCGTGCAGGTCTTTCACTCTCTGTGGGCATCGACGTTGAAAGCACGGAGGTGTGTCACCCGAGAGCACTTCCCGTCATGCTCACACACACTGCTCACAGCACCTTCAGGTGCCTCCTGACCTTGAAGAAAGGCGACTGATTGTTAGTGGAAGTTTGATTCTTGGAACAGCTTACAAAAAGTAAGCTTATTTTTATTTTTCAAACCCAGAGTTCATTTTAGTCTGCATTATGATTTGTGCTAATGTACATTTTGAAGAATTTATAGAAAAAGATGTTTTTTACTCGTCTTCTTCTCTGATTGTTTGAAATTCACTGACAGGCTTGAACTAAACTACCATCTGGCAAGACATAGCTTCTGAACTCCCACTTAACTGTTCTCCACACTCCAGTCCTCTCTTCCTGCTCTTAGATGGATGTTCTACCACTTTCTGCTAATGGTGTTGTAGTGATACAAGCTCTGTGTGTCTGTTTTCACTCCTCGATCTTGCTATTCCCCATTTGGGCAATGATCATATTTCTCATTACATTTAATAATCTCTAGCTCCTGGTTTCAAAGGAAGTTTTCTAGTAAACTCCCAGAGCATCTTCTAACAAGATGTGATACACACTAGCCACGGCATCATAGCAGCTTCTCTTCAAATTCCAATGAGATGAGACAGAGGGAGACATAGAGTTTGATCCAATTAACTCTCTTTGGCAGCAGCAGCAGCAGCACGTTCTAGCAAGTGATCTTCAGCCTCTGTTGAGCAAGCTAGTAAACAACTCAGAAGCCAGGCTCCCATTTATAAATGGAGAGACAGAAGCAAAGTTTAATCACCCCTGTGTATTGGGATGGCAGAGCATCCAACACAGAGGAAAATCTTCAGTTTGTTTTCTTTTATGTCCTTGCTGAAATAGGGAAACCAATGCTGAATGTCCAAATATATGCATTCTGGAAATGATCAGAGCATTTATTTAACTGACAGGAATGTCCACTTGACAAAATTGATTGGAAATCTATGTCAAGTCTGATGGTATTAAGTTGTTAATTTTCACAAGGGAATTATTTCCACATTTTTAATGAAAACATTCAAAGAGTTTAAAAAATATAATCCTATCTAATAAAGAGGGAATGTGCAAATTGACCATCACTCCATCACAAAGATGGCTGCACTCACAGCAGAGGCCAAGTTCCATAGGAGCCTTAACAAATAATCAGCAGGGATCTGAGACTATAACCTCCTCCGCCCCCATGGGGCTTGACAGGGGACCTCATACTGCACCTACCACCCCAGTGCCAGGCCAGGGGACTGAGGCCATGCCCCCTGCCTGGTGGGGCTTGACAGGGGACCTCAAGGTATGTTTTCCGTTCTGGTGCTGGGCTAGGGGAACTTTGGCTGCTCCCCCAACCCCAGTGCCAGGCTGGGGGACCTCAGACTGCACCCCCCACCTGGTGGGGCTTGACAGGGGACCTGAGGCTATGCCCCCTCCCAGTGTTGGGCTGGGGGACCTGAGGCTGTATCCCCCTGCCTGGTGGGGCTTGACAGGGAACCTCAGGCCATGTCCCCCACCTGGCGGGGCTTTATTGAGGACCTCAAGGCATGTCCCCACCCTGGTCTGGGCTGGGGGACCTCAGGCCACATCCCCTACCCTGGTGCCAGGCCAGGAGACCTGAGTCTACACCCTATGCCTGGCAGGGCCTGACAGGGGTGGGACTGGCCAGGTCTGGATCTAGCCCAGTGGTGGGGGGGAGTGCAGCTGGGTCTGGGTCTCATGTGATTTTGAGGTGCATGTGGGTGGGTGGGGACTGGACTCTGGGTCCCATGGTGAGCCCCAGACTCTGGCAGGAGGAAAGTTTTCATATACATTTTACTAATTTTTTTCATCTCTGACACTTCTATTATAGAGAAAGGGCAAATAGCAATATTAAATTATTTCCTCTAATTAATCCCCTTTTAATGTGCACAAATTTCATGCACTGGGTCACTAGTGTAATAACAATAGAAAATAAAGTATTTTAAAAGTCACATATCATTGGCTAACTATGGTTACTATAAATTTTAACTCACTTACAAAATTTAGAAAATTAAATGATAGATGATAGTGGACTCTGGTTATCTATGGAAGCAGGTTTAGGGTGATAATACCCTTGGAAGAAAGAGCTAGAATTTACTTTGACATTATGTTTGCATAGCAAGCCCACTGTTTTTGACATTATGATTGCATAGCAAGTCCAGTTTGCATGATTATCAGAGATGACTTTGAAGCCGATGAAAAACAGGCCTCCTCTTAAAGTCTCATTTGCATAGCAAGCCCAGTAAAGATCATTACTTGACCATATGCTTGTTGAGGGCTTTGGGGCATTGTTAGAGACAGTGGAATGGCTGCAATTCAATTTTGCCACCACTGTAGATAAATTCTGTCCAAAATATATTTAGGATTTCTGTTTTAAGTTCAATTTGCTTAAAATATAGTGTTAAGATTATACATGTGAAGAATTCAAATGTTGCCAGTTTCATTCACCACTAATTCCTAGACTTGGAATGTTTTCCCTCTTTGCAGAAACAAGGTGTTTGAAAAAATAGTTGAGAATTGCAAATGTGCTGTGATTTCTTTCCTAAGACACAAGATGTTTACAGGATCTGTGATGTTTGCTCACTTTAAGTTTGGTTGCTTGAACAAGGCAAGGCTTTTCTAACTGTGTTAAAGAGACAGTAAAAATTATAGTATTTTTATATTTATATGAATGGCACCATTGGGGTGTCAAATTGATAGTAACGTTTATCAGGGAATAAGTTTAGATCTTGTCTCAGGTGGAATACTTATGTGGTTTGATTTGAGGTCAATCTGTCCCCCAAATCTCTTCATCTGGTTATATCCCTAAAATACCTCACATCTTTGGGTAAAATCATAAAATGAAAATGCAATTTCGAGAAGTGGCAGTGTCTACACTAATTTTGCAGATTCAGATTTATAAGGTTTGACTACATGTGACTATCCTGGCAACTACATCTACGTTTAACTTGATGGATCTAGCAATTAAGCTTTGTATAGGTAAGAATGACTTTCCTCCAGTACTTGTAATATGGTATTGAATGTATTCATTTAGTCAACCAATAATATTAATTAATCAATTATTACTCTCTATAAAAGTGGAAGATCTAAATATAAACACTAGAATATATTTGTGTTTTTTTAAACACTAAACATAAGCTGTTACAACTTTTATTGATCACTTCTCTTGATCTCTGAGTGAATATAATTACTCACCAAGAGCCTTCATTTTTAGAGTAAGAAACCTTCTGAGACATGTACATAGAAGATGGTGAGAGTAACTGAGAGGCTCAGGTCCTTGGGTTCCCACAGAGCTTATAGAGGAAGCAATGCAGAAAGGATGGGAATTAACCAGGAAAGAGGGACAGAACAACTTGTCAGGCATTTGCTATGACCTAGGTACTGTGTTCGGTGCGTTCTCTCATTATTATAATCTTTTTAATTTTTAAAAATTTTTATTATTTATTTCAGAGAGGAAAGGAGAGAGAGATAGAAACATCGATGATATGAGAGAATCATTGATCAGCTGCTTCCTGAACACCCCACACTGGGGATCTAGACTGCGACCTGGCCATGTGCCCTGACCAGTAATAGAACTATGACCTCCAGGTTCATAGGTCGATGCTCAAATACTGAGCCATACCAGCGGGGGTCTTTCATTATTTTGTTTATGATGGACTATATGTGATATGATGCATAAATTCTCTGAGGCTGTCATGTTTGAGATTATTTAGGTCTTTGGACATCTTTCTCAGGTTGAGATTCTCATATTATGACACTTTTCTTTGGGTTTCCATAAAAGCAAGACCTGAGACAAGGGCTTGGGTACAGGCAGTTTATTGAGCAGATGAGCCCAGGACAGACTTGAAGGAGTGAGAAGAGTGAAAGATAGAATGAGGATGTAGTATCAAGGGCATTGCTGTAGGCAACAGGGGCTCCATTCTGCTGAAACTTGATGAGGCATGCCCAGCTGCTACTGCTGGTAGGAGGCTGGATGTCCATTCAGTGGCTCCTGCACCCATTGTCTGAGGATCCTGGAGGGTGTAAGCTCTCCTGCTGTGTGTGTGCTGGGCTAAATGGACACCTGCAGCATCAGAGAAGACTCTGAGCAGAAAGAATGCAGATTATGTTTGAGGTGCAATGCAATGAGAGGGTTTAGTCTGAGCTTTCTTGTACTGTCTACTGTAGAGGTCCTAAAACCAGAGGGCCCTGTGATACAAGGTACCTAAGGGGTCTGCTATACTGGTTCACTCTGGTTCATTCATCACTCCTTTTGTCCATTTAGCCATCTATCTGTTCAACCAAATGCACTTGTTTAGCAGCCATTCTAACCCAGGTCATGCGCTAAGCCCCATGGACACAATGAGAAAGCAAAACATAATCCTTATCTTTAAGAAGCTCATTTTATTGAGGAAACAAGAGTTAATAAAAATTAACAAGAGTCAATAGAAGATTCTATAAGAACAACAACACACAGGGCCACTTAAATTAGTCTTGAAAGGGGTAAGGAACCTTCTTTTTTCTAGAGGAAGCAAAATTTAAGGTGGTTCGAAAAGCCTGGAAGGTATCGAATCAGACGTTACTGTGACTGGCCTTGTGGTGGCCAGTGAAAGCTAGCCAAGTAGGTTGAAATTCTGACAGTTTTACCTATTAAAATTTAGTCTTTAGCAATTTCTACCAAATGATTCATTAAGTGCTAGAATTAGTTTTCTGCCACGCTATGAATATTTGGCAGGGAAATTATTGGTTAAGATACCATTACTACTCTAGGGCCATCTTTTCTCAATTGCCATTTTATTTTATTTTTTGGATCTACACACATCTTTGCTGACAAAACAAAAATAATGTAAATAAAATCACCTGAGTTGTTGATTGTTGAACTGGTAGGCAACTTAGAAGTAAGTAAATGCCAAAGAGAAACCCTTCAAAGAGGCAGGGATTAATTAGGAGCTGCGAACTGTCTGTGATTACAAGGTGTAATAGGCTTCCTGCTGTGTGATTAGGTTTGCCAGAGTCGGGGCTCATACCAGAAACAGTGTGAGCTGCTGATGTCATGTTCCAGAATGCCCAGGTGTGCTCTCCATGGTGCAGTGTCACATGGAGCCTGCTTAGCGTTGCCGGCTGCTGAGAGCAGTTTCGGCTTGCCTGGGAGGCGTCACATTCTGCCTACTGTGGGGAATTCTTCCCAAATGGTCCTTGGTTGGCATCTTGCCCAGCTAAAATCAATGTAGTATAGTCCTTTTAATCTGGGCATGGGACCAGAATAGCAGGAGTATAATTCTCATGTGGCACAGAAAGATGGACGTGAGGGGGTTGCACAACATTATCTCTACAGTCACTTACAAATTCTGAAATGTCAGGATTATACTAAAGAGTGAACACTGGTGCTAATGATCTTCCCTCTTGCCTGCATATGGAGAGAAGATTCCCTGATATATATGGAGAAATTAATTCATAATTTGTATTACTGTAGATCGTATGTTCAAAAATGTATTATGTTTCCACAAGGTGCTAAGCACTCCTGTGAGCTGGCATATGGTGGTGAACAAGAAAGACACAGAAGCTCCATGAAGATTATGTTCTCATGGCGGAAGACATGAAAGAAACAATCAAATAAATTAGCAAGAAAATGACCAGATGATAAGTCCTACGTAGAGAAGTCAAACAGATGTGACGGGGAGTTAGTTCCATGTTGGATTTTCTAAAGACTGGGAGGTGTGGACAGTTGGACCTAATCAATGGAGTTACCGAATAGTGGGGGTTGGGGGTTGGGAGGATGAATGTCTGGGTGATGATGGATGAGCTGCATTGGTGACAATGATGTGACTATGATAGGAGAATCATCTGTGGGGAGAATTGAGTAATCAGCTGACTCGATGGGGGTAATCAACAGGCTACAAGAGCAAATGGACAAGCAAAAGATTCTTTAGGGTTAGAAGCACAAGCCTCTTCATGGCACCAAAGTCCTGTGATGTTGCCAGCAGGAAGGGAAGTTCCACTTGCTGGTAAGGGGTGGAGTGTTGTGCGGATTGGGACACAAGTTGCTGATGCTGACTCTCACTGGGATAACTGGGTGGCAGAACTGAGAGGTTCTCTAATTTCAGGAGTATGAACGCCCTTCACACGGTCTGTCATCATCCTTTCCTCCAGGGGTCTATTCTCATTGCACTTGCTGCATTTATGACTTCATCCCCGAGGAAGGATTCATGAGCCAAGAGATGCATGATTTTTCCACTCTCTGTATATACCTGCTATGAACTGCAGACTGGTAAGCCAATTTTCTGTCACCTTCCATGGTAGAGCAGAAAGCAAAACATGCATATTGTTATTTTGAAAGTATTTTATTGATATATGAAAGTTTTTGGGAGCATATTTCTGTCTAAAAGTCCTGTCTATTTTTTACCATTTTGTCTGAAATAAACAATCACTTCTATCCTATGTGCTTATTCTCTTTTTCTTTATTGTTTTACTTTGATATTCTGGGAGTTTACTTTTTACGTATTATACTGACTCTTTCTTTGATTGGATACTTGGCTCATTATTTTTCATTTTTTCATTAATACGTGAATTTAAGGTTGTGAATTTCATATAACTTCAGCTGTAATCCACTAGTTATGATAAATAATATATTTTTAAAATTGCTAGTTAATTATAAATATTTTTAAAATGTCTCTTTTGGCTTAATTTTTGAATCACAGATTATTTAATCCTTGTGCTTTAAGATATTTAAATGTATGGGATTTGGGGGTTATTTTGTTGCTGATATCTAGTCTTACTATAGCATTATGGTAAGAGAATGAGATCTGTATTATGCCAATGCTTTGGTGTTTGTTGAGTTTTGCTCAACAAAATTTGGTCAATTATTGTGAATGTTCCATGTGTAGTTAAAAAGAATATGTATTCTTTAATAATTTGTGCTGGATTGTATATGTACTTATTATAATACTCTTGTTAATTGTGATATTCAAATCTTCTATGTCCTCAATAATTTTTACAAACTTTATTTCTAAGTTCCTGAGAGAAGTATATCAAATTCTAGGAATGTGTAATTTTTCATTTCCTTTGGAATTTTTTTCCTCCCTATTTTTGTTTATGTATTTCAAACTATGTTGTGAGGTGCTTACAGGTTCAGGATTATGACATTTCTAGTAAATTTCTTTTATCATTATGAAATGTTCCTCCTTTTTCCCGTAATGCTTAAAATTTTTTTAAAAACCTTTGTTTTTTTCCTAATATTAAGAAAGCAACCTCTCTTTTAGGAAGTCTCTTGTTACAACATCTTTCTACATAACTTTAGTTTCTATTTTGGAGAACCTTAAGATTAGGTGTTTCTCTTGGTATTCCATATAGCTTGATTTTTATTTATTTTTTAAATATATTTTTTATTGATTTTTTTACACAGAGGAAGGGAGAGGGACAGAAAGTCAGAAACATCGATGAGAGAAACGTTGATCAGCTGCCTCCTGCACACCAACCCCCCTGGGGATGTGCCTACAACCAAGGCACATACCCCTGACCACAATTGACCCGGGACCCTTCAGTCTGCAGGCCAATGCTCCATCCAATGAACCAAACCAGTTTCGGCAAGCTTGAATATTTAATAAACTGAATAGTTTCAGTATTTTATTGTAATTACTTTGCTTGTATTGTTCTGCCATCTTAAATTGTTCTTTTTAGTTATCTCACTTATTTCTTACATTGCTTTTTCTTCTCTCATACAGCTAATACAGTTTTCTTTTTTCATACAATTAATATAGTTTTCTTTTCTTCTCCATTCTGAGTTTACAACCCTATTTATAATCTTTAAGAGCGTGTTCCTACTTTTTAAATATTCATTCTTAGGAAAATATAAATCTAATAAACTCTCTGGCAAACTCCTTGCCTTCTATATACTAATAAAAGGGTAATATGCTAATTAGACCAGGAGAACTTCCGGGAGACCTTTCAGACAAAGCCATGGTAGTGGGCCTGAGGCAGAGGTGGTTAGGGGCAATCAGGCCAGGAGGGCAGGGCAGTTGGGGGTGATCAGGCTGGTAGGGGGGCAGTTGGAGGCAAGCAGGCTGGCACTGAGGGGAGTTGAGGGTGATCAGGTCAGCAGCAGGGGGGCGATCAGGCCAGCGAGGGGGAAGTTGGGGGCAAGAAGGCCAGTGGGGGGAGCAGTCTGAGGAGAGCAAGCCAGCAGGCATAGTGGTTTGGGAAGATCAGGCAGGCAGGCAGGTGAGCAGTTAGGAACCAGCAGCCCTGGATTGTGAGAGGGATGCCCATTTTTATTGGGCCTAAACTGGCAGTCGGACATCTCTTGAGGGGTCCCAGATTGGAGAGGGTGCAGGCCAGGCTGAGGGATAACTCTCTCCCATGCACAAATTTCATGCACTGGGCCACTAGTTATATAATAAAAACATTATTAATATTCTAATGCTGGTTCCTTCATCCTATATTCAATGCTAATGTTTCTTAGTGATTTTAGTTCTATCCTATATAATAAAAGGGTAAAATGCAAATTGACCATAATGGTTGAACAACCAGAACAACCGCTTGACCAGTCACTATGAGGCGCACTGACCACCTCTTGGTCCCTTTCCCTGGCTGGCAGGCTCCCATTGCCTGATGGCAAGTGGGGAACTGAAAGTGAGTGGCAGGGATGTGGGTGACACCAGGCCAAGGCCCCCATCCTACCAATCACCCCTCACATAGAGGGTGACCCACAGCAGGGGCAGGGCCAGTGAGAGGGCAGGAATAGCCAACCTTTCCATTCCTTCCTCCCCCCTCTATCCCCCCTTCCACCACTGCTGCAGGCTTTGATCACCTGATGGTGGTGGTAGGGAAATGGGGGCGGGGGGCACAGGGCCGGTTGCCGGCAGCTGGGAAGATGGCCCTGATCACAGGCCTAGGGACCATACTATGCACCAGGTCTCTAGTTTTTGTATAAGCTTGACTTCTCTGAGAAGCAGAAGCCAAGGTAGGCTTAGATAGGCAAGAGATCAATTGTAGAAAATAAAAGATAAAGAGGGACAGAACAGGAATAGATAGGCAGAGCCTTCGGACCCCCATGCAAGATTGACAACTGTGAAGGGCGAGAAGAAAAGGATTTGATAAGAAGAAGCTTAGACTGCAAGGTGATTCTGGTAATGTTTTGATGAGGAGTTCCTGAGCAAAAGTTACCCATTAGAAGATTATATGTTGAGTGACAAAGAGCTGACTCTAGTACCCCGAGACTAGGTAGTCCTCAGAGTGAATGCAGTGTGAATCCAGAAGTTCAGTAGCTGGGGGTGTTGATTAATTAAGCTCTCTTCAACAGAATATCTTATAGGGAGATCTGCATGGCACACCTCTATAGGAATATTGGGCAAATGTTCTCAGAATTGGTAAATGTGCTAATTCTCTCTTCAGTTCTGTTTGATTAAATGTTTAATGTAACCATGAATGAGTTTCACAGTCAATTATTAAAATTTTTATTTTAGGGGTTATTTTAGTTTTTGTTTTCAAATCTGTCAAGTTTCCTTTTTTTCAGCATCTTTTCTTGTAGCTTCTATACCTTTTAAATCTCTTGTATTAGTTTAATTATGCTTATTTTATAATCCATCCTGTCTGCCTCTCACTTATCCTGGATCCTTCCCTAACATGTGTCATAACTTGTGAATGCATCTTCTGCTAGTATTGTTTTTCCTGAGGGAATCAACGGTAGATGATTTGCTGCTGCTTGATTCTCCAGAGATAGTTTGCCTCATGCCATACTTACTTTAATTCTCAGCCTGGAAATTCTTATATTACTAAGTATAGAAAATTCTTACAGTTCAAGTGCATCTCCAAATGCATCTTTAGGACAATCTTGGGTATTTGGCTTCTCATGTGATATTTCTTTTTCTTACTCATAAAACAAATTTCCCTATAATTTCATTGGAAGATGAATTGAGTTTCTTCTACTGAGGATGTAGATCTCTTAGGGTGCCAGGTTTATGCAAGTTCTAAGCTTCAATTTCTGCTTCACATAGGCCTAACTTCTTTTCTTCTGTCCCTGTGTGTGAATGACAATCAAATTTCCTAGCCATCAAGTCCTATTTCCAGGTCCAGCTATTTCCATACTTATACTAGGTCAGCTTTCACTCTTACTATTTTGATTTGTAGTTTCACCTTTCTTTCTTGCATTTTGGGAGATCTCTTACTTTCATATGACCTTGACCATAATTTAAAAAATGTTTTCATTTGACTTTTCTGAGTCTTGGTAGCATAAACAAGCTATTCATTCCTCTGAGTTGCTATCCCATACACTCTCTCTTTAACCTCCCTTATTTGCTTATTAGTCACAGGCTGAATTCAACAGAAGCAGACATTGAGGTAGATGTTGGGTTCCAAGTTATTTATCTGTGAAAGAAAGCAGAGAGCAAGATTGGACACAGGAAGAAGTAAAACTAATGTGGCCCTGATAAAGCCCCCACCAGCCTTTTAGGAAGGTCTGGGGTAAAATCTTGTCAGAGTGGCCTGTGTTGAGCCAACATGGCTGGGTCTCTCTATCCCTGCTCCCTTGCTCAGCCATCAGATGCAAACTTCCTTGGAAAGGGTATGGCCATATGAAGGGTAGTTCTCTGTCCCTCAAGTGGGTCCTGAAAGTGCTGACAGCTGGAGCTGCCTGCTGACCATACTTCCCCACAGCTGGACAGCACCTTCTTTCTTGAAGGTGTTCTGGAAAGAACAGCTTTCCGTCTACCAGAAACTCCCTGAATTTATAATATTTAGCTATTTCTCACTGTTTTCTTTTTCCTTTTGCAAAGAATGTAAGCTCTGTGTCAAAGCTGAGCCTGGCCTGGCAGAAACCAAGAGCTGGTGTGTGTGAGCAGAGGGAAATTAATTAAGATTAGTTGAGCAGGCCTAGACTGGGATGTGTCTTGAAAAATTCGGGGAGAGTTTGGATTGATTAGTCTACTGCTGTCATAACAAATGACCACATACTCAGTGGCTTACAGTAGCACAAATGTATAATCTCATGGTCCTGTAGGTCAGAAGTCTGGTTTCTTTGTTTTGAAATCAAGGCTAAAATCAAGGGGTTGGCTGGGCTGAGCTCTTCGCTGGAGGCCTTGGGGGAGAATCTGTTCCCTAGCTCCTTTAGATTGTTAGCAGAATTCAATTTCTTGTGGCCATAGGGCTGAAGTCTGTTTTCTTGCTGAGTGTAAGCTGATACCATCTCTTAGCTCCTTCAGGCCACCCGCATTCCTTGTCATTTTGACCTTCATCTTTGAACCAGTAACAGTACTAGTAGCTAGAGTCTTTCTTCTCTGTTTTCAAGAGCTCATGTGATTAGACTGGGCCTACTTGGGTAACCCAGGACAATCTCTCTATTCTAACATCTGTAGCCTTAATTATATGTGCCAAGTTTCTTATGTCATACTAGAGGCCCGATGCATGAAATTTGTGCAAGAGTAGGCCTTCCTTTTCCTCGCTGCTGGCACCAGCTTCCCTCTGGCACCTGGCTCCCAGGCTTCTCTCACAGCCCTGGCTTCGTTCAGAAGGTCATCTGGAAAGATGTCTTGAAGGATGTCTGGTCTAATTATCATATTACGCTTTTATTATTATAGATAATATGACATGTCACAGATATCTGATGTGGACAACTTTGGGAAACATTATGCTGCCTATCACTGGTGGGAAACAGAGCTTTCAGGAGAAGGTCCTGACTGGATACAAGTAGCATTTTAGGAAGATTTTTCAGCAGTCAGGTAGAGAATTAGTAAGTCTAGGGAGACAGTGAGAAAGGATGATGTTCTAATAGAACAAGAAGCCATGAGGGCAATGACAGTAAGAATCAGAAAAATGTAGACTTCAATTAAGGTATTCAGGAATATATGACCAGATTTGCTGACAGATGTATGGTGGGTTACATGAGATGCTGTGTTTGAAAGGTGGCGAGTTTGGTGTTGAACATTTGGACTCAGTATTCTCACCCTAGTGTGAAGCTGCATAACCCAGACCATCAAAGATTTACTATAATTTCTCTGACACAGAGACAAGATTACATGAACTAGGACACTATAGACATATATTGGTTTTCATTTTTAATGCTAAAAACAGTCATTCTAGAAGCTCAAAGGGGTGAACAATAAGATACTAATTACCTACTTATCAGATATTACATCTACTTATAAAATAATTATCTATTAGATAGAGAGTAGAATAAGTATGGAATATCCAAAATAAATCTCTAAATATTAAATTATGTACTTTTGACTCAAGAATATAGTTTACAATTCTGGGTAACATAAACATCTCCCACAGTGGTTTTTCCTGAGGTTGATATTAAAATAAGCTTGCATTCTCTCAGTATGAGTCGGTTAGTGACTGGGGAATTTCCTTTTGAAGTGTGTTGAAGGGAAATCACCTTAAATATCAAATTTTCAGGAGAATAACATACATACAGGTAATTAAGAAATGCTATATATTTTTTTCTCGTAATGTACAGATGGTAGAATCAAAGATGAGTCATTGAAGGGCTTAAGATGAGTCTGAGTAGGTATTACCTCAGTTGTCACTTGCTTTCACCAAAAATTCCTGGCAACCTGAAAATAAAAACAAAAACAAAACAACCAACAACATAGTACAAGTGATATCCCCAAACAGAAAGGTCATTTTTTTGTTTGTTTTTAGTACTGAATGCCCTAGAATATCTGGAGTGAGCTAGTTCTTGGCAGCTTGCATGACCAGCCATTCTTCTTTTAACACTGTGGGCCTTAACCTTCAGGACACTTAAGTTCTTCTTGTAGAAGGGATAGAGGGAAGCAATATGACATAGATAATGGATAGAAAAGGGGCAGGAAACATTGGGGGGGAGGGATGGATCAAGCAGAGTGTCTAACTATACAGGTATGGTGTACCATTCAATATGTAGTGGATTTGTTCTCTTTTCATTCACTGTGCTTCTTTTTCTCATCTGCAAATACCAATTTTTATCCCACCAATAGCTGAAAGCAGAATTACTTTTCAGGAGAGTGTATAGGGTAGGTTTTATGGTTCCTGAAATGAGACCACCAAGCAACCTTGCCAGCATTTTTGGGCAGAAATAGTTTGTTTTGTGACTGAGTTTGGGAAAGTGGGAGGAAAGAAATCAGGGGCATAGCTGGTTCTGCCAGGTGAGAGGTTCCAGAAAGAGCATGGGGGAAGGGGAAGAGGAGAAATGCATGGCTTGATAAAGACTGGGTGAATTCAGGAACACCACCCTCCTGGTACATGTATGCACAATGCCAGAACCTCTGTGCAGATGTGTGCTTTCCTGGGAGCTTTCTTCAAAATTCTAAGGGTGAAGGAGCAGGGGAGTCCAGATAGAGAGCTTAAAAATGCGAAGTAAGTGGAAAGCTAGGTGGCTCCTATCTGAAACCGGCTCCTAAAACATTCACTAGTAGGACAGGGTAAAGGATGAAATAGAAGAATGTCTTAAAAACATTTTCCCTTTTCCTGAGAGCATCAAAATAAAGAGACAGTGAGGCTTCAAGCAGTGGGGAGAAGGAATATTACATATTGAACATTAGAGTCTGAAAGACTTTAGAAGGATATGAGCCTTATTTGCATATATTTTGGAAATGTGTCAAGGAGGCTGAATGCATCGCTATATGCAAAACTTCAACCAAAATAGGTTACCGAGTGAAGGAAGTATTAAGGGAGCTGGCTTGCCTGTTGACATTTATTTAACTCTTTTAGAAGAAAGTACACATTGGCAAGAGCTTTTGGGGATGCAGTGTATCTGATTTCCAACTAAAAAGGCAACGGATTCAAGCTGAGGAATATTCTTGGATTGAACTTTTGTAGTGCCTGAATTTAGCCAGCTGGAGAAATGCTTTTTTCAAGTGTAAAATTATTTAAGCTTTCCAAAGAAAAGCTTTTCATTTTGGTTTTAAATCAGAACTTTACTGTAAAGTTGTTCTTCTATGAATTTGCCAAAGTAACTTCCATTTTCAGCACTTTATGTGGGTGGAAGGGGTGAGCTTGTCCCTGGTACTTAGCAAATGGTGCTACTTTCTTAGCAAGTAGTAAGGGAACTTTTGACAAAGATGTGAATGACAGTGCCCTAGATCTATATAAATCATTAGGACTAGAGCTCAAAAACTTAATGCTGAGTAAAAAACCAAGTGGCAGAAGGATATGTACAATATGTTATTTCTGGATACATATATAAGTATGAAAATTTTGAAAAATTATGTATATTGTGCTACGGGTTGCCTGGTGTTGGGGAGTTGCCTGTAGGGTGGAGAATAAAGAGGGAAGATGAGAAATGAGGTTAGTGGTTGTCAAGGAGAACTTTATTCCTTCCTTTCTTCTCCCTTCCACTTCCCTTCTTTTCTTAAGATAATGCAAGCATAAGTTGCTTGTGTAGTTTTATTTAATATTATCCATACAGAAAAATATATTAGAGCAATTAATTCAATATTAAAAGTTATTAATTCTGAGGGTGGATTGTAGGAATATAGGTGATGTTTTTTTTCTTCTGTGTTTTAAGGGAAAAGATTATTTACTGAACATTAAGATATTTGAATATTTGTTTGAATATATGTTTTGAATAGTTGTTTCACAAAGCAAGTCAATTATGTGAAAAGTCAATCAAGCCAGTTGGTTAATATTTTTAAAAACAAAAAATGTGAAACTGTGAATTTAAAACAAATTAATTTGTGTCAAATCTTATAAAAATTCTTTGAGCCAAATTGTGGAGAAAACCAGTCTGTAACATTGGGTCAGCCTGAAGTATGTGTATCATAAACCTGATGAACACACTCTTCTGTGTGTCTGTGTTTTCTATTAAATGAGGGGCTAGAGAAGTGAGTGTGGGAATGTGACCCACCCACTGAGGCTTTGATCTGTGAACATCAACGTCAGCATTATAGGAACAGATACTTCATTTTGGTTAAAAGGCAGCTTTTGTCTGGCAAGTTTCCCTCTAGCAATATATAGACTAAAGCAAAACTAGTAATAGGCTGCTTATTGCTCAGAACTGTCCTAGTTCTTATAAATGCAGGTATGTAAGTGAAGCCACATCAGGAGGATTCTCATTTGCACACTCTTCTTTCTGCCAGGGCTGCTCCCATGAAATCTCAATGCTTCAAATGAAAATAGGCTCACCTTTGTAAATTATCTTGGAGACCTCTCCTAATCTATCATCCTCTTCCCTTAACTGGCCATTTACTTTCAGTAATTTACATTGGCTAGAGAAATGGGGAGTTAGGGATGAGAAAACAGACATTCCAAAGAAGCGGGAGGAACGAACAGGTTCTGATGAGAAAATTCTCTTCCATGCTTCAGTGTTTGCTGCTGGCTACATTAGCCTCAAGTGGGTTTTGCACTGGTGACCTTGAGTCCCTCCTTTGCTGTAAAAGTCCAGCAGATATTCTGCTGAATGGAGCAGAAATAGAGCTCCTGGTGGCAAGTAGCAACAAGCTGAATAAATCATGCCTTCAGAGCCTGACCTGATTTTTTTTCAGTAGAATTTTGTGATCCCCCAATGGAAAGTCCCTGAAGACAATTAGAGGCTCTGTAATGCAGGTACATCTTATACTAAATAGGACTTCTTTGGCAAAAATAAATATGAGCTTTTATTGATAAGCTGATGGTTGCACAGGAATACTAGACCATATTGACTTTAATAAAACATTAAGTGGTTTAATTAAATCATTAATTCCACCCTCAGTTCCATTTTTCAAAAGACAGTCAATGTAAAAATAAAATGGTTTCTTTTTTTAGCTGCTGCTCTTTCCTCTATAATTCATTAAGATGAGTCTATAGATTGACTTATTGCTGTTCTGCCATAAAGCACTTGCTGCCATTTCAAGAACATAGCACTTTAAGCAGAATACAAGGAGGTATTGATCTTATGGTGACATCTTCCTTCATTTTTCATAAAAGGGTTGTGTTTTTTTTTTTTACAAAATTCTATAAAGTGTGTATAAATTCAGAGATTTAAGTCAACATTATTAGAATACTACTAAAATAATTGTTACATGGTTCCTCTGAACTATGGGGAAAACTTATGAAAGTTATCTGAGCCATTTTAAATGCATATAAAGATAGTCATCATATAATTTAAAATTTTTATTTTTATTTTTTTGAAAGTAATGTACAGAGTTAACTTTTAAAATCAGTAATGTCAGAAGACTTATAAAGGAAATTAATGATCTTCTGTCTCAACAGAGGTGCCCCCAAAAATGTATACACACTTTAACAGCAGATAGCTCAACTTTGAAAATGAAATGAAGTATATTTTAATACATTTTTAAAGATAGATTAACTCAGGGATTCCTGTTTTGACACTTTGGATGGGCAGTATAAGCCCAGGTAGGTGAGGTGACAGTAGAGAAAAAGGGGAGTGAGGCAAAGAAAGCTACGAAGCAATGCTGTGAAATGCATTACTTATGCACAGAAGGCAGCTTGGTGTGGAGCCTGGGACGCTGGGACCTCTGTGGGGTGAGGAGAGCATCTGGACAGAGTTTGGCCTGGCATGACGTCTCTGAATCTGAGCAGGAGGAGATGGTCATCTTCAGGGGGTGTCACTGCAGGACCCTGGAGCCCTCAGGGTGCAGAGGGTGGTGACCTGATATGGGGCATTGGCACCTGAGTTGAGTAAGGAAGGTTTCTGTGTAGTGATAGATGTTGGATTAGTTTCCTAGTGCTGCTACCAAACGACCACAAACTTGGTGGCTTACAACAGAAATGAATTTCCTCACAGTTCTGGAGGCCAGAAGTCTAAAATCAGTTTCACTGGGCTGCAGTCAAGATGTTGCAGGGCTACGTTCCTTCTGCAAGCTATAGAGGAGAATTTATTTTCTTGCTTTTTGCAGCTTCTAAAAGCTGCCAGTATTCCTGGGCGTGTGGTCCTCTGTCACCCTGGCCTCTGCTTCCATTGTCATCTCTCATGCTCCGATTCTGCCCTCCTGCCTTTCTCTCATAAGGACCTTCAGGATTACACTGATCCGCCTGGAGAATCCATGCTAACTCCCCCATCTCAAGATAGTTTAAACTTAATTATATCTACATGGCAATACTATTACCTTCAACCAAAAGGAATACAAAGCTTCTTAGGGAAATGACTGATTCCAGAATGGGGCAGGGAAAGTACAATATGAATGTGGACCATCTTGTTGCATCAGAAAGTTAATAAGTGCCCAAGGAATGATGTGGGCAACATCAGCTGGACACAGGGTCAGTTTGAAGGAACTTCCACTGATCAGATCTGAGGCAATCTGAACATCAAGCTTAGTCATGAGACTATGGGTTATAACTCATTGATTAAAATCAGAAACCAGGAGATATAAATAAATAAGTGAATAAATAAAAATAATTAGTGAGGGATGGGTTATCCATGTAGTTTAAAAGTGTCTCTCCACAAACTACCTGTTTAATTAGTAGAGATAAAGAATAAGGTTGCAATGGAGAAATCTGGCAGATTACCACCTTGCTCAAAGTGATCAAAGTGAATGTTAGTCATAATGGTGCAGAAATTTTTTGCCATTTGATGATTATAAGAATAATATCAAAGTAACCAAAATTGAGTGTAATACTACAAAATAACTGACCTATAATCTTCAAAATGCCCAGATTACAAGTCAGGAACTGTTGCAGAAGGAAGAAGACTAAAGAGATGTGGCAACTAAATGCAACCCAGGATTCTGAAGTGGATCCTATTAAAGGGCATTATTGGAACAACTGCTGTAATTCAAATGGGGTCTGAGGTCGAGCTGGTAGCAGCGTATCAGTGTTAACCTCCTGATTTTGATGGCTGTTTTGTGGTTGTGTAGCGAATGTCCTTGCTTGTAGGAAAACCATGTGACTGTATTAGAGTGTGATGATGCATCATGGCAGTGACTTATTCTCAAGAGATTCAGGAATAAATTTCTTTGCACAATACTTGTTAAATTTTTGTAAATTTCAGTTTGTTTTAAAAAGTTAACATTGCTCCCCTGACTTTTGCCAAGCAGCTCATAGCATTGCTTCTGGATTGGTTGTTAGTCTTCTGTGGGGCAAGGGAATGTGGAAGAAGGCTGATTTAAAGTGTAAATAAAGGGATAAAAACTTTTGGGGGATATTATGCCACTGAATCCTACTCATCCCAAGAGCTGTCTCCAAGATTTATGATTTTCCAGTCAAAGTACATTCCTATCTCATTTTAGCTCCTATCTCCCCTCGCCATGGCAACTACAGGTCACTGATTTGCTTTCTGACATTTTATCCCCAGTGCCTGGCACATGGAGGCTTAATAACCTTTTAAAGAATTAATTAATGGTGTCCTCGGGAAACGAAGTAAGCAATGTAGTCTTGGAAAATAAATTAGTTCAACCTTCATTTACCATTCTCCGTTAGTATGAGAACTAAGCATCAAAGAATTTTTGTTTATTTTGCTTTCTGTGTTGTTACTTTGAAATGGATATTTCTACATGTGGCCCCCCCAGCCGCACATGTTTTCATGAACAGCCTCGTGTAATTAGCTTCCTGAAGCATTGCTATGTGGCAGGTGCCTGTAGGCTCTTACGCTTACCTGCTTGAGAGAGTTATTTATCATCCCGCAGGAATTTATGGAAGAGGTGCTTCTCCAGCTTCTATTCAATGTGTGACTATATTAAGCAACTTTTCCCCTCAGTTCTCCGTGAGAAGAAAATGTAATCAGACAGAATCTCACTTGCGATGAAAACCTCCTTCATGATAAACCCAAAATTCAAATCCTCATGACAAACATTAACATGCTAATAAAAGCTAACCGGTACTGATCATTATGCCAACGCTACAAAGAAATTTATTTGTGCAGTATTTTAGTACTATCCAAAATGGCCTAGAAGATACAGACCATTTTTGTGTATGTTTTATAACTGAAAAGACATTTAATAATGTGGCTTTTTTCAATAGATGGAGTTACACATATGTTGATATATATGCGATTTGATATGTATGCTATTTTGTTGTATTGACAACAAGCTTCAAAACTTCATATGTGAAATTTGCTGAAGGTGTTAACATCATAGGATTCTTTACCCTTAAAAATGTCCAATTTCAGGCCAAAAAAAAAAAAAAGAGTATTTGCAGGAAGTTTTAATTCATTACTTTATTTTGAAGAAAAAGTTATCAAATACTTTGGTGAACATGCTCCATCTCAAGATACTTGCAAACGCTGGTTTAAACACTTTAAAAGTGGTGACTTTGATGTGAAAGACAAAGAATGTCTAGGTCAGTGGTCGGCAAACTGCAGCTCGTGAGTCACATGTGGCTCTTTGGCCCCTTGAGTATGGCTCTTACATAAAATACCACAGCCTGGAAGAGTCTATTTTAAAGTGAAAAATTGGGTCTCTGAATGGTTTGCCTCAAAACAGGAAAAGCTCTATTGGATGGTATCCACAAGTGACCTGAAAGAAGGGAGAAATATGTAGCTAGCGATGGACATTACTTTGAATAAAGCACTTTTGATGTTTCTCTTGAAATTATCTCGTTTTCTTTAATTTTAAAATCCACTTATTAACCTGTACACCTAGTATTAGACTAAGCTTCTTGAAAAGGCTCCCAAATCTTCATACAAAACTGAGCTGCCAAGGAGCTGCTGCCCTTGACACCAGCAGAGAGTTGCCTGCTCTGCCCTCCCCTGTATCAACTTGGGAAGTAAAATAGCAATATAAATGCTACTGGTCTGTTCTTATCTCATGTACGCAGTTCCAAACTCAGGTCTCCTACTTGTGCATCTGACTGACAGAACCAAAAAACTGTCATCTGAACCGAAGCTGTTTTCTTTGATATTTTTATCCTCTATTCATGGGAGAAAATTCAGAAGGGCATTGGAATAGAGGTAGAGCAAGCTAATCCTCACTATGTCACAGCAGGAGGCACGGTGTTTGGGATTGGGTTTATGTGGATGTGTGCTGACAGCAAGATTACAAATGCTGGCTCAGTGGATAGATCATCAGCCTGTGGACTGAAAGGTCCCAGGTTCGATTCTGGTCAAGGGCATGTATCTTGGTTGCGGGCACATCCCCAGTAGGAGGTGTGCAGGAGACAGCTGATTGATGTTTCTCTCTCATTGATGTTTCTTCCTCTCTATCCCTCTCCCTTCCTCTCTGTGAAAAAATCAATTAAAAATATATATTTTAAAAGATTACAAATACATCCTGGAGTATGCCTCACTTTAGTTTCTTCCTCTGAATTTGCACAATCCTTACACTGATTATCTTAGTGCATCTGTCTGAATGAGGTCTAGTCCCATGATTCTTTGAGCCCCTTTTCTCTTGTTCTTTTAAAAGTTATACTCATTCCAGCATGAACAATTTCTTTTACAACTCTCATTTAATTTTGTAGGATCACAGACTTCCCAGTTTCTTAGTCAGCTGGAAAAGTGGAGCCTTCCTTATCTCATCTTCTTAGTGGTTCTATGTCAGAGCTCGTCTCCTGCCAAGAGGAGACTCATGTCTCCATTGCTGTTTTGGTTAAAATCTATCTATAAATATATAGATTTCAGAAAAGAAGGGAGAGGGAGAGAGAGAAACATCAATGATGAGAATCATTGATTATCTGCCTCCTACACACCCTACTGGGGATCAGCATAATGTGGAAGCTAAAGCTCTGCACTGTTCAATAGAAATATATTGTGAGCTACATATGTAATTAAAATGTTTCTGGTAACTACATTAGAAAACTAAAAAAAGTAGTAAAATTATTTAAGTGCTGGTGAGGTTGCAGAGAAAAAGGAACCCTTGTGCACTGCTGATGGGAATGCAGACTGGTGCAGCCACTGTGGAGAACAGTATGGCATTTCCTAAAAAAAATTAAAGATGGATCTCCCATTTGGCCCAGTGATTCCACTTCTAGAACTATATCCCAAGAAACTAGAAAACAACAATAAGAAAGGATATATTCACACCTATGTTCTTAGGAGCATAATTTATCATAGCTAAGATTTAAAAATTATTTTAATTAGACTAATAACTTCAAAAGATTATCATTTGAACATGTAACAAATATAAGGAATCATTGATGAAATTGTTTACATTTTTGGTACTAAGTCTTCTAAATCTAGTATTCACATTTTAAGTGTGTTCAATAGCCACTTGTGGCTAGAGGGTGTCTATTGGACAGTGCTGCTCTAACTAGAGAGAGTACAACTTACTTTGGTTCAGAATGTGATGGTCTTGTGTCTTTAGGTACTTATTATTTTCCTTCACTGTAACTCAAAGGTCCATGGAAGGGGAATTAATGTGTAAACATCACTTCTTTCTGTGATGTGACATGTAGCAGGAAGCTGGCTGGCACCACCATGGAATTTTCAGCCTCTTTAAACATGTATAGCTGAAGGGCTCTGGCTGAGGATAACTTCGTGACTGATATAGGTTAGCCTAGGCTCCTTAGTACTAATCACTTGGGGATCTTATGTCTTTCAGAGACATTCTGAGTTGGATTATATTTTGACATGGAAACTATAACAAGGAAAGTACATTTTCCCCATTATGCTTATAGTACTGGGATGGTAAACTTTCAGATCATTGGAGCAGTGGGCCTGTTTTGCTCTTTCTTTCTAGCCAGTGTAGTAATTCCTGATCATTTGCTCCTCCTTCATGGAGCAGGTCAGTGTTCTCTAGAACTAGACATTTATTACTTACCACGTTTTCCAGATGTGCTGCCTGAACTTGTATCTCCTGCCTTTTATGCCCTATGCAAGGACAGTTTGTCACTGGGGCCAGTTGACTCTACCCTACCCTAAATTCAGAGTGTTTTCTTGATCTCATTCCTTGGTGTCATTATGAAATGCTCCTACTGTGTTGGTCAGTGGCCTTTGAATTTTCGGGAACCTTGAATGACGTCATGCAGCCATTCCCATAGCAGAGCTGCTGCTTCAGGTGACCAAGTAATCATGCCATTGGGGATTCATCTTTCTTTAGACACATCAAGAACTCACCACCTCAGTGACTGAGCTCTCCGTTGGCCAAGGTTCCACTTATGGTTCTTTGTCAATAAACTGCTTCAGTTGTTAAAGAATGGGAGGAATCCTAATGCATTTCTCAGGTTACCATCTTTTCTTTTTTTCTGTTTTCTACATTAAATTGGAGTTTCTTCATAAACCATTGCATTTTCTAAGCAAATCTCTGCTGCTTAGACTAGTGCTTCTATGTTATTATAGGATCTGGTGTCTCTAATTTCATTATTCAGAGGTAACCTCTGGATTTTTCAGCTTCCAACAGATTTTAATTTATTTTTATTTTGAAAATGAGGATTTAAAAACTTACTCTTTTTAGTCTTTTTTTTCTTTTATGGAAGATGTAAACTTCCAAGGTAGTGGTTACTTTGAGCCTTTATCCTCCTGTTCTAACATAGTCACCTGTAAATTGCCAGACATTTCTTTCTGTGTCATGTTAGTGATCATGTGGTAGGACTTAGCTTTTAGATAGAGTCTTCTTCCTCTTTACTGTCAGGGCTGGGTATTCACTTCTCTTTCTCTTTTTTTTATCATCATTTTTCTTTACCATCTCAATAAGTCACATTTTTTATGTCTCTGCTTCAGTACAAAGCAAGTACTTTACGATATGACAAAAGAATGTACTGAATGTCCTCTGCATGTGACACAATTGACCTATGATTTTAGGCCTTGTGCTTGGAGTTATTTTTATAATGGCAGAGAACTTTTAAAAACACAACACGGTCTTTTGAGAAATTGTCTGTGTTAAGAGTGCAACTTATGGCATTGGAAGAGAACAAAGCTAATTCAAACATGAAGGTACTTAACCTATTAAAACATCTATTCACCTTGCAAGTAACTACCTGAGCCAAGAGCTTTCAGGTTAAATAAAAAATTATTTAGACACAATGCTTTGTTATTCTAACACTGTGTTATGACATTATACTTACCAGTGGAAAACTATAGGTGCGGTGGGGAATCAGAATCCATTAGCACCCAGTTCTATCTACTCTCTTAAAATGTTCAGCCTACCAAGAGGTATAGGGATTAGGTAGTGCAAAGAAAATGTCATGCAAATTTATCACATTTTATTTCTAAACTATTATAATTAGTTTAAAATACTGATGAAAATTATGTCATCACAAATTTGAGCAGTGGTACTTTAATAATGGCTAGTCAGTTGGTGTACTGTAGGATGTCACCCCACCCAGCAAAATGTGTGAAGCTTCAATGTTAGAACAATGCTTACTTTTTTAACAAAGAATTTATTATAATTAATTTGATCATGCCTTCCTTTCTAGTTTACCTCAGCAGTGGTATGAAGCTCAGGCGCCCAGGTATCTATAGTAATAATCTTGTCTCTGTAAGGGGCTCAGGGCCTATCTCTTTAGGGGGGCTCAATATGTTTGCCAATTTGACTCAATCTCCCTTGGCTCTTTGTGCCTCCACAGCTCCTGCTGCATGAATAGCAAACTCTTCTATATCTGCAACCTCTTTTTTTTTGTTCACTTGTTTTCCACCTTCTGACAAAAATCCAGCTATTCCCAAAGAGTCTTCTTCTCACCTTCTGGGTCTCAGTTTAATAGAGAGCCCTTTTCTGCCCATCCTATCTGACTAACATGATCACTTTCTTCTCTCTCAGAATAAGCTGTTTATTTTCTTTGTTGCATTCATCACTTTTTGTACTTATTTCATTCATTGATTTTCTGCATTGCTAGTTTAATGCTAGACTCCTCCACTAGAAGGTCAGCTCCGCAGTGAGGACAGCGACTTGTGCATTGGGCAACTGTTCTCCAGGGCCTGACATATACTGAGAATTGAATGAATGACCACAGGAACTAAAGATTTCAGTACATCTTAAAACTGATTTTATCTTTTGACTAAATATATGGATGCTGTTCTCATAATGTTTTCCCTGATCAATTGATTAGTTATCAATTAGATGAAAGCCTATTGCTGTTTTAACCAATGTTCATGAGAAAGATAATTCCATGAAGGTTTTTCAGAAGCCACATTTATTTTACTTGATACCTGAAGCATGGAAACTTTGTAGCAGGACATGACGGAGTAATGATATTATTTGACATGGCATGTTTGTTAATTCTCAGTAAGAACTTGAACATTTTACCTCTCAAGACAATACAAAGAAAGAGAGTTACAGGCCAGTATCCCTCATGAACATAGACGACAAAATCCTCAACAAAATTCTAGCAAATTGAATCCAGCATTACATTAGAAAGATCATATACCATGACCAAATGGGATTTATTCCGGGGATGCAAGGATGATACAAAATCTGCAAATAAATAAATGTGATATACCATATAAGCAAACTTAGAGATAAAAATCACATAATTGTATTCATGATGCTGAAAAAGAAATTTGACAAAATCCAACACCCCTTCTTGATAAAAACCCTCAGCAAGGTGGGAATAGAAGGATCATTCCTCAACACAATAAAAGCCATATATGACAAACCCACACCTAACATCACATTCAATGGGCAAAAAACTAAAACCATTTCCACTAAGAATAGGAACAAGACAGGGATGCCCATTCTCACCATTCCTGTCTGATATAGTACTGGAAGAATTAGCCATAGCAATTAGACAAGTAGAAGAAATAAAAGGCATCCAAATTGGAAAAGAAGAAGTAAAGCTGTCCCTATTTGAAGATGACATGATATTGTACATAAAAAAAACCTAAAGGCTCTATCAAAAAATTATTAGACTTAAAAATGAATTCGGCCATGTAGCAGGATACAAAATTAATGCCAAGAAAGCGTGAATGCACACTTTAGCACCTATAACTGCTTCAGCTGAACGGTGCATACATGATTCCAAACTGCTTCTGCATTTTAAATCGGGTTTAAGTGGTTCCTGAAGTAAAAGCACCACAGTCATGGACAGAAGAACAGATGCTGTAGGAGAACAGAGGAACCTCCAGGTTTTTTGTGTGTTTTTGTTTGTTTGTTCACTTGGTGAATTTTTTTCTAAAGGTGAAAATTTTATTTTAAAAAGAATACTACATAATTTTCACTTTTATTTCAAATATAATTTTTGACCAGGCAGTTAATTAGTAAATAATCTCTCCATAAGAATAATGCACAAAATTTAGATGCCATCTCATTTTTTCAACATCCAAGCCATGTTTTACTTACAGTAAAACTTGTGGCACTTCATGCAAATTATGCAGTTCAGATCAAAGCCATTTTCTTAGTTTAGGGCCTGTGACTTGATTTCTCGTCATCTCTCTTGTGGTTTTTAAAAATTATTATTGTTTAAAGTCTTACAAATAGTGGTACATATGTCTCCTTCTTTTCCAATTGACCTTCCCCAGCCTCCCCTACTCCCTGGCACATGCCCTCACTTCCCTCCCAGTGTCTTGCATCCATTGGTTATGCTTATATGCATGCATACAAGTCCTTCAGTTGATTTTTTACCCACTCCCCAGTGCTCCCCAGCCTTCCCACTGTAATTTGACAGTCTGTTTGATGCTTCTCTACCTCTGTATCTATTTTTGTTCATCAGTTTATATTGTTTTTTATTATGAATAAATGAGTGAGATCATGTGGTATTTTTCTTTCAACTGACTGGCTTATTTCACTTAGCATAATACTCTCCAGTTCCATCCATGCTGTTGCAAATGGTAAGAATTCCTTCTTTTTTATAGCAGCATAGTATTCCATTGTGTAGATATACCACAGTTTCCTAATCTACTCATCTGCTGATGAGCATTTAGGCTATTTCTTAACTATTGTAAATTGTGCTACTATGAACATAGGAGTGCATATATTCTTTCTGATTGGTGTTTCTAGTTTCTTTGGATATATTCCTAGAAGTGGGATGACTGGGTCAAATGGGAGTTCCATTTTTAGTTTTTTGAGAAAACTCCATACTGTTTTCCACAGTGGCTGCACCAGTCTGCATTCCCACTAGCAGTGAAGGAAGGTTTTTTCCCTCCGATCCTCACCAGGACTTGTCATTTGTTGATCTGTTGATGATAGCCATTCTGACAGGTGTGAGGTGGTGCCTCATTGTTGTTTTGATTTGCATCTCTCGGATGATTAGTGACTTTGAGCATGTTTTCATGTGTCTCTTGGCTTTCTGAATGTCCTCTTTTGAAAAGTGTCTATTTAGGTCCTTCCTCCATTTTTTTTTTTTTACTGGATTGTTTATCTTCCTTTTGTTAAGTTGAATGAGTTCCCTGCAAATGTTGGAGATTAAACCCTTACTGGAGATAAAATTGGCAAATATGTTCTCTCCTGCAGTGAACTTTCCTGCTGTTTTGCTGATGGTTTCTTTTGTGTGCAGAGGCTTTTTTTTAAATATAGTCCCATTTGTTTTTCTCTTTCGTTTCCATTATCCTAGGAGCTGTATCATTAAATATGTTGCTATGACAAATGTCTGCCAATTACCTGTCTATGGCTTTTTCTAAGATTTTTATGGTTTTCCATAATATGTTTAAGTCCTTTATCCATTTTGAATTTATTTTTGTGTATGGTGTAAATTGGTGATCTAATTTCATTTTTTTCAAGTATCTGTCCAGTTTTTTTCAACACCATTTATTGAAGAGAGTCTCTTGACTCTGTTGTATGTTCTTGCCTCCTTTGTCAAATATTGAGCATGGTGGTTTGGGTCGACGTCTGGGTTCTCTATTCTATTCCATTGATCTATATGTCTGTTCTTATGCCAGTACCAGGGTGTTTTGAGAACAGTAGCTTTGTAATACAGCTTGAAATCTGGTATTGAGATCCCACCTACTTTGTTCTTCTTTTTCAGGATTGCTGCAGCTATTTGGGGTCTTTCTTTATTCCAGATGAATTTTGGGAGAGTTCTTCCTAGGCCTGTGAAGCATGCTGTTGGTATTTTAATGGGGAGTGTATTGAATCTATAGATTGCTTTGGGTAGTATGGACATTTTGATGATGTTGATTCTACCAATTCATGAACATGGTATGTTCTTCCATCTGTTTATGTCTTCCTCTATCACTTATTTTTAGCATTCTGAAATTATCTGAGTACAGGTCTTTTATCTCCTTGGTTAAGTTTATTCCTAGGTATCTTAATTTTTTTGGTGCAATGGTAAATGGGATTGCTTTTTTAGTCAAGTTCACTATTGGTATAAAGAAATGCCATAGATTTCTTGGCATTAATTTTGTATCCTGCTACATGGCCGAATTCATTTTTAAGTCTAATAATTTTTTGATAGAGCCTTTAGGTTTTTTTTATGTACAATATCATGTCATCTTCAAATAGGGACAGCTTTACTTCTTCTTTTCCAATTTGGATGCCTTTTATTTCTTCTACTTGTCTAATTGCAATGGCTAATTCTTCCAGTACTATATCAGACAGGAATGGTGAGAATGGGCATCCCTGTCTTGTTCCTATTCTTAGTGGAGATGGTTTTAGTGTTTTGCCCATTGAATGTGATGTTAGGTGTGGTTTTGTCATATATGGCTTTTATTGTGTTGAGGAATGATCCTTCTATTCCCACCTTGCTGAGGGTTTTTATCAAGAAGAGGTGTTGGATTTTGTCAAATTTCTTTTTCAGCATCATGAATACAATTATGTGATTTTTATCTCTAAGTTTGCTTATATGGTATATCACATTTATTTATTTGCAGATTTTGTATCATCCTTGCATCCCCGGAATAAATCCCATTTGGTCATGGTATATGATCTTTCTAATGTAATGCTGGATTCAATTTGCTAGAATTTTGTTGAGGATTTTGTCGTCTATGTTCATGAGGGATACTGGCCTGTAACTCTCTTTCTTTGTATTGTCTTTATCTGGTTTTGGGATTAGGGTAATGCTGGCTTCATTGAAAGATCTTGCAAGTGCTCCTTCCTCTTGAATTTTTTGGAATAGTCTGAGGAGGATAGGTTTTATTTCTTCTTTGAATGTTTGATAAAACTCCCCTGTGAAGCCATCTGGTCTGGGGCTTTTGTTTGTTGGAAGTTTATTGATTACTGCTTCAATTTCCTCCATAGTTATTGGCCTATTCAGATTTTTTTATTTCTCCTGGTTGAGTTTTGAAAAGTCGTATTTTGTTAGGAATATGTCCATTTCTTCTAGGTTGACTAGTTTGTTGGAGTAGAAAGTTGCTCATGATATATATATATATTACAATTCTTCATATTTCTGTGGGGTCTGTTGTTATTTTACCTCTTTTGTTTCTGATTTTGTTTATTTGGGTCCTCTCTCTGCTTGGTGAGCCCGGCTAAAGGGAACCTCCAGTTTTTAATGATACTTCTGTGGAAGGGAAACCTCCAGTATCACTGTTGCAATCAAGGACCATTGTGTTCAGTTAAAACCCTGTCATGCAATAAAAAAAAGAACTACTAGCAAAGATTAAAAAAATATAATCAAAACACAAACACACTCCTTTCAGAAGATCAACAATATGTTCTCATGAAATAAGGAAAAAAAAACCCTGAAAATATCATCATCAGGATATTTTCATGGAAATCTATAATTAACTAATTCACAGTAAATATAATATTGCTGAAAGAACTAGGACTATATATAACTCTATTGGTCCAATTATTATTAAATTTCATAGGTAATTAACATTCCAAAGGAAGATGAGAGAAACTAGAAAAGTCCATATGAAAATAGAACAAAATGACTGGATCATATTACTTTATGTTGGCACAAGAAATAGAATAACATTTCCCCCAAAAAATATTTTAATTTATCTTACAGCATAGAAAAATACAGTATGATCATTTAAAAAGAAAGTCATAATTACAGTGACTACAATTGAACAGATTCAATGAACAAAATATTTTATTTATATCTACAAGTTGAGAAACTGATGAAGCATAAAGGGCAAATATGTATAATCAGTTGGAAAGTTGTCTGAGAGGGGGATTTTATTAAAATAAAAGATTTGGTGTGGTTCAATGGCATTCACCCAAGAAAGTTCCTGTTTGAAACTCACACTTAAAATATAACATTTCATTCCTTTGCTGGTAAGTCAACATAGTAGTGAAGCTCTTTGAAAGGTCAAATTTGATTTCATTATTATTTGAACAATATCTGCCCCAAAGGGGTCTCTTGTTTCATATCTATAATTTTAACTACATATTACTATACCTTCCTCTTAATCTCAAACTACTTTCTAATTTATTATATAATATAGAAACTTCTTTAAAGTGTGGAGTAACTAATTCCACTATTCCACCATAGTTCTCAAGAACTATTGCTTAAAAAAATTAATTTTGAAATCTATTTTGGGGCTGGGTCTCCATAACACAAAAATAAAGGTGATGAGAGTAGATATCTGAAAAGCCAAATGACTTTTGTTGAAGGTGGTGCAGCTAGTTAGTGACTGAGCTGAAACCAGTGACATAGGTTATAACAATAACAGTGCTTTGGCTGTGAGTAAAAAAGTCTTGTCTCAGACACAAGAATCCCATGTTTTCTGCAAGCATGCATGGAACTGTGGCAGGCTAATTCATTAAGTTGTATAGTCATTTGATGGAAATTCTTTGGCTTGTAAGTCTTTTTTCATACCATTAAACTTAATTAAGTAGAATAAAATCCCAATCCTTGGCTTTCCAGAGAGTTCATTTTCCTGGAAATTCAGCTCTTCCTCCCTCTGCTCTACTCCAAACAAACACAGCATTAAGGCTACCCAGCTTCCAGAATCTATTTCTTTATATTGTAAGCCCACCTTATTGGTCACGAGTAATTGGTCTCTTTCAATTTGTTGGAATTGATATTGAAAGAGAAAAATCATTCTCTCGCAGGAAACTGGACCTGAGAAGATACATACTGGAAACTGTCAGCTAAAATCATGTTCCGTCCCTGTGGATGATGAAGCAGAGAACACCAGTTTGTCCAGTATTCATAAGATGGCATATGTTTCACTTTGCTGAGACACTGCCTGCTTATGTCTGTTGTTTTAATATAATTATAAACAGTGTCTTTCCTCACCCTAACGGGTGGGTTGGACTCAGTGGATAGAGCCATCGGCCCAAGGACTGAAGGGTCTCAGATTTGATTCCAGTCAAGAGCACATATCTTAGTCTCTGGCCCCATTTGGGGTCATGCAGGAGGCAACCAATAGATGTGTGTCTCTCTCACATCAATGTTTCTCTCTCTCTCAGTCTCTCTCCTTCCCTTCCACTCTCTCTAAAAATCAATGGAAAAAATATCATCAGGTGAGGATTAATAAAACCTTTAAAAAATAGTGTCTTTTCTCAAAATGCCCTAAATCATGTGGCTATCTTAATTATTTAAGACACTTTGATGGCAAGTGATAGAGGCTCAACTTGAATAGCAGCTGCCTAGTTCTCTGAGTACCATCATCCAAGGTATAACAGTTTTCAAGCTTTTGGAAAGAGTGGAGGGATGGCACTTAGCTCTATGTGGGAGCAAGTGCATTTGCACTAGGAAGGCTCCTATATCTCATCGATGGTAAAGGGAAAGCTCCTTTTTAAAAAAATATATATTTTATTGATTTTTTACAGAGAGAAAGGGAGAGGGGCAGAAAGTCAGAAACATCGATGAGCAAGAAACATCGATCAGCCGCCTCCCACACCCCCCCCCATTGGGGATGTGCCCGCAGCCAAGGCACATGCCCCTGACCGGAATCGACCCCGGGACCCTTCAGTCCACAGGCCAACGCTCTATCCACTGAGCCAAACTGGTTTCGGCGGGAAAGCTCTTTTTTTGTTTGGTTCTCCCTTAAGGCCTTTGCTGTTGCTGGTGAGATGCAGACTCTAACATGTTGACACTAGATATGATTCTACAAAGGCTAGTCGACCCCCTCCTCTAGTCATGGACTTTATAAATACACAGGTTAGGCAATCTTCGTGGGTGATGCTGAAAGGAGGCTATGACTGTCGCTGGGGTTTTGGCTTCCAATTCATACATTCATTCTCTATATCAAACAAACATGCAGAAAGAAGAATGAAATAAATGGACAGTGAGCATTAGAGCAGAGAGAGAAGATACCTTGGGTTTCTTAGGCTCCAATCTCTATTAAGGCAGCCTCTGAGGTGCATTCTTGCCTTTAGGTTCTATACTATGCCACTATTTCTTAATAATTATAATACCTTTATGCTTGACTTATCTCTAAAACCTTTCTATAATTTGCCATCCTTAAATTCCAAACACAAAATTAGTAGATTTAGTTTTCATTTGTGATTAAATAAATACCTGAAGTTCATTTATTTATGCTTTTACCATATGAATATCAGATGCTCAATATAGGCTAGTTATTATGCTAGCTTCAGAAAAAATGGTAAGACAGCCATATTCCTACCTTCATGAAATCATCATACCAGTAATTACAGGCATGAGATTCTTCCTAGTCTGCTTCAAAATAATGATCAAATAATCCACTAGTATATTCAGAACCTTGTTTATGCATCCTGGATATTCATAGCCTATGAAGAGTCACTATCATGAAAATTCTTTGCTTAAGAATGGTTTCATTGAAAAAATATGAAGATATATTTTAACCAAATAATGCATGCATAAACATTATACGTATCTAAGATATCAAGTAAGATATAATTGTAAGAGTGGTTATTTTTTAAAGTGTTTTATCATTTCATAAGCTTTTACATCTTGCTATGAGCATGTCTTAGAGATGAGCTCTACATGGTTGTTGGGTGGACTCGAATGGAAAAGACAATTTTTCTATGTTAGCCAAATCTCAATAGGGAAAACATTTATTCTCATTTTGAGGGTGGGAGAGATTGTTCCAAACTCAGGAAGAAGCTTAAGAAGCGATTTGAAGGCAAAGGATCACTGATATCATTTTCTCAGGCTGAGTAGGTGAGGCAAATAAGGAAATAGAACAACTGCTTCTAGTGTTCCTTTTCTATCTGAACAAATTGTATGTCTTTGATGTTTATTAATTTATCATCGCTAAATGTAATTCCTAAGTACAGAACAGTCCATGGGTTTTCCTCATTGTGTGCACATTAAGACTGCAGATGAGGCAGAACAAGAACTGGAGTTACACCAGCATTAACTAGGCCCTGCGGGACCTCCTGAGAACAATGGGGGCTTAGTTTAGGGCTTTTAGGAACGCTGATGGAAACTCTCCCAAGTTTATCAAGGAGTGGGGCTCACTGAGTTTTGACAACTGTTGGCCAGGCTTTGCGGTTCTAAATAGGCAACACTGTGCTGCATACGACTCAGAAAGCCTGAAACTATACTTGGCCTTTCCCATTGCCCACTTAAGACAATGCTCCTCCCTGATGGAATGCTCTGTAGGTAGTGAGATGAAGGATGCAAGATACATTCCTTCTGAAACTGTCCACAGGGATAGGAGGTCTGTATAGAACCAGCTGACGGTCCTTGCTAATGAGCGAGAGTTCACTGGGGCTGCTCACTGTTCCAGTGCTTTTCATGCACCAGTCATTTAATTCTCATAAACATGTGACGGATGCTGTAATCATATCCATTTGTAGATGAGGAGACTAAAGCTGGGAGAGTTAAAGTAACTTGCCCAAGGTGATGGACAGAAGTGATAAAGCTAGAACTTGAACTCGGCCCTCGGGCTGCAGAATGCATGCTTTGAACAATTCTTTCTGCCTCTCCTTAAATGGTAGGCTGGGTGGCAGCCCGCAATTGGCCCACAGTAGGTGTCCAATGAAAATTTATTGACTCAGTGACTATTGGGCTCATAGAGAACTCTTCTTGATTTTCCAAAAGGTGGGCTAACACTAAAATGTGCAGTCAGATAGTGCATCTGTAGAAGGCTGGCCCTGCACCTTTTCCCTCCTTATTTGGTCTGTTGGAGAAGCAAGCCTATGGATCCAGGGCAATGTTCTTAATCTTAAAACTAGCAAGTTCTTTCCTGGTCACATATCCCTTGCAAATCATATAAAAGCTTAGAATCCTCTTCACATAAACACACATACACACACACATTTTTAAAAAATTTCTTTATTGATTAAGGTATTACATATGTGTCTTTATTTCCCCATTATCCCCCACCTCCCTTTTATGCCTCCCCACCCCGCTATTGTCTGTGTCCATTGATTAGGCTTATATGCATGCATATAAGTCCTTTGGTGTGTTTTTTTTGTCTGATGTCCAGGATTGTTTAGATGTCTACAGCCTTTCAGGACTAACAACAGTAGTTTTGGGGCTGTGATTTGGAACTTCGAATGTTGATACCCTTCACTTGCAAGCAAGTTATATGAATGCTTGCTTAATTCAGATAAAATCGTACTCACACTTGCCTGAGAGAGTTGCTCTTGTTTTTCTCCTTGGGGGGAAGCTCTGCGTCAGTGTTGCCCTTGGCTGTGGGCACTCGCTGGCTGTGCAGCTTCTGCATTCCATGGCAAGGCTCCAGAACCGCAGAGCACCCTGCTGGGAGCGGATGTGTGAGCTCCAGGTTTCTGACATGAGCATTACTGATGACGCCCCTGCTGAAAGACCTCATTATCATCTTGGTCAATACCGGGAGAACAAAGGGGTCATTCTCAGAACAGAGGGCTATCTGTTATTGTTAGTCGGATATTTTTGATTATGGAATTAAGTTGGCCAGAGGTTTACAGTGTTGTTTTGGGCATGAGTTCATGTGGGCTGCTTCTCTTAATATGGCAACTAAGTAGCGTATGCTTACTCACAAGCCTGCTTTATCTGAGTTGTTATGCAAGGCAGCTGCAAACTGGAGCCATCTATTTGAAGAGTTCACAGTTTCGGAAAGAGGGGTGAGCCGTGGAGGTGAAGAGTAGGAAAAATGACTCAAATTTTTATCTATTTTTCACATTTAAGATTCTCTGGAAAAGGATATCATTTGAAAGATGATGAAGTCTTCCATGAGATTGCATAAATACAAACATTGCTGCAATTGACGTGCTTCAGTTGTCAGTCAACGACTAGAAGTCTTTGATAACTTTGGGGACAGGGTGGTTGGGTTGTCCTGTGAAAATTCACCGCATTCTTGAGCACAGTGGGGAGCTGTAGGATGAATGGAAGCAGCAGTGGATGGAGAAGAGATGGAAGACCCACAGTTCAGTTTCAGTTCTGCCAGTAACAACCAACATGACCTTCAACAGACTACTACCTCCCTGAGCCTCAGCTATGAAGAAAAGGGGTTGCATTATTGTAAGGCCCGTATGAATTCTGAAATATTATGATTTTGTGAAAAGACAAGATTTCAATTTTTTTCTTTTTCTTTTTGAGTTACTGCAGGGCCCTTGAATCTGGTAGTTGAACTCCCTGGAATATGTGTTTTATGTTCATTAGTGAAGGAATAGGACTTCCAAATGCATCCTGACATCTTGGATGCACTTAAGGATTGTTCCCTTGAGAAATTAACCCAATGATTAGAATTCACTTCCCAGTTTCTCTGAATTTTACTTTTAGTGTCAAGAGCAAGACATTTTAAATTATTTTGTGTTTGCCCCCAGCAGTATGGTAAATATCTAGGTAATAATAAGACCTATGCCTTTGCATTTTTCTCTCCTGAATTTAGTCTAATTCTTTCCTTGTTTAATTTTTATAACAATAATATTACTTTTTTTTCCATGGGGGAAGTCCTAGGAGTCACTTCAGTCAGGTGATTATAAGATGACCCTAACAGAGAGTACCTTGTTTAGCTGAATTATTTATTCATAATTTAAGCCATTTCATTTCCATGATTTTAATTTTCCCAAATATCAGCTTCCCACATAAAGGCCTGTAGGCATTCTTAGAAGCCTACAGCTAAGACACATAGTGGAACATTTAGAAAAGAATAAAAAAGAGAAAATAAATAAACTTTATTGTATTTTTGTTTTCAAAAGACAGGGAGGGGATAGGGCATAGTATATTTTGATGCTAACATGCACAGACTTAGGGGGAAAACATGAGGGGGCAGGATTAATGATTTTGACATAAGTTGGATTATTTGAATGTCACATCAATTTTGGTACTTTAGTTAAAAAATGAAACTATAATCTTATCACAAAGTTTTACTATATTGGAGAAACATTCATTTAAAAAGCTATCTAATGAGAAATATTTTTGTTTATCCCCACAAGTAGCTGGTGATAATTTTGTGGATATTTTCTCTTAAGATTGGGGTTCTTTTTACATTCTAGTCTCCTCTAGAGGTCGATTGATGAAGTCTTGAATAGCCTGATGCAAAGGAAGCCATTTCTTGATAGACATTTTCAGAGCTGTAATCCAGCTGCAGAAATAACAGTGCATGACAAGTCATTAAAAAATCATCCCACTTTAAGAAGGTCAAATGTTATAAAATCATTTCATTTTTAAAAATTGTTTCTCTTGGTTTTTTAGCTTAAAATTAATAAAGTGAATAATGCTTCTTAGGTTTTGGATTGAACAAAAATGTAAAACACCAAATGAGAAATATGCAATTGTAGTTCTGAAATAAAACTATCCTATCTAATAAAAGAGTAATACACAAATTGACCATCACTCCAACACACAAGAGGGTTGCCCGCATGTGGTCAAAGATCCTGCCCCCATGTGGATACAAGATGGTCACCACAAGATGGCCAGCAGGGGAGGGCCATTGGGAGGTTCCAGGCCTGCAAGGGAGGGCAGTTGTGGGCAATCAGGCCAGCAGGGAAGGGAAGTTGGGAAGGAGCAGGCCTGCAAGGGCGGGCAGTTGGAGACTATAAAGCCTGCAGGGGAGGGCAGTATGGGGTGACCAGGCTGGCAGAGGAGGGAAGTTGGGGGCAAACAGGCTGGCAGGGGAGCAGTTAGACATCCATTAGGTTGGCAGGGTAGTGGTTAGGGGGTGATCAGGCTGGCCGGCAGAAGTGGTTAGGGGCAATCAGGGAGTCAGGCAGGCGAGCAGTTAGACATCAATTAGGTTGGCAGAGTAGTGATTAGGGGGTGATCAGGCTGGCAGGCAGAAGTGGTTAGAGGCAATCATGGAGGCAGGCAGGCAAGCAGTTTGGAGCCAGCAGTCTGGGTTGTGAGAAGGATGTCCGACTGCTCATTTAGGCCCGATCCTACCAGAATTGGGCCTAAATGGGCAGTTGGACATCCCTGGAGGGGTCCCAAATTGGAGAATGTGCAGGTTGGGCTGAGGGACATCCCCCGTCTCCCATGCATGAATTTTGTGCACTGGGCCTCTAGTGTTCATATAAATAATAGAATCAAAAGAAGGTGCAATATTTGTAAATAGTGAATATTTTAAGACTTTAAAAAATATTTCTGTTTCTATTTAAAGATAAAGTTTAGTTGACCAAACATATAGCAATCAAATATTGCCATTAGGGCAAATAAATCTGTGTTAAATTTTGGAAACCATAGCACTTAACTTTCTTTTCTTCTCCTCCCCATTCCTTTCTTTTTCTTGGATGATTTTTTTAAGTGCATTTATTTTAAGTGTGGTTAATAGGTATTATTAAAAAAGTGGTTTGGGTCAGATAAGCTTGGGTAATTGGAGCATTAACTAGGATTCTTACTATCAGGGCATGGTGTCTTAGCAACATTAATAAGTTAGTGTGATTTGTGATTATCTAAGAAGATAATATTTTATATCATTTCTTACCCTTATTTTTTGAGTGAGGTATCTTGTGAAACCAGAGTTTTATGAACTACTTTTTAAAACTCTTGCTCTTATGTTCTGAAATATTTCTGTAATGATTACATATTGTTTCCTTTTAATAATATCCACTCATGGATTTGGTAGTGAGATCCAACTATTCAACCTCTTCTCAGAGAAGCCAGTCCATTTTATTGAGTAGAAGTTAACTCTGTTTCCTGTATATGCCAATTGGATCTTCACCTTCAAGGGAAACATCTTCATCTGCCACCCAAATTGTATAGTACCATCACAAGGAAGAAAAGCTTGGAAAATGTCTAACAATTCTATATTCATTTTCCTCTTGCTCTAGTCTGCCCTTAGGAATGAATGAAACAGACAAGATTTACATATGGGGGAAGGTTAAGGGAGATCCTTTTTCCCTTCTTCAAACAGTCACTTGCTGGAGATCCTGAAATTCTACTTTCAGAGTTTTATTCCTTTGGGTTAAAACAGTGTATCTAGTTTTTGCAAATGTCTCTGGAAGTTTTATTACATCACTTGTTTTAATAAATTACTGTGAATTTTTTATTAGATACTTTTTATTAGTTAAGAGATGTCCATATGAGGTGAAGAATGATCACCAAGCGGTTGGAGGGCATGCTTCTCTTGGGGATTGGAGTTAGGACAGGGAGACTTGAGAGATGCAGGAGGACACCGCAGACACCAGAGCACACTTCCTCTGCTTCGTGATCTTGCCTTTATTAACTTTAGTGTTTTTTCCCCCAGAATCATTATGAACCAAATGCCCATTTGTACATACCAAGTTGTACAATGAACATATTGAATTAGATGGATAAGTCCCATGTTCTTCAATGACTTATGACAAAAACAAACAAAAAAGATCAAATTCAGATGGTCACATCAGTAAGAGTTATGTAATAGGAGGTGAAACAGCAAATCTGAATTAGTAAATTACAACCTCACAGATTATGGTATTATATTTTTTATGTTGAAGCCCGAGTCAGTCACTGCCTTGGGAAAAATTGTGAACTTCCTTTTTCATTTGAAAATAATACATTGAGAAGAGTCATATGCATTGAAAGAAAAAGAATCCTGGGTAACAGTAATTATGGAGAGACTATGCAAATAAAGGGAGTGATTTAGTTGAAGATAAGAGTTGAAGGTTGGAAAATAAGAATTGTTATGAAGGTTCTTGCTAGGACTAATAAAGAAGAAGAAATGTGCAGATCTTGACTTACCGTTGGTTTTCTGTTTTATTTTCTGCACAGAAATAGAAAGTCTTGAATTCTTCAGATGGAGGCTTGAGTTCAATTATTGATTGCTTGAAGCTAAGGGTCTGCTCATTGACCCTATATCCTTGCAGATATAGGCCACCTATACAAGGTGAAAGAAAAGAAAAAACAAGTGAGGAGAATAGAGAAAATGAGACTGAAAAGGTATCAAGAGAAAACTTGTATCTGAAGGAAACTCTAGTCCAGCTGTTCTTTTTAAGTCTTGCCATTAATGATTAATGGTAAGACAGGTAATAAAGTTTAGATTTTCTGGTTTTCATTTTTGCAATCTGCTTACTGTATGTTTGGTAGTGAGCTTTGGTTTACTGTGGGCCTACTAAGCGAGCTTCTTTATCTGGGAAACACATTTTGAAATAAATTTTTTGGTATCAAAGAATTACACCTGCAATACCACATTAGAGGAAAATTTAATAATATTGGTTGGGCAGAACTATTTAGGCATCTTTCTTTAAAAAATATATTTTTTTATTGCTTTCAGAGAGGAAGGGAGAGGGAGAGAGAGACAGAAAGATCAATGATGAGAGAGAATCTTGCCTGGCTGCCTTCTGCATGCCCCCTACTGGGGATCCAGTCCACAATCTTGAACAATGACCTACTGTTTCATATGTCAATGCTCAACCACTGAGCCATGTCACCCAGGAAAGGCGTCCTTTCTGAAGAAAAATGTAGACTGCCAGCAGTTTTTATAACCAACACAGATTCTTACCTTCTTTGTGCATATTTAATGCAAAGCACATTTAAAATATGAACCCACAGGGTGAAGTGAGGGAGCCAACTCGAATTAAAATGAGAGTAAATGACTGGTTTTAAAAGATAATTTTCTCCCCAGGGTCCTTTGAATCTATGTTAGTGGTTACATATTGCTTGGCATGAAATTTCTTTCCATTATTTTGGAGTTTGGGAGAGGATACCAGTGTAGAAGGTGCTGAAAAATCAAGTGCTTGAGTGGTTTTTTAAGTTTATTTATTTATTTTTTATGGTGTCTTAGTGCTCTGAGGTAACCTGCATCTCATGCAGAGACTTCGGGCAACATCATTAGCAGTAATGATGAGATATTTAAACCTCACTCTTGCTCTTGCTAACTCTTATTCTCATGTCCCACCTCCCTCTAGGAGTCACTTCAGTGCACTATACTGACAAAAGTATGATTTGTATTTTTGTTACTCTACACAGTAACTATTTCATGCCCATGAGTTAGTAAGGGACTGTCAGAGAAAATTTGGTCCCTTTGAATATGGGTGACTTTTGATTTCCTTTTGGTTAACCTGGTAGCAATGTACACTGTAAGGAAGTCATATATTTTCTTTTTTAAACTGAATGAGTGGCTTTTAGACTTTAAAAATTAAAGGGAAACTTGTTTATTATATAAAGAGATTTAGATATATTATTAAAGTTTTTTTAATTTTTCATTTAAAAAAGTCAATTTTAGAACTACTAGGAAAACATTTATTTTAGAAATGGTTGGGTATTTTTTTTTATTAAATAGACCCAGTACAATGGTTTTTACTAATACCAGAGAGTGACCTCTTTCTTTGCATTATATGTGTCAACCTTAATTTACACATCATAAAATTCACCCATTTTTAGTGTATAACCACTGATTTTTAGTGTATTTATGGAGTTGCATAACCATCATCATAATCTAACCAAAGGCCTGTTGCACGAAGATTTGTGCAATAGGCCTTCCTTCATCTGGCTACTCGCACTGGTTTTCTTCTGGCATCTGAGACCCAGGCCTTTGCTCTGGCCACTGCCTTCCGCCTTCACTCTGGCTGGAATCTTTGCTCTGGCTTCACTGACTCTGACCAGAGTCTTCACTTCACTCTGGCTGCTCCTGTAGCTCCCTCTGCCCACCCTCTTTCTTATAGCAGGTGCCCTGCCCTGCCCAGCGCTCCACACATGGAGTGGCTGGGGGGTGGAGCCACCACTATCTTTGTCCTGCTGATTTGCATATCCCATCCTGATTGGCTGGTGGGCATCATGGAGGTACAGCCAATTTACATATTTCTCTTTTATTTGTGTAGATTTTATAACATTTTAATCCCTTCAAAAAGAAGCTCCATACCTATTTGTAGTCATGCCCCATCTGCTGCCCCAACTTAACCCTAAGCAATCCAAACCTATTTTCTGTCTCTATAGATTTGCTTTTCCTGGGACACTTAATATGAATGGAATTGTACAATATGTGGTTTTTGTGACTGGCTTCTTTCACTTAGCATGATGTTTTCAGGATTCATCCATGTTATATCATGTGTCAGTACTTCATTTATTTTTATTGTATGGATATATCACATTTTATTTATTCATTATTTACTAGTTGATGGATAATTGGATTTTCTTCAAATTTTTGTTATGAATAATGTTATGAATATTCATGTACGTATTTTGCATAAATATGTGTTTTGGGGGTATATGGTAGAAGTGGAATAAGCAACATGGTAAATGTTTCAAGACTTAGGTTACCTAAAGGCAATTCAGAGGGTAATCTTAATTGCTGTCTTAATTTTCTGCTCCAAACTATAGCACACAACATTTATATCTTGCTGCACTGGCTTTTGACATCTTCCTACTTGTGAGATTTCCTTTTCTCATCTATTTGAGCAGATATGAATACCCTTCCCTATCCTTACCATTTCTTAGAATAGAGAGAAGATATTGTCCAAATGTGTCTACTACAAATAAGAAGGTTATCTGACCCCTTCTCTAACTAGTTATAGTGTAGAAATGATTGGCAGTGAAGACATCCAATTATAACCCAATTACCTCTTTTGAGGTGACCTCATTGGGCTAGTCTCTATCTGTTCCTGGGTAGCAGCAATAAATAGCAAGCTGGCATAATTTTGGACAGAAATTTCTCACAAAAACTATGCAAGCATTATGTGCCCCATTTGCTTAAAGACCTTGCTGTGACTTATTCAGGAAGCATAGTTAAAAGTCACAATTTGTTACTTCCAGCTTTGGCTGGAGAGAGATAAAAGGGGAAAAAAATCAAGTATATGGTAAATGACAAAGAGCTTCAGGCCTGTCAAGAGGCACTTGACTAAAGGGCTTCTAGAATCCTCACACAATACCTTTTTAGTATTAACAGGCACTGGCAAGCCAGTAATCCATATTGTGAAAGTACCAGCACTTTCCTTGACAGTAAGAGCGGACTTTAGGGAACTGTCTGCGGCTATTTCTAACTCCCACAATACACATTAGAGGAATATTTATCTAGCTGAAAGTAAAATGTGGGATTCGCATCTGATGTGGTTTTTACAGGAAATCAGGGCTGTGTGGCTTCTCATATCTTGTTCTTTCTCCTTCTTTCACTGTTATTTATTCTTGTCTTCCCTTTCTTGTCCTCAGTATTATCTTAGCATCTCAGATGACTGTTACAAGAAATAAGTCATGCTCAAAATATTACAGAAACTTTCAGAAGTGAGAAATAGCAAATGTTCATAAAGAACATAAATCAATGGAATAAAGCGAATTAAAAAAATAAAATAAATAAAAATGAAACAGTAAAGCAACAAGTATGTTATAGCCCATGGGCCATGTCTCTTTGAAGTGGTGACCACAGAAGTTAACTAATATGATCAGGATATTATGAAGATAATGGAAAGGAAAGAGCCCTTTCAAGTACTCTATGATTCTGAACAGAAAATTGACTGAATAAGCATATATTCAGACAGTATTTTTATATTTTCGCAACTGTTTTGCCTGTGAGAAAAACATACCTCTACATGTTTTCATACATTTAGAACAAAATTTTATGAATTGTTGTGGTATATCGTAATATTTTCAATTCAATTCAATTCTATTGTATCCTATTTTTAAATACTGGTCCCAACCTACTACACTGATTGCATGACTCAGTAATGGGCTCAAAACCTGCAATTTGGTATAAATGGTAATCATGACCTTTTTCAAGGTTATGACCTTCACAGGGCTGGAGAACAAGGAACCAGACTAGGGTGGGATGTGCAAGAGCCAAGCAGAGCTTGGACAATATAAGAAAAGGAGGAATTTTAGATTCGACCAGCACAAAGGCCACTCACTTGGCATCACTGGAAAAAACTGAAAATGAGTAGTGAGACTCTGTATAATATTTATGAATATAATAATGATTCACATTCTATTCATGTAACATGATTAAGTTAAATGGCGTATTTGAGGGCCTGTAGTGTTTATGGCACATCATGGGTTCAGCCATTCTCAGTAGGTTTCTCTGCTGTCCTCACAATTCCCATGGCTCCTGTGATAAACAGTTGGACTGCTGATGTCCAGAGCATAGAAACCAGACAAATAGCACAATTGACTGAGTGCTACTTTCAGAAGACTACTTTCTGTCAGGGAGAACTACATGTAGCACTGTGACTAAGAGTTTGGGCACAGGATTCAGATAGTATTTGTTCACATTTTGTCTCTGTCACTTACCAGCTGGGTGACTCTCAGATATTGTTAACTTCTCTAAGCCTTAGTTTCTCACTTATTATGGTGAAATAACAGTGGATATTTTGCAAATATCAGTCTTAGATAATGAACTTAAGTGTTTATCCAAGTCCTGGACACAGAGGGAGCATCCAATAATACATGCTAACTTTCCTACTTCAATACACCAGAGCAGTGTGGCCCAATCTTCTAAAAAAAATGTGGTTAACCAGAGCAATGGGGATAGGCTTTATTTATTCTGGGAATTTCCCACTGGAGATCTGGATATGCATCGATCCTATCTTAGTTTTACTGTGCCGGATCACTGGTCATGATTGAAGTTAAAAGGTACAAGAAGGTTGAGCAGGACTCCCCGAAATAGATTGTAAACCTCAATTTATAATTGAAATCTAGGGAAGGATAGAGACTTTAGAAGAGTTTTGGGACAGCCACCTGATTAACCCTTGGAGAGCTTCTGTGAAGCCCTCAGCAGCTATAAGGGTGGGAGTGGGGAGGGGGTGGCAGTAACGTGCACCTTTTAGAACAAGGTATGTGCTCAGGCAAGTGGTATTTTTTATTCAAGGAATAGCAGAGTCATGTAAAACTAAAAATCACAAGCCTCTATTTTAGAACATGGCCTAGATATACAATTTCTATTGGAATTTCAGTAAGGAAAATGTTCTTTCAATCCATATTTGAGATAATTTGGGCTAGAAATTGATGATGTGCAAAGATAGGAATATTCAAGACTTAAGGCTGAGAAAGAATGAATGGCTTTGGATTAAGTATTTTTAAAACCACAAAATAATGTATTTTCTAGGAAGAAATTAGAAATTAGGTAATTCATGATAGCTGAAAGGGTATGATATGACAGGAAGGCCAGGCACCTTATCTGGTGGCCTGAGTTCTGGTTTTATCTTTGAATTGTGTTTTCAATTTTCTAATCTTTCTCTACTACTAAATGAGGGAATGACAAACTTCTCACATTTCATGGGAATAATGGCCAATTGAGGTAATACAGTTCATTCTTTCATTCATTAAACATACGTTGTATCTCCAAGCATATAATCCCTTAGAAGAGACAGGATGGCTTAAATGAAGATAAAAATACAAAGTAGAGGGTGATAAGAGTCATAAAGTAGGTGAGTGTGCAAGTTCAGAAAAGGGAGATGCTTGGTTATCCAGGACTATCTGGGATTGCCTTATAGCAGAGATGGCTAACAGTGAAACAAGCCCTTGAAGGACAGGTAGAAGCTGGACAGCTTGTGTTAGGGAATCAGTAGGTAGAGATTCTTTCCGGGGAAGGAGTTAGCACAGGAAAAGAGACGGGTCAGGAAACACCCGCAGGGATATGCTAAGGAAATAGAATGTGACCATGTTTGGGTAGAGTGCAGGGTGCTTTAACATCGATTTGTTATTCTACTTATTGATACATTCACTGGTTTGATTTTTTAAAAATTGATTTCAGAGAAGGAGAGGGAAAGAGAGATAGAAACATCAATGATGAGAGAGAATCATTGATCAGCTGCATCTGCACGCTCCCCAGTGGGGACTGAGCCAGCAACCTGGGCATATGCCCCTACCAAGAATAGATCTCCCGACCCCAACCACTGAGCAACACTGGCCGGGCCTTTGGTCGAATCTTGTATGTGCCATGACACGGGAACGAACTGGAAACTTTGGCCATGGCCATTTATTAGTAGCTGTTTTCCAGTTCTCCAACTAAGACTTTCTAAGGAGGGCCTCTTCTGACCTTTCCAATTAAGGGAGGACATCTAGTGGCTGCCACTGGCTATTTTAAACTTTTGGAATCAGCAGCTGACTCTGGCCCTAGGGGTTTGGCAGCACTGTGTTAATATTTCAGTTTGGAGTAATCTGAGCATTCAATCCTAAACATTTCCTCCCTAGCTATGGAAACAGTCTCTTGAAAATGAGCTTCATTGATTTGGAAATTAAAATGTTCAGATTTTTATAATGATACTTTATAACCAAAGTTCCAGGCAATGCTGACCAGGTTGGAGGTTTGTTTTGTTTACTTCATTCCCATCCTGGTATCAGGTACTTGAAGCTGTGGATTTGGACCTGAACAGGAACAGGCTGTCCTGTAAGTGCTTAGAGATGCCCTCTATCTCTTAATAGTTGAATGATATTCTGGGTCATGTTTTAACTCTCAAAATAAAAGAACTTAAGTGGGGAGAATTACCCTATTGTTCATCCAGAATGATGAGAAATGGACCAGGCTTGCTTTGTACTTCTTTTGTACCCTTCCAAGAAGGTAGAAAATTGTCACAAGGTACTCATTTCCAGTTGCCATGTCTTTCTAGGTTAATTAAACCTAAGCATTAATGCTACAAAAAGAAATTAAAAGCTGAGATTGCAGAATGTTCACTACTGCTAATTATTTAAGGATTTTGGAAAAAGTCCAACTGCAAACGAAACACCAATGATCTCTTTTGTCAAAAATTATAAGAAGTTAAGTAATCTTTTTTATAGAAATCAGGCAAAATTATTTTATTATTAAATTGTATTTTTAAAATACTTGTTTTGTGTATATATAGTTTGTAATATATATAATTTAATAAATGTAATAAATGTATATATACCTATATATGTGTATAAAATATCGAGAGCTTTTCATGTAGAGAGCTCTTCATTTAGATAACTTTCTATGTAGAGCTTAAGTCATTCCATTGGCAATTATCTCATTTGATCTTAACAATAGTCCTGTGAAATAGATAGCTGTTTCCATTTTATAAATGAGGAAAGAAAGTTTTAGGAAGTTAAGAAACTTGCCCATGGAACATTGACAGCTAAAGTTCTCTTTTTTAACTTACTTATCTAAGATTAGGGATACTGTGAGAAAAGGGTGGAGTCACTATCTGTCACTGCATTGACTCTGAATGTCATTAGTGTCTGAAAGAATGGAGTTGATTTTTCCGCATTTCCAGGCAGTAAAAGCATGGGGTCAGGGGCGAGGCTCTGGAGTTTGGCTGTGCTCAGAGCTCAGCTTCATTGCTTACTGCATGTAATCTTCTCAAGTTACGTAGACTTTCCAGCCCATTTTCTTCTCTGTAAAATGGAAATTATAGTAGTACCTCTTCTTTGGAGGATAATTGAGTTAATTTAGCTGAATTACATAGCACAAGACTTGGTAAGGGCTCCATAAAGCTAGGATGTCATTACTATTACTATTGTAATCACTATTATTTTGTGTGAAAGTGGAGTCCGTACCTGAGGCCTGGGTGGAGCGAATGCTAGCATAGAGGTACAAGCAGCCATCCTTCAGAATGCAATAGTGCTGGACCCACATGTCTGTGCTTCTGTCCAGTTGGTGCAGAAGGCCCAGGCACTCCGGGTTCTTGATAGCCAGGGGTGGGAGGCTACTGTTGTGCAGAGTAACATCTTCCCAGACATGGTTCTGCAGGTGTGGCACAAAGAGATCGGCTGAGTGATCGGCCTGCACCAGAAATTGCCTGAGCTGGCGGCATCACACGCAGGCCTTTTGACCTCAGAGAAGCCATAGTCCGTGTGATTCTATTGCTAAGGCAATGTGAATACTTGAGCAACTGGCCAGAAAACCTGAATTCATCTCTTGGCCATAGAGAATTTCTCCCTTTTCATGTCCAAAGACAGCCCTTCTCTTTGGATTCTATTGTGAGGAAATCAAGAGGACACCAGTGATGTATAGAAAGGAAATGGAAACAGGCATCGAGCAAAGACTAGTTTGAATGGCGCTGTCTATTAAGTGGTCCCTGTTTGCCTTGTTCCAGGTAGGTCCACTGTGACTAAAAGCAGCCCCTGGTTCATGCTTTACTTTATCTAGAAATCCCATGTGTGCAATGGAACAAGTTAAATGCCCCAGGCCAGATCGAGCCTTAGGCTCTTATGGCAGGCCCACAATAAATCAAGATCCTCTACAGTAGAGGGCAGTCCTCAGTCCATAGGCCTTAGAGGCAGGTTCTTCCATGGAACTTGACCTGAGGCATAGGACACAGTGGTTCATTCCAGTTTATCAGAACACCCTGCCTGGCCCTGGGCCAGTTTCTCTTTATTTAGTTTCAGTTTTGCTCTTTAGTTTTCACAAGGCATTGTGAAAGATTTCAGAATGTGGAGCTGGCTTTATTCGTGGCTGTGAAGTGAGAGCCCGCTGGGGGTTTGGTTGTTCCTTTTTAACTTGGCTATGGACACTGAGGGCATTAGCAGGTAAGATCCCTCTTAAAATACTGGCGCTCACTGGGAGCACGCATTGAAGAGGTGGGTGAGTGCAGTGAGCTTTGTGTTCCAGGTGATATGAAACACAAGTCCTGTTGTTTGTCATATGATGATGCCAGCAATTGTTCTGGAAGGACAGTTACAGGGCAGTGCACTCAAGCTCAAATGAGGCAAATTTTCCAAAATAGACATGTTCCAAAATATGTGCAGAAGATAACTGACTGAAAATGCCTTTTGCTTATACGCCATTTTGTGAGGAAATGAACATTTTTAAAGGAAATCTATCCCTTCTTTAGAAATCATATACAGAGTATAAAAATGGAACAGTTGGATATTAAAGCAATTTTCCTTACTCTCTTCCCTTACTGCCCCCTCCCCCAGGACACTGCATGAGCTCAGAGAAAGGAGTATCAAATGCCATAGGGCTAAAGTGATGACTCACCTGTTGGTGTTATATCTCTCAGTTTATAGGTCAGATCTAAGTTAAAAATTATACTGCTCCAAGGCTAGGAATCATGAACTAGCAAGGACTGTGAAAAAAAGGTGGCCTAATATGTCTCCAGAACAAGGATATGAACAAGACACTCATATTCTAATAAGCTGCTCGCCCCACAGCGCTATCCCAATCCATCCCTGACACCTTGGACTTTGGGAATGAAAAGAAATCAGCAGCAGTGTCTAAACTCACAGGGAGCTACAGGATTGCTCTGTGTGAAACAAATTCACCCCCTTCCCTGTCCCCAACCCCCTTGGGACTCCCACTGAGCTCAATGGGAGCAATGTCACACAACTCCTGGAAAGAAAAAGAGCAGCAGGAACGCAAGCTCCCCTTAGACTCTGAGTAGGAAACCCTGTTGACTTAAAATCCTCTTTCCCAGTTTAGAGCAGATTTGAGAAGTCCCTAGAGGGGACTGCCTAGCATCTGACTTGATCCTTTGCTCCTCTGAGTAGAAAACCAGAATGAAGGCCAAGATAAATATCGACAACACTTACCTGGTGGACAGGATGGGCCGCTTTGTCCATTGCCTCAAGCCACCTAAAAGACAGTGAAATGAGGGGTGCTTTCCTTGGGGGATCCCCAATAAGTGCCATTTGGAGGGGCTGGCTGTTCTCCTTGAAACCCATCAACCAGACAGAATGGTCCTGAGGCTCACATATATTTTACTCTCTTAAGTTCATGGTTGAAGGGCATCACATTCTTACAAAATTACTGTTACTAGGTGGCAAATCCCACTCTTGTCAGGCATATTTAAAATAAATTTTTCTTCTCTACTATAGTTTAATTAGTGCCTTAGAGCAAACTCATTCATTTTTCATGTTCCTAAGATATGTGCATTTATTAATACCAGCAGGGCTGATAGTAACTCATGTGTTAACTGCAAGGCATTGGTTGTTAAAATATGGGAAGACTCGTCAATAGTCACTCTCGAGTGCCTCTTGGGCATAGTGGTCTCCTTTAGGGCGCAATTAGTGCCTCTACTTGCAAACTGAATTTTCTTAGTCCTGTCTCCTTAGCCATGACCAACCTATCCACCCCAGCTTATCCCGTCTTGCCATTTAAAAAAAATTCCTTTTGAACCCTATAACTTCCAATTAAACCATACTGCTTGCTCTTCATCCAAGAGTTTGACTTAGTCCCTCTTCCTCCTCTATTCCATTTCTTCTGATGTTTGCTTATCCGATTTGATATCGCACCCTTCATAAATTCATCCCTCAGAAACCTTCTCTCCTCCCCTCAATGCCTGTGCCACCTTTTTCATCTCCTATAGCACTTCTCAATTTCTACTTTGAATTAAAAATATTGGAAAAAACGCCCTACATTCCTAGTTGGGGGCTTTCTGAAGGCTTCATCATACTAATAGTCCTAGAAACCTTAAAACAGTCTTACACATATTAAGGCTCTCCAATAAATGCAGGGGGTGGGCAAAAATAGGTTTATAGTTGTGAGTACGTAAAACAATTTATTGTTATATTATTATTTATTATTATGTTATTTTCCATATGAACAATTGTAAACCTTCTTTTGTTTCACCCTGTATTTTGTCCATGAATTAAAATACAATAAAGTTGCTATCATTATATTTCCATTTGTCCTTTAAAAAAACATGCATTTGACATATAATGTTCCAAATATAGGGACAGTAAGTATATTGTTTGCCTAAGATGTTCCAGACCCAGGGCTCTCTTTAAATTTGGAGCGGAGGTCAAATTCTCTTAAAGAGTTATGACATTGATACTAACTCTGTTGAACCACTCATTACCTCTGTGTCATTGTCTCCTTTACCCCTATCCATTGCATCCCTCACCCTAAATTAGCAGTAATTACATTGACAGTTGTCAGGTGACTCACTGTTCTGACCAATGACCTCCATCCCCTCAGGGTGATACACTGAATAATGATCATAAGTCTCTAAATGAAAGGAGTTTGTAGGTTATCCTCTGAGAATGCCTGTGCACCTCTACCCTCTGGGTTATGTGCTGATAAGTGCCAACTGGATTCATTCCCCACCAAGTTACATTACTATTATGTATGTTGCTCACCTCACTGTAGTGTGTTAAATTATAGCCACACCACATTGCCTTTATGCCTGGGATTACCCACTGAATTAGCTTAAAATAAACTCAGTAACTTTGGGGAAAGCTAGATATAAACTGTGGCATTATTAAGTTTTTTAGGAAAATGTGGAGATCCAAAGTAAGTAAGTTAGGAGAAGATGCTTCTGTTCCTTAGAAATTGTTAGAAAAACCTGGGGTGGGGGGGATAGTGAAGGACCAAACTCCCCTACCAAAGAAACAGGTACTTTATTGATTCCTGCTATGAATTTGCTGTTCTAATCCCTATAATCTATAAGACTGCTGTTGAAGTAGCACCCCCCACCCTTCAATGAATCTGGTAAGATAAAAGATGAATGGATTACCTTTTCATTTCTTGGTTTGAGGTTGCACAGAGGCAAAAAGTTCTATTTCCAGACTGAGGCACACAGTTAAACACAAATGGTTTTCCCAAACTGCTGTCGATGTCGACTTCTGCGCCTTCTAATTTTATTACCTCAAGAGGCGGGCATTGCCTTTCATCCTGAAATTGATACAAAGGAGGATCAGCATGGGCGCTGCAACTAACAGATAAGGGGGGACATGAGAGAGGAAAGGACTTGAGTTGTTCCTTGAATTGATTGCTTGTTCTGGAATAAAAATAAAACCAAAATGAGTTTTTGTAGATTATGTTTTCCATGATATATTCCATGGTACTCCAAATTTCCAGCAAGGGTATTTTTCCACATCCCTTTTGAAGAGCATCTATTAATATGCATTCTACCGATGCTATCTCAGGAAAGTATCATTAACTTTTAATGCCCATTTTTTCTATTAGAAAAAAGAACTTCAAAAGAAATTGATATTATAAAGTATATGTGATCAGTAGCGACATGAGATCTCTAGTTAGTGTCTAATTAACATGTATTTCATGTTCGTGTGTCAGGACCTCTTCTAAATACTTCACATATATTAATTGATTTGTCTTCACAAATGCTCAGGAGTTAGTTACTTTGATTATCTCTATTTTACAGATGAGAAAACTGCAGTATAGTGAGAATAAAGAACGCTTTTCTTTAAATGACAATAGTTTAAAATACCACGATATGTTTGTAAGACTAAGTCATTTTACAGATATTTTGTTAATTGTATTATTTCAATTATATTTCAAAATATCCTCTCCATTATTTATCCCTTTTCTAAAAACAGCTATAAAATATATTGAGGAATATTTTACATACCATAGTCATTCATGTACATGTATCATTCAGTAACTTTTAAATAAATTTATAGAGTCCTGAAACCATTACCACAATGTAGATTTAGAACTTTTCCATCAGCCACTACATTTTTTCTGAGCTGATGTGCATTCAATTGCTACTCTTGCCCCTCCAATCACAGATTTGCTTTTTGTCCCTATAAAAGTGCCATTTCTGGACATTTCATATAAGTAACATCATATACTATGTGTTCTTTTGTGACTGGCTGCTTTCCCTTAGTGTAATGTTTTTAAGCCTCATTCATGTTGTAGTGCTTATTAGTATTTCACATCTTTTGCTGAGCTATACAAGGTGTGGCAAAAGTAGGTTTACAGTTGTTTGTTTAGAAAAGAATACAATAATGAATAAATAATAATACAAGAATAAACTCTGTTTCATGCACTCACAACTGTAAACTGCTTTGGCCCCACTCTGTATTCTGTTATATGGTTATTCCTCATTTACTTTATCCCTTCACAAGTTGATGGGGACTTTTCTTTCCAGTTTTTGTCCATTTTGAATAATGCTGCTAAGAACATTTATGTATAGCTCTTTGTGTAGACATATGCTTTCATTCTCTTTGGTAGGTCACCAAGAGTGAAACTGGTGAGCATTCTCTTTGCTCAGGGAAGTCCAGAGGCTATCCACGGCAAATATGGGAAATTCAGCTATCACTTTATAGGAAACTGGCAAGCTGTTTCCCACAGTGACTATACCATTTTACATTCCCACCAGCAGTGTATGAGAGGCCCGTATTCTCTGCACTCTCACCAATACTCTGTATTGCTTGTCTTTTTGATAACAGCTGTCCTACTGGGTATATAGTGGTATCTCCTAGTGATTTTAATTTGCTTATTTCTAATGACTGATAATGTGGAACCCCATTTGGCACAGAGGTTCTTAACCAATTTTCGAAAATGAGTTCCTTTGAGATGATGAAAACTATGGACACCCCACCGAAAATGTATAATCATGTTTGTGTGCCTGTATATACATGCATGTGTATATAAATACATATGTATATGTGTGTGTACACACATAAAATATGTCTTGCAACTCATGGGTGAATGGACACAAAGATATTCTTCATCTAAATGTAATATATCATAGTTGTATGGTACTTCAATTTATAAAATATTTTCATGGAATCTATCTTTTTATTCTCTGAAACTATTCTGCAAAGTAGAAAGCTAATGTTACACCATTTTCTAGAGAAAGAAACCGGGTCTTCTGGCTCTGTTTTCCGCATTACTTCTCTCACATGTCTGCCTTCTTGGGCCACTGCAATTTGGGAGACTGTTGACTCTTAGAGTCAACATTTAAGACAGACTATTTCCTGAAGTCATCAGGTTTTTCTTAATAGAGACAGAAATCTGAAATTTTGTTCAGTTTTAGTAAATATTAGAAAGTTAGCACATCTTATAAGAATTGCATATGGCCAGTACTATGACATTAGAAATCAAAAAAATATATTTTCACTAGCTTTAGTAAGGAAAAAGAGTTTATATGATTGTAAATCATGGTTAATTATTTATATAATTTTCCTAAGAGCATCTTAAACAAATAAAGAAAAATGAGTGAGAGAAGGGAAGCATAAATAATTTCTGGAGATTATATTTTCTTCTGCTCACTTACTACAAGCAAATATTACCTGGGTCAGCTTTGGTTTGGGCCCATTATGCAGATAAGATGATATCATATGTTGGTGTCTCAGAGTTAGCCCTCTGAGGTCACTTTGGAACTACCAAGTTCCCCCACATCCTTTGCTGTTGGCACATGCAAGAGAGTACACCCATATGGCCTATGACACACACACTGGAGGCTCTTTCCCCTCTGCTCAAGTTGCAGCCATGCGGGAAGAATGAATGATTGGTGAATAGAGTAGATGGAAAATGAGGCTATTTGTGTTAAATGGTCTCCATCCTAGCCCAGATTCCATTGTCACTAATCTCACCTGCTGCCTCTCTGTCCATGATTACAAGCCTGCTGTGGCCCTGGAAACAGCTGCAATGAAAACCATGGGCACAGCCTGTGTGGGAGGGGTGCTCCTGCAGCTGTGCTTACTCATCTGCCTCTTTCCTTGGGTTTCACCACCCCAAGTCCTTGAAGCTCCGATCCTGTAGAGACACAGTATTCGGAAAAGGTTCTCTATTCAGTCCAATCCCAATGCTACTTTGACTGTGGTTCCATGGTCCCCAATCGAATGTTTTCAAGAGATAAGGAACAACTAGGATCCCTTTTCTACATTACAACTGTGCCCTTGGGGTTTTCACCTCTTTCCTTAAGCAAAACTCCGTCCTTCAGTTTGGCAATAATTCTTAAACAGGGTCTGTTTGATTCCGCCCCTCTGGCTCTGCCAAAAGTCTCACTTTTGTCAGTACGGTTTTCCCAGAACTTCATAGTCTCCTTTCCAAGATGCAAAAAGGCTCTAGCTCCATTTTTTAAAAATTCCTGAGCTAAGTCAGAGATCCAGCTGCTTCCTGTGTGCAGGATTGATTAAATAGCAGGGATGGTGAAGGGATTTGCTCAGGGAAGTCCAGAGGCTATCCACGGCAAATAAAGGAACTTAGGCTGCTTATGCCAGATGGCCTAGGTCCTAGGATAATGTTGACATTGTCTATCATTTCTACAGCAGTAATCCCAAAGGTCACACTGCTCAGCAAAGGGAAACAGTAAACAATAGTAATGACAAAGACCCGGCCCAGAGTGAATCCACTTCTACTTTAAATTCTTTTTTTTATGAAGAAAAATAGACAAGGACATTTGTGTCTGTCTGTAACTTAGGCTCTCTGGTGAAATAAAATTCCCTACAGATGATTTGGGTTAATTTTCTTTGGTCAAAGTTTTGGTTGGAACATGCTAGATTTATTTTTTTGATTGTTACTGTTTGGCCTCTGAATAAGGAAAGAGAAAAGGCTGGGAAGCTATACCAACATATTTCCTTTTATCTCAAGGCACAGTCATGAAAATCCACAAACTAAAGAGGAGGAAAAAAGGCATCTTTAGCCATGAAAAATAGCTAAATCGCAGAGGGGAAGCCAGAGCCAAGATAAATTTAGAGGACAAGAAAGCATGTCCTAAAGCAATGTACCACATGAAAGGGTGCATGACTTATACAGCTAGAGCGCTATATTTAAAGCTGGCAGGTCAAAGCAAAATTGAAGAATGAGTATCTCTTGGAGCCTTATTAACGATGCTGGGGGCCTTTATCGCTAGGCAGCCGTTTGGAAGCACCTTCCCCACAGGTGACAGACAGCCACCACTCCTTGACAGCTATGAGAGGATGGCCTCTGTCCATGTCTTGGCTGATAGGATCAGGAGAGCAGCACGCCTGCAAAGGCAAGAAGGAGGGAAATATACAGAGTGCATTTTCCCTGTAGTGACTCTGCTATCTTCGTCCTGTAATTAAATAGAAGTCTTGACTTTGGGCACAGTGAGCCCCTCACTATATCACTTATAATTATTACATGCATCTATGTAGGCATGTGTTTTTTTATATTGGTCCAGAGGCCTGATGCACAAAATTTGTGCAAGGGGTTCGGCCCTCTCAGCGGCTTGTCTCAATCCTTGCAGCCCTGGCTTCATCTGGAAGGTCATCTAGCTGTTCAGTCTAATTAACATATTATGCTTTTATTATTATAGACTAGAGGCCTGGTGCACAGGTGGAGTCCAGCTGGCACACTCTGATTGGGGCCAATTGGGCCAGGCCAACTAGAGGGAGGGACCACAGGTGGTTGGCCAGCTAGCCCCACCCTGGTTGAACTCCTGGCCAAACTCTAAGTCAAGAGGACAATTTGCATATTAGTCTTTTATTATATAGGACTAGGGGCCCAGTGCACAAAATTTGTGCACTGGGGGTGGGTGTTCCCTCAGCCCAACCTGCCCCCTCTCACATACTGGGAGCCCTCAGGGGATGTCCTACTGATCACTTACCCTCATCCTGCCCAAGGCCTAAAGCTCTGCCCAAGGCCTAAAGCCTCTGGTCGAGGCTTTAGGCCTTGGGCACCCAGCCATTGCCCTGCAATGAGGCCAATGGCTGGCTCTGCCCCAGCCCCCCCCCCCCCCCCCCCCAGCCTAGGCCTTCTCTCTGGCCAGTGCACACTGGCCACCTCAGCCCCGCCCCCCTGGTCCTGGGCATCTTGGCCCGGTAGCCCCAAGCCTGGCTGCCTTAGCCCCACCCCCCAACCCCTCCCTCCTGGCTTGGGCCTTCACCCTGGCCAGCACATGCTGGCCTCCTCAGCCCTACCCCCACCCGGCCCAGGCCGTGCACTCGCTGGCTGGCTCTGCCCCAGCTCCTGATTGGCTGGTGGGTGTGGCTTGATTGGAGGTATGCTCAATTTGCATATTACTCTTTTATTAGATAGGATGCTTTCTTTTCTTCCCTTCAGGTAGGCAAGAAAAGATGGATGCAGAATAGAGAAAAGAAAGTAAAGTGAGCATGCAAGTCAGATGCATGTTTGTAGGTGGAAGATGTTTCCCATCAGAGCTTCGTGGATTTCATATCACTCCTTTTGCTTTCATCACAAAATTGAAACGATGGCAATTTCATTATCACCCGATCGCAGCACCTCTCCAGTGTGAATGCACTACTGCTCTTTCCTGTGTTTCTAATGCTGTCTGGCTATGTGGCATCTGCAGAGGTAATGGCTGCAAACTCAGGTGTGGTACTTTTCTTTTCTGTTTGCCTGGAGTGGTGGACCAGTTTTGAGTGATAAATGCATGTTGGCAGCACCGCATTGTCTCCTGGCTCAGGGGAGACTGCGCTCCAGGAAGCACAGGCAGCTCTGAGATTGAAGGAGCTCATGGGCATAGACAGGCTTCCTGCTGAAGAGGCACCTGAGTGTAGGGTTGCTAAGGATGCAGGTCGGGGCTGCCCAGGTGCTGCAGCTTTGAAGAGACACTTCCTTCTCAATCACGTGTCTCATTTGTCACCATTTTCCTTGGCTTCTAAACTATCCCTTACGGTACAACAACTACCACCTGATACTCTCCTCACAACAGAAGGACTGTGAAGTAGTAAGTCTGAATCATATTCATGACCTAGTTCCAAGTTGTAAAAAAGTTACCGGCTGAACTATAACATCAAGACATTCTACATCTTAAGCCCTGCCGTTGAATGTTTGTCCAACAAGGTTTCCCTCTGCACTCACTGTGTTGTTGGTTTGTGGATAAATTCTACATCCAGATGAGCTGGGTTGGAATCCTTACACACAACTTATTAGGTCACTTATGTGACCTTGGGTACGTTACTTAACCTCTCTGTGCCTCACTTTCCTTTACCTGTAGAATAATATCATCCTATCTTATAAAAGAGTAACATGCAAATTTGACCGTACCTTGGCTCCTGATTGGCTATGCTACCAGCCAATCAGGAGCAGGGGGCATGGCCAGTGGGACGGGAGGCGAGGCCTGCGAGGCCTGGCGGCAGTGCGGCATGTGCTCCCCAGGCCGGGGCCCCATGGAGGGGCAGGGTGGGGTGGATGCCTCAGGCTGGTTGGCAGAGGAGGCGGCAGCAGCGCAGCATGCATGCACTCCCCAGGCCGGGACCCTGTGGAGGGGAGGGACGAGGTGGGCACTGCAGGTCGGGAGGCGACGGCAGCAGAAGTGGTGCAGCATGCATGCGTATGTGCACTCCCCAGGTGAAGGCCCCATGGAGGGGCAGGATTGAGCAGGCGCCGCTGGCCGGGTGGCGGCACAGCGTGCGCTCCCCAGGCTGGGGCCCCGTGAAGGGGCGGGACTGGGCGGGCGCCGCGGGCCGGGAGGAGGCGGCTGTAGCAGTGGCGCAGCATGCATGCGCTCCCCAGGTGGGGGCCCCGCGGAGGGGCGGGATGGCTGCGGGAGGCCCACATGGGGCTGCTGGGCATTCTTTCTGGGAGGTGTGCTGTCAGAGAGGCAGCCCCTTTATGTGCCTGCTGGATTGGCGCGGGACCCCCAGTTCTGGATGCATTTCTCTGCTCCTTCAGTCTCCCTGACCTCATGTTGTTGTCAGTGGCAGTGTGTGTGAGTCCAGTAGGGTCACCTTTTCCCCAAGCACCACGCACACTCCACAGCTCCCTGCCTCCTCAGGCTAGGATCTGAGTTGGGAGCCTTCCAACCAGGTGCTCCTGTTTCTGGAGATGTTGAGGAGGGCGTGCCCTCAGCGGGGCTGCAGCATCTCCAATTTCTCAGCTCATGCCCTCTCCCCAGGAGGCTGGGGAGAACATATATGGCAAAGTTCTTTAAGCCACAGCAGTCAGAGTAGTAGGACTTGGCCAGGAAGGCACATAGAGGGGCTGGGGCCCTTTCCGGCCCTGGGGTTAGGCAGCATGCCCTGTGGTCCTGGGTGCCTGTGGGTGCCTGTGGTTGCGGCCGGCCTGAGTAAAGCTGGCCCAGGTCCTAGGTGCCTATAGCTGGCCAGAGGGAGGGAAGCCTGGGTCCCAGGTGTGGGGCAAGGCAGAGGCAGTTAGGAGAAATCAGGCCAGCAGGGGAGCACTTAGGGGCGATTAGGCAGGTAGGCAGAGGTGGTTAGGGGTGATCACACAGGCAGGCAGAGGGGTTAGGGGCGATCAGTCAGGCAGGCCATGAGCAGTTCGGAGCCAGTATTCCTAGATTGCGAGAGGGATGTCCTACTGTCAACAGTCAGACATCTCTGACTGCGAACAGTCACACATCCCTGAAGGGGTCCCTGATTGGAGCGGGTGCAGGCTGGGCTGAGGGAACCCCCCTCCATGCATGAATTTTGTGCATCGGGCCACTAGTATCTAATAAAAGAGCAATACGCAAATTGACCATTACTCCAACACACAAGATGGCTGCCCCCATGTGGACACAAGATGGCCACCACAAGATGGCCAGCAGGGGAGGGCAGATGGAAGGGACCAGGCCAGCAGGGGAGGGCAGTTGGGGGGGGGACCAGGCCTGCAGAGGAGGGCAGTTGGGGGTGACCAGGCCGGCAGGGGAGGACAGTTGGGGATGTCAAGGCTGGCAGGAGAGGGCAGTTAGGGGCAATCAGGCTGGCAAGCAGAAGTGGTTAGGTGCAATCAGGCAGGCAGGCAGGCAGGCAAGTGGTTGGAAGCCAGCAGTCCTGGATTGTGAGAGGGATCCCAGTTTGCAGGCTGGGCTGAGGAACACACACACACACACACCCCTTCCCTCGTGCATGAATTTTGGGCACCAGGCCTCTAGTATATTAATAAAAGCCTAGGGGGTCCTTGTGTGATGCCCCCATGTCATCACAAGATGGCCATCACAAGATGGCTGCCACAAGATGGCTGGTAAGGGAGGATAATTGTAGGTGATCAGGCCAGTAGGGGGGCAGTTGGGAGCACAGCCCAGCAGGGGATAATTTAGGCATCAATCAGGCTGGCAGGGGAGCAGTTAGGGGGTGATCAGGCTCACAACCAGAAGCAGTTAGGGGCAATCAGGCAGGCAGGCAGGCAGTCCCGTATTGTGAGAGGGATGTCCGACTGCCAGTTTAGGCTTGACCCCTGGCCTGGTGCTGGGGCAGAGGGTATGGTCTGAGGTCCCCCAGCCTGGTGCCAGGGTGGGGGTGTGACTTGAGGTCCCCTGTCAAGCCTTGCCAGGTGGGGGCACAGCCTGACGTGCCCTGGCGGGTAGAGAGAACAGTCTGAGGTCCCCCAACCCAGCAACAGTATGGGAAGCGCACCTTGAGGTCCCCTGGAAAGCCCTGCTGGGTTGGGAGTGTGGCCTCTAGTCCCCTGTCAAGCCACACCAGGTGGGAGGCACGGCCTGAGGTCCCCCAGCCTGGAGCTGGGCTGGGGGGAGCAGCCTGAGGTACCCTAGCCCAGCACCAGGGCAGGAAGCACACCTTGAGGTTCCCTGTCAAGCCCTGCTGGGTGGTTGACATGGCCTGTGGTCCCCTTCAAGCCTCTCTGGACTGGGGTGGGTGTAAGCCTCCCTTCCCTAGGGCTGCGGCCACGTCCCCTGCCGGCCTCCCATCCAGCTGCCACGACCACCGCACGCTCTCTGTGAGCAGGTATGCATAGGAGGTGATGGGAGCCAGCATCTTGGGTGAGCTGGGCCTCACAGCCTCTCTGCTTCAGCTCCCAGCACCCCGGACCTAAGGAGTAGTGCTTTCACAGAGGCCTGGCAGGCACTGGATATGGCGATGCCTTAAAAACAGAAGAAGCCCCCTTTAACTCTGGCTGGAAGTGCTTTGGGAACTTATGGTCGGGGGAAGTAGCCCAATATCAGGGCTGAAATAAGACCTTGGGTAGCCTCCAGAGGGGGCAAACCTACAGTAAAAGGCATCTTTGAAACAAAGACATTTGAACATACAGTGGATATTAGGTGATATTAAGGAATTACCTTAACTTTTCAAGGTGTGACAATGACTGAATATTTACTTCTTTTTTAAAGATACTCATCAGAGGATATTTAAGGGGGAAACAACTTTCTTTGAAAGTATGGTGTTGTCCTGGCCCAGCCCTTCCCTCACCATGGACGCCTCAAGGACCGAGCTTCTCCCGCTCTCTCGCTAGGCCTTTGAAAACACCCTGTGCAGAGGTGTGGTCCCTGCTTCGTTCCCACCCTCACCAGCATGAACCAAAGCGTTCCCCACAGGCGTGAAGCGAAACGTTCATGAAGGGAAGTGTTCACTGGCCTCTAGGCAAGGCGTGGCCACGCCCCCAGTCACATACCCCGCTCCTGATTGGCTGGTAGCATAGCCAATTAGGAGCCAAGGTACAGTCACATTTGCATGTTACTCTTTTATTAGATAGGAAGGTTTTGCCCTGCCCCACTCCAGAGTCATATATTGAAATCCTAACCCTCATTGTGATAGTGTTGCAAGGCAAGGACATTGAGAGGTGATTAGGTCCAGAGGGTCCAACCATCATGAATGGGATTAGTGCCCCTTCTCCCATGGGAAGACACCTCCAAAAGACAGCTGTCTGGCCTGTACCAGTTTGGCTCAGTGGATAGAGCATCAGCCTGGGGACTAAAAGGTCTGCAAGTATATCCCCAAGAGGAGGTGTGCAGGAGGCAGCTGATCAATGTTTCTCTCTCATCGATGTTTCTCTCTCTATCCCTCTCCCTTTCGGTCTATTAAAAAAAAATCAATAAAATGTATTAGAAAAGAAAAAGAAAGAAAAGAAAAGAAAAGAGAAGAAAAGAAAAGAGAAGACAGCTGTCTGTGACTCAGACACCAAACCTTCTAGAGTCTTGGTGTTGGACTTCCCAGTCTCCAGAACTGTGAGAAATAAATATCACCATGTCTATGATATTTTTGTTAAGCAACCTGAATGAACTATGACAGGGTGATTAACCTGAGAAGAATTTTGTTTTTTCTTTGAAATATCTCACTCCACCTTCTAGTTCATTCCTCCTGACATCACTTTGCTCTGAGACCTTGGCATCTCATGCCTTTATCTCTCCAGCAGCCTCCTGGCTGAGCTTCTAGAGACCAGTAAAGTCTTGACATTATTGGAACCATCTGATACCACCCACACAGGACTACACCCACTGCACTGTCCGAGGTGCCACTGCCAACATGTTGCCTCTCTTCCCCTACTTTATACTTCATTGCCTGATTGTGAGGAGAGAACTGGGACTTCTAAATATTTCCCCGTTGCCAGCACAGAGCACTGGAGAGACACGGCAGGAGGACTGTTCTTCCTGGTTTCTGTGATTTGTGTGGGTTTTTTTTTCTAATATTTATTGAGATTGAGTTCTTATGCACATTGAACTGTGGTGTGCACTTTTAATCATCTCCTGTGGGAGACACTCCCTCAAATACTCTATTTATGGGCCTAGGTGCTCCTCCAAGAGTCACCATATAACAAAAAATTTTCTTATTTTTCTTTAGAATCAAATGAGATTAGCAAAGTGGGTCTATAGTCTCTTGTTCTTAAGTAAGACATTATGAGGTCAGGGCACACCCTTTTTAGAAGATAAATGACAGGTACAAATGAGGGAGAGGACATATGTGTCATGTTCCTATGAGAAATATCTCTATCCATCTGAAAAGCATAGCTGCCCACTGGTTTAGTATTTCTAGGAAATGATAAAGAGAAGCCTTTCTTCTGAACCTGCCTCCAGTGAGATAACCCATCCTGTGATCCACAGTGAAACCCCGGCGAGGTGATTGAAAGGGTCAGAAAACCTAACCCTCTTTTAGTAGTTGCTGCGTCATATCCATAGAGTTTACTGGAAGTTTTTAGCAAATCCTCTTCTGGCTAACCTCAAGAAAACTGAATGATTCAGACCTTTGAAAAAAGGAAAAGAAATTCCATTAGCATACAACTAAATATATCTAAATATAGAATGCCGTTTAGCTTAGTCTTGAGTGAAGATTAAAATATCAGCAGATTCGTTCTGATTCTACATGTCCAGAAAGATGTCTTAATATTCCTTGTTAATTTGGGCATGCTTATAAAATGATCTCACCATGAGGGTTACATTATCTTCATTCTACAAACAAGGAAGTGATGGGGGTGGGGGAGGGGGAGGCGGCACATGAGGTTAAGTAATTTGACCAAGGAAATGCAGCTAACAGGTGGTAAAGCCAGGATGTGAACCAAAGTTTACCTAACTACAACACGAGACTGTCTCTAGGAAATCAGATTTAATTCATAAAGGCAAATGTTTACCGTCACCTTGGGAGGTCAGGGCTGTTATCCCCATTCTATAGGTTTCTAAGGCTTAGAAGACTCCATTGAATTGCCCAGGTCCATCCAGGTTGCAAGTTCACAGGGTTGAAGCCTGGGTCCCAGTCTATGAGATCCAGAAAAAGGTACTCTCAGTCTATTGTTAGACGGACTGTTTTGTGTAGGTATGATGGACCAGGGTATAGACAAGCTGCATCTGAGCAGACATTGTGTTTTTCCCAGATAGCAGCTAAGACAGTGCTGGACCCAGAGGAAGTACTCAGTAGGGGGGACAACTGTTAAAGAGCCCAGAGTCCCAGAATCCAGCACCAGTTCAGGAATGTTTCTACTGTTTTGTTGTATTTCTTCACAGCAATGACATGACCTCTCCAGAGATAAGTCTCCCTAGTTGTGTTCATAAAAATGTCCCTGTCCCTGGGATTGTGTGAAGGCTACTTGTCTGGAGACTTTGGGTCTCTTTTGATCTTCAAGGTCTCACCAAGATAAAAGACTGATTCTGGGGGACATGCTACGTGGGACAAATGACAATGGCCAGAGCCAAAGGGAAGCCTGCCATTGGATTGCATAAGAATGGTGCTGGGTGCCCTGAATGTTGATGCACTTGCCCTTCTCTGTGCTCAAGGGTACCTTACTCACTAGCTGTGAGTAAGATTAAAAAGTCAGCAGATTCAGAGAATGACCTTGCAGAATGCTTCTACCACTCTTTACTTTAATTCAGAGGCCTTGTTGATCTCTGAATCCTTCCCCCATGGTGAGGACAAAGAAAAATAACATCATGGAAGATGTATCCTAATCACTGATTAGATGAAAGCTTTGGGATGATGTGTAGGTTTGATGTCTTACTCTGTTCCTCATTTGCACAGAAGCAAAAGAATTAACTAAGTATTAATTTCTCCTTCAGTGGAAAAACACTTAGAACCTCAATGCTAAACGGTATTTTCCTATGAAATGTTTTAACTCTATATGCTCTACTTTTATTCTACTCATACTAATAAAAAAAAGTTCAAACTTTATAGCTTAGAGATACTATTCTTCAGGATTGGAGTCTGTGATTTATTGGAAATATTATTGACTATAACAACAATAAGAATGACTACCTTTAATTTTCTTCCTGTTTGTTTTTAAGGTTGCGTTAGATGCTCTATATATGTTAGTTTAATCACAACAATATGCCTTTAGGAACTGTGTAGGTCCTTTTATGACAATTTGAATTATGCAAATTTGCAATCACATTATGCAAACATTAGGCACAAAATCAGATATACTCTCAAATTAAATAAAAAACGAACAAGAATTTCAAACATAAGGGCCGAAAGAATTCTTTTTACTCTACTGCCACAAGGCAGTATTTCTTTACCTGGTAACTAGAAGTACCTGCCATTCTGTCAGTATTCTTCTTGAATTCCATCAGTTCTGGAGAAAACATTCTTTGCATAGAATGCAATTGTCTCATATTGTAATCCCAAAGGGCACAGGGCAGTGTGGTGCATTCCTCACACATAGTGAGCAATCAGTGAATGGCCATTTGATGGATTTGAACAGGCTGAAAGGGGAGTATGGTCAGAAACAAGCCCGTTGGACCTTCACCTTTGCAAATGTGAGCCTGACCACTGTCCTTTTATCCCTTCCCAGCTCAAGGACAAGGTCTGCATTTCCAGCTAAGGTTGCAAGATAACTAGTGATGTCCAGCTGAGTATCATTAAGTGGATTTAATCTCATCCTCTCAATCTTGTGCTCCGATTTCTTCCTTCGTTTTATCCCTCTTTCTCTCTTTATTGCCTTCAGAGAGTAGCGTATGTGTGAGGGCTTTGTGCACATAACCTTAGCAAATAATTGTAGATTCATAAGGAGTTGAAAAAAACAATACAGACAGGTCCTATGTACCCTTCACTCAGTTCTTCCAGGGGCAACATCTTGCAGAACGAGAGAAGCATGTTTGTTTTTGATGGACAGTAGTTCACTGCGTTTAAATTTTAGTGGCAAAAAAAAAAAATCCATGTTGCGATGCAGTTACCTTCTCATCAGGCCTTAAACCAAGGCGGGCTTCACGTGCACCGAAGCCCCGTAAGCAGAAGGATGCAATCCACATTGTGACATTCTTCATGACTGTACCTTTGAGTTGTGTGTTGTATGTGAAATAGGAGAACAATGGAGCATTTGCGGGGGGTGGGAAGCCTTGGATCCTGTGTTCCACTTCTGTGTCTATTCTGTGGTCAGAGTATGGGCGTCCCGCTCAGTGGCACTGTTTCCTTCCCCTGCTGCTGGGCACTGGGTGTGGGTTCCAGAGGATGTAGGGGAGGAGGGAGGGGCTAAGGGTGAGGATGGGGTGTTGGGTGCCTGTGACCAGCTGCACTTGCTCCCATGAACATCTTGAGGAAGTTATTGTGCATTAAGTAACAAACACAAAACACCATGACAAGCCATGACAGAGATGGCCGGAGGAAGGAAACAGCTTTTAAACTGCATTTTGAACCAAGGGCTGGCATTTTCATTTTGCACTGGGCCCCACAAATTATATTGCCAGAACACTTAAAACTATTCTATAGCCTAGCCTCTTTAGGCATGAAGATGAATATTTATCAGAAAATAGGAAGCTTCAACAGAAGCACAGAGGCATATTTGTTTGTCCAAGGCAAAGCGAGTTCCCACTCAGGCCAGAGAAATCTTCCTGAAGCACATTCTTTTCAAGCCAGAGACTGCTCACAAGCACAGCATGGCCCTGGGGGCTCTGGAAGTAGTCTGGCTTCAGGCTTCACCATACCTTGATTCAAATCCATGCTTGCTGCCAACTGAATGCGGTTCATGCTTTCCCAGTTCTGTGTCTTTGCTGATGCCATTGTGTTTGTAAAATGCCAACTTAACTTCCCTCCTGAAGCCCCCTGCCATGCCCACCTCCTGGCCTTGGCATCTGTTTCCTCCACTGACACCATTCTGTTTTGGGCCTCATACAGGGAACTGGCTCGTCTTTCAGGAAGAAGCTCACCTTTCAGGTAGGTCTACCCAAATGCCTGCTCTAAGCTAACCTCCATCCCACCCTATCCCATTCCTCTTCTAGTAATTGTATTGGTCACTTTTTAAATTATCTTTGTATATTGAATTGCTTTTATTGGTTTAATGACGATCTCTCCCTATGAAGGGAAAGAACTCTTTTGCCTTCTTCACTTCCATATCCTCCTGCCTTAAATCATGCTCAGCATTTATCTGTTGACTAAAGGAAGGGCCCTTTCTCTCCTTCAAATACTGGAGTACATTGTATGTCCTATACTGGTTACACGTTTTCTCTCTTCTATGCTACTAGCTTCTTGAAGGTGAGGAATGATTCATTCTTATCCTTTACAATGCCGGAGAGAGACCCTGGCTTCAATAAGTCTTCATTGAATGAGATATAAAAATAAATGGTGCAGAGGCAGAGAGCATTTCTTTTCTCTTTCAGAACAACTGGACACAGCATTAAGCCTGAGAGAGATCAAAACTAATTGCCGGAACGAGAATCACAGGCATTCACCGCGTCTCTACCAAGGACGGACTTGGAAAAGGGTGTAATCAACTAGGAGCACAGTATCCAGTGTGACCTCTGTGTTCTTCACAGTGCCGTTCTCTTCGGGGAACTGGCTGCCTCTGTGGCCTGTGGGATGAAAAGCTTCCCAAAATAGAGACCAGGAATGAGGTTTGGTTCTGATGGGAGGGCCCAGAGCTGGAGGGCACCTTTCTACGAGCAATGGGCATCTGTGTTATTCTATTAGCAAAGCAATTTGATTTTGCTTATCAATAAAAATGGAGATACCCGTAAATCATTTTGGGCATCTAGGGGATTTGAAAAGGTAAAGTGAGGTATTAATCCAGAGAGTGAAAGGTTTGGGGCAGAAATAGGACCATTAAGTCAACATGGTTGCATTAAAAATGGTAGAGTGATCTGTTCTGGTTGTCCTGAGTAAGGACACTAGGCCTGTGACGAGCTCAGTCAGGTTGAGATAAGGCTGCACAAGCTCTGGGGTAAGAGACGGGGGCTCCATTCCATTGTGTAGATGGACCACAGTTTTCTAATCCACTCATCTGCTGATGGGCACTTAGGCTGTTTCCAAATCTCAGCAATTATAAATTGTGCCGCTATGAAAATAGGGCTGCATATATTCTTTCTGATTGGTGTTTCTAGTTTCTTGGGATATATTCCTAGAAGTGGGATGACTGGGTTGAATGGGAGCTCCATTTTTAGTTTTTGAGGAAACTCCATACTGTTCTCCACAGTGGCTGCACCAGTCTGCATCCCACCAGCAGTGTATCCTCTCCAGCACTTGTCATTTGTTGATTTGTTGATGATAGCCATTCTGACAGGTGTGAGATAGTACCCCATTGTCATTTGGACTTGCATCTCTCAGATGATTAGTGACTTTGAGCATGTTTTCACATGTCTCTTTGCCTTCCTTATGCCCTCTTTTGAAGAGTATCTATTTAGGTCCGTTGCCCATTTTTTGATTGGATTGTTTATCTTCCTTTTGATAAATTGTATGAGTTTCCTGTAAATGCTGGAGATTAAACCCTTATTGGAGATACATCTACACAATGGAATACTATGCTGCTCTAAAAGGGAAGGAACTTTTACCATTTGCAACAGCATGGATGGAGCTGGAGAGCATTATACTAAGCAAAATAAGTCAGTCAGAGAAAGATAAATATCACATGATCTCACTTATTTGTGGATTATAATGAACAACAACATTATAATGATCCAGAGACAGAGAAACATCGATCAAACTGTCAAACCTCGGAGGGAAGGTAGGGAAGGGTGGGAGTAAGGGGGAGAGATAAACCAAAGGACTTGTATGCATGCATATAAGCCTAACCAATGGACACAGACACCAAAGGGTGAGGGCATGATGGGGGATGGGGCAAGAGAGGTAATGGGTGGATAAGGACACATATGTAATACCTTAATAAAAAACAAACAAACAAAAAAGAGACTGGAGCTGCAAATGATCTCCAAACGCTGGAGGACAGGACAATTATGCACGAGGCTGGGGGATTTGGAGCCAAGTAGGGAGAGAGCGTGTGTAGTGTTCTGAACCTTGTTCGTACAATTAACTCCCTCTTCTCTTATGGAGAAGAGCTCCTCACAGAAGACACTGAGCCTCAGGGATCAGCCCTGGCAATCCCACTGCTAATGTGGTAATGAGGATGCTCTTCCCGCCCCCCCAGACTTCCAACAGTGCAAAACCCTGGGATGGGTGCCTCTGTGTGGTGATGACAAGTGGTTTCATTTCTAGGGAGACTTAGAAATTCAGAAAGAGTGTGTTGGAGGAAAGGGCAGTGCATGGCACACACAGGACAACACACAACGATGCAGGCTGTAGGGTAAATGAGAGTCATGCTAAGCCCTGAGACCTGTCTGCTGGGTCAGCTGCATCCTCAGCAAGCTGTGATGAACTGGGTACTGATAGGAAAAGGTATGATGATGTGGACTGGTGGGGCTGGTGTGGGGAGGTGGTTTTAGGGAAATCCTGCAGGCAAGGTCCTAATGGCTTGGTGGAGTGAGAGCTTCTGTTAGCCTTCTCCCTGAGATGACCATCTACAGTGTGACACAGCAGCATTGCTGGTCTCCTGCGGGGTGTCCCCCTTCCCTGGGCCTTCAGTGCTCCAGCTAGCATTTTAGACAGCCCTGGGCTGCAGCGCGAGGACTGTGGGCAGAGGCCACAGCTTGGAATCTTACCTCTAGGATTGCCTCATTGCAATCAGCCAGGTGGGGTCCTGGCCGACAGGAGGCATAGACTGGAGTTCTGACAAATAGCCCTGGGGTGAAACAGCCATTACTTTCCTTCTCTTTTCTATGATGGAAAAAAAGAATTTTTCTTACATCTTGTAAAGAGGAAATTCTGCAGAGCCTGGGATTAGACCACCGCAGTTTCCCCTTGAAGGCATCCACTTTCGTGCCTGCTGCTATCTCTGACCTTGCTTTTCCATTCCTTATGACTGTATAAGAACCCAAGAGTTTGCCTTGAAACTTGTTTAGCCCGGGCTGGGAGCTGGTTTTTTTCCATTGGCTGGATGTTTCCGGTGGTGAGTAAATTATTTATTTGTCAAATCAGTCACCTAGTAAAGCAGCACTTACTTTCTAAGACTGATGACTCTAGCGTGCCAAATAATACTCAGGGGTTCCAGCTTCTGCCAAAACAAAGAATGGTTTAGAAACTATGGGAATTTGGCCAGTCCTGTCAGCCTTACTTCCAAAATATAGCCCCACTTTGTCTCAGGTCTGTGCAGCCACCATTCTGCTTGGACAGACCTGCTTTGTCTGGATTGTTATAATAGCATCTCAGCTGGCCTCCAAGTTCCACCTTTGATCCCCCCAACCAAGCCATTCTCCACTCAGAAGCCATGGCATTGTATTAGTTTCCCATTGCTGCTGCAGTAAGTTACCACAAACTTAGTGGCTCCACGTAACATAAGTTTATTCTCCTGTATTTCTGGAAACCTCAAGTCAGAAATCATATTTACTGGGCTAAAATCAGGGTGCTGGCAGGGCTGCCTGCCTTTTAGAGGTTGTAGGGGAGAATGGTTTCCTCACCTTCCCCAGCTTTAGAGGCTGCTTGTGTTCCAGCCTGGTGGCCCCTCACTATTTTGACCTCTGCTTCTTTTGTCACATCTGCTTTATTGAGTCTGACTCTCCTGCTTCCCTCTAATAGGAATCATTGTAATGACATTGGACCCTCTTTCATAATCCAGAATCATCTCCCCACTTCATGGAGAAGGTGCTATTTAGTCACTCTTCATTCTCAAACTGTGAGTTAAGATGTAGGCACATTTATGTTCCCAAGAGCATAATAAATGAACTTTATCCCTGCTTTCCTTACAGATCAGAAAAGAGTTCTTGATATGGTCTAGATCTCACTAGCCCAAGATTTGGATTGACCAAAATCAATGGGTAGTACAGGCAGTAAGGAAGATGTAGAGAATGCTAACAAAAACAAAGACCTATACTGAAGTGTTGATTTATTGATTGATTACCAAATACCCAGAGCTAGTCTGTACCCCTGTAAAGTTTAATTATTTCCCAACAAGAGTTAGCAATATCTCAGCTGTCCTTTGTAAAAGATGTCCTAAGATATGCCTATGTCGTAAATATTCATAGCACTCTCATTTCAGTTTGACTAACACAGTGGTCAGCAAACTCATTAGTCGACAGAGCCAAATATCAACAGTACAATGGTTGAAATTTCTTTTGAGAGCCAATTTTTTTAAACTTTCACTTCTTCTAATGCCACTTCTTCAAAATAGACTCGCCCAGGCCGTGGCATTTTGTGGAAGAGCCACACGCAAGGGGCCAAAGAGCCACATGTGGCTTGCGAGCTGCAGTTTGCTGACCATGGGAATAACATATGTTGGCCACCTATGTTATGCAGTCACTTTCTTAAAGACAAGGACATATAGGATCTATGAAGGTGGAATAAACTAATTGAGAACCGAAGACACTGAGGTTGTATAGTAGAGACCATATTTTTGCATCTAGAGGTATTGGGAGGTAAGAGAGCCAAGCAGAAGGAATAATTGGAGGGAAAAGGTGTTTGAAGTGGCATCAAATTAAATGGGTTGGATGGAGCAGAGTAAGCACTGAGCAATGCTATGGAGGAAGTTGGACTCATGTTGTGGACTCTAAATGCCAGGCTGAAGAGTTTTACTTTGTTCTGTGTATAGTAAGAAATAACTGAAACTTGTTAAACAAAATGACACTATTAGCTGTTATTTATAACAAAATATAAAGAAGAGTTAGCAGTATTTTTAAGGTGTGACAAATATTACCATCTGTGTTCCTGAAAGAACACATTTCTACCTTTCCGGGAAAGTACTGTAAGATTGTGAACAAAAGAGTGTATTCTTGAACAAATACAAGAAAAACAGGATTGTGTTATCTGAAAGGTTACATTTGGCTCTTTTATGTTCCTCAGAGTTTAGAAGAATGTCAACAGAATGTGCATGGTTAAGCTGAATGACTTAGATAGAATGTTTACAAGAACATGAACAAAGGAAAAACTTACAAAAATGAAACTACATTCTAGCTAAAAAACGGCATTATGGTAAGTTTATTAACTGATTTCAAAATGAGAACCTAGAATTAAATTTAGCAAAGCCATATTTCATAGAGTTGTAGGAGCACTCTGACCTTTGAGCTTACACTGAGTTCTAGCTCAGCCAATTAACAGCTGGGTGAGCTTGGGCAATATGCTTTTATTTCTTTATTTTTATTTTTTTAATGTATATATGTATGTATATATTTATTATTTCAAGAGAGAGAGGAAGGACGAGGAAGACAAGAAAGAGAGAAACCTCGATGTGAAAGAGAAACATCAATAGTCTGCCTCCTGCACTTTTTACTGGGGATAGAGCTTGTAGCCCAGGCATGGCTCTGTTGGGGAATCAAACCGGTGACCTTTTGCTGCGTGGGGTGACGCTCAACCAACTGAGCCACACTGGACAGGGCTGCTTTCATTTCTAAGTCTCAGTTTCCTCATCTGTAAATGGGCATAACAGTGTTAACCACTTTAGTGGGTTATTGTAATTAAAAGTTTAAGTGCGTCACAGTCCTATTTTGTTCATAATAAAACTCTTAAAAGAGCCATTTGTCATTTTCACTACAATACTTTGCTCCTATTTTTAAAGAAAACTTTGAAAGAGAATAATCTTTCATATTTTGCTTCCCTATTCCATTAACTTAGGATTATGAGTTTTATAAGAAACAGAGGTCCTCATTATTCATGGATTCTGTAGGTGTGAATTCACCTTTTTGCTAAAATTTATTTCTTTTATTAAAAAATTTTTTAGATATTTTATTGATTTTTTACAGAGAGGAAGATAGAGGGATAGAGAGTTAAAAACATCAATGAGAGAGAAACATTGATTAGCTGCCTCCTACATACCTCCTATTGGGGACGTGCCTGCAGTTAAGGTACATGCCCTTGACTGGAATTGAACCTGGGACCTGTTAGTCCACTGATACATGCTCTCTCCTCTGAGCCAAACTGGTTAGGACCTAAAATTTATTTGTAATCCCCAGATCAATACATGTAGCACCTTCATGGTCATTCATGGACATGTGTAAAGTTTAAAAAAAATTGAGTTGTCTAATGCTCATATTCTCAGCTGAGGCCAAACTAAACAATGCTCTGTCTTCTCATTTCAGTTCTTATTTTGTAAACAAATGCACTTCTTCTGGTCTATTTAGTGCCATGTTCTTTGTATTTTTATGTTCTTTTGGGTTGGCAATTTCACTTTTTAAAATGGTCTCCAAAGATAATGTTGAATTGCTGGCTAATGTTTCTAAGTGCAAGAAGACTGACGTGCCACATGGAGAAAATATCCACATGTAAATAAGCTTCATTCAAGCATGAGTTATAATGCTATAGCTGTGAGTCCAATGTCAGTGAATCAATAATATATTAAAGTATATTTAAAAAGAAAAACATATAAAACAAGATGATATATTGATAAGCTGGTGAAAGTGCTATGATCAGAGGCCTGCAGGAACCTAACCTTGTGTTTCTCGTAGAAACGGTAGTTCAGTATTCATGAATTCAGTGTTTGCAGTTACTTTATAGAATATAATACTGAGAATAATGAGAATTGAATGTACTTTTGAAATTTGTCTTTGTAACAATGAATATAATAGATGTATGATAGCTATTTAATCAATAGATACCATAAGAATATATACCTTTGCAAATATGAAAGTATTATTTAATATTCCTGGAAACTTGTTATTTATTGGTAAATTTAGTAGTATATGGCCCAGTGATACTAATTTTATTTGATTATCCTTTTATAATGTTTTTTTGTAATCTGCTAATTTTATACTATCAATTTAGTTAAAAGTTAATTAAAACAAAATGTCAAAGGCTAATGTTTTCATTATTTTATTCCTTGGATATTGATTTCAGGCTATTTGTAATTTTTAGTAATCCTCAATCAAATTTCTGTTTGTATTTAAGTTCCATTGGTTGATCTCTTTGAGTAATAATCACAAGATCCTAATAAAGGTGGTATTAATAGAAATCAAGTGCATCTTTTAATTGAAGGGAGAATGCAATTGTTAGGGAACCATGAAAGGCTTTGCCTAGGTTCCTATTGTGAAAACTCAGACACAAAAGCTGTGTGTCCATAGATTAGCAGGAAAGTCTGGCTCCAATACATGCTATGTATATTTCCTTGCATTTCAGGCAGTTTAATATGTTAGAAAAGATGTGGAGAGAAAGATTTTTTTTTTTAGAATTTGTTTTAACACTGCTTATTAAAAAGGAATTTTTTGTTTTAATTCACCCAGAGTTATTTTTCTAGGCTTCATGTCCTTACACTTTTAACTTGTTCTTGGAAAACTTAAAGAATTTGTGAATACCACACTTTATATAATATACCGCTACATTCATAAACACAACTGAAAATGTTAATTAATAATCGTTACCATTAAAATTACTGATCTTTGACAGTCAATTCAAAAAATAAAAAAGCACTATTTCCCAATCAACTAAGGCCTTGATATTCATTGTATGTACACTTCAGAGACCGAGATGCAAGAAGGAAATAATAGAACTTCTATTTTTATACTTTTATCTACAAGCATGATAATAAAGTAAGCTTTATAAACACTTACTTTATCTCCTAGGCATCATCATGTATCTTGCATTTCCAGTAGCTACAAGTTAGAATCTGGACCCAAGACTCCACCTCTTCAGGGCAGAGCGGGAGTTCCACACTTGGAAGTGTTGACTGCTCAACCACGCTATGTGTTCAGCATAGTGTAATGTGAAATTAATATATGGGTGAAAGGGATACAATATATTACCTTATATATTTTTAAATATATTTTATTGATTTTTTACAGAGAGGAAGGGAGAGGGATAGAAAATTAGAAACATCGGTGAGAGAGAAACATCCATCAGTGGCCTCCTGCACACCCCCTACTGGGGATTTGTCCACAGCCAAGATACATGCCCTTGACCAGAATCAAACTTGGCACCTTTCAGTCCACAGGCCAATGTTCTATCCACTGAGCCAAACCAGTCAGGGCTACCGTCTATTTAAAAATATCTTTAGAATACTTTCTAAGAATATGAGGCAATGGCCATGAAATCTTTTCCACAATACAGAGGTTTGCTGGTTATGTTTATAAACAAAATCAAACAAAACAAAGCCCTCATGAGCTGGGTTTGCTGACCTTTCGGCGATGACAAGCAGCTGTGTTACCTAGCAGACATATATATATATAAATAAGCAGACTTGATTTGTCTCTTCAAGGCAAAGGTCACATTTTAATAATGGTTGAGAAAGGAACTGCTTTTGAAAGAAACTCATGAAAAAAGCATTTGGGGAATGCTGTTCTTAGTAACGATTTAGTTGCCACAAACAGTGCGTTTCACCTATAAAACTCCTATCTCCACGTTTAAGGCATCTAGAATTTTAAAAATGTCCAAATAAGATGTTCTGAATCCATTTGTTAAAAATAGCAGAATGCAACACTGCCCAGTTAGTTTGCATGGATGAGTGACTGACATCAGGGCAGATGGAAATTTACTAGCCAAATTTAAAGGAAAAGCTTCTGCATAATTGGTGGATGGGACTGAAAAATGAGTATCATAACTCAGGAAGTACAGCCAATAAGGTACTTCTCCGTTCAGATCTCTGCTGTGTTTGTAAAGTGTGTGGTTAAGTTATGGCACCACTAAAGCTCCATGGAAAAGTAAACTGAATTTCTGTCTCACAAAGTATTATATTAAGATTTTCTAAAAAAATAAGATGTATCAAATAAGGGAATCTCAACAATATTTTCGATATGAGAGAGAACATAAAGTGTCTTTTGAATCTTTAATAAATAAAATGTTTTAATGTTTATTTTTATTTCATTTTTAAAAATTTTTATTTTCGTGTAAGTTTAATATCAATATATAATATATTATAGAGCAGCATATGAATGTACTTTATAAAGTCTCATATGCTAGGGATATGTGCTAAATTTTTTTTGAAAGATATCCTGTATAATAAAAGGGCAATATGCAAATTAACCATCACTCAATCACAAAGATGGTGGTGCCCATAGTGGCCGGGGTGCTGGACGCTGGTGGCATTGCCCTGGCGATGAGCCTCAGTGTCATGTGTGCTCTGGCCTATGGAGGGTATGTGGGGGGTCCTCTGGTGTCATTGCAGGCCGGGCTGATGGATGCCCCCCCCCCCCGACTTCAGCACAAATTTTGTGCATCGGGGCTCTAGTATGTAATAAATAGGTTCAGGGATCACTATTCTGAACCACCCATTCTGAAAGTAGAAAATTAACATAAGTTGGGAAGATTGGATATACTTTTCAATTCTTAAAAAATATTTTTTTATTTAAGAAAAGACTGCCACCTATTACTTGTATCTTAAAAAGAAAAGACAGTTTAACATCAGAAAATTAAGAAGAATGTGATTGCAGAAGAAAGAATAAACCATTAAAATGAAAACAATTTAGTTATGAACAGTTTATACATTGTTCTCTAATTTTTTTTCTTTTTTTCTATGGATTCTTTGAATACCACCATGGAACACCCTTAGTCTGTTCACCCTAATTCTCATAATCTTATTTTTTTCCCCAAATGTAACATGTCATATCCCTTGAACCTTTTTAATAATTTGTGTTTAAATAAGATATGAATGTTTACCTTTTCTGTGACAGTTACCCTCCTTCATGTCTTTCTGGGCACAGGGCTCAGGTAAAGCACCCCTGGTGCTATCCTTATTGAAACAATGACTTCCTGGTGGTCAGACAGTGAGCATTTTTCACTTTTGTTTTGCTTTGTAGATGCTATGGCCCACTCTCATCCCTTGGCACTTTTGGTCTCTGAATGCTTTTGTGATACTACTCATCCTTGCATCTGCTGCTCCAGTCTACTGGTCAAACCTCATATTCCTGTGTTCTTGATTATTTATGAAACTGTCAAGTTACAGATGTTCAGATACAACCCTGAGGTCTTATTATTTACTTCCAATAATGGGAGAAACTATTAATGAAAATTCTGTGTACAATCTTCTAGAAAACTATATTTTCATTTGCCATTTTATATGTAAGCTAAAAGAGGAGAAAACCTAACAACAACAACAAAACCCCCACATGAAACCCTCCACAAAGTTCTACAGTATACATAGTATTTTTTCTCTATCACCAGTGCCATCTCTTAGTCATAGGAAATGAGGTAAATTGGAAGGAACTTTCACAAAAACAAAATCTGTTAAAATTATTCTAGTTTCATCACAATGTCAACAAAGAAAATATTTACTGTGCTTTCATTTTCAGTGTGTGGCCTAAGCCTATGTCCTTTGAGAAGTTATGTAAGAGGTTATCAATTTACGCACACGCGCCAAGATTCTTAACATACAAGATCACTTAGTGAGAGCAGTCAGATACATTTCTAAAGGAAACTCATGTTTGGATAAGAGGGTATTCTCTCTTTGTACCCGAGAATACCCTCTTATCCATTTTCTAGTCAACAGTTTCCTTTCTGCCCTCTCTCTCCACATCATTGGATGGTCAATAGGTTTGTCCACATGCTTCATGCAGCATTAATTTCCCAGAAGGAAATTTCTCTCTCATCTCCTCCTACCACTTATAAGGAAGTGAATCAGTGGAGACTTGGCATTCACCTTTAGAAGTTGCTGGCTTCTGGCATGCAGCAACAACAAACTAAATAGATCCAGGAAGAGTACAGCATTTCATTTAATATAGAAATAATTCTTGAAGAAACAAACAAACAAAAGGATAAATAGAGATTGAGATTATGCTTGGTTACAGAAGAACTGGCATTTTGATGATGTATCAAGGAAAGTTCATAAAATAGAAAAAGCTTCCTATATCTTTCAGTTATGCTTCTGAGGTTCAAAACCATTCAGTGGTTCTTTATTGCCTCCCAAATAGGGTATACCTTTTTATTCTGAATTTTAGGTTAATTAGCATTTGGCATTGTTCTATCTTTATAACTGAAGTCTCCATTGGTCTTCTCCATCTACCCTGTGATGCAGTCAAATTGGTCCACTTGGGGTTTCATGGTTGGGTCCCAACACATTCTAGTCCAGGCTTTCCTCAGGCTGTTGTTTCGATCTAGAATTTTCTTTCCCACATTGTATTTGCAGAAATTCTATCCGAGCTAAAAATAGGAACTTTGTCTTATTCAACTTAGTTTCTAAACTAATGATTAGCTGTGTCCTTTGCACACAAAAGAAGACCAATATAGCGTTTTAAATGAATGAACAAGAAGACTAAACATGTATTTTTGGGGGAGTCCCCTGATTATACATTTTTTAATTTCAGGTGGGATTTTAGGTAGTTAGATTCAGCAGCAGGTCTAAAAGAGTGGGAGAAAGAATTTTAATATTTGAGTAGAAGAAACAGGGAGTTTATCAGTAATGGATTGGAAGTTTTCCTTACCCCATCTAATGAAAAGGAGGAGAGGGTAGTAATAATTAACAGAGGGGGCCTTGTATATTGACTGGGAGGACATCAGGCAGGGAGGACTAGAGAACATCTTTTAGATTGAAGCAATTTTCTGTTAAGGTTCTTTCTTATATCATTTTGACCAAATCTTTGCATTCCTTAAATGTTGCTTGCCTTTAACCAGTATGAGATTCTGGATAGAAAGTCTCATGTTAACCAACTCCAGCTCTCCAGTTCCCATAGCACCCACTACAGAACAAGCTAATCTCATGGCTACTGATGTTATCAGATCTGATGAATTCTCTGTCTCCATAAATTATTCAAAAGCAATTTCAATTTACCAGAAACGAGTTTCCATTTCTATGAAAAAGGCAAGTTTTTGGTCATTTTTACCCAAATAACCTGTGATACTTAAGACTAAATAGATGGGTACAAAATATTTCTCAAGAAATTCATCCTTTGAAGGCTAAACTGACCTAAATTCATATCTCTTTACCGGTTCAAATGCAACTTGATATCTGTTAGATGAAAGAGCTGGAGGAGAATTAATATTAAACTGACCTTGAGTTCTTTCAATTTCTGATGAAAAGCTTCAAGTTGCAAATGTTCCTTCGGTGCTTTCAGAACACATTTTTCATAGCTAGAACAGGCACTTCATTTGCAAGCATTTTGTTTTAAAATTTCTTGGGTAGGATTTTATGCAACTCATCCAGTATTAGAATTCTCTGCAAAATGATAAACACTTCTGACCACCACTCAAAATGGCAGTGAGGGCAAAGAGATTTAGGGACCATAGCCTCGTTTGCCTTGTCATTATGCTTGGCCCAAGGAAACGGGAGATGGCAGTCCTTGCACTCTGCAATATTTAGGACAAGGATGACTCAGTTTAAATAGAAACATTATCTTCTGTTCTGAGGTAAAAGGGCAGATCTGCAAGCAAATACTCTCCCTGTAAGTGATGATAACAAATGTATCCCGAAGGGAAAAAGGCAAATGGCACTTCAGTTCATGAATAATTGGCCTTAATTGTCCATTCTTGGACTTGGACCTAGAGAATTACTTGTGAAGAACAAATATACAAACTTTAATTGATTCTCCTTTTGCTGATATTTAGCAGGTATTTTATTGAAATAAGGAGATAAGGCTATTGCAGAGAAAAATAATGTATTATGGAGCTGTAAAATAATTTCTACCTGGATGCAGCCTCTGACATTTCAGTTAAAGCATTTGAAGAGTGTGAATAGTGATTGAATAGTCTTTAAGCAAAGGCTTTTAGGTTTCAGTAAAAAGAAACATCTTTTCAAAAAAGGCCCTGCAGCTGTATTAGTGACTGCAGTTGCTGTTGCTACTATGAGATGCTGTGGCCTACTAGAAAAATAGGGGGGAGAAGGAAAGCATGGGCTTTCTCTTCAAGTCTTTGATGATAAAACTATGAAAAAAAAATAAAGCATTAAATGCACCAGGCTGTATCAGGTAACCAAAAAATCCTGCTCTTTTCTTTTGTTTACTGGGGTGAGGTCAATGGAAGGGTTAGTTAAAAACACACACCTCAATACCTAATTGCAGATGGGAGGTGGGTAAGAAGTCCAGATTATTCTTGCCTTTTGGCCATAGTTTTCTAAATTGAATACAAAGATACCAGCAGATGTGAGGAATGGATAGCAAGTTCCATTCCAAATGCACTTGCTTTGTTCTCCTGGCGGTCTGGGCAGAAGTTGAAATCGCCTCCTCTCAACCCACAGTCTCACGAATGGAACTTTCTGCCCATCGTGTCCCCAGAAGGGGATGAGCTGAGAGCTCAATGCGCTTGAGATTAACGGAGAGTACATCACTGCCCACAACATTACACCTTCCAGAGAAGAAATAGTACCGTGCCTTTGAAGAAGGCCAATGAACTAATGTCACACAGCTGGACTCATTGCCTGTCACCTCCCCACTGGAAAAGGAGACACACCTGCTGTGTTCTAGGATCATCCCTTTCCCTTCTCTCAGTTAAACTTTAATTCCTTCAGTATTTTCTTTAGACCAGGTAGCAAGTAGCACTTAGGAAGCACCCTTGTGGGTGGGAAGAACTCAACCAATAAACTTGTATGCATATATGCATAACCCATGGACACTGACACTAGGGTGGTGAAGGTCTGGGTGGGGACCCGGGGAAAGTTGAGAGAGGTCAATGGAGGAAAAGGGGACATATGTAATAATTTAAGTGATAAAGATTTAAAAAGTAAAATAAAAGGTGCCTCAAACAACTGGTAACCATTTGATCAGATGAAAAATATTTTACTAACCAAAAAAACACCCCCAAAACACAGCCTGATGGGCTGATTTCCTGTGGGAGTCAGGTTTGGGTTCAGCAAGCCCTACTAGCCCCAGGGTTTAAAAAACCACCTGGTAAAGAAGACCTTTCAGCAAAACAAAAGCTGAGTCTAAAAGAGGCTTTCAAAAAACCTGGGCAAAGAAGCTATTCAAGCAGGAAGGTGCCTGCCCTAAAGTGACTCCTCCCCACTTTCAAAGAGCTCAGGCTGCCCTGAGCCCACAGCTGATCTTTTTCTAGGAAATCATCTTGGAATATTTTGGAAGTCAGTGTCAGTGTCCTTGCTACAACCTCTAGGCTCTGCAAGAGGTCGTTAGGATGGAATCGAGGAGAAATTTGACTACTTTCATCAGAAAAATTGCCTCTGCTGATGAAGGCGCCTTTTTGTCCTGGAGCATCTCTAGTTGACGCAGGAATGGAAGTTCAGAATGAAAAAGACGCCTTCTCAGCCCTGGCCTGTTTGGCTCAGTGGACAGAGCCTTGGCCTGCAAACTGAAAGGTCCGGGACTCGATTCTGGTCAAGGGCATGTACCTCGGTTGGGGGCACATCCCCACTGGAAGGTGTGCAGGAGGCAGCTGATTGATGTTTCTCTCTCATCAATATTTCTAACTATCTCTCTCCCTTCCTCTCTGTAAAAAATCAAATATATATATATACACACACACATATATATGTATGTAAATAAAAAAGATGACTTCTCAGGAAAATTAAATGGGTCATCAGCCTCACGACCGTCACCGCAGTGGAGCGCCAGAAGTTCAATGGGCTCAGCCTCAATGAGGCCCATCCAACTCCACGGTTCTCAGGTGCGTCCTCAGCCCCGCGTGAGAAGACACGGGTTATCGGACCAGCAGGTGCAGGTGCGAGGAAGGAGGGCGGTTCCCAGGATCCTCCCGCGTGTTGGGTAACGCCATCCCGAGGCCAGGGGAAGAGAGCGGCTGCTTGTGGCCTTCTCAGCCTTCGTCCAGGGTGTGCCCGCCTGAACCTGCAGCTCACATCGCGGGCATCGCCTGTCCCCTGGGCTTGAAGTACAAGTGCTTTGTGACCAGAGCTCTGTCCTGCCAGCGCCAGGCCCACCCGTGCAGAGGAGAGGCGAGCCCATCTTTCAGGACAGAAGGTAAGTGCTTTTGTGTTTAAAAAACGCGAAGCTAAAAATCCATAGACAAACTATTTTAGGGTGCTGGCCCGCTTTCCCCTTACTCTGTGTGTGTGCGCGCGCTTGCGCGCTTTTCTAATTCTCAAGAAAATGTTAGGACGCGCTGCGGTCATCTGCCTGCCCTTCAGAGCACAGTTCCGTGACATTTGTTTCATCGAGATGACTGGCAGGTGTTTGGTCTAGAAATTAGTGGGATGAAGTTGCTCAGTTAAAATTGTTATCCTTTATAGGGCTTTTTTTTTGGGGGGGGGGTGCCCTATGTTTCCTTTGCTAAATTTAGACATTCTAACAGAATTTTCTCTAATGTTTCCCCTTTCCTTAGAGAAATTGTTGGCTCTGAAACCTAAATGTAAACCCTGGATATCATGGTCCCTAAAGGAGAAATAAAGCTACTTAGTCTTTTAAATTCAGACCCATGGGACTTGGTACCTTCCACATCTGGAGGTAGCGAATTGAAACATAATTCATCCATAAAAAGTAATTTTCTATGTTTTTAGAGGAAAGCATGCTGTATTCAAACATTCCTGTGCTGGTCCCCACGCACTCTTGTAGCTACACGGCGTCCATGACCTCTCCTGACTCATATTGGAGCTGTTTTTAATAGAATACCTTTCTTAATAAAATATTTCAAATATTCAGAACACAGTTACCAAACCCATCCCACGTTGAGTAACTGTTACATTACCGTGTGTTGTGAATTTTAAAAGTAAAAGATTACAGAGTAAAAAAAAAAAAAAAGCAATTGATGAACTAATTGAAAATAACACTCCCTGCTCAGGTCTTTGTCTTAGCTGTTTCCTCTGCCAAAATCATTCTCCCAGATCCGTACTTTAAATATTATCTTCTCAGACAAGCTTCCTTGACCATTCCTTGAAAACAATCTCTCAATCCCACCCCTCCCTCAGGCATTCACAATTCTAAATACTTATCAGTATCAGAAATTATCTTGTTTCTTTCCTGTTTCTTCCCACGGTAAAGTGTAATTCCAGGAGAGCTGTTGGCTTTGCCCACTCTTTTTCCAGCTCTATTCCTGGCATATGGAAAGTTTTCAATAAGTGTTTTGCCAATAACTGCATGGATGTGAATATCTCTTAAAAGTGGACATGGCCCCGCCTTCATCCCTGGGAATTCTAAGTACTGGGACCAAGGAAGGAAGCCATCTCAGGAAATTGGCTTTCTTCTTCTTTATACCCTGAACATGCACTTTGCAGGTGGGATTTTGTAGGGGAAACAGCAGCAGGTGGTGGGAGAAAGTAAACAAGGCTAAGGGGTGTATTCTTCCCTTTCTAAAATGTCCTTTTTAAAATTGGGACTTACTAATACAGGACAGACAGCTCCAACAGGGTATCATCCTAAGAAATGAGGTCATCTAACGGCAGACAACATCACTACGTGTCCGTACATCCTCCTCACCCAGAGTGTGCCGCTCGGTGCCTTGGCTTGGCCTTCTTATGGAATCTTATCCCAAGGTGGGGAGATTCATAGACCTTATAATCAGGATTTCAGGTGAACACCAGCCACCTGGTTTAAGTGCTGGATATGCTGTTGTCAATTATATAATCTTTATTTCTCATTTCTGTATTTTGGAAAAGGAGGAGGTTGGTTTCAATTGTTTCTCAATCTCCTAAATTAACAAGAAATTTATGATTCAAAATACTCTCCCAGGCGGTCCAAGAAAAACCATCTGTGAGTAAGCTGCTCCACCTACTGGGCATCTCTTAAATGACACTGTAAGACTCCAATGAGCTATTGAGACTTGGGAATGAACTGTTGGAAACTTGGAGACCCTCTATTCCATGGACACATGCACATACTGACTCGTTCCATGCTTTGAGTGCCGCAAGCTCTCTTTCATGGGTGGGGTATGCATTCATCCCATTCCTGTAAATTCAGTAAATGATGCTCACAGACCTCACTTGGTTTTTACGTTCGCCTCTCTTTTGTTGCTGTATCTTTTTCTGGGGGTGACTCAGTTAGGATGTGAGGACAAAAGAGATGGGCATCCAGAGGCAGCTGATTCTTGGAGTAGATGCAGATTAGCAGAGTGAGTTCAAACTCCTAGGGGTAAACCTGGGAAATGGGTTAGAGATTGAGGTTTCCAGGGGCAGGTGGTTTATAGGTGGCACAAAATGGGACAGAAGTACTGGGAAGGAAGCTTGGCATAATGGAAAGAAAGAATATGGTCTTTTTAGCCAAGCAGACATGAGTTTAAATCTGTTCTCACTGACTAGCCATGTGACCACAGGTAGGTTATGTAGAAAAGGGTAAAGTGGGCCAAGGGGATAAAAAAAATAGTATTTGAGACTATGTGCGGGCCCTGATTATATTATTAGTTTATAGATACTACTTCAGTTCACCTGAATCTTATCAGATAGATAATATCATGTCCCATTAAATGTTGGTGGCCCAACGTTTTTCTCATCCTATACTCTCTTCCGGAATAGTCTGGGCATGACTGGAATTCAAAAGCCACTTATATAATGAAAGTAGACTCCTGATTGCAGCGGGTTAGGAAAGAAAGTGGAGGAATATAGTATTAGACAGCTCTTTCCAAGATGTTGCCTTAGAAAGTGGGAAGAAAGATAGAAAGTTAGTCCCCCAAAATGTGCATTCAAGGCAGTTTCCCCTCCCCTCTCAGAATGGCTGAGACAATATGCTTTTAGATGGGAAAAAAGTAAGTTCCCCACAAGACTAGTCATAGCAAGGGAGGTCCACTCTCCCACTAAGAGGCTTGTATCCAGTGGGCCACCGCTTCACAGCAGCATTTAACAACGATTGACCAATCTCACCTTTTTGAAACACATTCGTGTCTGTCTTATGAGAACATAAGACTCTCTTGGTTTTCCTCTTGCCTCATTGGCTGTTCCTATTCAGCCTCTAATGCCCGATCCTCTCCCCAGCACCAGATTTCTGACGGGCTCTGTCCTCATTCCCAAGACTCTGACCTCAGCTCTCTTCTCTTGTAATTGACATTCTTCCTGGGTGACCTCAGGCATATGGTGCTAACTCTATATGCAAATGATTAACACAGCCCTTGCCAGATCACTCCCCAGAGCTCCAGCATTCTGTCCCCTCCATATGGTCACCTGGAATCATGGTGGTAACAAGCAGAGCCATGTCATCAGAAATCAACTGCATTGATGCCTTACACTGCCCATTCAAACCCATTCTGTGAGCCGGGTTTTCCTCTGTTTCTTGGATAAATTCTAGGGCAAGTCCCAGGAATCACCCATTTTCTGGTAACTCTGAGTTTGCTTAAAGACCTAGTATAAAGTTATACTAGATGCCCTTTACCTGTTCCCCTTTCTGCTGTTTCAGTTATCTGTGGTCAACTGAGATGTGAAGCTATTCAATAAAAAGTTCCAGAATTAAATATAAGTTTGAAATTGGGGATGTTTCGTTCTGAGTAGAGTGATGAAATCTCCTACCTCCCTGCTCCATCTGGTCCATCTATTCTATCCACAATGGAGACACTTCTGCCTGTTAGTCACTTAGTAGCTGTCTCGCATCAGATCGACTGTCGTGGAATCATGGTGCTTGTGTCCAAGTTACCCTTATTCTATTTAATGATGGCCCAAACACAGGAATAGAGATACTGGTAATTTGATATGCCAAAGAAAAACCATACAAGTGATTTTTTAAGTGTAAAGGTAAAAGTTCTCTACTTAATAAGGAAAGAAAAACATCATATGGTGAGGTTGCTAAGATCTATGGTAAGAATAAAGCTTTCAGCCATAAAATTGTGAAGATGAAAAAAGAAATTCCTGCTAGTTTTGGTATTGCACCTGAAGCTGCAAAAAGTTACAGTTACAGTGCATTTTAAGTGCTTAGGTTAAAATGGAAAAGGCATTAAATTTATGGGTGGAAGGCATGAAATAAAAATGTGTTGATGGCAAGATCTTGCGCCAGAAAGCACTGAGACTTCAGCAAGGGATCTCTGAAACGAATGACAGCAAGCCATTTACCAAGTAAGGGATGGTTACACAGACTGAAAAGTAGGTTTGGTCTGAAAAATAAAAACCACATAAAAATGACTGGAGAGGCTGCCTCTGTGCTGCTGCTGCTGCTGCTACATTCCTGGCAGAAGGGCGCAGGGCTAGGTACTACCCTCGGTGTCAGGCATTCATTGGGTGTCCTGGGAGGAATCCCCCAAGGGTCAGGGGAACTGTTACAGTCTAAGGTTGGAGTCTGTAGAGCTGGGTTGACCTTCAAAGCCCACACTCTGTTCTACTTCATCCAGCCTCCATGTAGTTTTAGGGCTTTGCAGCTTTTAAAAGTGAGTTGTTAGCATCTTGGCAATTTGGGAAAGGCATATCATTCATTGGCCTTTCATAAAAGAAAGTAAAACATCAACAGGTCTCACTTAGAAAAGGGGTTCAAGATCACATGACTAAAAGAATTAATCGTATTTCATGCTTCAGATTTTACTCTTTGTTTGAAATGAGGACTCTTACACTATTGTGTGCTGTTCATCCCCTTGGACTCCTCCTCCGACACAGCCACGGAAATAGGCTGTGACCATTAGAAGCCCTGAACAAAGGCAGTTATTGAAGGCATAACACTGCTTTCTTCTCTGAGCATCTGTGAAACCCAGTGTGTGAAGTGTCTCTCAGCCCCTGATTCTCCTCCACACACCCACATGTGGGTTCCTGCATACATAGATTCACAGAGCAAAACAAAACTGCCTTGTTCTGCTACAATGTACAGAGAATGTATCTTTTTGTTTTTAACCTGGTTGAGCATTCAGTCTTATCCTTCATAAAGTTCAGTTTCTCTGCTGGTACCTATGGACTAGATACCCAACTTTAAGGATAGATGGCTTATGTTTCCATTAGGTATTCCTCTTTTCTGTACCTTTAACTTTTCTCTCTGCTTGATTCTACTCTCAGTAGCATTCATACTTACACTGGTATCTTGCACCTTAAACACAACACTTCCCCGCCTAAGATATTTTAGAGGCTTTTTATTGTAGTTAGAAGAACATACAAAGCTCCCGTCACTGACTCAGGGCCTAGAGTTGCCTGTCCCCACCTTCCCTGCTCTCCCCCATGTACTCTGAATTAGCCACATGGGATTTTCTCCAAGTTCCTTACACTTCCCAAGCTTTTTCCAGTTCAGGGACTTCACACATGCTATCTCTTCTTCCTGGAGAATGCTCAGCCCAACTTTCTGTCTGGCTAACTTTTATTGAAACTCTAGGCCTCAGTTGAAATATTACATCCTCAAGAAGGAATTCATTAAATATGACTCCTTCTCTTAATTTATGCTAGAACCTCTGTTCTACTCATGTGCCAGTTGTCCACTAACTGCTCAGCTCCAAGTTCAGGCCTCGATATGTGCTCTGCAATCATGGATGGAACTCCTGTGCATGGTGTTAAGCGTTCTCAGTAGAGGGCAATGAGGAACATTTCAGGAGGAAGGGGCACTCCTGCTCTTTCCAGGTGTTCTGGGTGAGGCTGAGGTGTGGGAGTGTGGACATTTGGGGGTGCTCTGCCCCAGCCATGCACCCAAGAACACGCTGTCCCTGGATACCTTGCAGCCTGAGTGTGGCCTGGTGACCGCCTTCCTGGGACCCTTCCCAGGTGGACATCCTCTGCTCCAGGTCTCCTGCTAGCCCTGGTGCCTGAGAGCTCTGCTTGCTTCCCCTTTCCCCTAGGTCTGTCTGGCCTTCCCACCACACACCTCATGCTGCAGGCCTCCCGCCACACGGCCATCCGCGCTCCCTTTACTCACCCAGGCACCTGCTACCAGCTTCCGATTCCCTGCCTCACCCGTGCTCCAAAGGATTGCTTCCTCTTTGTTCTGGGACTGCCAACTGGCTCTGACCCAGCAAACCAGTGAGCAGCCCTGCCATCCAAGGAGATCTCAATCCTGCACCTTAGAGAGGGATTTCCTTTCTCTGTTGTCCTTCTTCAGGGACTCTCCCTTAGTACCATGCAGTTTGCTTATAGCCTATAGGTTTTTTCTCATAGCTTAATAATCCTATCTAATATAAGAGTAATATGCAAATTAACTGTCACGCCACAACAAAGATGGCAGCGCCCAGGCCTCTCAGCCCTGCTGGAGTCCCCAAGTCCCAGCGGGGGCAGCTGCTGGGAGGCCCTTTCGGAATGCTGTCAGAGGCCCTCCTGATCCTTTATAAAGAAACAAAAACAAATTCACTCCCCACAGAGTGATCCCTCCCACACACACCTGCAGCCTCAGGGTCTCAGCCTCAGAAGTGTCTGTGCCCGCACAGAGCAATCCCCTCCCAACGGCAACCTCGGGGGTCTCAGCCTCGGAACCTTGGACATCCCTGGCGAGTGATCACACACACACACACACACACACACACACACACACACACACACACACACACACACACACTCCTGCAGCTTCAGGGTCTCAGCCTCAGAAGTGCCCATGCCCCCAGCTAAGTGATTGGAGTGGGAGGAATAGAGGGATGGCTGGGGGTAAAGGGGTATCTGGGCAATGCTGCCCAACAAACCTCTCCCATTGGGCAGAAACTTGTGACCAGGTTAGGGAGGTAAATGCGTTTAGTAAAATCTTTACAAACCGCAAAGGAAATGCCTGAGGTAGAGTTTCACATCGGAAGTAACTTACAACTAATTTCAGAAGGCAAACTGCTACATTGCAGTTACATTACTAGAGAGTACCCTGTGGTCCGGAGGTCAGGCTCCACAGTGGCGGTGGCCGGCACTCCCTGCCTTGGTTCCTCAGCACCTCAGGCCAGGCTTGAGCCCACCCAGGAAGGCCTTTTCCCCTACAGTTTTCACCAAGGCAGGCAGGTTTTGTAGACATGAATAAGAAGTGCCCACGCACAAGTCCTGAAGATGCTGGGCCGGCAGAGATGACAAACAAAGAAAAGAGCAAACCCAGAAACACTACTGATCCCAACATAGATCATCTTTTTCTTTTTCTTTTTTTAAAATTTTATTTTATTGTTTAAAGTATTACAAATAGTAGTACATGTATCTCCTTTTTGCCTCATTGACCTTCCCCAAGCTTCCCCTACCCCCTGGCACATGCCCTCATCCCACTTCCCAGTGTCTTGTGTCCATTGGTTGTGCTTATATGCATACATATAAGTCCTTCCCTTGATCTCTTTTCCCCACTCCCCAACACTCCCCAGCCTTCCCACTGTAATTTGACAGACCATTCGATACTTCACTGCCTCTGTATCTATCTTTTTATTCATCAGGTTATAATGTTCTTTATTATCCATATGTGTGTGAGATCATGTGGTATTTTTCTTTCATTGCCTGGCTTATTTCATTTAGCACAATGCTCTCCAGTTCCATCCATGCTGCTGCAAATGGTAAGAATTCCTCCTTTTTTATAGCAGTGTAGTATTTCGTTGTATAGATGTACCACAGTTTTCTAATCCACTCATTTGCTGATGGGCATTTAGGCTGTTTCCAAATCTTAGCTATTGTAAATTGTGCTGCTATGAATATAGGGGTGCATATATCCTTTCTGATTGGTGTTTCTAGTTTTTTTGGATATATTCCTAGAAGTGGGATTACTGGGTCAAATGGGAATTCCGTTTTTAGTTTTTTGAGGAAACTCCATACTGTTCTCCCCAGTGGCTGCACCAACAGTGCACGAGGATTCCTTTTTCTCCGCATCCTCACCAGCATCTGTCGTTAGTTGATTTGTTGATGGTTGCCATTCTGACAGTTGTGAGATGGTACCGCATTGTTGTTTTGATTTGTATCCCTCGGATAATTGGTGACTTTGAGGATGCTTTCATATGTCTCTTGGCCTTCCTTCTGTCTTCTTTTGAAGAGTATTTAGGACCATTGCCCATTTTTTTTATCATATCCTTTATCTTTCTTTTGTTAAGTTGTATGAGTTTCTTGTAAAAGTTGGGGATTAACCCTTTATCCATGATAGTATTGGCAAATATGTTCTCCCATGCAATATGCTTTCTTGTTGTATTGTTGATGGTTTCTTTTGCTGTGCAAAAGCTTTTTATTTTGACTTAGTCCCATTTGTTTATTTTCTCTTTAGTTTTCATTGCCCTAGGAGTGGTATCAGTGAAGAAATTGCTTCGGCATATGTCTGAGATTTCACTGTCTGGATTCCTCTAGTATTTTCGTGGCTTTCTGTCTTTTGTTTTAAGTCCTTTATCCATTTTTAGTTTATTTTTGTGTATCGTGTAAGTTGGTGGTCTAGTTTCATTTTTTTTTGCATTATCTGTCCAGTTGTTCCAACACCATTTATTGAAGAGACTATCTTCAATCCATTGTATGTTCCTGCCTCCTTTGTCAAATATTAATTGAGCATAGTGGTTTGGATCGATTTTGGGGTTCTCCATTCTATTCCCTTGGTCTATATGTCTGCTCTTGTGCCAGTACCAGGCTGTCTTGAGAACAGTGGCTTTGTAATACAGTTTGATATCTGGCATTGAGATACCACCTACTTTGTTCTTCTCTCTCAGGATATGCTGCAGCTATTTGAGGTCTTTTTTTATTCCATATGAATTTTGGGAGAGTTCTTTCTAGGTCTGTGAAACATGCCGTTGGTATTTTAATGGGGAGTGCATTGAATCTATAGATTGCTTTGGGTATATGGACATTTTGATGATGCTGATTCTACCAATTTATGAACATGGTATGTTCTTCTGTCTGTTTATGTCTTTATTTCTTTTTTTCAGTATTGTGTAGTTTTCCACATATATTTCTTTTACTTCCTTAGTTAAGTTTATTCCTAGGTATCTTAATTTTTTTGGTGCTATGGTAAATAGGATTGCTTTTTAAGTTTCTCTTTCTATAAGTTCACTATTGGTATAAAGAAATGCTATATATTTCTTGGCATTAATTTTGTATCCTGCTACATTGCCAAATTCATTTTTAAGTCTAATAATTTTTTGATAGAGCCTTTAGGGTTTTTTATGTACAATATCATGTCATCTGCAAATAGGGACAGCTTCTTCTTTTCCAATTTGGATACCTTTTATTTATTCTTCTTGTTTAATTGCAATGGCTAGTACTTCTAGCGCTATGTTGAACAGGAGTGGTGAGAGTGGGCATCCCTGTCTTGTGCCTGTTCTTAGTGGAAATTGTCTTAGCTTTTGTCCATTGAGTGTGATATTAGGTATGGGTATGCCATATATGGCTTTTATTATGTTAAGGTATGATCCTTCTTTTCCCACCTTGCTGAGAGTTTTTATCAGGAAAGAGTGTTGGAGTTTGTCAAATGCTTTTTCTGCATCAGTTGGTATGATTATATGGTTTTTATCTCTAAATTTGTTTATGTGATATAATACATTTATTGATTTGCAGATATTGTACCATCCTTATATCCCCGGGATAAATCCTACTTGGTCATGTGTATGATCTTTCTGATGTACTGCTCTATCCTATTTGCTAGAATTTTGTTGAGGATTTTGGCATCTATGTTAATGAGGGATATTGGCCTATAATTCTCTTTCATTGTATTGTCTTTATCTGGTTTTGGTATTAGGGTGATGCTGGTTTCATAGAATAAGCTTGGAAGTGTTCCTTCCTCTTGAATTTCTTGGAATAGTCTAAGGAGGATAAGTTTTAGTTCTTCCTCAAATGTTTGGTAAAACTCCCCTGTGAAGCCATCTGGCCCTGGGCTTTTGTTTGCTGGAAGCTTTTGGATACTTCAATTTCTTCCATAGTTATTGTTCTGTTGAGATGTTTAGATTCTTCCTGATTGAATTTTGGAAGGTTGTATTTTTCTAGGAATATGTCCATTTCCTCCAGGTTGTCTAGTTTGTTGGAATAGAGTTATTTATAGTATGTTTTTAAACAATGCTCTGTATTTCTGTGGGGTCTGTTGTTATTTACCCTCTTTCATTTCTGATTTTATTTATTTGGATCTTCTCCCTTTGCTTCTTGGTGAGCCTGGCTAGAGGTTCATCAATCTTGTTTATTCTTTCAAAGAACCAGTTCTTGGTTTTGTTGATATTTTGTATTATTATTAGTTTTTTTTTGCTTTCTCTGTTGTTTTTCTCTACTCTGATCTTTATTATTTCCTTCCTTCTGCTTATACTGGGCTTTTCTTGTTGCTCTCTTTCTAATTCTTTGAGTTGTAGGGTTTAGTAATTTATTACCATTGTTTCTTGTTTTTTGCAGTAGGCTTGTAGAGCTATGAACTTCCCTCTCAGGATTGCTTTTGCTGTGTCCCATAGATTTGGATTATTTTGTTTTTATTGTCGTTTGTTGCTATGATGTTCTTTGATCTCTCTGGTAACCTAGTCATTATTTAATAGCATGCTATTTAGCCTCCAGGTGTTTGATTTTTTGGATTGTTTTTATTTTAGTTGATTTCTAGTTTTATGCCATTGTGATCTGAGAAGATGTTTGATATGATTTCTATCTTCTTGAATTTGATGAGACTTTGCCTGTGAACCAATATATGGTCTATCTTTGAAAATGAGCCATGTGTACTTGAGAAGAATGTATATTCTGTGCCTTTGAGGTGAAATATTCTGAAGATGTCAATCAATTCCATCTGATCTGGTGAATCATTTAGGATTGATGTTTCTTTGCTGATTTTTTGTTTAGAGGATTTGTTTAATGGTGATAGTGGGGTATAAAAGTCCCCTGCTATGATTGTATTGCTATCAATCTCTCCCTTGATATCCTCCAGGAATATATGTTTACCAGAGTTATTTCATTTTGGATTGCTCCCTTTAGTATTATGAAGTGGTTTTCCTAATCTCTTGTTATGACCTGCACTTTGAGATTTAATTTATCAGATGTAAGTATTGTTATCCCAGTTTTTTTTCTCCATTTTAATTTGCCTGGAAAATCTTTTTTCATTCCTTCACCATCAGTCTGTATGCATATTTTTTTCTGAAGTGAGTTTCCTGTAGACAGCAGATATATGGATCATGTTTTCTTATCCACTCAGTTATCCTGTGTCTTTTCATTGGGGCATTTAATTCATTTACATTTGAAGTTATTATTGATAGGTACTTGTTTATCACCATTTTTATTCTTTACCCCTATTTCTTCTTCTGTTTTTTTTTTTTTATTTTTTATAGCAAATCCTTCAGCACTTCTTGCATTGCTGGTTTGGTGGTAATAAAGTCCCTTAGTCCTTTTTTGTCTTTGAAGCTCCTGATTTCATCCTCAGTTTTGATTGATAGCCTTGCTGGATACAGTATTATTGGATTCAGACCCTTCCTTTGCATGACTTAGTATATTTCATTTCATTCCTTTCTTGCCTGATGTGTTTCTGTTGAGAAATCAGTCACTAGTCTGATGGCGTTTCCTTTGTAGGTAACTTTTTGTCTCTCTCTGGCTGCTTTTAAGATTCTTACTTTGTCGTTGGTGTTTTCCAATTTAATTATAATGTGCCTTAGTGTTGGTCTTTTGGGGTTCATTTTGTTTGGGACTCTGTGAGCTTCTTGGATTTGTGTGGGTTTTTTCTTCCCTATATCAGGGAAGCTTTCTGTCATTATTTCTTCAGACAGGTTTTCTATTCCTTGCTCAATTTCCTCTCCTTCTGGCACCCCTATTATGCAGATGTTGTTTTGTTTCATGGTGACCCAAAGTTCCCTTAGGCTCTCCTCCTGTTTTTTCATTTCTTTTTCTGGATGCTGCTCTGCTTGGGTATTTTTTTCTACCTTGTCTTCTAGCTCACTGATGTGGTCCTCTGCTTCTTCTAGGCTACTGTTGATCCTTCCTATTGATTTATTTATAACAGCAATGTCATTTTTCATTTATTCTTGTTTTCTTCTTCATTTCCTCTTGGTTCTTACACATATTGCTGAATTTGTCTGCCATTCTTTTCAGCCACCTTATGACCATTTCTATGAATTCTTTCTCTGACCAGTTGCTTGCCTCCATTTCGTTTTCTTCCTTTTCTGATGATGCCTCATTTTCTTTCATATGTGGGCTGTTTCTTTGTCTCCCTCTGGTCTCTCTTCTCTGGGTGTCTGGTTATGTAGTTCTCTCTTCTTAGGCATAATATGACCTTTACTTGAGAAGGTGCAGAATTCCTCTGAGTCAGTGTATTTGCGTTGCCTGAGATCTGGTGTTCCTGGGTTTGCAGTTGGTCCCTGGGATTCAGTTTGTAGAGTCACAGGATGTATAGGCTTCAGATAACAGCCACTCTCCCTTTCAGGTTGGCGTGGTCTCCACGGTAGAGCCCATCACTCCAGAAGAGATTTTAGCAGCAGTGTAGGCTGTCCAGTCAGGGGAGCCCAGTTCAGCAGTCCCCAACAGTCGCTTGGAGTATAGCTGACCTGCATCCACAAGTATACACTCCCCATACGTTCACACACTCTCCTTTTCCCTCATTCACATTCTATCTTGCAGGCTGCCTTCCTGTCAGCAGCCATCTCCATCATTTTCTTCAGTTGATGGTGTGTTTCTCTATTCTTCATCTTCTGGAAGTGAGACATATGTAAGTACTGACAATTCTACCAACTGAAAAGTTAAGAGAAAGAGAGACAGAAAAGGAATAAAAGGAGAAAAGAAAGAAAGGACAAAAAATGAAACATCAAGAAAAAGAAAGAGCCAAGGCCGGTTTGGCTCAGTGGATAGAGCGTCAGACTGCGGACTGAAGGGTCCCAGGTTCGATTCCGGCAAGGGCATGTACCTTGGCTGTGGGCACATCCCACAGTAGGGGGCATGCAAGAGGCAGCTGATCGATGTCTCTCATTGATGTTTCTAACTTTCTATCCCTCTCCCTTCCGCTCTGTAAAAAATCAATAAAATATATTTTTAAAAAAAGAAAGAGAAGGAAAAAAGGAGGAAACTACCACATAATATCAGTTTTCCAAGGTCTCATGAAATTCTTATTTAAGGAGTTTATTTTATGACACTTTTAGTTTGGGTTTACATTTTTACTGGTTTGTCAAGACCATGGCAGGTACAGTGTCTAATATGTTAAAGAGAAAAAAAAAAAACCCTATCTAATAAAGAGGGATTATGTAAGGGAGGGCAGTTGGGGTTGACTGGGCTGGTAGGAGAGGGCAGTTGGGGACGATTGGGCTGGCAGGAGAGCAGTTAGGCGTTGATCAGGGTGGTAGGGGCGTGGGTAGGGGGTGATCAGGCTGTCAGGCAGAAGCAGTTAGGGGCAATCAGGCAGGCAGGTGACTGGTTGGGAGCCAGCAGTCCTGGATTGTGAGAGAGATGTCCGACTGCCGGTTTAGGCCCAATCCCGGCAATTGAACATCCTTTGAGGGGTCCCAGATTGGAGATGGTGCAGGTTGGGTTGAGGGACACCCCTCCTGCCCTCCCATCTCCCCCGCTCCCCATGCACAAATTTTGTACACCAGGCCTCTAGTATTCTATATTAAACTTTACTTGTTTAAATCACTATGGGATTGTATTTCTTGTATCCAGACTGCTTCAATTCTCTTCACCTACTAGTACTATTTAATTTTGCTTATGTACCAACCACAATTGCATATTTTTAAACTACTCACCGTAGGATTTTTTTAATTGATTTTATAAAGAGAGGAAGAAAAAGAGAGAGAGGAAAATAACGATATGAGAGAGAATTACTGATTGGTTGTTTCCAGTATGGGCCCTGACCAGGGATCGAATCCACAACCTAGGTATGTGCTCTGGCCAGGAATTGAAACTACCACCTTGGTGTATGGGATAATGCTTCAACTGAGCCACCTAGCCAGGGTCATAATTGAATATTTATTTGTGAATCCATTTCTTAATATTAGTCTCTTCTATGGAATTATAAGAGCAAACAGGGCAGGTACAATATCTGTTATTTTATGTGTGTGTTCCCAGTACTTGGTATAATGCCTGGCTCATAAAAAGCACTCAATACATATTTGTTGCATGAATAAATACTGTATGGCTGAGTTAGTTTTCTGCTAATTTATTCTGTTATGTTGTTGTTATGCCTCATTAATTCTTCTTAGTCATTGCTGTCTATTCTAAAGATCAGGCATAATGTGGTCTGAAATCTGTAATACCACAAGGGACCTGATTTTGGCACTTTATAAACAGAATAAAGCTGTGTTTTTATATTTAACCATCTCCACATTAAACCTATGTGGCAATGATGGTCACAACCACAATTACTCAAATAGTTTTTTCTTAGCTGTGTCCAAACTTACTCTAAGATCCATATTTCTTTTCCAAAGAGGACTAGAAGCAGTTAAAAAAATCTACTTTAATTCCTACCACTATACAACCACAGAACTAATTTTTCATATGAATTCTATCCCCAGGATTCAAATACTCAAATCCTTACAGGGCCTAGTGGGTAGTTTATATGACTGGGCTCAGAGTAAGGTAATGAGGAGTAGTAAGAATTATGGTAAGTTGGATAGCACATACGACACCTGAATGCATTTAATTAAAATTTTATAAAAATATTGTGCAAGCCAAACATAACACCTGCAGGCAGCACTGATTCCGTGATTGCCACCTGGCAAACCCAGGCCTAAAACACTGGCTCCAGGAACCATTCTAACTTTCAAGAACCAGGAATTTTAATATATGGGGTGCTTGACAAAAGATTATTTTTATGGATTTATTTTACTGAGGAAGGCCATTAAAGAAAAGCCAGCATCTACTGCTGTCACCGTTCTCTTAAGAGAAAGCAAAAAGAACAAAATCTCAGGGTAAAGAACCATGGAAGAAAAACTGGCAAGCTTTGCTTTTGCTTCCCAATTTTTTCTTCTGAATATAGATGGAAATAAACTCTGTTGTGAGACTCAGCCAGGTTACAAATCAGGTCTATCATAACTATCTTGAATGCCTAAGAAAGAACACCTGGTTTCCAGGACCCACTCAGGAGGTAAGAGAGAAGGAGATGGTTTGGGTGTGCACTTTGGAAAACTCTGCAGGGGCTTCTGAGGCACACCCAGATGGGACACTTATGGTCTATTCCCTTCTAATACTCAGAATACAGAGAACAGGGCCGAACCATCATTTCTCATTTTGATTACAGAGAATCTTATTTTCCCTCACTGGAGGGAGACAAAGTTTTTCCAGAGTAGCTGTGCAGCTCACATAGACATGAAAGGCAGACAAATTCTAGTCTGTGTTACAGATAAGTGAGAAATAATCACAGAACAGAGAGTCTTCACAAGGATTCAATATGCAAAATTACTCCTCACTTTAAAATATGTGTTGATTTCTTTATTGATATACTAGTGGCTCAGTGCATGAATTTGTGCACACTGAAAGGAAATTAATCAGAAGAAATATTTTAATATCGCTGTTTGCCCTTTCTCTATAATGGAAGTGTCAACCAAATTCACAATCAACAATGACAGATTGAAACACATGGGTACGATTGGTGCCAGTGAGAGCTTTATATGTATTGCACATGTGCAAATCAAATTCGCCTTTTATAGATATAGAATAAACTTGTGTAATTATATCCGCTTTCTGATTTAACTAAACTTTTTCTAGCCCAGTGAAGCACCCCGACTTCTCTTTCAGGTAATTGTCAGCAACACAGCAATAAATATCAACATGAAGCAGGTTATTATTATAGATTATGCAGGGAGAAGAAAGGGTAAAATATTTAACTGCAGTAGTGTTTGACTATATTCTTCATAATGAGAAAACCAGAAGTCATTTTCAAGGTCCACCATTTCCTCCTTCTCCTCAGTTGGGTTAAGTTTCTAAGCTTTCTAAATTTCTGTTTTCTGGCTAATGAAAGGAAAATAGGATTCCACAGAGTCTCCTATCTACCTACTCCAGGACTTCTGTGAGGATCATGCGAAGATGAGGCATGGGAAAACGCTTCATAGATATTTGGTTAAAGTGTAAAATGTTTCCATCTGTGTCCTGGGCTGAAGAAACTGCAAGGGGGCTAATCATTACTAGGGAAATGAAGCCAGATATTGCTACGTGACATCATTGCCTGGCACCCACAGCCATGTTTCTGGGCTGGGCTGGGCTGTGGGCTGCATTTTGCACCATGGGGTCTTAGCAGCATCAGCTGCAATTTGGTGGGCTGTTGCTCTGGGGTGGTGATGGGGCCTGTGTCCCACCTGGGAGAAGCCGGGTGTTGCTTTGTGGACCCAGGGCCATTTCTCTGTGCACATCATGACAGCTCCTCTGTTGAGCGTCTGCCCTCTGGTGGTCAGTGCATGTCATAGCAACTGGTCAGAAGGTGGGAAGGACACTTAGCATATTAGCCTTTTATATAGATAGATTCCTTTCTTCTAGAAAGAATTAAGGTCATTCAAAAGTACACACACACACACACACACACACACACACACACACGAAAAGCTTAAAATGAAGAACCTAGGGCAGTGGAAAGAAAGGCAGAAATAGTAATATTGTGTCATGAAAAGGTAAACAACCCAAACTTCTGTTGCTAACACTTGTTAACAGAGGGTCAAAAACATGGTTTGGAGTGAGGCCAGCAGGGCCGGAGACTCAGAAAGAGTGGCCCTTGTTGAACTGGACAGTTCCCATGCTCCCTAGGAGAGGAGGGCGCTATTTAGCTTCCACCAAATGTCATTAAGGAATTTTTCAGGCAAATTTGGAAATTGGGATTTCTATATGAAGTATCTGAGTTTTATGTTTGCATCATATTAAAATCATTAAACACCATACTGCATAGGGCTAAGAAAACACATCTGCTGACAAGACATAACCTGCAGGTTGTTCTTAAGAATTGCTCTCTGAAGTGCTTTCCCCAGACCAACAGGCCCCTGCTACATCCTTAACTGACAGAATGAGAAACCTCTGGGAGGAGAACTCACTTTGCATCATTGGAAAACATTCCCCAGATGAGTCCAGCTTTCACCTATAGTTAGAAATCACTACACTAATGAAATCTGGGGAATGAAACAAGGTATTCCAGGTGGCTTTCTTTGGGATCAGCTTCCAAAGCCTTGCTAACAACAGTCACTGTAACCTGGGGAACAGTGCCCAGGCACGAGGTCTAGCAGGATATTGGCTGCGCTTTGCCTTAACCCACCTTGATTTCTCTAAGGTACTAAGTATGCAGTTTGGTTCTTATTTTCTTGGCTTGATAAGGAAGTATTCACAGAGGAACTGAAAATAGGAATAAATGAAATAGAAATGTATGCCAACCTCAATTTATGCAGCAGCAGAGAAAATAAATTACAATGATCTGAGCCTTTGAAGAAGTTTTGAAAGTCACAGAACCCTAGCACCTTGCAAGACAATGCAATGGTCATGGACTGACTGCACTTCCAAGGGTTTTTTGTGCTCACCCATGCCAACCCTTACACCTGCCCTCAATTTACCTTCTTATGTCTGTAATAGTGGAGGCAGCCGTCATGCTTCAGCACAAACCACCTCTTCCTCCAACTCTTCACAAAGCCAGAGTGAGTCCTCTTATGCAGGTAGCCGCGGCAGGCGGGTCGAGGGGTATTGGGACAGCGGCTGATGTCAGATCCCACCACCAGAGTCAAAATGTCTGGGCCTAGGGGAATGAATTTGGGAGAGTTCAGTGGCTGAATCTTTCAGTCAGCTGGAAGGATTGCTGCTTTTCAGGGGGGAAAATGGATGAAAAAGAGGTTATAGTTTTCATAAATGAAATAGAATCCCATGATTGGAATGAGTCAGCATTCTTTATTAGTTCAGTCCCTCACATTGAAAAGGAAAATGAAAGCTAGGGAGGTAAAGTGACTTTTGTGAGGCCCTACTGCTCACAAGGGATTGAATCAGACGTGGGACCCAGGTTTCCTGACTCCTAGTGCAGAACTCACTCTATTCAATCATCAGCATTGTTGGGTCTGATCATGAGTAACTCAAGTCTGTTCCTTCTGACTGTCTGTAATAGCATCAAGTGAAATCTTTAACGTATTTTGATTTGCATCCTAAGAAGGAAGATAGGTCATGGTTTGGCTTTCCTATCTTACTTTTATTCAATGAGCCTCCTTGACCTGGGTTAGTTAAAGGGAAGATCTAAGCCACTGCTAATATACCTGTCACCAATATTATCTCTGGCCAAAATCAATGCCAAGAGTAGTTAGCAATTCTACCAAACTTAGTGCTAAGGATTGGACCCTGAGCTTCCAGGTGTGCGTCCACGACTTCTCCGAGTGCCCTCCTTCCAGTCTGGACCTCCTTTCCAAGAGGATCAGAATGGTGCATGGCTAGGGGAAATTGGCCCTTTTCCTGGTAATATGTGATCACTGTTTACCAACTGCTTTGATGCTGCCAGTATGGACACAGACTTGCATCATACACCCACCTCTTAATGCCTCAAGAAAATTCTCTGAGTGTCATTCAGACAGGCAAGCAACTCTGACAAGTTTTGAAGACTGCAAATGGGGTATGGCTTCATTTACAATTCCTCTGAGAGGCAGGCCACATCCTGGAAGGGGGACATTTGGCCTTGGCCGTGCTGACTTCATCATGATGTCTGACATTGAGATTACTGATCTGTTTAGAGCTGTTTATGGAAATGGGAGTCAGTGAGGAGACTCCTCTTAGACAAATGACAAGCTCCAGCCCAGGGATCATTCCTGGCTGAGCCACATGGCCCAGAAAATAAAGGTTTGTCCCAGAAAGGCTGACATAGTCTTAACTTTAGCAGCACACAAAGCACTTTCGTAATTAAATAACTCTGTGTGTCAAGATAATTCTTCATTGCCATGTAAATACATTTTAATTTATTGAACTGCCCTTAAGCTCCTGTCAAAAACACATCCAGAAAAATTAGCAGAAATGCTCCAGGTTGACCGGCAACTACAAATGTCTTTGTCTTTGGACTTCAGTCCCCAAAGAGCTGCACTCCTGGACTAATGTGCCTCATTGACACATCTGCCAATTTATTTATGTGCTGCTGCCATGGGCTGCCCTGCAGGTCATTTTCCTCTTGCTTACACAGACTGCATGTGGGTTTCTCTGATGCTGATCAGGCTAAGCTTGAGCTTCAGCCAGCCATCAACACAACTCAGTGCACCAAAAACATTCTCTCAGGGGCAAGGATGCAAATGGTCCTGCTGCAGCATGGTGCCATCTATTAAAGGATCATTTTTCACGTTCATGAGTTAGGACATTATCTTGACGCTTGGGGAGCTGTTGAGTTCCAAACAGCTGCTGGGTGATGGTGGTGCTATCCTCTGCAGATTCCATCGGGGCCAGGGGACCATTTCACAGAGACTTTAGATGTCCTCTCCAAATTATTTATGTAGTTACTGTAGTGTGTGTGTGTGTGTGTGTGTGTGTGTGTGTGTGTGTGTGTAAACTCAATGTAAAGTACAAAAAATTAAAACCTCCTGGTTTTGTTATTATTTATCTGTTAATTTACTGGGACCGTAAAATACTAACATGTCCCAGTTCAGGGCTTCTCAGACTAAATGCAGATGCAAATTACCTGGTGGGTCTGTTGCAATGCATGACTTCATCCAGGTCTGGGATGAGGCCTAGGATTTTGCATTTGTTAATGCACTTTCAGGTAATGTCAGACCACAGTTTGAGTAGCAAGTCCCCAGGCATCTCTCAGTTGATGTGAGGCTCTGCTCATAAACAGAGCTTTATTACCAACCACCATGCTTCTTCCTTTCCTTGACTATGATTTAGTTTCCCTGAATGCTTTCATTTTAAGCCCCAATATTTTGCAACCATGAAATTATTAGTTTTTCCATAGATTACTTCTTTCTCTAAATATTTCTCCACCCTAGAGAAAGAACACACATTAACCATTGCCTTCTATTAGACATCCCAGAAATCTTGCTTGCTGCGGGTGGGAGGAAGGATATGGGAAGATGAATGGCTTGAGGTGAAATAGTCAAAGGAACTATTCATGCGATGAGAGTTTGAAAATCATGTCTTTAACAAACACAGCTCTTTGGTTATGATGCCCTTAAAAAGAAAAAGTCTATAGCAAACTCTCATTGCCTAGCACTTGGGCCCAGAATTTTGGAAGTAAGGAATTGTGGGTGAGGTTATTTACAGCTACAGGAGAGAGAAAAGTGACTTCTTTTTCTAATTCACACTTGCTCCTTGTGTCACTGTCTTCCCATTATGCCACCAATCTTAAACCGTGTCAGAGTCGCACCTCTGTTGTCAGACAGACTCCAGCATCCTGCAGGCCCAGGAAAGGGGCCTGCCAGACAGGCGCTGTCCCTCGGAGCTGCTCTGTGGGCGGGCACTGGGTGCAGCTGCCAGGTCCGCTCCACAAAGGGCACTCCACTTGTTTTCAGTGGAGCCTGCTCACAGTGAAACAAGGAGCCCTCACAGGTTCCAAGAGCTTCCAGGACAGTGACGCTTTATTGTTTTCCTTTTCTTCTTTCCAGCCTTTCCCCCTGATCATTAAATCTTCTGTGTGAGTCTGCAAGTCACTAGGTCTATAAAAACCCAAACTGGAGCATACAAGGGACTTAATTAGGTAAAGATTCACATGGAGCTATGGTCATTCTGGGTATGATGCTGAATGCTTTCTTAGATCTGTTTGGGTTTCCCAGTAGCAAAATTAAGGTAATTTGTACAAGTGAGTGTGATTAGTAGTGTTTTTGAATAGAATTATTATTCAGTTACTTTTATATTATAATTTTCTGTAATATATATTATTTATATTATTCTGTGATTGTTATTGACTAGAATTTTTAGTTCAATAGAATTATTGAAAAATTGACCTTGTAGCAGACAGTGGACCCCCTTTCTAATGCAAGCCTGGGGAGATATGGTAACATCTGCACTGGAAGCTAAAAAAACAGACTCCTGATCTATGGCTGTAACCCTCTGGCCACGCCTCCCCGATGCTGGGCTGTATACTGATGCTGATGCTGAGCTGGCTGGGAAAGAACCACCAGGAAGAGCTGATTAAAATGACAAACGTGCAGGCCACCGCCAGGAGCTCGGTAGTTGAAAGAGTGTCTCTGGTGAGTCTCACAGATTGTGAGATATATGATTTAATGTTTTGAGAAAAGTGATTTAATGTTTATAAGTCAAAATGCATGGGAAGGAAACTGTACAGAAATGTACAGTGGCCAAAATGATATCAGTCAGACTCTTCAGAAGTTTAGGCAAACAGATACAACAGACAAGCAGAAACATTTGGATTTTTATTTATTTTTGATTTTTAAATAAGCTCTTGCCGAACTGGTTTGGCTCAGTGGATAGAGCTTCGGCCTGCGGACTGAAAGGTTCCAGGTTTGATTCCGGTCAAGGGCATGTACCTTGGCTGTGGGCACATCCCCAGTTGGGAGGTGTGCAAGAGGCAGCTGATCGATGTTTCTCTCCTATCGATGTTTCTGACTTTCTATCCCTCTCCATTCCTCTCTGTGAAAAATCAATAAAATATATTTTTTAAAAAATGAGCTCTTAATGGATGCTTAAATATGTATTTCAAGATCTGTACACATCCAATGAGTTTAACAAGAGGCTCTATCAGTTGTTTTATGAATTGTGTTTTTTACAGATAAGTTGGTGACTTTCTCTCACAGAGAGGATACCCAAAAGCTTGTCTCAAATTTTATGTTCCAGAAACACCCTGACCAGTTTATAGGCTTGCTAACAAAATCAAACATGTGAAGCACAACATAAAACTAACTTATTCCTATTATTTTTTCCCTTTTTTCTTCCTCTTTTTAGTTTCTTCTCATAGACCCACTATATTTCAACAATCAGTTTTGCTTTTGCTTTTGCCTTTCTTCGCCATAATGCTTATACATTTTAGAGTGTGGGTGGACATAACATTGTGTATGGTGGGTCCCTGGGAATGGCAAGAAATATTCAAAGTGATGAATAGTAAGAATCTACAACCAAGGTTACTCTATCCAGCAAAGCTATCATTCAGAATTGAAGGTCAGATAAAGTTCTTCATAGATAAGAAAAAGCTAAAGGGGTTCATCATCACCAAACCAGTATTATATGAAATGCTGAAAGGTATTCTTTAAGAAGAAGAAGAAAAAAAAGTGAAAAAATAAATTATGAACAACAAATACACATCTATCAACAAATGAATATAAAAATCAAGTGAATTAAAAATCTGATGGACAGGATAAATAGGTGAATATAACAGAATCATGGGCATAAAGAGGGAATGGACTGACAATTCTTGGGGAGAAAAGGGGTGTTGGAGGTGCAGCAAGAGACTGGACAAAAATCATACACCTATGCAAGAGGACAGTGGAGCGGGGGAGGTAAGGGTAGAGGGCGGGATGGGTACTGGGTGTAGGGGGGCTATAAGAGGGGGAAAAGGGGGAACAATGTAATTAATAAACTGAACAATAAAGATTAAAATATTTAAAAAAGTTTTGTTGTGTACATTCTTTTTATATACTTTTTCTTTTCATGGTTAGATTTTTGGTAGATTCCCTTTACAAAGCTATGAAAAGAAACTTCTTTTCCTATTGTTTAGAGAATTTTAAATAAATTTGCTGAACTTTATTGCATGATTTTTTATTCTTTTTTTATTTTATTGTTTAAAGTATTACAAATAGTAGTACATGTTTTCTTTTTTCCCCATTGATCTCCCCCCTGCACATGCCCTCAACTACCCACCTCCCAGTGTCTTGTATCCATTGGTTATGCTTTTATGCATCCACAGAAGTCCTTTGGTTGATCTCTTGCAGCACCCTGCCCCCCAACTTCCCCTGCTTTCCCCCTGTTGTTTGACAGTCTGTTCCATGCTTCTTTGCCTCTGTATCTATTTTTATTTCCCCCAGTTCTTTTCTTTAAAAAATCTTGCCTCTGCAGACTAAAAATAAACCTATGAGAACAAGAAATGTTTGAGTCTCAATTTCAATATCCAACAGTTCTGAGTCCCAGTTTCAATGTCAAATTGTTCCTTATGTGTACGTGTCAGCAAGCTCCTTATGTGTACATGTGTACATGCTCTGGTTTCTCTTCAGACTGTATAAATCTTTCGCCTTTTACATGATTTTTTATTCTATTGAAATAGTCATGTGATGTTTTTTCTTTAGTCCATTAATGTGAAGAATTGTGTTAAAATATTTTCTTATGATAAGCCATCTTTATTTTAAACCTGACTTGATTATATGTATTATGTGTAATTTGAATAAATAGCCTGATTCAGATATCTATACTTTGTTTTTACACATTAAGAAAGGGCCCCCCAGCTATGCCCTATCTGAGGCATTCAGCCCTCTTCTGCTCTTGGCTGTAGATCCCACTCCTCTGGACATCCACAATGACATTGTCTTCTCAAAAGTTTCTTACTGTCCTCACTTTAGAACATCAGATCTACAGTTTGCCTTTCTACTTCTGAAGCTTCTCCACTGTTGGGTTTGAGAAGGATTGGAGACACAGGTTCCCTGAGGTGAGTATTTTCTTGGGGAAGGAAAACCAAAATACAGTGGAAGCCAGAATATAGCAGCAGATAAATCCATCCTACAAATAGCTGCCAGGAACTGCACAAGTGAGGGTGTTAGATTTAGTTCTTCTCTCACTATAAATGTTAGTTTGTCATCTTTTAGAAATCTGAAAACCTTCCATTCAAGTTTCAGAGATGTTCCATTAACTGATATAGTGAGGCTGAATGGTTCAGTATTATAAAGAACATTAAACTTCTTGGGGGAAAAGAAAAATCCTACAAGTATACAAGTATTACTAAAATTAGGTTTTATGTAACTCAAAAAGTAATCATTTGTGACAAAGAACCTAGGAACAGGTAAAGCCAAATGTAATGGGATAAAATTCCCATATTTTTCGGGGATGCTACCAACTCATTCGTACTGTCATTACTGTATTACCTTAATTTCTCATCTGCACATGTAGGACTCACAAGTAGTTGTGCACATGTGAACTGATCGTGTCCTTGGGCTCCGGGTGCACCTAGTACATGACAAGTCCTTCAGAATTAGCCAAATACCAAGCTAAATTCTCTCTTTACAAAGGTCCAGAATAGCTTCTCAGAACGCAACATTTGCTAGTGATTTTTTGCACTAGAGAAGTCTCTTCCTGTTGCTAACCCGCAGGCGTAATGGCATCACGAAAAAGGGCAAGTGATGTAGCTCAGCAAGTGGCACCTGTCATGATTTGGTCATGATTATGGCCTGTCTCAAATACTGCCATTTTAATATCACTGCCTGCTAGTATGCTCCAGGGGCAGGGAGGTATGCATGCAGCCTTTGGGTAGCCAGGCATGGGGCACCTCACCAAATAAGCCGATGATGGAATAAAGCAATTGCCAGCTGCAAGCTTTTAGGACTGTGGGGAGGTGAGCATGTGTAACTTCACAACAAAGGAAGGAACTCGGTTTGCAGAGAGGAAGATGGTATTAGCCTTCCCACAAAGTTTAATATGAGTGGGGTACAAGGGATCGGGGCATGTGTTACTGTTCTCTCAGTTCCATCCGTGTCAGAATTGCTTTAAGGGCAGGCCCTAGGACAGTGGTCGGCAAACTCATTAGTCAACAGCGAAATATCAACAGTAGAACGATTGAAATTTCTTTTGAGAGCCAAATTTTTTAAACTTCTTCTTAACGCCATTTCTTCAAAACAGACTCATCCAGGCTGTGGTATTTTGTGGAAGAGCCACACTCAAGGGGCCAAAGAGCTGTATGATGTGGCTCAGGAGCCACAGTTTGCTGACCACAGCCCTAGGAGAATCTGTAAAGCTTTAAGTTGTAATTTCTTCATTTCTCTCTCTCTCTTTAAATTTAAATTCTGAGTCTCTTAACTCTAACAACCGATGGAAAGAAAGGAAAAATGGAAGAAAAGAGAGAGGAAGGAAGAACGAGACAATAGAGAGAGGAAATTTAAGGAAATATGTTGGTATTACATAGAGCACAGTTGGCTTACTGCCATTTTCTGATTTCACTATTGTGGCTGACCATTGGGACAGAAGGAGCATGGGCAGAAATGTGATTTTATTCATATGAAAAAAATTACGTTTTTCCACCTGTTCGAACTTCCTGGTGAAGTGCGGCTCTCTGCTTCCTGGGATTAACTGTGGAGTCTGTGGCTCGCCCACCTACCTTTCCTTGCAAGGTGCACAGCTTCTGCATGCTCCACACTGCCGACCTCGGTGCCATTGACAGCCAGCACCGTGTCTCCGATCTGCAGTCCAGCTTGCTCAGCAGCGCTGTCTGCAAGAAGACAGACAACAAGGGTCTCATTGAGGCAGGGTCCCAAACTGAGTGCCCTGCTGTTTGTCCTCTTTTTAAAACCTCTTTCTCGAAAGGGCCTTTCTTTCCAACTTTAAACAATTGACCATGTCATTAATAAGAAGGAGAAAGCTGTGCTCGCAGCCTCCCTTTCATTTCCTGGGCCCGGTTTCTTTGCACATTCAACCAGGCATCTACGTGGCCTCTTTGCAGTATAATAGCAGCTGCTCAGAAACTCATCTATTCATCCACCAGAAGGCTGAACCGAGAGTTCTCATTCCTTCATTGCTGCGAGGTCTCTTTGTAACCCTGAGAAAAATCACTTAACCTCAATATCTTCATCTGTAAAAAGGAGGGTGGGGGCAGCGCTTCGCTGCAGGATTGTTGAGGGAACAAGTAATTGAAATACTTATGAAGTTGTGGCAAAAACAGATCTTGGAGTAGTCAGAAAAAAAAAAAGAGCTGCTTTTGCTTTCATTGTGTAGGCTCTGTTCTGAAAGGAAACCAAAAATAGCCTAAGCCTTAGGATTTAGGCTTTGAAAGGTGGGGAGGACCTATCCAGAGGCTATTTATTTTACCTCCTGGTTTTCTAGCATCTGTACTTCCTGTAACATACCTAATATTTTCTAGGGATGAAATGGCTTATTAAGGTTAATTCATTTTCAATAAGATCTTCCATATATTTAACCAGCAGTTTAAATTTACCTTTTCTTCTTCACTTCAGTGTGAACCCATTTCCTTTTTCTCAGCTCTCAGTGCCGGGTGCATGTGCATGGTTCATGGACGTGCAGAGTATTGTGCAGAATCACCAGGTTGTCCTTATCTAAATCGTCATAACCCTCCTCAAAGACTTTTAAACTTAAAGTATGAATCAACTGGTGAGGTAACATGACTTTGGATATTTTTAGAAACGATCACAATTTGTCTAATCTATTTACAATGCAATAGGGAAGGTCTTTGCTGCTTGGATAAGCAACGCCAATCAATGTGGAAACATAAGTGAAAAATAACATTTAATATATCCTTTCATTTACATGATGCCATCCTTGTAATGAATTGAAATGGTATGGTATGGTTGATCATTGAAATGAATTCCTCTATAGTTTTAAAGGACTCAGAGGACTTGTTATGTCAATGCCTTTTAAATCAAATTCTAAAATGACAATATAGGTCCAGAATGACTTTTAAAAAAAATCAATTTTTGTGTTCCCTATGGCACCAAATATTAAGTCCTATATGGTGGTTGTCCATAAAACACATATTGAATGAATGAATGGCCCAAAAGTTTGCCTTCAATGGGTTTAGGATTCCCTGGGAATGAAAAGATATGCACAATGAAAAAGAAAAGTAATTTGCAACACAGTGAGTGGTAAGTGTAAAGCAAGTAACAAAGACAATGGGTCCTGTGAAACATCAGAAAAGGGAATTCTCATTCCCATTTCGAGTGTTAAAAAATGCTTTCTAGAGGAAGTGGAACTAGATTCTCCACAGTGGGGAGTAATGAGGAGATTGGAGTGGCAAAGACTGCTTGGAGTTCATAAAATGAATTCCTCTTCTATCTGCTCACAGTTGGACAGCTTTTCTCTTACTCTTTTGCAATTGGATAGGCAATATGATTGAGTTCTAGCCAGTAAAATGTGGATAAAAGTTATGCATGCCACTGCTAGGCCTGACCCATAAAAACATCTCAGGGACCTTCCCATCTGCTTGCCAGATGCAGATAACTTCAAGGGCGTAGGGGATGATAACACTCAACAAAAACAAAAGAAAACAGAACACCTGGATCTTGAAACATCGTGTAGGTCAAAGTCAGCATTCAATCAAGAACATCCACATTGGACTATTAACACGAGTGACTAATGAGCATTTATTCTCTTAAGCCATTCATATATTTTTGCTTCCAAAGCTGGCATAACCTCAATAAGCAAGCCAAAAAATAGAAGTTTTCTGAGCAAAGGTACACTAGCAGAATGTTTTGGCATGCCAAAAAGTTAGTGACTCAGATCAACTGCAGCAGAGGTTGTGAGTAGGTAGGGTGAGTGTGGAGGAGAAGATTGAAAAGTTAGCCATTGTGTAAAGGATCTTCCATGTGAGTATGAGGAATTTGTACTCAGTCCTTCAATAATAGAGAGCCATTACAGTTTGTGAGCAGAAAATAGATACGCAGTGGCTTTCAGAAGATTGATTTGGAATAGGGAGAGATTAAATTAAGATCAGCAAATATGTTGTTATCAGAATTAAAACAGGCCTGTAATGGCACTCTGGGAATACGAACTAGAAATGAATGGAAGGTGCAAAATGCTGGCTTAGGACCTAAACCACTTCATTGCACTCATTTGCATTATCTGCCTTTCTATACCTAATAGACTATGAATACCTCAAGAGCAAGTAAAAATTTATCTGTCATCTATCTATCTATCTATCTATCTATCTATCTATCTATCTATCTATCATCTATCTAATCTATGTGTTTCTCATGTTTAGTATAATCTCTGGCATATGGTAGGAACATTTAAAAAGTTGGCTGGCTAAACGTGTGTTTTTTGGTAATACTAAAATAACCATGGAAGAGAAAATTAAAAATGTTTATTGAGCTGATAGAAAAATATATTTGAAACCTAGGATATGTGATGGCTCTGAGAAATGGATTCCGAATATATGAAGAAAGGGACAAGTATAAGGAGATAAATGGAGAGTATTGAGGACAAAACCTTGATGAATAATCACCTTGAAAGAGAGGAGAGAAAGAGGAGCCAAAGAGGAACATAGAGATGGAGCAGATGGATCCCAGAGAACATGGAAGCAAGAATATAAGATCAGTAAAGCCAAGAGAAGAATTTCAAGATGGAGAAAATGGTCCATAGTTCTACAGTGACACCACAGAACATCCCATAGAAATAGCCTTTTAAATTCCAGTCTATTCAAGAAGTCAAGAACAAGAATCTATGAAAAGTGATTAAATCTGGAGATGGGAAAGTAAATGATAAAGAATTTTAAGGGGTATGAGGAAAGTGGAAGACAAATGTTTGAGCTATTTGTGCTGGTCAATACTTGCTAAATAATTGACTAGATAAAGTCATAAGCTACTATAATCAAAGGTATAAGTGATAACACATCTTGACTCCAATGTAAACTCTGCCTTTAAACAATATTTTTTTTACCTAAGGGCTCCATCAATGTGAAAATAAATAATTCATTTTCAACACTTTGAGATTTAATTCCCATACCATATATTTCACCCATTTAAAGTACATAATTAAATGATTTTTACTATGTGCTTGGAATTGTGCTACCATCACCACAATATAATTTTAGAACATTTTTGTTACTCCAGAAAGAAACTCCCTAACCAATAGCTGTCACACTCTATTTCCTCCAACCTCTTGGCTGCAGGCAACTGCTTATCTATGTTTTTCTCTATGGATTTGCCTATTATGGACATTTCATATAACTGAAATCATACAATATGCTGTCTTTTGTGTTTGGCTTGATTTATTTAGCAAACTATTTTTAAGATTCATCTACATATATTACATTTATTTTAATTGCTAAATAAATATTTTATTGTAAGGATATAGTACATTTTTTATTCATCATCAGTAGATGGGGATTTGTATTGTTTCCATTTTTTGAATAAATAATGGTGCTATGGAAATTTGTGTACAAGTTTTCTTGTGAACATATGTTTTTATTTGTCTTAGGTATATACCTGAGTGGAACTGTGAGTCAAATGGTAACTATGTTTAACTTTTTGAGTTGCGGTCATACTATTTTCCCAAATGGCTGCACCATTTTACATTTCCATTGGTATTGCATACATGTTCTGGATTTCTCCACAGAATTGTTGCCTTTGACTTTTTGATGATAGCCACCCTAGTGAGTGTGAAGTGGCATTTCACTGTGGTTGTCATTTGCATTTCCCTGATGACTGTTGAACATTTTTTTAAGTGCTTATTGGCTATGTGTACATTTTCTTTGGAGAAATGTTTACTAAATATTTTACTCATTTAAAAATTGTTATAGTATTTTGTATTTTTGAATTATGAGAGTAAAAAGGATTCTTGCTTGTAAAGGTATTATTTTTGACAGTTTGCTTTTAGCTTTAATGATAGATGGTACCTATTGTGTCCCATTTTGCAATGGAACTTACAAATTCTCCCTATCTACAAATAATGGTAGGAATTTGAGGCATTAGGACTTCATAGAGGAGGGAGCTATTTCAAGGTGACCCAGCAATATACCATACAGATGCTTGCCCTACTTGGTCTTGGGAGCAGCTAGAAGTGTGAATCCTACATTATACAGGAAGGAATGACCTGATGGTAAAACAAGACCATTGTTTTCTAAGTTCTTTCTTTTCTCCAAAAGGATACTTGACTAAATAGTTCTGGGTTTGTAAAAAGTTAAATGCTGAGCTACTCCATCCTTTCATGCATATTTACATACAAAGCAGAATCTGAAAACCTTATAATTTAAAACAGGGGCTTGTCCTTGTCATTTTAAAAAATTGTACTACAACAGTAGCATTTTAATTCTAGAGCTTCCAGAAAGATGGGCCTGTCCACAATTTCCTCTATGGTTTGTCCATCCCTAAATGTATAGTTTTCTTTTCAAGTTTGCTTGGTATCAGAGTTCGAACATCTGGTTCTTTTGTTTATGCCAACAGATCGCACAAGCATTTAGTCTTTCATAGAAAATGTTCATGCAAATGCCAGCTGGGTGTGGGCAATTAGTTCTGTAAGCTCACGCAAGCTCCCTCTCTGTATACTTATGGATAATCACTTCCATCCCACCTACACATCTCCCGCTTTATCTTTTTATCTTCAGTGTGTAATTAAGACTCTCCAGTGCATCCAGAACAATGTTTTGTGGTGTGAATGAGATTCTCAGAAGTGCTGAAAATATGTGTAATTTTGAAGTCCCTCAACCGCTCATTTAGTAGATTTGACTAGACAATGGGTTTCAAAGGTTGCACTTAAGAAACATTTTAAAAAAGAAGTAGACTCAGCAGCTACATGAATCCCTGCCAGGGCAGCACTTTCTGATATTGAATAAAATCCTAGGTTAACTATGTATTGTACCATTTCTGCTACAGTAGACATGCTTCAGCTTTTCCTATTACAAAACTTCAAGGCCTCCTAAATATGGTCATTTGCAATCCAAATATTTTTGTTTTGCATTTGAATAGATAAGATACAGTTAACTATTTCAGTTGAACCCTTGCAAAGGTATCAGATATTAAAGAGATCATAACATTTTATGAGACTGCATTTAGTTATTTTATATAGAATGACAGGCGCAGAGACAAGTCTGTCGAGGTTTTGGATATTTTGCAAAAATCTGCTAAACTTACAAAGTCAGATCTATTTGATTTTTTAGAAAAAGGGACAGTTATTTATTTTCTTTATGAATTAGTATGTTTCTTTAAGAAATAAAGAAAGTCAGATGTAGAAAGAGAGTAGGCAAAAGGGGGAAAGGGAAGAGGAGAGAAAAAATCACAAGAGGAGGAGGGGGAGAGAAGAAAGTGGATGGGAAGATGAGAAACATCCATGAATTTTTTCCCCATGAATAAACACTTATTTCCTTAAAGCTAGATGTCTTTTAAAAAACACAGTGACAAAAACCAGAAGCCACTTTATAATAAAAAGGTGCATATCGTTTTGTCTATGAGGAAGCAATCCCACAATTGTTTTTTGTTCTTGTTAATTTGAAAGGCACTAAAGGGCCAAGTAAGGTTGATCCTGGACAAAATTTGCAATAGTTATCTCTTGTTACCTGAGTTCTGTAACCATGTTCCAATTCTACCTTTTCTGCACTTATTTGGGGTTCATTCTTCCCCAAATCCCACCTACATTTGGCTAAATTCCCCCCTTTCCCTTCCCTTTAATAAGAAAATTATTTATTAAGTCATCATTTACATATTTGATTAACTGATTAAACCTAATTTTCAGCCTATAAGTTGGCCCTTTGCTTTCTATAAGTATTTTAGAATCCAATTAAAAGAAATTTACCACAAAAGCAAAACCTAAAACAGCTACTTTACTAGAATTTTAATTGGGATTATATCTATAGATCAATTTAAGGAAGAACTGGATCTTTACGCATTAAAATTTACAAATGATACACGTCTTTTCTGCCATCCTATCTAATAAAAGAGTAACATGCAAATTTGGCTGTGCCTTCGCTATACCAACAAGCCACGTGCACAGCCATGCTCAGTAGCCAATCAGGAGCAGATTATGCAAATAAACCCCAACCAAGTTGGCTGCCGCCACTGAGAGCAGGAGGGAGGCTTGGGTTTCCCTGGCAACAGAGGAAGCCAAGCTTTCCGTCTGCCATTGCCTGCCTAGGCCTCCACTCAATGCTACAAAGTTTCAATTATAAAAGATACAGAAATGGTGGCAGCCACTGAGCTGGAGAGAACAGAGGCTTGGGTTTCCTTGGCCACAGAGGAAGCCAAGCTTTTTGCCTGCTGGCCTAGGTCTCCACTCTAGACTACAAAGTTTCAAACAGAAATGGCTGCCGTCATGGATGGAGCAGAATGCTTGGCTTTGCTCCAGACTACAAAGTGTCACTTGTAGAGATAAATTAATCTCAGATCCCAGGGCCTCTGCTGGAGTCCCTGGGGGGTGTGGCCAGCTTGCAAACCTCCACAGGCCCCTCGCCCAGGCCTCCCCACACCCCAAGGGAACCCCCATCCTGATCTGGGACACTCTTCAGGGCAAACCAGCTGACCCCCACCCATGCACCAGACCTCTATCCTATCTAATAAAAGAATAATACGTAGATTGACCATCACTCCAACACACAAGAGGGCTGCCTCCATGTGGTCAAAGATCCTGTTCCCATGTGGACACAAGATGGCCACCACTATATGGCCAGCAAGGGAAGGCTGTTGGGAGGTTCCAGACCCTGCAAGGGAAGGCAGTTGTGGGCAATCAGGCCAGCAGGTGAGGGCAGTTAGGGGTGACCAGGCTGGCAGAGGAGGGGAGTTGGGGGCAAACAGGCTGGCAGGGGAGCAGTTAGACATCAATTAGGCTGGCAGGATAGTGGTTAGCAGGTGATCAGGCTGGCAGGCAGAAGTGGTTAGGGGCAATCAGGGAGGCAGGCAGGTAAGCAGTTTGGAGCCAGCAGTCCTGGATTGTGAGTAGGATGTCTGACTGCCTGAGAATTTGGACATCCCTTGAGGGGTCCCAGATTGGAGAGCGTGCAGGCTGGGCTAAAGGACATGTCCCTCCCCTTGTGCATGAATTTTGTGCACTGAGCCTCTAGTTAATTTATATAATCTTAAATTTCTTTCTATATTTTGTTATTTTCAAACTATCATTTGTCACACCTTTCTTGGAATTGTTCCTATCAATTTTTTTCCTGCTTGCTGAGGGCTTTCTATTCACACCCTCTGTGGAGATGTTGAATCTACTCTGCCAATATACACCTTCAAGAGATGTGATGTGAGAGATGTAATTGAGTGCAAGTCTTCAACTGCCACACTTTCTGATCGCACCTCACACTAAGGCTACATCCTCCTCCAGGAAGGTACTGTTTACAGCCTGTGAGTGAGTTGGAGAGGGTACTAGAGCCACTGTTTCTGGCCATTGCGGGACCTCACTCAGGGACACACTGCTGTGGAGCTTCCTATAAATCTGTCTCAGATTTTCTCAGAGCTGCATGCCGAGGTTCTTCTGCTTCCTTCCCTCTCTCTTTTCACTGGTGCCAGCCCTGAATTATGGGCTGAAGGCTTTTCTGTGCACTTAATTACTACTTTGATATTATAAATAAGTAAATTTCCTTCTTTATAAACATTAATGAGTGTGAAATAAATATCCAGGTTATTCAGTACATAGATAATCCCCTCATGATTAAAGGAGACTAAGCTCTATAGGATTACACAAAATCTGTGCCATTGAACACCTGGTAAAAGCGATACCCTGTAAAATGTTTCCTTAGGCAGGCCCTAAAACTAGAAAACGGCTTCTTTGCTGCACCAGGAATATCTAACATTCTATCTAGATACTCAGTATTTCTTTCCTTCATTCCCATGAACCAAGAATTGATTACACAATTCTGTTCATGTATAAATAGTGGTTGTCTGGGCACAATTTTTCCTACCCACTAATGTCACCTATGACTGAAATGCTGGGCTAGGAGGCACCAATTCCATATACTGCATCTTTCATCCCTGCTACGGGAGCTGAGTAGCTACCTGCTTCTTTACAGATGGGAGAGCTGACTCTCAATAGAACCACAGAGTATACAGCAGAGGATTACTTGAATGCTGACAGGCCAAGGAAAGTGCAATGTGACCCTGGTAATAAGGGCACCAGAGAAGGGACTAGAGCACCAGGACAAAGCAAGACGGGTCAAAAACCTCCTGGAAAGCACTTCTCCCTTCCTCTCTGCCTCATGCTTTTCTCCAGTTCTTAGATACCCAGGTCTTCTTCTGTCACTCAACAAGAATTTGGGGCATCTACTCTGTTGCTTTGGGGATACTGCACAAATTATTGAAGATAAAATAATGTATAAGATAGAGTTTCTGACCTCGGGAAACTCACAGTCCAGACAAGTACTGAAATGTCAATAAGAAACCCTCTGGTGGCCCTGGGCCTCCCTCTGTGATAATCTCATTAAGTCTCATCTAATGCATCATGTGGGTGTGGACACCTTTATTTTATACTAGAGGCCTGGTGTGTGAATTCATGCACCTATGGGATCTCTCGGCCTGGCCTGTGCCATCTCCCAATCCAGGACCCCTCAAGGGAGGTCAGACTGCTGGTTTTGGCCCTATCCCTGCAGGCCAGGCCAAGGGACCCCACCAGTGTACTAATCTGTGCACCCGGCTTCTAATACACATATAAGATCTTTGGTTAATCTCTTTCAGATCTCTGCCCTCCCCCTTTCCCTCTGAAATTCATTAGTCTGTTCCATGTTTCCATGTCTGTGTGTTGAGCATCTGCCCCTTGGTGGTCAGTGCATGTCATAGCTACCAATCAAATGGTCAAATGGTCAAATGGTCACTTAAGCTTTTATATATATAGATGCCTACCAACCTTAGTGTTCTGGCCTCAAAGCATTGATCTCACGTTATAGATAAGGGAGCAAAGGATCCAATATTCACTAGGATTCTGCTAATTCTTAATTTGCTTGTTAGGTAATGAGATCTGAAAGGCTGTAGGGAAATAATTCAGGGGGAATGGAATGCTTCCCAGAAAATATTAAGTACTAATAAATCAGCAACAGCCTACTCATAGGTTGTTATTCTTTGCAGATAGGGTTAGTTTTTGGTAGGGAGACCAATGCCCTATATATAGCAGAGGGGTATTTTCCATCAGGAAAGAATGTCTTATAAAAAACATCTGGTCATGTTGTGGGCACCTGTTAATCACCATGAGTTTCTGATAGACTGAGATTTAGAAATTGCATATGTGTGCTTTACAGGACTATGATATCAAAGGGTATTTAGATTAAAACTGCTAGAGTGAGACAACTTACTAGCATCCACTTCTGTTACAACAATTGGTTTGGAGAATTGAATTTGGAAGCCCCACAGAGAATCATCAGTTTCTTTGAAGAGCCTCAGGGTTCGCTCTCGAACTATAAAAGAAGCAAAGAAGGCATTGTTTTGAGTTCATCTTTAGATACAGTAAATATGACTATAAAAGTATCTAGCATTTACTGCTTATTTATTACATCCAGGCCTAAATAAAAGTGTTTTAAGCACTTTACAAATATTATCTAATTTAATCATCTGATTAGCCTATTATTATTGTACTAGAGGCCTGGTGCACAAATTCGTGCACAATTGGGGCTGGCTGGCAGTGGGAGGTTAGCTGTGGGAGCACACTGACCATCAGAGGACAGCTCCAGTATTGAGCATCTGCCTCCTGGTGGTCAGTGTGCACCATAGCGACTGGTCATTATGGTCATTCGGTCGTGTAGGCTTTTATATATATATAGAGTTTTGGAGAGAAGGAAACTGAGGCACAGAGAGGTTTAGCAAGTTGCCTGAGCCACAGAGTGAGGAAGGGACACTGCTGATGATTCTCAGGCAGCATGACTCCCAACAGGCAGCTGAGCCTTACAGGTCTGTCACTCAGATCCATTAATAGTGGGACATTTATTTCAAGGTAAAAATAAGAAAACAGAATTCTTAGCTGTACATTTAGGTCTTATAGGAATCCAAGAATAACTGAACAACTGAGCTTCTCAGAAAGAAACAGAAAAAGCTGAGCCTTGTAGAAACTGTCACTGTACAGTTGTGCTGGCTTGAAGGTAGAGAGTTCCAGAGACTTCACAGTAAGAATCCATGGATTTTTACATTAGTCCATAGATCTTTATTAATGTGGCTCAGCCACTTCTCAGTCTGCTTTTTCATGAATCTTCTCTTCTTTCCTCCTGATACCTCATGAAGTCTCATCTATGTGCGTGCATGTGTATGTGTATATATTTGTTAACAAAAATATACATTAATAAAAGAGAAAGATGCAAATTGATCATACCTCTGTGATGCCCACCAGCCATCAGGAATGAGTATGCAAATTAACCCAACAAATATGGTGGGTTAATTTGCATACACAGGCACTGAGTGAAGACTAAAGTATCTGCCCATGGCCAGAGCCAAACCTGAAGGTTGCAGGCTTGGCTCCACTACAGCCTGGGTCCCAGGTGCCGGAGGAAAACTGGTACCAGCAGCCAGGGGAAGGAACACCTATCACACGAATCTTCATGCAATGGGCCTTTAGTCTTTAATAAAGAAAGAATCATAACAAAATATAATGATAAGCTTCCTGAGCCTCAGAAGTGAATTGTTAGTAATAGCCCTATTATAGGTCTCTGATCCTATATAATAAAAGCCTAATATGCTAAGTGTCCAATTGTCCATTCAACCAATCAAAGTGCAATATGCTAATGATATGCTAAGGACACTCAACTGCTTGCTATGATGTGCATTGACCACAAGGTGGCAGACAGTTGACAGGTCGACCAGTCTCTGTGATGTGTACTGACCACCAGGGGGCAGATGATCCGATCAGTAGGTTAGCTTGCTGTTGGGGTCTAGCTGATTGGGACTGAGCAAGACAGGCTGGACACAACCTGGAGCCTTCCTGTGGTCTCTCCCTAGCTGGCCAACCTCCTGTGTCCCTACCTGGCCCTAATTGAGCACCTGTGAGGAACCTCGGTCTGTCCTGCGCCCTCTCGCAATCTGGGACCTCTTGGGGGATGTTTTGGGAGAGCAGGTTTTGGCCTAATCCTGCAGGCCAGGATGAAGGACCCCACTGGTGCATGAATTCGTGCACTGGGCCTCTAGTTAAGTAAAAAATAAGAATGCTCATCTATTAATAAGAGCAGGGTAAATGATCATCTTAAAATTATAATTTACTAGAATACCTTCTCATTAAAAAATAGGGATACATTAGACTAATTGTGTTTTTGTATTTTCTCATTTTACAGATAGATTTATATCTTCCTCTGGGTTAGATATCAAGAACATTTTTTCTTTGCAGGATTGCATCCTCTTTTGGTACATTTTGAAAGGCTGTTACAGAATGTGCTATGCATACAACATATGGATAGAACTAGAAGCAATCAAGAGGTCAAAGAAAATCTTGAGAATTTAAGATGACTTAACAATTGTACTTTGAATGGGGAAGGACTTTAGTCCAGCTTCCTACTTGATGGGGAATTCTTCCTTGTCATCTCTGACAGATGCTCTAAGTGGGTGAGTCCCTAATCTTTGGAGATACATTGCTATTATATATTTACATTGTATTTTTCAGAATTTGTAAGAACATTTGTCACTCTTTTATTAAAACTTTTACTCCCAGATAGTCTGGGGTAAATCAATACTTTGTAAAAATTCACTTTCCTATAAGAAACAAGGACAATAAAAGATTAGTCAATCTGTTCAAATGTGCTTGGATGTGACCATCTTCCTGGTTGGCTTGGGAATAAAAATATCTGATAACAAGAAGGAAGCAAGCATCTCTGCTATGTGCCCAGGTGTTTTCCTATGCACCAGAACTGTAGTGGTGAAGACAGACAAGAGACTCTCATGGAGTTTATATGATAAACATTGGCTGCCAAAATTGGCCAAAATTCAAAGGCAGGAAAGATAAAGTCTCTTCATGTGGATTCTTGAAGGAATGTTGGTCTTTCCAAAATGTCTGGGTAAAACACTGTTTTCTGTTGTTGAAAAAAGCATCTGGAAAAGCATACCAAGTCGCTGTGAAGGTATTGGTAGGTATATTCCAGCTCTAAGATTATGCCCTCTGCTCTATTCTATACTCCTGGGAAGATCTCTATCATTTGTTAGTACACTTCCCTTGTGGCGGTCATTTTACATGATTGTTTGGGCTGCCAGTTACTGGATTTCAGCATAACTTAAGAAGCAGAACTGGGAAATTCAAAGCGACAGAAATGAATATTTTAATACTCTGCAATAGGCTGGTAGCTAATCAGGGCAAAAAAGAAAATCAGAAACTTTATTTCTGACCTTTGTAGAAAAATTTTTTAACTTCCCCACTTGTTAAAACTTCTTGCTCCCTATAGGTTACCCTCTTGATACTGTCTTATGCTTTTGACATATTGATTACCCAATGGATATTTGTTTAATGGAGTGTTTTCACTGTTGATTCCTATCAAATTGTTTGTTGTTTTTCCATATAACATAAAATTGTTAAGATATAAACAATTCAATAAAATCTTTAACTGGTGAGCTCAACTATAGCAATCTCTTGTGGAAGAAAAGACAAAATGTTTTGCAACATGTCAACCCTCCAACCCCCATTCTGAAGACAATTTTTTCATATTTTAAGATTTATAGTTCTGGTTTCCCTGCCACTGTCTGGTGGATAATGTATGACAAATCTGCTGGAAAGCCACAAATAAATGTCATTGTCTTTTTCAGAGACTGTGCAGGCTCATCTTCAAGTATTTTATCCCCTCAAATATCTCTACTTTGGAATCATCTTGTTAAATGTGGAAGTTAAAATACCTTATGTTTTTTTCTTGTGGCTCCAGCAACAGAATTTTGTAGTTAGCCAAACCTTTGTTTATCTATTTCTCCAACTTATAAAAGATCGCTTTTAGGAGATAACAAATTGGATTTTTTAAGGTGTAAAATTTATTCTCACAAAATACGTGCTGGTAGATACAAATTAGTATTGCAATATCTTAAAATACCAATAGGTTAAAGATGCTTTTTGGTTTAAAAATGATTGGTTTTGTCTACAAATCACCTTTCCTCCCAATCTCAATCTTCTTTATTGATCTCTCAATATCACATAGCTAAGAAAATAAGCATTTTATATATGTAACACTTCAAGTCTTAGTAACAATCAGAACAACTAGCACATTCTTGAATTGAGGTTCAGTGCAATAAATACTATCATAAAACTCAGTTGCAGCATCTAAGCATTTTATATATACAGGATGTTCCTCAAAAATGTAGTCACATTGTAACAGCTGACAGCTCAATGTTGAAAATGAAATGTATTTTACTAAACATTGTCTTTATAATTATCAAAGTATGTATATACATTTTGGGGGACACTATATATAAATTATTAAAATATATTTCATTTTAAAAATTGAGCTATCAGCTCTTAAAGTGTGTGTACATTTTTTGAATACCCTGTATGTGCATATATATGCACATGTATATACAAATATACATGGTATGTGTATGTGCATATGTGTGTAATATAGGTATATGTATATGAAATTATTGGAAAAAAATTAAACACATTTTTTTTTCTTTTTAACCAAAGCAAATGATAGTTAATTAACCAAATGCTTGTTCTTTGCTGGCCATAAACAGGTGATAATTTTGATACGTGTACTGAAAAAACTAGATTCTTTGACGAATTTATCAAATTCATACTTGTAATTTCTCTGTGTGTCTTTAGCAAGTTCCCTTAGTGCCAGGACCTAGTAGACATGGTGTTTGTTGAATGCACGATTGTATAAATAATTTAAAACATTATTTGCAGCCTGAATCTTTGCTTGCTTGAATTACATTGTTTACTATTAATGAAGGTCATTTATTTATACCAATACAGATGTTTACAAAAGTTTCTCATGTGTTTTGCAGCCAAGATTGGACTGCAATAATAATTTCACATGCTGGAACTTATAATTCAGGTATCAGTGTTTTCAAATACTCATTAAGTTGTTATTGCATTGGGAAGTTATAGTTTTAGTAAACTAAATATTAATCTCATAAAACATCTTGTAACTATTAGATTATTAAGAAGTCTGCAAAAACACAAGGAAATATTTACATTATTAAATGAAGGTGTAATATTGAGCAATTACATTACTAAATATAAAATGTAGGCTATAAATCTTATGTTTCAGACATTAGACATGACAATATCAAATGCATATTCCATATATGTTTAAAACAGGACTAGACCTATCTATATACACTAAGTGGCAATATTATTATGATCTCTGAATGCATAATAATCTGGCCACTCAGTGTTTATTCTATCTAATAAAAGAGTAATATGCAAATTGACCATACCTCCAATCAAACCATGCCCACAGCCATGCCCATCAGCCAATCAGGAGCAAATTATGCAAATAAACCCCAACCAAGATGGCTGTGGCCACTGAGAGCAGGCGTGGGTTTCCCTGGAAATGGAGGAAGCCAAGCTTTCTGCCTGCCCTTGCTGGCCTAGGCCTCTACTCAATGCTACAAAGTTTCAATTATAGAAGATACATATATCCCAACAGAAATGGTGGCAGCCATGGAGCTGGAGAGAGCAGAGGCTAGGGTTGCCCAGGCGATGGAGGAAGCCAAGATTCTGTAGCCCTATCACCTAGGCCTCCACTCTAGGCTACAAAGTTTCAATTATAGCATTTAAATAAACGCAAACAGAAATGGCTGTCTCCATAGAGTGAGCAGAAGGCTTGGCTCCGCTCCAGGCTACAAAGTTTCAATTGTAGAACATAAATTAATCCCAGATCTCAGGGCCTCTGCTTGAGTCACTGGGCGGCATTGCCAGCCAGCAAACCACAACAGGCCCCTCATCTAAGCTGCCTCATGCCCCAAGGGAACCTCACCCTGATCTGGGACATCCTTCAGGGCAAACCAGCTGGCCCCCACCCATGCACCAGGCCTCTATCCTATCTAATAAAAGAGTAGTACACAGTTTGTCCATCACTCCAACACACAAGAGGGCTGCCCGCATGTGGTCAAAGATCCTGCCCCCATGTGGACACAAGATGGCCACCACAAGATGGCCATCAGGGGAGGGCCATTGGGAGGTTCCAGGCCTGCAAGGGAGGGAAGTTGGGGCCAAACAGGCTGGCAGGGGAGCAGTTAGACATCAATCAGGCTGGCAGGGTAGTGGTTAGGGGGTGATCACACTGGCAGGCAGAAGCGGTTAGAGCAATCAGGAAGGCAGGCAGGTGAGCAGTTGGGAGCCAGCAGTCCTGGATTTTGAGAGGGATGTCTGACTGCCCGCTTAGATACGATCCTACTGGGATCATGCCTAAATGGGCAATCAGACATCCCTGAAGGGGTCCCAGATTGGAGAGGGTGCAGGCTGGGCTGCGGGACATCCCCTGTCCCCCCAAGCATGAATTTTGTGCACTGGGCCTCTAGGACTATATAATAAAAGGCTAATATGCAAATTGTTCCCTCAACTAGGAGTTCGACCAGCAGGTAGGAGAGCCAACTGCCCATGTTCCCTTCTCCTTGCCAGACTGGCTGAACCCCACCCATGCATGAATTCATACACTGGGCCTCTAATATATATATACTGAGTAGCCAGATTATTGTGTGTTCAGAGATCATAATAATCTGGCCACTAAGTGTTTATAAAAGGCTAATATGCAAAGTGTTCCCTAGGGAGTTTGACCGGGAGTTCAATCACCTGCTATGATGTGCACTGATCATCAGGGGGCAGCGTGGAATAAAGGAAGACCCCAGCTGGCAGCTGGCAGTTGGGGAAGGGAGGCCCTGGCCAGCAGCTGGAAGGCCTCAATTGGCCCTGATCGCTGGCCAGGGCTAGGGACCTTAACAGTGCATGAATTTCATGCACCAGGCCTCTAGTGTATAATAAAAAGACAACACAAAAATAATAAAGTGGTTATATTTTTGTATTGGAGCAATAAATTAAAATTTGTTACTTGTTTATACTCTCCAGTACATTTTTGAAAAAGTATTTTTTTACTTATAGGATGAAATAGACTTGACTGTTCCTTCATTAATCTTTACTCCAACTTTGAAATTACTTTCTATATTTGACTGAACTCTTAAGACAGTTTTTATTTTAATAGCTTCAGAGTCTTTCTCATTATTAATAAATACATTATATGTATCTATATCTTCAAGCACACATACTTCTCTCCAAGTGCTACACCCAAGTGTACAAGTTTGCTGACTTCAGAGACTTGCCTGGAGCCCAGTTACGGTCTCTAAGATGTGCACATTCATTTTTATCACAATCATAGAGTCCTTACCAGCTGCAGGTCGGGGTTTTTTACTAAGGCATCTGGGACTGTCCTCAGGATTCCCATTGTCACCTCGAAAAACCCAGGCTGCTGAATGGAAATTCTCTGTGTAGAAACCTTTTGCTTCAATATCAACTTGAAAGCCAAGGTCCACAGAATGGCTGTCTTCTGAGATGACTGAGGAGTAGAAAAGAGGACATCATGATTTGTGCTCTGGCAAGAAGGTGAACACACACTGATGGCCAGGGTGAGAAAACAGCCAGTAAATGTGTTGGGGGTGAGGCCTGTGTTGAAGGCAGAGTATCACCCTTGAAACATGCAGCTAAGCTGGAGAGACAATTCTCTGGGGAAGAATTTATATAATCTGAAAATATAAATAAAGCAGGCATTGCTTGAGGACCTATACCGTTGGGAATCAGCGGACTACATACAGCACAATAAATCCTTATTTTTTTTATTATTTTTTGTGTGAAAAAAACTATGGGAAAAATAATTGTTGAGACATATATTAGTATTTAGGGATCAAGAGAAAGCCATACAAGACCGAGAGTTAGCTTTAGAATTCCTTTCAAAATTCCACGCACAAGGAAAAAAATCATTATTGTCTCTCTGTTCTTCAAAGAAGGTGCAGCAACATAACCATACATTCTTAGAAAAACTTACTACGATCTTAATGTGTAGAATAAAACATAAAGATTCATTTGATAATGTTAATCCTAGTGGTTTAGGGGTTTCTGTGTATTTGGGAGTCTCCTGGATAGTGTGGAAGGCTGTGCCAGTTAAGGAAATGAAATTGCATTTTTATACTAGCTTCCAAGTGCTTCTTTGTGGCCCCATGCAGGAGTTCAAACATGAATAAAGCCACATTGTAAGTCTTCCAGTCTTTCAAGGGTACAGGATTAAGAACCCCTGGGGCCCGGCCCGGCCGGGTCCTGGGTGCCAGAGTGCCAGAGGAAAACTGGTGCCGGCAGCCAGCGGAAGGAACACCTATGTGCATTTCTCAACTCCCTTCAAGAGGGTGGGACTTAAAGACCGCAGAAGGCTTCTTAAACAACAACAACAGACCTCTCAATTTCTTCTCGCATACTATAGTTGCTCCTATGCCCTTCTCTTAACCACTGGGCTTCTGCTGCAGGTCGGTTTGATACAGCCCCTGGAAGAGTGGCCCTGCTCTCACTGGTTTCCCCTGGAGACTCGTTCCTAATGGGTCTTGTCCTGGCCCCTACATTTCTACCTCTGCTTCCCTAGCACTGGATTGAAGAGTGTAAATGCCAGCTGTTGTCGTGACATACAGATAAGTGTAACAGTGGCTTTCCAGCTTATATATTTGTTTAACTTGTCTAGAAATGGTCAGGGGTGGTTTATTCACAAAGCATAGTTTCTTGCAGTCAGAAACAATGCTTGTTCTTATAGTTTATACACCAAATAAGATTTTATTTGCCATTGGACACTAATCCACAGTTTAAACAATTTCGGGTACATTCATGCATTTATTAATTTAATTTAAAATAAGTGTTTGGTCATGAGCAAGGTACAGTTTTAGGCTCAATGGAGAAGGAAAGATGAGAACGATATGGACCTCAGAGGAAGTAGTGATTCTGGCTGTAGGGGAAGGGTAGGATTATAGGAAGATTATCATTACACTGGACCCTGAGGAGTGGGCAACATTTACAGGAAGGTAGACATGATATAGAAGGAAATAGGTACTAGAAAGATAAGACCAGGTTGATTGACTAAATATAATTTTGGTGTGTGGAAATAAAGGGGATGACATATGGAAATATTATATATTAACAAAGTTGGAATATAAATGATATGAGAATTGTGTGGGATATCTTATTTATTGAAATAAAGTTATGAACTCTTTAGAATAGAATACTTTAACTCAGGATATGAGATGCCATCTTCCAGGCATAATATTTCAAAATATTAAAAAAAATTTTTGCATTTATTTTTGAATAAGTCTAAGTGTGGCATTTGACTTTATATGGTAGGAAATGTAAGTCCAAAATCTACATACATTGAGTGGCCAGATTATTATGATCTCTGAATGCATAATAATCTGGCCACTCTGTGTATATCCTATATAATAAAAAGCTAATATGCAAATTGTCCCCTCAACCAAGAGTTTGACCAGCAAGCAGGCCGGCCAACCACCCGTGTCCCCTCCCCCTGGCCAGGCTGGCCAGACCCCACCCATGCACGAATCCATGCACTGGGCCTCTAATATCCTATATAATAAAAGAGAAACATGCAAATTTGACCGTATCTTTACTATACTACCAGTCAATCAGGAGCAGGGGGCGGGGCTGAGTGCCCAGCCCTGGGGATGGAGACGAGGTGGTGGCGGCGGGGCACTCCGGCCAGAGCAGAGAAGACTGAAGGCTCCGGCTGGAGTGAAGCCTCCAGCCAGCCAAAGTAAAAACGGAAGGCAACAGCCAGAGGGAAGGCCTGGGTCCCAGGTTCCAGAGGAAAACTGGTCCTGGCAGCCAGGGGAAGGAAAGCCTACTGCATGAATCTTCATGCAATTGGCCTCTAGTATACATATATTATTATTATGCGTTCAGAGATTATAATAATGTGGCCACTCAGTGTATGTAAAAGCCTAATATGCAACCTCAGGAGGTTGACCAACCAGGAGTTCCATCACTCACTATGATGTGTGCTCACCACCAGGGGGTGGTATGGAATGAAAGAAGACCCTGACCAGCAGCTGGAAGCTGCTAGAGACCCCACCCATGTACAAACTTTGAGCACTGGGCCTCTAGTATTATAATAATTTACAGACCAATCTTTTTGAACTTTAAGTCTAATCCAAACTGCTTTCATACTTAGCAGTTGCTAAAGTTACAGAAGCCCTAAAGGCATTTAAAGCATCTTTCCTTATTTGATTTATCTTCTATCTCATTGGCCTTAAATATTCAGTTACATTTTAACACTTATGACTATAATGTACATACATTCCTGGGCCCCTGGACTTAAAGTTATTATTTTTTTTCTGAGCAGTAGCTGTCTATGGTGGCTATGTAATCATCCCCTATTATGTTAAGGTCTAAGGGTGTTCCTTTAAATTATAGTGATCTTTGTTTCTAACAGCATGCATGGGACTATTAAAATAGTTCACTTATTTAAAAGCAGATTTGATTATGTGGATGAGCAGTTCTCTGTTCATTCAGTTACCAAGACAGAGCTAATCAGCATCCTCTTACATAAACTGAGACATAAATCCTGTGTTAAAGTCCAGTGAAGCAGCAAGTCACACACCTGCTGCAGCTTTGAACTGCTAGATTTCTCAACAACTGTCCCTGGGGACCTTTGAGCCAAGTAGCAAACATACCCAAACGTGACTGTGTCACCAAAATTTGGCTTGCTAGGTGAGCCTTTTAATAAAGGAAACCGTAACACAATGAGTTCTTAAAATATGTTGGCAATACTAAAATTGCATTTGTATTTCTGTGCTCTTGAAAACTTGAAATACTTACCTTATTTTTGTTGTTAGAATAAAAAGTATAAAATACTTAGCTCAGTTCCAGGTGTCTTTAGACATTCTCACTCTCATTCATTCCACTGTATTAATTGAGGATAATAAAAACTGGTATCTGATTAAGGGAGACCCTGTTTGGACTTTCCCAGAGAGAGAGAACATGATCAGATTTGAATGATCCAACCAGAAGCAGCAAGTTGTTGTGTTCAATGGCATAGACTCTGGTCAGGGTATCTGGGTTTGAACCACTAACTATGGCCAAGTGACATTAGGCAAGTCATTTCTCTCCATGACTCAGGGCCACCCGAGGCTCAGGTAACCAGAGCCAGCCAAGGCTTGCACTGTCGGCAGCAGCAGCAGCAGCAGCAGCAGAGGTGTGATGGGGTGTTGCCTTCCTCTGATCACCGGATTGCCTCCCACTCCTGAGGGCTTCTGGACTGTGAGAGGGGGCAAGCCGGGCCTCTAGTTGTATTATAAAACTTGGAAGAATAAGCACAATGTAATTTTTAGCTCTTATTATTAGAAATTAAAGTTATTTTGTCTGCCTTCCTTTCCTTCTCTGTCTCCCCACCCCACACTTCTGCTTTCTTTTTTCTATGCAAACTAATATTTGAAAATACATTTCCATAATAATTTTTACAGTTGAAATAAGAAAAATGCTCTCAAGTAGCCTCACTCAATTACACCCAAATTCTTATCACAGCTGTTGGTGACACTGGAGTCATTTGAGAATCTAAAAACCAGAGCCTGTAGGCCCTTCTGACTTCAGTTTGCAGCCTTCAGGTTATTGACCTGGTGAGCCTTAGTCAGCACTCCCCACGGCCTACATGGATTGATCATCTGTGCCTACATACATACATATGTCATTCCTAATGTCTTTTCCAGTTATCATGGAGCAAATCAGAGCTGAGTAAGATTAACAGACTGAACAGCACCAGCTGTAATGATGCTCGATAAAGCTGTCAGGCTCCAAGTCATGGATTAGTAGCATATCCTGACTCTATAAATGAGATAAAATTTAAACCACACATTAAACAATGCTAGCTCCAGCAGCTCTTGGCGAAGTGCACTCTCTTCTAAAAAGCTGCTGAAGAAATGCAGCATGCCTCTTGTGCCTGGGGCTTAGATAAACTGCAAAATAAAATAGCAGATGGTTCCATTCCCATAAGTCCAACGTCAAACAAATTGCTAGTATAAATTTTCATTAAAAACAGAAGTCATTCTAAAGAAAACACAATCATTGTTTTAATCAAAATGATTGTGTTATTTTGGCCTGACATTTGAATTGATGCAGCTGATTCCAGGGGTTGTTTTGAGTGGGCACTGATAAATGTTTAACATTAGAGTGCCCACAAGGATGATAAAAAAAGCTGTGATGTGTAGTGCTTTGCCAGTTTCTGTGTTACATACTCCCACCATGGCCCATTTCAAGCCACCAACCCAATGCTACTGAATTGCAGTGTTAGAAAAAAACAACATGTGCACAGTTGGCTAGCGGGAACCACTTGACACACCTACTTGTGTCAAGAAATGCAGAACAGACATGAATGTCTAAGAGCACCAGTAGTGAGAGACTTGGCCATAAAACAAAGGATGAAATGGACTTGGACTGAAAGGGTCCAGAAAGCTGACAGACTCTGTGAACTAGAAGGAACTGGTCCTGTAGGAGGAAGACCTGAAAGCATGGGAAAATGGTGCTTTTCTCTGTCACAAGAACATCATCCTTGGTTAATCCCATAAAACAAAGCTTCCATTCAAACCTAACTTTTTAGTTTAGATCAATCATAAATACTTCCAGGTAATAATGGAAGCGATTGCCGTATGCAATAAAAATGTTTACTCCATGTAAAATTTTGCTTCTGCTTTTCTTATTTATCATCAAATTGTTCTTTCCTCAGATCCTTCTTAGTTTTTAAGATAGCTTAATTCTGATTACTATAGGGTTGATTGTTGAACACTTTGATAATTTTGTTTACATGGGTTTAGAGGTATGAACTGCAATTGAACTGTCTGCAGTATAAAGGAGAGGAATTTTAAGAGTCCAAGGAAAAACCCAGAAAGTAGAAAATAAAACTTGAGGAATACAGGTATTGTATGAAGAAAGCAGGGCTATGAAAAGGCCCCTTTGGGCCCTGCACAGGGACCTTTGAAGTATGTGGCATCTAAAGAAGGTTTCAAAGTTGTTTGCTGTGGGGTATGTGATGTATATCTTCCAGAACCCCTCCTTTGATGTCTTCAGGAGATCTCTGTCTTTCTGACTATTGCTTTTGTATAACTATATTCTTTGAGGTAGGACCCAGAATAGTAGGGCTAGTGGCTATTGTATCTGACTTACATGCATAACACAAGATTTGTATTCTTCGGTGAAAAGACAGAAAATTTTCAGACTGCAAGTTTATCAAACAAAAGGTCAAGAAACACTTGAATGGCACTTCAAGAACATTGCTGTCTCTAGGAAATCCAGTTTGGGGAATCCATCTTAGTGAAATTTCAACTACTTATTCATATCATGACTGAGGAACTTTTGAATACACTGAGAACAAAACCTCTGATTCTCGATAAAATAGACCTTGCCTTCCCCTCCTCCCCCGAGACATTACCAATGCTCTATGGAGAGGGAGTCCTCCCTTATCTCTGAAAGCAATGAACCAATGTACTGCATACTGGAGCAGTGTTGGTGATATCTAGTCATTGCTGTAATATGAAAACAGAGTGCTGGGGTGGCGTAGGCTGTGGCACAAAATAGATGGCACCCTCAAATGAGTAATTTGCAATTTAATAAAAATACTATTTACAAAGTGTGGAGAAGATGTAAGGAAACCAGGTGTGATATAATAAAATTAAGACTAGTTCATTTAACACTGAAAAGATAAGGGGAGGGAGCAGGTACTAATGACCAGAACCAGAACCACAGAAGGCAGTGTGGAGGGGACATTTTACAGCAGTGCAGCTTTAGGGACACAAACACCCTTTGGCACATCACAGGGAGAGGTCTGAGGCAAAGTCCAATTTTGTTGAGGATTAGAAATTCGGTTTAGGACAGGTCTTTCAAAGTGAGACCTTGACTAGGACTGAGTCAGAATCATGAGTTACAGACATGGCAAGGTGAGGCTTTTAAGTATTTCAAAGAGACTATGGAAATAAACTATTGGTGTTTTCTGTTGCAAATCTGATTGTTGTGGGGGACGGTGAGTTTCTGTAATGAACAATACAAATATTTTCCTAGTCAAGAGCCTCCTGGAAAGTCAAGTTGTGTTGATAAAAGCCGTAGGATAAGGTCATGTGATGTAGCCTAAGATGTGTGGAAATAGGTGGTTCTAGGCCTCAGTGTCCAAGTCTTCACTCTCCTCGCTCCCTCCACCTCCTGCTGATCTTCCCTGTTGATTAAACCCCACAGGAAGCCAGAGGACAAATTATCCCCTTGAAATAGTCCATAGAGGTTAGACTCCTGGGGAAGGAAGTGAAAAAGCAAGTTACAGGGACAAAGGGAAGCTATTTGCTAGTGTGGGTTTGAGATAGTGGAGTAAGTACCAATGTCCATTTTGATAGGAAGACTATAAAGCATATAAGTGCATAGGTCCTAAGTCCTATAGGTTCAGTAAGTCTTTGCATTTCTTCTGGTTTTGGAAAAGAAAGTAATTGTCCACTCACTGGATCCTTCCGTGATGTTGCTGGTGAAGGAACTTCCCCCTGCTGAGCTGCTGCTTTTGCCATCCTTGAATTGCTGTCTCCTTCTGGCCCACTGGTTTATTGCTTCCTCCCGGGAGCCATCACTGGCCCTTGTTCCTCTTGGAGACAATTCCTGGGGTGACTTGAGGAGGCTATTTATTTGCAAATTCCAATCTAGATTAAACCACATTATATATGAAAAGGTAGAATTTAAAATGTTCTAATATTTAAAACAGAATCACTGGAGATTAGATTAGAATTAGAATAATTTCACTTACCTTCTTCATGATTCACTTTCTAAACTTGTATTGCTTAAAAAAGAAGAATCATATAATTGAAAAATTGAGTGATGTAGGAAGGGAATCACCACGCATTGCCTCAGCTGGATTCAATTCATCAGATATTTCTTGGGCAGCAGTAGTATACACAATACTATATTAATTAGTTACTCCGGAGGAGCAAAGTGCAAATAAATTGTTAATTATGTCCTCTGAATTCTCAATAAGAAGACAAGATATTATTACCTGAATTAGTTGTATTATAATCTATGATAAATTTACTATTGAACTCCAGTTCTTTATGGTTTGACTTTCATGAATCACACGAATAAAAATTTCATGATACTTTTCTTGCTACATGTGTTGATTCAAAATGAGAAAAAGAGGGGGGAAAGCCAGAGTGCATGAAAGTCTTGATAATTTTATATTTGAATAAATAATAACTTTTAAATAAATGTCAATTATAACTTTAAAACTTCTGCCTTCTGTCCTCATAAACTGAGAGGCTGTGTATTAATTAAAAGGAAAAAATTACAAATAAACTAATTGTAATACAAGCAAATTTTAAGAAGAATTACTAAAAGAGTGAAATAAAAGTAGTCAAATAGTGGCAAGTGCAATACCTAGAAAGTATAATTTGATAGGTTAGGATTGGTTAAAATTTTACTTGCTTTAACTTTTTGGTACTATATGAAAAGGTAAACTTCAATTAAAAAAAAAACACACCCCAACTCTTAACCTTTACTTTTATTCTATTCTCAGGAGCAGAGGAGTTTTTAAAACTGAATCTTCGTAAATTAAGCTTTAACGTATCAGTATCAAAGTTTGTTCCCAGAACTATTTAAATAATAAATAGAATATATCCATGAATAAATCATCATCTTTATTTTAATGTGTAACTTTAATGATCCATTTGCATAATAATTTAAATTTCACTTGGCAAGACTAAAGACACAGAAGGGAGGGAAAGTCATTATCCAGTCCTCTAATTTTCCAAAGCTCTGCTGTTGACTCCTACCTCTCCATAAAAAGAAATAGGGTGACAGAAAAATGACATTAATTCTATAATAGTTATTACTGTTTCCACTGTAATTGAATACTTCAATCTGATAGTGAATTGAATTTATATCCAGTTTCTACTGTGCTCGTTACTTGGTGTGCAGCTATGAACTTTACAGAGTGGTGGAACTTTAAAAAACGCCACAGAACTTGCCTCTAGTCATTTTTTCCAATGTCCCTGTAGTTCTCTATTTGTAGAGATAGAGAGTCTAGGTTGATTCTGAAGGCATTCATGAAAAGAAAAATTTTCTAATGTCAAATATTTTACATTTAAAAAATGGATTGTTGTCTGAAATTGCTGGAGAAAAAAGAAGTCTGATGGGCCTAGGAAAGTGTGTGATGGAAATAGGGCCCTGGGATGTAGTGGGAAAAGCTTTTGTCTAGGATATCCTATCTAATAAAAGAATAATATGCATACCTCTGATTAAGCCATGCCCACAGCCATGCCCATCAGCCAACCAGGAGCAAATTATGCAAATAAACCCCAACCAAGATGGCTGTAGCCACTGAGAGCAGGAGGGAGGCTTGGGTTTCCCTGGAAATGGAGGAAGCCAAGCTTTCCACCTGCTGATGCTGGCCTAGGCCTCCACTCAGTACTACAAAGTTTCAATTATAGAAGATATATGCCAACAGAAATGGCGGCAGCCATGGAGCTGGAGAGAGCAGAGGCTAGGGTTGCCTGGGCAATGGAGGAAGCCAAGCTTATGCAGCCCTAGCACCTAGGCCTCTACTCCAGGCTATAATTTTTCAATTATAGAAAGTAAATGTCCTAAACAGAAATGGCTGTTGCCACAGAGTGAGCAGAAGGCTTGGCTCTACTCCAGGCTACAAAGTTTCAATTGTAGAACATAAATTAATCCGAGATCCCAGGGCCTCAGCTTGGGTCGCTGGGGGGCATGGCTGGCCTGCAAACCACCCATGCCACTCCACACCCGAAGGGAACCCCCACCCTGATCCAGGACACCCTTCAGGGCAAACCAGCTGGCCTTCACCCATGCACCAGGCCTCTATCTTATATAATAAAAGAGTAATATGCAGATTGACCATCACTCCAACACACAAGAGGGCTGCCCCCATGTGGTCAAAGATCCTGCCCCCATGTGGACACAAGATGGCCACCACAAGATGGCCAGCATGGAAGGGCCGTTGGGAGGTTCCAGGCCTGCAAGGGAGGGCAGTTGGGGGTGATCAAGCTTGCAGGGGAGGGTAGGTAGGGGTGACCATGCTGGCAGAGGAGGGAAGTTGGGGGCAAACAGGCTGGTAGGGGAGCAGTTAGACATCAATCAGGCTGGCAGGATAGTGGTTAGGGGGTGATCAGGCTGGCAGGCAGAAGCAGTTAGGGGCAATCAGGGAGGCAGGCAGGTGAGCAGTTTGGAGCCAGGATTGGGCCTACTGGGATCGAGCCTAAATGGGCAGTCAGACGTCCCTCAAGGAGTCCCAGATTGGAGAGGGTGCAGGCTGGGCTGAGGGACATCCCCCGCCCCACACACACGAATTTCATGCACTGGGCCTCTAGTCTTATTATGTAGGCACTTGAAGAAAATATGTGCCCTACAGTATGTCTCATAGTTTGATTAGAGAACTACTTGTAATGTCCACTGAATGCAAAGCACTTCCATTGTCCTGTTTGTATGTTGTAGAATCTCAGGTTTGCAAAAATGTGGAAGGTAATTTGGTCCAAACACCCTTTATGTACTTAAAACTTCTACCATATTTTGAACAATTAGTCATTCAGTCTAAGCTTGAACACTTCCCAGACTCAAATTTGCTACCTGTTTACTACTTAAATCATTATAACCCTTGAATACTTCAAGCTGATAGTGAATTGACTCTATATCTTAGTAACCTACATTCACATGCAACTCTCTCCTTCATTCCATAAGTATCCAAAGCAATCTACACCCTGAAAAAATTTGAAAATCTTGGCCTGAGGTATCAATAGTATGATGAAAATAGTATTGAATAAAGTATAAAAATACTTATAGCTCTAGGAGACTGAAAGCCATGAAAGTTTATAGATTCAAAAGTCTTTTAATACAAATATTTAAGTTTCTCTACCATTTTTAGTTTTGTATGTGAACAGCATTTTGCACTAAGAAGCCTATGTGACTTCCCTGAATTCAATCTTTTATTCAATCAATATTCACTGACTGTCTCCACTACAGGATGGACACTGTTATGGTGCTGTGGATAAAGCAATGATTAAGTCAGAAAAATTTCATACATCCATTCTAGTGGGAGAAGATAGAACAACAAAAAAAACCCCACACAAAACCAGTAAAATATAAATATAGCCTATTAGAAAGTGAAAAGTGCTATGTGTAGAAAAGTGCTAAAACGTGGAAAAAAGATAGCGTATGCTTGGGTTGTGATGGAGAGGACTCAGACTGCAGTTTTAAATTAAGTGGGCTAAGCATGCTTCACTGAGAAGGTACCACTCAAGCAAAAATTTGGAGCGATGGAAGTGAACCACGTGGGCATATGGGGGAAGTGGTTCAGTTAGAGGGAGCAGCTCAAGCAAAGGACTGATGAAGGATCTTGTCTGGTAGGTTCTAGCAACTCAAGGAAGTTATTGTTGCTAGAATGGAGTAATGGGGGAAGAGAAGTTACAGAAACAGCCTTTTGATGAGTCCCAGTAACATAGGGAACCAATCGCTGCAATTGTTCAGCAGATCAGACAATTTCAAAGCCCATTGAAGTTCAATATCGGCTTTGGGAGGATTCTGACTTGAATTGCTGATTTTATTAAGGAAGTATGCCTTGCTGGAAGAGGCAGTCCAAGGGCAGGCATACGGGAAGAATATACATCTAGGTGAGCAGATGTCTGCTCTAGAAGATACAAGTGCTCCTATTGTTGGTCTGCTTCTTGAAGACCTAAATAATTGGGGACTGAACCCAATACTGGGATTAATTCAATTCACTTAGTATCTGGAAGTATGTTTGCACTGGAGGTATGTAAGCAGTCATGTATCTGATGGATCTTTGCTTTAGGGTGCTCATCTTAAGCTGGTGACTGCATAGGTTTTGTGTTGTTTTAGGGCATCTATTCTCTATACAATAAACTTCACATTTTATGCCAACATTTATATAACTGTCCATTTTATATTTTCACTTTAACTTCTCAAGTTTTTTTTAAAATTCTATTTAAAAATTAGGAATAGAACAATAACAAAGAAAAGATGGCTTCTCAAAGTTTCATCATTCCTAATTCCATTTTTGGACAAGTTAGGAATGTTACTGGCAGTATAAAATTTTTATTTGTTTAAGATATAATTTAATATACAATGTGTCATAATGCTAACACTAAATATAAAATATTTTGGACTTACTGAGAAAAACAACAAGGGCTTTTAATGAAGTGACCAAAATGGTATAGTATGGGCCCAAGATTGAAAGCAGACAGGTGGTATTATGTACTTAGGAAAGAGCTTCCATCTTGTCCTCTTGAGGCCTGGAGAGTTTCTGGGTTTTATCAATGGTTTGAGCAGGGCCAACCAATGCACCAGGGAGGTCAGAGGTCTGCTTGAGTTCTAAGGTCCCAGGGACTCCTGGGTCAGGATTAGCCATAGCATTTCTGGTTTGTGTCCTTTGCTTCAATTACTATTCCACATGGCCTCCAGGGACACATATACCGCGCTTCTGCAATACCACAGCAAGGCTTAAAAACACATTTTATCACAAACACATTTTTCCTATTCTTCTAAACATGCTTAGCTTGCAAGAAGGAAAGAAATGGTAGATTTTTTAAAAGAGTGGCAAAAGGCTAATGCCTCCTACAAAATTGATTTGGCAATACATCAACCTTTTAAAGAGAAATTGATTTTTTTCTTTTATATTAAACTGTAGCCTTGGTGATTTTGTTATGCACTTTTATGGGTGGGGTGGTTGATATATGCTTGCCCATATTCATTTAACTCTAAAATACTCAATATATCTTCAGCCATAAAGAGAAAATATTCAAAGCAATAAAAAAGCCCTCACGTTAAGACTTTCCAAAGCTCAACCATGTAAAAATAAAGGAAGTAAAGGATTCCGTGTAGCACTGTACCTTTCCAAGCCTTCCACTTCCGAGGGGAAAGCAGTATGTCCATTTGGTGACAGTAAGTTTCATTTTTATCTCCTTCAGCATGTGGCCTTATGGATGCAATGCTTTGGCACGCCACTGCCTCCCGTGTAAAGCTGGTTAGTCCCAGGTTTATTTCATCTTGGGTACTGTATTGCTCTGCATCACTGGTCAGCGGTTTCTTGATAAGAAAGAGATTATCTGCAGCACACTCTGCACAGTTGAACTCAGTGTTCATTGGAAATTTCATTTGAAAACAGTCTTCATCATGATTCTCATTTGATAGGTCTTCAAATTCTCTGTGGCATGTATTCTTTACCGCTGGCCTTATGAAGTACTTGTCTTTTTCAACATTTCCCCAAAAGCTGGGTGACTCTTTAAGGTGTTTTATTTCCATGGGACAATTAAAATCAACCATGCTTTCTTTATCACTTTGAATAATTAATCTTTGCTCTAACTCATCAGCAATTGAGGTCACGGCTGACATTTCTGTATTGCTGGGGCATGCCATGTCTGCATGACTAGCCTGGGACCCTGTTTGGCTCCATTCCACAGAGCTGTGGCTACTACTGTTGAGTGGGCTCCCAGCAGCAAGCCCGCCAGAGGATGCGGGGCTGAGACTTGGACACTGAGTACTCTTCATTTCCAGTAGTTGCTGCATGTTTGTATGAGAGTCGCTATGTAAAGTGGCTTTTTTGAAGTCTTTGCCGATCCCATCAGTGTGCTCTTCCTCGTGGTCTATCACACATTCAGCACAGTGACCGAAGGGAAATGCATCCCCATGGGTTTCTGTAGGTTCTGAATGTCCACTGGCCACAACTGATGGACAGAATGGAATGGAAGGTTTCACAGTATTTTGACTGGGAGGGAAAGATTTGCAATTTGAGTTCTCACCGTACTCTGTGGGTGGAATTTTGCTTCCTTGGCCATAAATGCTGGCTGTCTGTGCTCCTGTGTGCTTCCCATTCAGAGAAGAGGAGGAGTAAAAGTCAGAATCTTGGCCGCATTGGACTGCAGAGGTGTTAGTAATGGTGCTTGGCAAATAATTTCTTCCTCCCGTGCTTTGCTGCACGTAGGAGTCTGCTGTGATATTTTCTGGGATATCGAAGTTGACTTTTCTATCTCCAGCTATATCTTTAGGAACCTCAAAAGGCATTTTCCTTAAGTCTGTGTCACTTAAACTGGTGGTCTTTAGGGTATCGTGTGAAGTAGGAAAAACATTTTTGAGAAGAGCTTCAGGTTCTAAGAAATGTTTCTTTTGTGAGGTGTTCTGACTAATTTTAGAGTCCTTCTGCTGAGAGATGGCAGATTCTAACTCACAGTCATCTAAGACTGAAAATAGCCTGTCAGACTTATTCTTCCTCTCGGGAGCTGAGCACAGAGAAACCACAGCTGTGTCGGGATTCTCCTCCCGCTGCTCAGCAGACAGCACAGGAGGAGAGATGTGCAAAGGATCCAGACTCCGATGTCTGTTTCCAAGCTGCCCCTTTTCAGGCAGCCTGACACCAGGCTGTGCAGAAGACCTGGAAGGTTCTTTAGAAGTGTGATTGGAGGAAACATTTCTGTATTTCGCTGTCCTCCCCCTTCTTTTAGGATGAGAGATATTAATTATTATATTCTGTTTCTTACTCATGTATTTAACTTTAATTCCTTTCTCTACAATGCTAACTTCCAGGGAGGGTCTCTCAGTTCTGGAAGTTTCTCTTTTATATTTAGATGGAGCCTCCGATTTTATCTCTTCTATCAATGTATTCCTGCACTTATAAGAGCAGCTTCGAGAAGAGTAATATCTTGGAATATGTCTGACAGAGTAACACTGGTGACATTTGGGACATCTCTTTTTTGTTGGGAACTGTATTTCTGTTTTAGAGAAAAATCTGTTACTGTTTGCCATTTGAACAATGAAATCCCCATATTTTACTTCTGTAGTAATTTTGCCTTTTTCTTTAGAGCCTCCCACTGTGTTTGGGAAATCCTGTAGAGTAATTTTTCCTGATAATGATCCTTCATAGTCATTAAACATGACCACTGGTAAGACTTTCTTCAGTTGATGAGAAATGGATGGAGAAGAATAATCATTTTCCTTTTCCCTACTTCTTTTGCTGTCTGAGGGAGGCTGCTTCTTATCTTTAGGGAGAAAAGAGGAATTCTGCTTTCCATTCATAGAAGCACATGTATGCTCATCTCCATTTCCCTTAGATTTCCCTAATGTCCTAGTTTGATGAGACACAGCTTCTGCGCTGTCTTCTTTGACCTTTTCCAGACCTTTTACATTTTTTTGGCATGCTTGATTAGCAGGCTGAGGTTCACCTAAAGATTAAGCAGGGGAAAAAGTTTCTATTCAATGCATATCTTTTGTAAATATTTTGAATAAAATTTCATGGTATTCCCCACAACATGCATTTCTAATAAACATTTTAAATCAATTATCTTAGAATGCAAAAATTTCACTTGGTAGTTTTAGGAAGAATCTAACTAAGCTTAACATTAAAAGAGACTTCCAAAATGAGTAAAATAAAAAATTCAGAGCACATTTATGCAAATAAGTTTTAAAAAGACTTCTTGATAAAGAGGAAGTTGTCATATCAGGTATTTGAACATAGCATTATAATACCAATTATAATTAAGCTTGATTTAATTTGAGATGGTACAATAAATAAACATGTGGGTAAACTGAATGGAAGATACCTATCAAAAGTTTCTAGGCAGCCTGTTAAACAGGCTCGGTAGCTTCCTTTGCCCAGGGTAATGGCTTTTATTTTTATAACAGATAGGTGTTCTGATGTTACTGGTACCTCTCATTTTCCAAAAGTAAGCTAGAGTCTGGATTTATTATATGATACCTCCAATTTCTGGGGATTGGCACACATTTTTAAAAACCCTCCATAGATGGAGACCAATATATTTAGGCACCAGCTTTGGTATAAGAACTTCTAATTTGCAACCTTTACTCCTCTGCTTTATAATGTCAAAATATTTTGCTATGAGAAATTCATGAATTTGAGCATGAACTACCAGACCTGTGTAAAAAAACAGTGGATAAAACATGAAGTCCTCAAATTATATTTTAAAATATATCTGGAAGAGAGTATTTGTGAAGGATGATAAGTAGATAACGATGCCAGCTAAATCTATAAACCAGGTGTCCATATGGATCTATATATATAAAAGCCTAACTGATCATTACCACCAAATGACCAGTTTACCAGTTGCTATGACATGCACTGACCACTGGGGGCAGATTCTCAATGCAGGAGCTGCCCCTTGGTGGTCAGGGCACTCCCACAGCAGCTGGTGAGAGCAGCTACAGAGGCAGAAACCTCTCCCGCTTCTGTGGCAGAGCTACCCAGTGGTGGCAGTAGGCACAGCAGGGTCAGGATGAATGGCAGGGGAGCTGTATCTGGCCCCAGCTGGGGCTCCTTCCTGGCTGCTTGCAGGTTCAGCACTGCTACATCTCTCAGGGGGATGTCTGACTGCTGGGTTTTGGCCTGAACCTTGTAGGGCCGAAACTCAGCAGTCTGAATTCCCCAAGAGGCTTCAGATTGCGAGAAGGCACAGGCCAGGCTGAGTGACCTCACCCATGCATGAATTCATGCACTGGGCCTCTAGTAGTTTTAATAAATTGATTAAACTGAAAATTATAAACGATTACTTATAAATTTACTTGAAATGTTCTTAATTTAAATGAGATTATATATATATACTAGAGACCCAGTGCACAAAATTCATGCATGGGTGGGGTCCCTAGGCTTGGCCAGTGATCAGGGCCTATTGGGGTTGTCTCTCCCAGTCCCAATTGGGGCCGGGCTGGCTAGGGCCTCCTGCCACCTCCTGGATGAGGCCTGTTGGATGGGGGGAGGGACTGCGGGAGGTTGGCTGGCCATAGGAGGTTGGCTGTGGGAGTGCACTGACCACCAGGAAGCAGCTCCTGCTTTGAGTGTCTGCACCCCTGGTGGTCAGTGCACATCATAGCTACTGGTTGTTTTGGTCTTAACAGTTGTTTATATATATAGATTCTTATATATTTTTAATATAAAATATAAAAACAAACATATAAACACTTATATAAAGAGTAAATACATAAATTCTCTTTAACCAAAGGAAAAATATTCCACTAAAATTTAGTTAGAGATGACAGAAGTATAGGCTACAAAAAAATTGCTGTTTCAGAATCAAATGAAGACTCATAGGTTTATTTAGTAATCATAACTTCTCAACGTCAGGAGAGGCATACAGACTTCTGATTTAACACATGTGCTCTCCAGGCATACTGAACTTCCATGAAGAGTCTAACCATTCCCATCTGCCACTCTTCTAGTCTGAGGGAATGACCTTTTTCACAACAAAAACTGAAAGTTTCCAGCAGGTTTGGCTATAACCTGGAGCTATCATGTGGAAGTTCTGGGAGAAAAGACATGAAAACTTATTTCTCCCATTTACAACACAGCATGTACATGAGAGCAGTTTATAGACCGATAGAACTGCCTTCCAGACTGTAGATTACAATATATTCTTAAAAAGCATTCTCATGTCAAGAACAGTTCGCTTTTTAGCCCTTTACAGTTTTATAATTTACTAGAGGCCTGGTGCACAAAATTTGTGCGTGAGGGCGGTGGTGGGGGGAAGGGTGTCTCTCAGTCTGGCCTGCACCCTTTCCAATCCAGGACCTCTTGGGGGATGTCCAATTGCTGGTTTAGGCCCCATCCCACAGTCAGACATCCCTCTCACAACCTGGGACCACTGGCTCCTAACTGCTCACCTGCCTGCCTGCCTGATTGCCCCTAATCATTCTGCCTGCCTGCCTAATCACTCGTAACTACTCCCTTACCAGCCTGATTGCCCCTAAATGCTCCCCTGCCCTCCTGATCACCCCTAACTATCTCTGCCTACCAGCCTGATCACCCATAACTGCTTCCCTGCTGGCCTAATCACCCCTAACCGCCTCTGCCTCAGCCCCTACCACTGCAGCTTTGTCCAGAAGATACCTGATTTATCCAGTTTAATTAGCATATTACCCTCTTATTAGTATAGATAGATAGCCTTTTTCAATTGATGGCATGTCAATTTTTCCAAGTAAGAAGATAGATAGTTACATGGCAAGGTACTAAACACATATTCTAAGAATAGAGGTCATAATAGCCTTTGTCTCAAATATTTTATTTACATTTTTATTCACAATACTAATATCATTAATAATCAATGCAGAAGTATATACATAATAACAATTGACCAAACTTCTGAATGGTTTTATAACATTTAAATTAGTTTTATAACATTTATAGGCATTTATCTTCTTACTTTTATAAACATTCTTGTGATGAAGAAAGTACATGAATTGGGTAATTCATATTTACATACTTATAAAACCAATGAATTGGACATACATATTGTGGGATTCAAGAGTTTCCATTTTCTATAGGCTTTTCTTCTTTTTCTCCTCATTTTTGGGAGCTGAGAGTCTTCAGCTTTCACTGTCCTTTGAAGGCATAAAATTTGAAATTATTTTCCACTCAAATTTAGGTTTAGTAAAATTACTAGTTCAACTCATTACAGCTTGACAGCATTATACCTTTCTCTGGTACCTTACAGTGTTCTCCTTTGAATACATTTTATCATAATTATACTTTCCCTTTTTGTGTAATTCCCCCACCAACTATTGAGTACATTATTTTATACCACATGAACAGTCAAACATGTATTTTCATATGTGTAGACATGTATGATGCAGATAATAAAATAATATTCTGTTCAATTATTTATATTGCAATTTTTCTTGGCCTAATAGAAATACCTATTTTTTTAATGAAGTTGAACCAAATTTAATACCAAATTTGTGGCCCTGGGAGATAGAGTGCCTTAATTACATTATTACCTTATATACTATATTTAAATATAGGATTAAATGCACATGGTTTATTATTTGTAGAAGATCAAATTAATTCTTTATTTTTATTGCAAAATAAAGGATTATTTTCTCTGTTTATGATGTGTTAGCCAACAGAAAGTAATTTGGGGGGAGGCTCTTAGGGGAAAGGCATAACTTTCCAGGCATCATATCATGTAGGGACCTGCCCACCCTTAGAGCTAAGCCTGATTCCATTGTTTTACTTGTAGATGATTGAACTTACTGCAAAGAGGCAAAGAGAATGCTTTCCACTGAAAGAGTTTGTTGTAAGTGCATTTTGGTAGTCTGTGCCTTTACATACCTCAGCGGAGAAGTTAAACTTTTATCTGTTTTACCGTAAATCAAATAAAATGGACTGGTTTGTGGCCAGTTTTTGCAAAAATATATGTAAATTCTTAACTCATCTCTCCTACATTATAGTAAGTGTTGATTTCAAATCCTTTTTCCTCCATAAATTCTCATTCTCATAACTTTCTGAAAATTGTTTTCTTTCTTTAGGCTACCTTTCTTGTTGAGAGCAATTGCCACTCTTCTGGCATTTTCCAATTATCCTTTCTATTCACTCCTCCAAAGGCACCATTAAGTTCCTATGGCTGATTAAGCAAGCAAAAAACCATTTTTTTAGAAGACCAACTTGGGAGTTGGGTTGGGGAGAGGATTACAAACATATAATTAATATTTTACTTTTTTCTTAAATCCCTGTCTTAACACATATTGGATTTTCTCATTTGACATATGGTTCAAAGGCACTTGACTAGGTTATGAATTGCTTCTCTATGACCCCATATAGTTTGAATGGCAAAATGCAGCCTCTGGCTGTGCTGTGTTTAATGGAGAGTACCCTGAAATTTAACTCTGAAGCTCTGGGTTGTTTTCTGGCTCTGCTGCTTACTGGGCAAGTATTGTAGTCTCTGGTAGGCTGAATTGCCTTTGCCTCTAAGATGGAAATTATGAATTCCACTTTACAGTTTCACCTTAAAGAAACACAACTGTCAATCCTGTATAATATAAGGCTAATATGAAAATCGACCTAACAGTGGAACAACTGGTCGCTATGATGTGCACTGACCACCAGGGGGAATACGCTCAATGCAGGAGCTGTCCCCTGGTGGTCAGTGTGCTCCCACAGGGGGAGCATTGTTCAGCCAGAAGCCCAGCTCACGCCTGGTGAGCACAGCACAGGTGACAGAGTCTCTCCTGTATCTGCAGCAGTGCTAAGGATGTCTGATGGCACTAAGCTGTTAGTCGGACATCCCCTGAGGGCTCCCGGACTGCGAGAGGGTGCAGGTTGGGCTGAGGGGAACCCTCCTCAGGGCACGAATTTTGTGCGTGGGGCTTTTAGTATATTATAAATGATTCTAGTGAATGACATCTGTTACTCTTCCTTTGGGTTAGAGTATAATGTATCTATTAGCATACATGCAAACATAGAGTTGAGCAATGCCTGACTTTGGGAGAATAGCCATCATATCAGAGCTGCAAGTAAGTGCTTAGATAAAGCTAATCAAACCATCATCTTTTTTGACACCCCTACCCTAAAAAAAATCTAGACATTTTCAAGATCGGCTCATCCAAAGTTCAATATTTAGAAAAACTGATACTCAGAGAGTCCTACCTTCCCATATTGCACTAATATTGGCAAATTCGGGGCTAGAACCAATGCTATTAGGAATTAAGCGAACTTTCTCTTTGAACCAACACATCTGATATTGATGCCCCTGGACTGTTTCTGATCACACAGAACAAATTTAAATCAGTTTGCACTTTACCTACAGAAGAGCACTACAGTTTTGTTTTAGGAAATAGGAGGTACGGTGGAATATGTACCTGGTATGTATCACAGTATCTGATACCTAGTAGGCATCTCAACTAATAAATATGCACGAATAAATGGTTAGGCAACACCAATTTCTATCTAACTATGTTTTCAAAAATGTGCCCTCTTGTATTTCTAAATGTATTTTCCCTTTTACTGTGTATTAATCAGTTTATAGTTAATAAGGGCATAAACATATTTCTTGACCCCTCCATCTATTATCATGCCTATGATCACCTTTTCAGCAATACATCTTAAAGAACTTGAGTTGTCTGTATATATTGACTCCACCTTCTCCCTCACATCCTTTCCCCAAACCCACTCCACGAAATCTATTATCCTCACCACTTCACTCAGAGCACTCTTGCCCCCATCAGCAGTGATATCTGTATTGCCAAAGCCAATGGTCACTTCTCTGTAGTCAACTTAGTCACATTTTCAGCAAAATTTGATGCAAGTGATCACTCCATTCCTCTTGACTCTATTCCTTCCTTTAGATTCCCTGGTCTTTGTCTTGCTCTACTGGCCTTTCCCTCTTAACTGCTTTTGCTGGATCTTCTCTTGCTCAATCTCTAATTTTTTACATCCTCAGGGTTCCTTTTGCTTCTTTATCAACTCTCTCACCAGGAAATCTTACTCATTTCCTTGGTTTTAAAATAATATATACAAATTATTTAAATTCATAATTCTACCCCAGACTTCCTCCCCAAAGTCCAGGCTTAAACATCCAACTGCTAAGTTGATATATCTACTTGGATGTCTAATTGTAATGTCTAATTGTATTTTCATGTCACAAATGGAGCTCTTGAGATTCCTTTCCTTCTTTAATTCTTTACTCCCCAGAATCTTTCCAATCTCAGTTGACAGTTTCATCATCTATCTCACTCAAATCAAACACCTAGATGTCATTCTTGATGCTTTTCTTTAACTTACTTTCCTCATCAAACCCATCAGAAAATTATCTATGTTCTGTTTCTAAATATCGATCCTTAATATGTCTACTTTCCCCACCTCCATTACTTAATACACCCCACTGTAAGCCTCTCCCTCAACATACACTGAGTGGCCAGATTATTATGACCACCCCATCAGTACTTCGTTGGGCCACCTTTTGCCTTCAATATTGCAGTGATTCTTCTTGGCATTGACTCCATGAGATATTGGAAGGTGATGTGAGGAATCTGACACCATGCCTGATGCATAGCACTGTCCAGTTCTGTGAGATTTGATGGTTGTGGAACCAGCTGCCTGATGGCTCTTTTAACTTTGTCCCATAAATGTTCAATTAGCTTGAGATCTGGTGATTGTGGGGGCCACCTAAGCAAGGTAAAGTCTCTCTCATGTTCTTGAAACCACCCCTGCACAATATAAGCACCATCGCATGGTGCATTGTCTTGTTGGAAGAAGCCATCTCCATTGGGATACGCCATCAACATGATAGGATGAGCTTGGTCAGCAACGATACTTAGGTATGTTGTGCTATTCAAACATTGTTCCACATGAATTAAAAGGCCCAAATCATGCCAGGAAAACATGCCCCAAACCATAACACTGCCCCCATCAGCTTGAAGAGTTGTACTCATGCATGTGGGGTACATGCTTTCAGGCTGTTTTTGTGAAATTTTCACTCTGCCATCTGCATAATGCAACTAGGACCTTGATTCATTGGACCACATGACTTTTTTCCAATGTTCAACTGTCCAATCCTTGGGTTTCTGTGTGAGTTGGAGATGTTTTATCTTGGTAACTGCAGACAGCAAAGGTGTTGGAACAGGCCTTCAGATTCCATATCCCATAAGATGCAGTGTACGGCTAATTTGCCTACAAACGTCAGATGGTCATAATAATTTGGCTACTCAGTGTATATACATACATGTGTGAATAGGTACATGTACATAGGTAGTCCAGACTTAAAAAATATATTTATATATTCATAATATATTTAAATATATGTTTAAATATATATTTATTTATATTTTAAATATGGACAACTGCAATGGCTTTCTAACTGATTTTCTATTTTTATATTTACATCCTTTGATTATTTACAAAGGAGCCAGATTTTAAAAATATATAAATTAAATCATGCCATCCCCTTTTTATAACCTTCTTTCTAATGGACTCTCATTACATTTTGACAAACTTCTAAGCACTTGAGCTTTTTTTTTACACATATGTATAAAGTATAATTTTATCCACCAGTAAAACACATCACCACTAGGCCTTAGAATATACATTAAAGTACCAATTTCACCACAGATTCCCTAGATTTATATTTTTCATAAATGTTTATTTGTTCTGTGCAAAATTGGCAATAAAGCTCAGGAGAGTTACTATGATTGCAGTTATATATCAGCCAGATTCTATCACATTTGAGACCTTTATATTGGATTTTATGGATTTTCTTTGTCTAACTGAGCTTTGACTCATTACTATAATTCACAGAAGAATGAGAAAAAAATGTAAACAGGAAATACTAACAATATCCTTCCACTGCAGAATTACATATTGATAGCATTATTCTGAGAAAAACTGTTAGGATGTAAAGTTTTTTTTTTTTTAAGGTATTAGGAAATTTTACTAGTGCCACTTTTTTTTGACAAATTACTTAAAAATTCTCTATTATATTGCTAAGCTGAAATGTTTTCTTTGGAACATTCAAAGGGACTGTTCTGTTATCAATAAAAAGACTCATAAAAGTGTAACTAATGATCACTATTAAGATTCTAGAGGAGACCAAATACAAAATTAATTCAGAAGGTTATAGGCTTAACTCCCAGTATAGCATTTAATGTTCATTGGCTCCAGTTTTCTATAGAATTTGAAAACAACTTTTGCCTATTTTTTATAATTTCATTTTCATGATTTTATCACAGAGCCCTTGTTCTTTGCACTAAATGTTTAAAAGAAATTTGTACACATAAAATAAATTATGAAAAGTTCAAGTTTAAAAATATTTGAAGAGAAGAAAATTGTAAATTTTCTAATTACTTTTGAAAGTATGCTTTAACTGTACAAACGTATCTATTGTCATTCCTGATTTTGAATAGCATATATTTTTAAACTATTTTTTGTCTAAATATTTTTAAAAGTATGTATAAGCCTAAGAAAGTTATGTTGAAAAACAGCTGTTTCAGTAATACCCATACATCACTTTAGACTTGCACTATTGGGATGCAAGGATCAAACTTAATGAACTTGGCTGTTAGGCAGTAGCTATTAATTAAAATTTCCCAGTGTCTGGAAACTGAACAGCTTTAGTTAAGATCATTTAAACAAGTTGTTCCTCACACCTTTACTTCCTTCTCTCTGTTGAAAACAGTGAAGACTGTTTTTATATCTATATTTATATACTTTCATTTTGGTAAAATATTAGAATATATTAGGTTAAAATTTTAAAATAGAAACATCCAAATCTCATATCCAATGAAACCAACTTTTCCTCTCCCTAAATATACAATGGGTAGTTGTTGAATCTCACAGAGAATATTCATGTCTATCTACAAAAGAGATTCTTGGTAATCATTGTAGCATTAATCTGTTAATGTGTAGAGTTCATAAGAATAAATATAAAAGTAATTTATTTCAGTAATAATAATATATATCACCTGAGGATATTTTTTTCCATTGCTTTTCAGAGAGAGTGGAAGGGAATGAGGGGGGTGGAGAGAGAAAGAGAGAGAGAGAGAGAGAGAATATTGTGAGATACATCTAACCCAATACCCTTCAGTGCATAGGCCTGATGCTCTAACCACTAAGAAACACACTGGCCAGCGCCAAAAGAATTATCTTTAAACATCAGCTTTGGTGGAATGCCATCACCCCATTTGACCTATAATGGATCAATAGAATTTAGTAGATTAGGATAATCCTTGAAGAATAAGAAGCCCACTTTATACAAGTTAAACCAGAATCCCAACAGAAATAAAATGCAGACAGAAAAGAGCATTGTGCAGTGGGGATTTATTATTATTGTTATTATTAACATTTTAAAAGCTAGGTGAAAATTTACATTTGTAAATCAGGAAAAAATTAAATTCAGTATTTAATAAAGTTTGATACATTAAGTAATACCAGCAAAGGAAGAGAAGGATGAACTAGAAATGAAAATCTCTTCCACTTCCAAAAGTGTCCTCCCTTTGCTGGACAGGATAGTAGGTGTGAAGTCATCTATCCAACCTCTCACTTCCCATCAGAGGAAGCTGCAAGTGATGTATGGTAGCGACTTGCCCAAGGAAACACTGCTGAGATATGGCTTCACTTTCTCCATCACAGTAAGCCTCTGAAAGCGAGGAATGTTTTTTGCTGATGATTTTTGCAAGGTTTTTATTGCTTTACTGTGTTAAATGTAGAGGCTCTTCCTGACATGCTTCCAGGACTCTCCCTTTCCACTCTCACTTTGTAATAGAATGATTCAAGAGAAAGGAGCAAAATTCTAATGGAGAAACCCCAGTGTACTTCTCACAGGGGTAGCCTTAAGAATTTGCCACTGTGCTTGCTATGGGCTCAGGATTCTGAGCTGGACTTAACATAAAAATGTAAATATAATACAAACTGAAAGGAATTTACAGGTTAGCACTACTGAAATGTGAGAGTGCTTAAGCATAACTGAGCAACTTGCTAAAAATGTAGATTCAGATTCTGAGGTGGAGCCTAGGAATAGTCATTTTAAATAGGCATCCAACCTCCAATCCCATGTGATCCTGATTTTAAGAACACTGTTGAAACAGTGTGGAATGAAACCTCATTCAGAACATAATTTAATGGCCTAGGGCAGTGATCGGCAAACCCAGTCAACAGAATGGCAAACCATGGCTCGAGAGCCAGAGTTTGCCGACCACTGGCCTAGGGCAGTCTGGAGGAGACCTGCAATGAATTCAGTTTCATTTCATTCCACTTCATATTCCTCCCTCCCAGATGATACCTCTAAAGTTTACATTTTTTACTTTATTTTAAAATTTTATTATTATTATTTTGGTTTAAGCACAAAAGATTCTCTTTCTATATCAACAAACTTACAGGGAAAAATCTTGAGAGGTATTCTTTTATTTTTCTCAGCCCAGAGTAGAGGCTCTACCCAAATTGTGTCCTAAATCAATCTTAGGTGTTAATTCTTCAATATCTTTCTTTCATCTGTCATAAACATGACTTACTAGTAGGTAAAAACTTAGCAAGTCAGCTTAGAAGGCCAGGGCCACTAGAGTAAGAAGATATCATGTTGTATTTTCATTGCTTGTTTCCCTGTGCTCACTTGGGGCTTCTCAGAGTGAAAGGGTTCCTATGCTGTATTTTGGGTTTGACTTTGTAAGCTAAAATGGTTGGCAAGTACATGGAGGATTAGTGTAGTGGAAGTGTTCAGAAGGAGGATGTCTGGTGGGGTGAGTGAGGCACCTAAACCATGACCTTCCTATTTAGGATAGGGCATCCACCGTCTTCTTAGAGTTCCAGTATTTCTAGGGCATTGAAATAAAGATGAAGCACCCCCAGTGAGTGCTTCCTGGGGTTAAACCAGATCCCTGGTTGCTCCAGTGTTAACCTGATTTGAGCCAACAGAACTTCAGAGCAAATTTACTTTGAGGCCCAGCAAAGGAAGAGACAACACCCCAATGCATACATTCTCAGACTGTTCTACTCTTCTGAGGCAGCACTAGAGATGTGAACCAAAGTGTAGGATCCACAGGACAAAGGTCTTGTCTTACACTTCAATGTGTTCCTGTTCTATATATGCGGAAGAACACAGTGGTTAATAAACATTTGTTGGATGAAAGAATGAATGACTGAATGCAACTTGCCTTGTTTGTTTCCCAACTTCAGTCATTTGTGTACTTCTTTCATGAGTCTTAACTACTCCCATGAAATAGCTGTGCTGTTATTTGCTTAATATTATTGATTCATTACATGTTTTACACTAGCTTCATACTAAACAGTACTATATGTGAAAATCTGGGGTGTAGCAAATACTCATGAAAATAAAAAAAATTTAAAAATATATTCATTATGTACCATCCAAAACCATTTTGCAGACCAGCAGTGATATGTGTCACTCACTTTAGAAGGTATAGTCATACTTGACATATTATTATCATGACATTGTTGGACTAGAAAACCCTGAAGAAGTGTATTTTGCTTTGCTTAATTTCCTCTTTGGTTTTAGAAGGAGTATTAGCACGTTAGCTAATTCCACATGCAGAATGATGCATGAATTAAATATCTATGATAATAAAAGCATAAAATGCTAATTAGATCATAGAGTCAAATGACCTTCTGGACATCATTCCTGATGGAGCTGTGGTGGCAGGGGCCAAGGCAGAAGCAGTTAGGGGTGATTAGGCAGGTAGGTAGAGTGGTTAGGGGCAATCAGGCAGGCAGGTAAGTGGTTAGGGGTTATGAGGCAGGCAGGCAGAATCGTTAGGGGCAATCAGGTAGGCAGGCAGGCAAGCAGTTAGGAGCCAGTGGTCCAAGATTGCCAGAAGGTACAGGCTGAGCTGAGGGCACTATCCCCCACCCCTGTGCATGAATTTTATGCACTGAGTCTCTAGTCAGTATAGAAAGAGAAGTAACCCTACTCAACTGCAATTAGGTACTCTGGATTTTTTTTTTAATTACTATGTCTGAGAAATCTGTAATTATGGTTTTCTCTTACTCTGACCTGACTAGCACAGGGACTTTCAGAATTAATCTTGGGAAACCTATTTATATCCACTCAAGTTCCATAGGACACCTACATTATTCTATGCTTGATATTTTCTGGATTTCCTTTTACATGGCTTGAACTACTGTGCTATATTTTTGTGCATTATTATAAAAAAGTGTGTAAATTGCAGTCTGGCTAATGATGAGAATTATGCTTAGAATGAGAAATTATGCTTAGATTTAATCTGCCAGGTTAATTTAATCACATTAGGATTGGGTTTATATTGGGCCGATAATCAGTGCTAACATTTCAACCCATCTCTCAAATTCACTGAGGCCTGGGCAGTCCCATGAAGTAAGAGTAACATACTATTGTATTTTGTATAATTATTGTATACCATCACAAGTCAGATTATATTGAGACTTTTAAAAAATATATTTTTATTGATTCTTGAGAGGAAGGCAGGAGAGAGAGAGAGATCGATCAATGATGAGAGAGAATCATTGATTGACTATCTCTTCCACAACCCCTACTGGGGATTGAGACGGCAACCCCAGGATGTGCCCTTTACCAGAATTGAGCCCAGACCCTTCAGTCCACAGGCCGGAGCTCTAGCCACTGAGCCAAACCAGCTAGGGTCATATTGAGAATTTTTATTGCTATTGCAAAAATAATCTGGAGCCAGTCTCTGAAAGAGGCTTCATGGCTGTTGAGAGGGTTGATAATTTGATGCATTACATCTAAGTTCCTGGTATGTCATTTTAAAGACCTATTTGAAAATTTGGTTATTGGATGATTTTCCTCTTGAAAAGAACACACTAAGACTATTTTATGAGCATGCTGATTTCCTCATTGTAATTTACTCACGTGATTACTACAGATTTGTTTGAGAAGTTAAATGCCTTCATATAAAAAATTGTAAAAAGCGAATAGTTAGTAAATGGGGGAATATGTAAAATAATAAGTAGACAATAAAGATTTATTTTTGCTTTCTTTATAAATAAGTAATTTGAGGATACTTATTAACATTAGGGTACCCTGACACTAGAATAAAGAACAACTAATGGTTACATCCTGGAAGAAGAAAGGTAGATTAATATCCATCTAATATTTAAATTCTGAGTGAGAATGAGGAAGGCAAGGACTGTCTGAATTTCTGATCACTTTGCAAAATTTGATTTGAAATTATGTACACAAAAATATTAGCCAGAATATTTGCCTATGAAATTGGCTTAAGTCTCAGAGTAATTGCAATTATTGTTATAGGAAAAAGTAATCTTTGATGTCTTCTTTCTTAAGATCAAATTGCAATGTTTTGGGTGATTAATATATTTTTAAAAATTAACAACATTTATATAAGTAAAATTAGTGTAAGTTAATGAAGAAAAATTCTACTAACTCAACCAGATGAGAACATCATTTGGTGATTTATTAAAATCAAATTTATATTTGGTAGTAAATTAATGCTGCAATGGAAAAAAGCAGAATATAGGAATTCAAAACAAACATTACTGCTTTGAAATGAAACTGACTGTTCTTGAATTCAGAATGGATTTCAATTATGCTTAGAAGCCTAGCTTGTCAATTGCATTTTCCTTGCTTTCCAATGCACAATTTATTTCAAATAACCAAATTAGGATATGGCTGGTAGCTATTCAACTGTGCATATGATGTCTTTCTTAGCCTAAATAAAAGAGGCCTAAACACATTGACTATTGAGAACTTTTTAGGATGCATCCATCCTCTCTGATGACAGAGTCAGTTACAAACAGATGTTGGACTTTCTATGACTGTAAAAAAATACATTGTTAAAGTGTCCTCATATATAACATTCAAATAAGTTTGTCTTTGCTAAGCAACTAATTTAGGAAAACAAGAATTAAAATAGAGACTACTTCATTCAAAACATCATAGAAAAGAAGAGAAAAGTAAAAAGAACATATAATCAGCTCACCTGAGTAAAGCCTTCATAAATCCCTTGCCTCTGAAGGAGACATGAATTAAATGCAAATATGTATTTTGAAAGGCAAGAAAATGAAGTAGAGATTTGAAGACCTCATCTTGTTCTACTTTGGATTTATCTGGGGTTGTCTAAATCCAAAATCTGATTACCATATTTAATCTTATGCAGTGTCAGGAATGATCTAGCATCCTTTAATCGGTCTATTATTATCTGTCTTAACCATTCCTGAAGTCTGTTTATTTTCAAATATATTTTTAGTGCACAATGGTGCTCTTGTAGCTTAGGAGCTTGGATATAGGGGGGTTTATGAAACAATATGATGTTCACGTGGTGCAGATGAAGAGGAAGAAACAAGAAAAAAAATGAAAACTTAAATGATCTAGTTTGGCCCTTTACTAGCTAATTCACTTATCTTTGTGTAGTAATACAGGGGTAGAAGCAGTATGGTGTATGGTATGGTGGAGGTTGTAGGCTTTCATTAGAAAGATTTAAATTTAAGTTTTATTTCCATATGCTAGGTTGTTTGGTGAAATCATTTGACTTATTAGAGTCAAGTACTTATTTGTTAAAACTGGGACAAATGATAAAGATATTGACCTAGAATTTTTGAAATACTGTGAAGTATGCAAATGAAAATATAGTTTGGAAATTCAGTTTAGAATTTTTAAAAAAATATATTTCATTGATTTTTTTACAGAGAGGAAAGGCGATGGATAGAGAGTTAAAAATATCGATGAAAGAGAATCATTGACCAGCTGCCTTCTGTACACCCCCAACTGGGGATGTTCCTGTAACCAAGAAACATGCCCATGACTGGAATCGAACCTGGGACCCTTCAGTCCACAGGCCCTTGCTCTATCCATTGAGTCAAACTGGTTAGGGGGATTTTAGAATTTGAAATGAATGAAACACTTCTATTTAACCTAGTAGCTTATAAAATTGATTATAATTATTCAAATGATCCTTAATGAATGTTATTAATGCATTATAAAAATTTAGAAGGTTGGAAGAAAGAGAGTTAGAGGTACATTGCTATGCTAAGGAAATTGGATGTGATCCTTTGTCCACAGAGGAGTTTTTCTGAATAAGACTAAGTAAAAGACTAGATAAGATTGCCCTTTCACAAGATCTCCTTGGCTTCAGTGTGAAGGTTGGATTGGGGGTAAAGCTTTGAAGTAGGGAGATTCATTTAGGAAGTTGAGCTGAGCTAGAAATCAGGTGAGTAGCCTTGAGTAGGATGGTGACAGTGGGGGAAGAGAGAGGGAGGGAGGGAGGGAGAGAGAGAGAGAGAGAGAGAGAGAGAGAGAGAGAGAGAGAGAGAGAGAGAGTAAGAAGAAGAAGAGGAGGAGGAGGAGGAGGAGGAGGAGGAGGAAGAGGAGGAGGAGGAGGAGGAGAAAGAGAAGAGGAGGAAAGGAGGGAAGGAGGGAAGGAGGGAAGGAGGGAGAGAACATAAAAGGGTTGGCTATAGGGTAGGGTGAGAGACAAAGACTTCAATATCCAAAATTTCATGATGAACTTGCAAGACCACTGAGATAGGGATGTAGAAACAGGAACATGCTTGGGAGAAAAGATAATTTTACACATATAGTATATGGGAGACTCTGAATGTCCAAACAAATATGTCTAACAGACAGTTGGATATAGAAATTTGGGAATCAAATAAGTAGTTGAAGGTTGTGAAAAACAAAAAAACAAACAAACACAAAACAAGTCTAATAATAATAGAAGACCCAATCTATTAAAAATGACCAGAATTTAAGGAATTGAAAGAGGATATTATGACTGGATGTGCTTTTACCAATGCAGCATTATTAAGGACATGCTCTAAAATAGCCGGTAAGTGTAAGGATTTGGAGTGAAAACTTGGATTCAGGTTTTGGCTCTCCTATTTATTAACAATCTGACATTGAGAAAGTTAATTCCTGTGTGCCAATTGTAAAATGGAGATGATGATACAGTATTAATAAGTATTTCATAGGACTGTTTAAGGATTAAAAAAGCAACAATTGTCAACATTCTATATATAAAGTCCTGTGTAAATAATATTAATATTATGAGAATAAGCTAACCAGAGTTCTATTTTCTTAGGAGCTTACTCTAAGTAGAGATCTATTAATTTTTAGAAATACATTGGAAAGAACAAGCAGAAAGTAACTTTAGCAAGGTGCAGAAATCTGAAGTTGAATTAAATTTACAATTTATTAGTACTGATGGCCTATCTCCCACACCATGTTCCCACTGGCTTCCCAGTCATGGCTACAATCCTACTGAAGTGCTAAGATGCAGGGCAGATAGGACCATGGCAGTCCCTGAAGTTTGAGTTTGCACCCATTGTTAGGGCATCTTATTTGGAGTTCCGAACCACACAGCCTGTTAGTCACTAGAGTTTTCAAACTTGTTTCATAACAAGTAAGCCCAGCAACAAAAGCAAAATAACTCTGAGCAGCAAAGCTATTGGATCAATGGCATTTCAAACCATTTTTACCCTTACTGACAGAGATGACTTCAGCTTGCTGCTATCTGAAAGCAGTAATAAATATAAGGTATTTTATTGAGGTGTTCAAAACCTCACACTGCTCAATGGACTACAAGTTGGGGGCTAGAGTAAAATGGACCGAGTAAAAAATAACCAAAAATAAACTTCAGACTGAATCACTTGCCCATTTACTCTATTCTAAAATAGATATAAGTAGTACTATTTTCAATTTCTACTCTTGGCTGGAACTTCCACATTACTAAGTAGGAAGTCCCCTCACAGGTGATTAATGTTTTTAATCTATCAGGCGTGAGACAAGGAGATGGTCTAGTATAGTTCCCATGAGCCCAGGAATGGAAAGCCAGGATATGCTTTCATTCTTTATGCTGTAGCTTGTTTCTTATCAGACTTTAGTTAGAAAGAAAAAATGTTCCCACTTGCAGAAAGGTTTATTTTTTTTTAACTTAAAATGTGTTTTAAAATTTTATAGCCGACCCCACTGTTCTGGACAGCATCATTATAATGGGAGTTGTGAAAAGGAGACGTATCCATTGTCCAGTGCTGTGGTGCTGTCTGCTTAACAATGAATGAGAAACATAGTATTCCTGAAGGAATAAAGAAAAGTTAAGTGCACTTCCACTGAGTACAATTATATGTGCATATCCTTTAGTCAAAATAGAATGAGGAACTTGCCTGCCCCATTAATAGATTCAAATATTCATTTTATAGTTAAATTTTTTTTCTCAAACAATAACTCAGGCTTCTAATTATCCATTTCACCCTATGTCATCTTTACTACTTGACTAACTTTCCTTTGACCATTTCTCCTTTGGGCAGATAAATTGAATTATTTGAAAATCTACTATAGATTATAATAAGCCATACTTTCTCTTTCAGAAGCTATTTGAATTCTGAGTGTTGGAGGTGGGAAGGGTGTGTGGGTGTGTTGCAGGGAGACAAGACACCTTGAAGAAAAAAAAATGATTTTCAGAACTGAGTTTATTTTCACAAACAATTCCTTTCCAGTTCTCTCCTGATCAATGTGACTCTTTTGAAGATGGAGGCTCTTGGCAACATTATTTGTCTCCTCAAAAGAATTCTCAAAAGATACTGTGTCTGTCTCTCATCTACCATTGTGGTATCAAAGCACCCAAGCATTTTGGCTCCCTTGTTGAGCACCCTTCCCATCTTCACTGAAGTCAAACTCCAACACTTTTGTAAATGCCTCACAACCTCGATATTTTACATTTGTAGATAGATATTGTTAATTTTGGACTGTGAATTACTTTGTCCTAGTTTTCTACTGAAGAAAATTGGCCCTTTTAAGTCTAGCACAAATTTCACTCAACACCCACCCCACTCATGCCTCACATACATGCACATATGTCTACAACTAGAGGCCTGAGCCCTTTCACAGTCTGGGAACCCTCAGGGACAGCGCCGGCCCAATGTGGCTCCACCCCCCACTGCCTTTTCCCCGCTCCTGGTTGCCACCACTTCCTGCCCCCCCATCACTGTCCCCTCCCTCTGCCCATTGGCATACTCCTTGGCTGGCCTGACACTGCCTGCTTGCTGGCCCCACCCTCCACTGACTGGTTGTCGTACCTGTTCAATCAATTTGTATATCCTAGCTAATAAAAGAGTAATAAGCAAATTGACTGTACCTTCGCTACTCCCAATAAGCCACACCCACAAGCCACGCCCACAAGCCAATCAGGAGAGATATGCAAATTAAGACCAAACCAAGATGGCTGCTGCCTGAGGCCTGAAAAAGCCTCACCAAGAGGTTATTTCTGGCCTTGGGTGGCCGGAGGGCCAGGGTAAAACCAGCCAGTGAAATCAGCCCTATGGCAGGGCAATCACTGGGTTCTCAAGGCCGGAAAAAGCCCTTGGGCAGGCTGACGCTGGGATGGAGCCAGCCAGTGATCAGCCCCATGGTGATCACTGGCTGGGGTCCCCTGGCCGAGGTCCCGTCCAAGGATGAAAGCCTCGGTCAGAGGCTTTTGGCCTTGGCTGGGGTGAGCTGTCAGTAGGACATTCTCTGAGGGATCCCAGTATGTGAGAAGGGGCAGGTTGGGCTGAGGGACCACCCACATCCAGTGCATAAATTTTGTGCACCGGGCCCCTAGTATAGGATAATAAAAGTGTAATATGCTAATTAGACTGCACAGCCTTCTGAGTGAAGCCAGGGCTGTGAGGGAAGCCTGAGTCCTGGGTGGCAGAGGGAAGCCGGTGTCAGCAGCCAGAGGAAGGAAGGCTTACTCTTGCACTAATTTCATGCATCAGGCCTCTAGTATATATATAATACTAAGAACCTAGTAACTGTTTCTTATCTCTAATAAAATTTGTATTGTGGAAATTATCCTATCTAATAAAAGAGTAATATGCAAATTGACCATACCTCTGATCAAGCCATGCCCACCAGCCAATCAGGAGCAAATTATGCAAATAAACCCCAATCAAGATGGCTGCCACCACTGAGAGCAGGAGGGAGGCTTGGGTTTCCTGAGCAATAGAAGTCAAGCTTTCTGCCTGCAGTTGGTGGCCTAGGCCTCCACTCAATGCTACAAAGTTTCAATTATAGAAGATATATAAACCCAACAGAAATGGCGGTGCCACGGAGCTGGAGAGAGAAGACGCTTAGGGTTGCTGGGGTGATGAGGAAGCCAAACTTCTGCAGCCCTAGCCTAGGCCTCTACTCTAGGCTAAAAAGTTTCAAACAGAAATGGCTGCCACCATGGAGCAAGCAGAGGCTTGGCTCCATTGCAGGCTACAAAGTTTCAATTGTAGAACATAAATTAATCCCAGATCCCAGGGCCTTCACTTGTGTTCGCTGGGAGGCGTGGCCAACCTGCAAACCACTGTAAGCCTCTCACCCAGGCCACCCCACACCCCAAGGGAACCCCCACCCTGATCCAGGACACACTTCAGGCCAAACCAGCCGGTCCCCACCTATGCACCAGGCCTCTATCCTATCTAATAAAAGAGTCATACGCAGATTGACCATCACTCCAAAACACAAGAGGGCTGCCCCCATGTGGTCAAAGATCCTGCCCCCATGTGGACACAAATGGCCACCACAAGATGGCCAGCAGGGGAGGGCTGTTGGAGGTTCCAGGCCCTGCAAGGGAGGGCAGTTGTGGGTGATCAGGTCAGCAGGGGAGGGTAGTTGGGAGGAACCAGGCTTTCAAGGGAGGGCAGTTATGGGCCATCAGGCCAGCAGGGGAGGGCAGTTGGAAGGGACCAGGCCTGCAAGGGAGGGCAGTTGGGGATGATCAAGCCTGCAGGGGAGGGCAGTTAGGGGTGATCAGGCTGGTAGAGGAGGGAAATTGGGGGCAATCAGGCTGGCAGGGGAGCAGTTAGACATCAATTAGGCTGGCAGGGTAGTGGTTAGGGGGTGATTAGGCTGGCAGGCAGAAGTGGTTAGGGAGGCAGGCAGGTGAGCAGTTTGGAGCTAGCAGTCCTGGATTGTGAAAAGGATGTCTGACTGCCCGTTTAGGCCCGATTCCAGTAGGGATCCCAGATTGGAGAGGGTGCAGGCTGGGCTGAGAGACACCCCTCTTGCCCCTCCCCCTATGCATGAATTTTGTGCACTGGGTCTCTAGTATTTTAAATAATAGATTTATTTTATAGAACATTTCCCCCTAATGTTATGCTATATATACACTAGTGGCCCAGTGCATGAAATTCATGCACATTAAAAGGGCATTAATTAGAGAAAATATTTTAATATTGCTATTTTCCCTTTCTCTATAATAGAAGTGTTAGAGATAAAAGAAAATTAATAAAATGTATATGAAAATCTCCATTCCTGTCAGAGTCTGGGGCATGCTGCGGGACCCAGAGTCAAGTATCTGCCCACCTGTGTTCACCTTGAAATCACCTTTAAGTCACGCAAGACACAGACTCAGCCAGCCCAACCCCCATGAAACCCTGCAGGGCAGGGGACACAACCTCAGGTCCCCTGGCCTGGTATTGGGTGGGGGGGGCGCAGCCTCAGGTCCCCCATCAAGTCCTATTGGCAGGCAGCATGGCCTCAGGTCCCCCAGCAAAACCTTAGGTCCCCTGGCCTGGCCTCAAGTCCCCCGTCCCGACACCAGGGAATCTTGTGCCATGGCGACGCCACTGATGCCACCGCCTGTGCCCCACCGCCACCACCCACACCTGGTGACACCACCGCCCATGCCCTGGCGATGCTGCCAATGCCGCTGCCCATGCTCTGGCACTGCCACCACCTGTGCCTGCACTGCAGGCTTGCACACCTCGGCCACACCTCCTACCCTGCCCCTCGCCTCGTGCACGCCTCAGCCCTGCCCACTACTCCTGATTGGCTGATAGCGTAGCGAAGGTATAGTCAAATTTGCATATTACCCTTATTAGATAGGATTAACAACATAGTTCAAGGATCAGTTCTATCTACTGTTTTCATATATTTAGTTTATTAAGTTTATACTTCTTCCATTTCATGGTCTTACCTTGGTTGTTCCATTCTTTTCTGTCTTTACCAATATTCTTTACCTGATCTTTAAGAGTTAGTCATTTTTCCAACTAAATAAAATATATAGGCTTCTAATTCTTCTAGTCCTTCTCTGAACAATAAACAAATTAGAAATTTAAAATGTAAAGATTGGTAATATTGGACAAGAAATAAAAACAGACATTAGACTAGATACATAACTTTAAATATGAAATAAATTATTGACATGTATATGTAGGTCAGTGTGTGTATATATTCATACATATATATGACCCAAAATTATGCAATGAAAAAGACTTAAAAAATTTAAGTCTTCCAATATAGTAACTTTTAAAAAGGCTTTTGTGCTTTTTATTTACATATTAAACAGATAATGACTAAAATTTGTTTTATTCAATTTTTCAGAAGATATTTACCAAAACATTAAAGAACACACATAACACAAAACAGAAAATAGATCAAGTTTTTAATGTATTGTTACATTCATTTCCATTATAATACATTCATGGCACTTGAACTGCTACCATTTTTTGGCTATTCCTTCTACTTAATGTAGCTATTCACCTCTCAGAGGTTAGCAATTTAAGAATAATTCTTAAAACAATAATTTACTTAGATACTGATTTTCCCTGAGTACAGAATTAAATATCAAAATTAAATTTATCACTACATTTTGTTGATACTTTGTATTTACTTTGCTATCATGGAAACCTGAAATTTTGTATGTAATTGTAGGAACTGTAAGCATTAAAAGTACACTTGAAATAAAACTGAACCTTAATTCATTATACTTCATAATAATCAAGGCAAGTCATTTTCTAAATATGAATGTAGTTCAGATTTTATTATGTATCTAAATGGCCTGTGTCTTAATTTTATCTAAAGTCTTGCTATCAATAAGTCTTCATCAATTACTAAGAAAGCGATTGTTTATCAGTAAAATAAAGTTTTAATCTAATAAAATTACTTAGTAAATTTTAGTATCCAAAATGTTAATTAACAATATTTGGTAAATTAAACTTACTATTATCATCTGTTACTTTGATTTATCCTGCAAATACTTTTAGTAATAGTTTCTACTTTCTATTAGAGGGAGAATCCTGCATTAGATTACACAATATAGACTGTTGTAGTTAAGTTACTTAATTGTAATTACAATTAATTGTGTTAAAAATTATAAAGTGTAATTGTGTAACTTTCATCATAAATTATTTAAATTCACCTTTAATGAATTAAATTCACTTTTTAGGATTTCCTTTAACTTATCCATAAAAGAAGGGCAATGAACTATGTATATTATCCTTAAACTCTCTTCCAGCTCTAACAACATACTATAGTATAGAGCTAAGTTATATAAATTTATATATTTAAATTAGCTTTTAAGGCAATTTCAAAATAGGCTTGTAAAATATGATAATTCTTCATTGCAAAATTGTGAATTACTACAATTTACTTTCTCTAGAATCTTTAATGGTTATACAATTTTTTTTAATGCAGATACAACCCATATCAGAAAATGCCAGAAAGCCAGTGTTTTCTAAAAATATGTAAAGCTATCTGGGATTTATATAACATCTTACCTTTAAGGAAAACTCCTTTCAAATATGTTTAATTTCAGTAAAAATGCATAGAATCCAGATTTGTCTTAAGACTTTGAGAAGAACTAACAGATTGATAATTTTAGGTTTAAGGAGGAGGTCCCAGATAAGATAGTATGTTCCCACTTATTCTGATCACTAAGAGTTATCAAAATAGAAATTTCTTATCACTGATGAAATAAACTAGTAGCAGTACTATAACTGTGCCACTGTTAGAACAATAGAACCAGGAGAAAAAAGTTTACTACAATGGGAAGATGAGAAAAAAATCAGCTACTGATAATTGAAACTTTATGGTAATGGAAACATTAAAAAACCAAACTCAAAATTCCTTACAATTATTTTGTCTTTCTCAGAAAAGACATGAAGTCATGGTTTTTTATTAAATACTATTGGTCTGGTGCATGAAATTCATGCATGGGGTGGGGGGGGGTGTTCCTCAGCCCAGCCTGCATCCTCTCCAATATGGGACCCCTCAGAGGATGTCCGACTGCCAGGGGATGGCCCTGTGGTAGTTGGTAGTTGGATATCCAACTGGTTGGATACTAAACTGGTAGCTGGATATCCCTCTCACAGTCCAGGACTGCTGGCTCCTAACCTCTCACCTGCCTGCCTGCCTGATCACCCCTAAACACTTTGCCTGCTAACCTGCTTGCCCCCAACTGGCCTTCTTCCCTCTCCTTGCCGGCCTGCTCGCCCCCAAGTACTCCACTCCCTGCTGACACCCTCAACTGCCTTCCCCTACTGGCCTGATTGTCTCTTAACTGCCTCTGCCTCAGCCCTGCCACCATGGCTTTGTCCAGAATGTCTCCTGGTCTAATTAGCATATTACCCTTTTATTAGTATAGACTAGGGGCCCAATGCACAAATTCATGCATGTTGCAAAGAACTGTGGCCCGCGAGACTGTGGTGAGCACAGGGGAGGGTCTCGGCCCATCCTCTGCACTACCGCCCGCCCCTCCCACTGTAGCCCCTGGTCCTACAGCCGCAGCTCCCTTGTGCTGAAGGCGCTGGCCTGGCTTGCACCTGTTGACAGCATGGAGTGATTGGGGCTGGTGCCAGCAACGGGTGCAAGTGGGGCTGATGCCATAAGTTGGTGTGAGTGGGCAGCTGCTGTCCCGATCGCCCCTCAGGAGCAGAATGAAGTGGAGAAGCCCTCAGGGGTGATCAAGGCTGGCAGCTGCCACTTACTCAGATGGCACTGATTGGGGTTGGTGCTGGGTGCCGGCAACAGGTGCAAGTGGGACTGGTGCCAGCAGCAAGTGCATGGGACTGCAGTGCATGGGAACAAAGAATTTTCAGTAATCACCATAGGCTCACCCCAATGACAGTGACTGCCTTGGTCTGGCATCCCCGCTTACCTGCTCCACCATCCATCCCACCATGACCATGTTCTATGCTCTGCCACTTGCTGCTGATGCCCGCTGTGTTTCACGCATGCCTCCTGGTGGTCAGCTCACTTCATAGCCACAGGTTGTTTGGTTGTTCCACCTTTTGGTCTATGTGCACATTATATATATAGATGTACATCTACTTGAGATTTAAATTTGATATTTGAGAATGCCTTTCAAATATGTTTCAGAATTGGGTCTTTGATGTCTGGTCTAATGCTTACAAGAGGTGCAGGAATTTAGGTTACTTACATTTTTGGAACATATTTCTTTATAACATGGGATTTGAAATATGGTTTTGTGAGATAAAATTATGAAGCACAACCAAACCAAACCAAACAAAACACACAACTGTTTACAGAAGGCTGATCCAGATTTAACAAAACCTGAGGCAATGATGTAATTTATAAAGTTAAGAATTCTGTGGTTAAGATGAAAAATACACTTGGAAATATTTTAATCACCCAATAAGGTATTTTGTGTTGTGACACTCTAAAGAGCAGTGAACATTTCTAATATCATGTGAGGAAATAAGTAGTATTAGAAATCAATTAGTACTCAGTCAAAGTCTAGTTATTGATTTAGAGATTGGGGCTCATTCCAATCCAGTGTTTGATTAACTGATGTGCAATTGCTCGGCTTGGTGGCACAAAGAATGCCTGCTGCTTCCCTTTGGTCAGAACATCCACAACCTAAAATACACATAATAAAATGTATTAGAATTTCAACACTCTCATACTTAAATATTATTTCTATGCTTATACAATTCAACTTAAATATGAGAACTTTTATAGTGAATGACAACAGTAAAAAGTGATTAATATCCATATTAAACATACAAAATTTAGTACAGCATCTTTAGTTGCTTCAATGAGTTTGTGATTCAATTTTTAAAATATTCGAGAAAATAAGGGCATGAAAAAGCTAGATATATGCTCCACACTTATTTTCAAAGTAAAGTCAATTTCTGAGATAGGTTCCATTTTACAAAATTCTGGAAAAAAAATCTAGTTTCTACTTTTGGAGGTTGAGCATAAAATAAAATTAATTTTATTTAGACCTAGTCAGAAGGATTTCAGATGTTCAATATACTGCAGTATATCCATTTGTTTTCTACACAAATACTCTGGGTTATACAAAATGTAGACAAGTAATTTATCTCTCATTATAATACTTAATGATGTTTTAAAATGTTCTTGTGAGTTTTGTCTCATTATCCTTAAGTAAATTTTAGATTGAATAAGAACTTTTCACAAATTATAAGCTTTTATTCTAGAGACTTGATGCACAAAATTCATGCATGAGCCTTGGCCCCAGTCCCTGCCCTCCGCCGCTGTGGCCAGGGGCCTCTGCCTTGGCCCCAGCCTGTTGCGGCTTTGTCCAGAAGGAAGGACGTTCGGAAGGACGTCCGGTCCAACTGGCATATTACACTTTTATTATTATGATTTTTTTGAGAGGAAACTATGTTAAAACTATAAATTAAAAATACAAAATGTCTAAAAACAATATTTCTGTTTTTCATCTCTGAAATAATGGTTACCTATTTTAAATTCATTAAAACATATTAATCTAAAGGAATGGCATTTGATATTAAAAAATGGCACAGAATCAGCATTACTAGAAGAATCTCAGAGAATGACTTAACACATCAATTACACTGTAATCCATGCATGATGAGAGGCCATAGCCATTCATTCAACTTGCTGAAAACAAGTATCTTTGCCGCATGCTTAAACCGATACAGTCAGAGAACAATCAATAGAAGAAGGAAATTAAATTGAACTTTACCTGTTCTCTAGTGAACCAGCGGGCATCCTCTATTTCATTCTTGTCAACTTTAATTTCTGTAGACACTGCCACAGCTAAGCAACCAATCATTAAGGAAGAGGGCATTGGCCATGGTTGACAAGAGACATACTGAACATGGCCAACTTTGACACCACTTTCCTCTTCTACTTCTCTCCGAACAGCATCTTCTATTGTCTCCCCTAATCAAATGGGGCAAAAGAACAAGTAGCTGATGAACATGCTCTGTACATATTGTGCTAGGAATGGTTCAAACACTGGCAATCACTTTGGACAGAAACCCAGTTCAAAGAATCAGAAAGCAGAAGCCTAAAACTAGATTGGAATTCAAGAAAACATTATTTCTTAAAGTTTATGACCACATACAAAATCAAAATACTAACAAACTTCTCATTTCTTAAAGGCCCAGATTTTAGTTACATTTGGACCTACGTTTGGCTAAACACTGTAAACACTTTATATATTATTTCATTAATATATTATCACTAAATAGTCTTTTCCTCACTAAAATCTTCAAACTCTTTTTTTCTTATGATGTCAATTATTACAGATAACTTTTTAAAATAGTTAGAAAGCATATAATACTAAAAGTTTAAAGACCACAGTAAGTGACATTCGGCATTTTTCTTTTAACATTATTTTCCGCTAGATCAGCAGCAAGTTTCAACCCGTGTGCTGAAAGAATTTTTAAAACATGCAATACATGACTATTTAGATAGGGGCATTGACCTCTTTTCCCTTAGGCTGTCATGTGAAACATGACAACAGCCAACACAACATTAACTGACCGATGTGAATGCCCTGTCTTGAACAATAAATATGTCATATAACAGAAGTGCATCTTATTGGTCATGCTGCATAATAAGGTTCAATCTGATTGGTTAATTCTTTGTACCAGAAATCCTTATATACAAGTATAAGGCACCTGACTTTTTGCACTTAGGAGCAAAAAGGAGAGGTAATTACTATTGTATTTTTGTAAATCAAGATTATACATATTTTATTTGTCAGATTGGCAAAAAATATATTTTGTGTGGGCTGCAGAATTTTTGTAATTTATGTGTGCTATGAGATGAAAAAGGCTGAAAGTGGCTCTAAATGACTGCTGAGTCAGCTTTAATAAAATAAAATGATGCCTATAAATGTACTTTATATTTTGAATTTTTGGAATTGAGAATTAGGATAGAGGGAATGGTTTCTAAGTTAAGTTTATCTGAAAGTTTAGAAACATTGTGCTATTTAAATATAGCTTTCTTTTTCAAATAGATTAATACATTCCCTATATTGAAATTAACAAATTATATTCCCAAAAAACAATGAAAAGATGAGTCATTGACTAGCATAAGATATTTGCAAAACCATAACTAAAGATTAGCATACAATACATATTTTAAAACTCCTAAAATCAATAAGAAAAAAAGACAGACAACCAAAAACAAAAATAGGCAAAAAACATAAACATGTACAACTCAGGGGCAAAGAAAACTGGATGCCTATTACACATTTGGAAAAGATACTTCATCAGCAGGGAAATAAAAATGAAAAATACAGTGACACTTTCATATCCACCAGAATGACAAATTAAAAATTTGAATACCCTAACTTGGTGTAGATTTGGAATAACCGAACATTTCGTGTACTTCTAGAAGGTATGTAAATTGCCAGGGACACTAGAGAGCAACTTGGCAATAACTAAAAAGGTTAAGATGCTCATATCCTATGATCTCAGGTATATATACTCCAGATAACTCTTGCAAATGTGTACAAGGAGTGGTATAAAAATATTCATTGCAGTGTTGCTTGTAGTAGCAAGAACTTTGAAATAAATGTCCAACAGCCAAATAAATAAATTGCAGGATATTTATAAATGGAATACTATACAGCAGTGAAAAAAGTAATCCAGAGAGCTATGAGAAGCAGCAGAGTGATTAAGATCATGGACTCAGAGACAACTACTCAGGTTTAAGTTCCTGCCCTATCACTTACTACCTGCTTGATTTGGGGCAAGTTATTCAGCCCCTGTGCTTTTGTGCCCCATCTATAAAACTGCTGAGGACCATATGATTTCAGACAAGTAAAGCCTTGGGAACGGAGTGTGGCTCTCATATATATTTATTACTATTATTATCTAGTAATGAAGATTAATATTGGAAGTTTGAGGTTAAACATGTATTAATTAGATAGATTCATTCATTTACTCTGCAAATATTTACTGAACTCCTATTATGTAAGAGATACTGCTTTAAGGGTTTGGGATACACCAATGAATAAAATGAAGTCCATGCCCTTATGGAACTTACTTTCTGATAAAAGCAGATAAATAGAGCTAGACAAATACATACATACATGCATATATACATACCATGTTAGGTGGTGATGAGTACTATAGCCAAAAAAACCCCACAAAAACTGGCAGGATAACAAGGATTGTGAATGAAGGCTATGGGGCTAATGGATGTATTTGGGGCTATCAGGGAAGGTCTATTTGAAAAGATGACAGCTGAGTTTAGCACAGAAGGAAGATATCAGGCTGATATCTTGGATAATAGCAATATATGAAAGATACATGAAAGAGCAAGTATTGAATTTTTAAAACAAAATTATTCCATTAGTAAAAACAAAAATTGTATCATTTAAAATACAAAGAAAATATGTAAAAGTAATGGTTTTATTTAATAAATTATCAAAGATTATTTTTCAAATGCTGCTTAAAATATTTATTTGGAAAATATACGTTAAATAAAAATTATTAGAAACATTATTTTAAAAAAGCTTACCAGGTTCAATGAATCCAGCAAGGCAAGTAAACATGCCTGGAGGAAATCTTTTCTGCCTGCCTAAAAGGCATTTGGTACCATCTGGATGAATAACTTGCATGATTACTACTGGATCTATTAAAAAAAATCAGATGTATGAATAACAGGAAAAATAATTTCCATTCATTCAGTATATACAGTCACTGTCTAGTAGGATAATTAAAAGGTATATCTACTGTAAGAACAAGACTTGTCTAGTTACAAGAGATTGTTTCTTTCTGCCTAATGACAGTATTTTAGGGAAGTCAATATTGTCAGTAAGCTAAAAGATCATTTGTCCTCATTTTAATAACATTTATTGTATACTTATGGTATGCTAGGTATATTCTTTTAAAGAATGTATTTTTATTGATTGCAGAGAGGAAGGGAGAGGGAGAGAGAGATAGAAACATCAGTGATGAGAGAGAATCATTGATTGGCTGTCTTCTGTATGCCTCCTACTAGGGATTGAGCCCACAACCCAGGCATGTGCCTTTGATGGGAATCGAACCTGGGACCCTTCAGTCCACAGGCTGACACTCTATGCACTGAGCCTAACCAGGTAGAGCTCTTATCCTATCTAATAAAAGAGTAACATGCAAATTCGACTGTACCTTTGCCATACCCACAGCCATGCCCACCAGCCAATCAGGAGTATATTATTCAAATAGACCCCAACCAAGATGGCTGCCGCCACTGAGAGCAGGAGGAAGGCTTGGGTTTCCCGGGCAACAGAGGAAGCCAAGCTTTCCGCCTGCCTAGGCCTCCACTCAATGTTACAAAGTTTCAATTATAAAAGATACAGAAATGGTGGTAGTCACTGAACTGGAGAGAAGAGAGGCTTGGGTTTCCCTAGCAATGGAGGAAGCCAAGCTTTCAGACTGCCATTGTTGGCCTAGGTCTCCACTCTAGGCTACAAAGTTTCAAACAGAAATGGCTCCTGCTCCGGAGCAAGCAGAAGGCTTGGCTCAGCTCCAGGCTACAAAGTTTCAATTGTAGACATAGATTAATCCCAGATACCAGAGCCTCCACTTGGGTTGCTTGGGGGCATGGCTGGCCTACAAACCTCCACAGGCCCCTCACCCAGGCCACCCCACACCCCAAGGGAACCCCCACCCTGATCTGGGACACTCTTCAGGGCAAACCAGCTGGCCCCCACCCATGCACCAGGCCTCTATCCTATCTAATAAAAGAGTAATTTACAGATTGACCATCACTCCAACACATAAGAGGGCTGCCTCCATGTGGTCAAAGATCCTGCCCCCCTGTGGACACAAGATGGCCACCACAAGATGACCAGCAAGGGGAGGGCTGTTGGAGGTCCCAGGCCCTGCAACGGAGGGCAATTGTGGATGATCAGGCCAGCATGGGAGGGTAGTTGGGAAGGACCAGGCCTGCAAGGGAGAGCAGTTAGGGTCAATCAAGCCTGCAGGGGAGGACACTTAGGGGTAACCAGGCCAGCAGAGGAGAAAAGTTGGGGGCAAATAGGCTGGCAGGGGAGCAGTTAGACATCAATTAGGCTGGCAAGGTAGTGGTTAGCGGGTGATCAGTCTGGTAGGCAGAAGCGGTTAGGGGCAATCAGGAAGGCAGACAGGTGAGCAGTTTGAAGTTAGCAGTCCTGGATTGTGAGGAGGATCGAGCCTAGATGGGCAGTCAGACATCCCTTGAGGGGTCCCAGATTGGAGAGGGTACAGGCTGGGCTAAGGGACATCCCCTGCCCACCCCCCCACCCCGACCCTCCCACCCTGTGCACAAATTTTGTGCACGAATTTCGTGCACCGGGCCTCTAGTTTTTTTTCCTTATAAGAAAAAACTGAGTAGATAATACATGGCATGAATAAAATTTAAATTTTATCATATCAAATGTAGTGGATTTTTCTTTCCCTTCCATCCTAATCGGTAAAAAAAAGTCTTTAAAAGTTAAGGTGGCTTTGTGATTTTTTAAGCTATTAAAAATACATATACATATAAATTAAATACAGTTCATGTCTCCAGATGTCACTAATCTAGTGAATTATCCTCTCTATATCATGACTGAGATCCAGGAATCACATGTAAAAGGTTCCTGAGCAGTAAAAATAGATGTCACTAAGCCATGCCCTTTACTTACTCCTAGGATACCTCTTCAAGTGTTGCTTACTTAGTCTGTCTACTATTTTTCACAGTTTGAAAGGGCTGGGTTATCAGATTTCTAAATCAACAGCAGTCTCAAAGCAATTAGGAGCAGAGAAAGTATAGGCAAATATCAGCAGTTATGAGAAGGTAGCTCCAGGGTGTACTGCTGGGGTGATGCCTCAAACAGTCACTAAATTATTGGGGCTTCTTTTTTGGTGTCTGAACTAAGTGGACCCAGATTGGTGGACTTTTGAAATCATGTATCTCAACACATCAAATTCATATTGATTAACCCAGAGTTAAGAAATGGCTAAATATGTACAATGTCCTTTACTTAAAATTCATGAATGTAATAACTTAGTACTTACAGACTTAACAGTTAAATTAAACACGCTCTTAACAAAAAGGTTAACCCCTCAGCAACTGAAAATCTTGTCTGTCTAGAATGTCTTCTCAAGATTACAGATGACTGAGATTTCACTGTAAAAGAAAAGGCTTACCAACTCTTGGATATGATGTATTATGAACGCCTTGGAGGCTAGGGCAGTCTTCTTTTAAGCATGCTCTTTTATAGCCGCCTTCTTCAATTTTAGTTGCACTTCCACAGGTTGGGCAGAACTTATATCGGCTGTGCCAGGCAAGAACAGATCTTGCTTGAGCTACAACTCCTTTTTGAGAAAAACAAAAAATATTAATTCCGTGACAAATTATAAACAAATGAATATATAAGTAATATATTCTTGAATCATAATAAAGACATATGGTATAAATGTCCTTAAGTAATAATAAAGAGTATACTTCTGAATAGCAGTGTGATCAAGAGTTTAGTATTTCTATTTTTAGGATGTGTACATTTATTAAAATAAAAGATTTAATTCTACATATGACAAATGAAATTAGATTTAACTTTAATTTGAACTAAGAAAATATAACTCATATAAGACAGATGTACTAACATCCATCTTACACACTGTATTAGCTCAGACTTACTGCAGGTGATTTTGAAATTTTGGATATACAAGGTATATAGTGACTCTACAAATAGTGACTTTATAATGGAAACTTTTCTCAAAATACATTATAGAGGCTGTTCTTGGACTTGAACTAAAAAAGGCAGTATTAGAAACTGTTGGTACCCATCTCTACCTTGGTGACTGGCTAAGCCACTACTGGTCCATGTCACTGTGGAACCTATTCTGTTTACAACTGGAAACTGCACATAATATTAAAAAAATAATGCTGTTTACAACATTCATATCCTTGGAAGGGTCTTCCCCATTACCTAAGGCAGTGGTTGGCAAACTGCGGCTTTTTTTGCCCCTTGAGTGTGGCTCTTCCACAAAATACCACGGCTTGAGTGAGTCTATTTTGAAGAAGTGGCGTTAGAATAGGTTTAAGTTTAAAAAATTTGGCTCTCAAAAGAAATTTCAACCATTGTACTGTTGATACTTGGCTCTGTTGACTAATGAGTTTGTCGTCCACTGACCTACGGGAAGGGGAACACTGACAAGTGACCCCTTCATCACCTCCCATTAACTCCTCAATCTGTCATATAATCAAGCTTCTTTTCTTCCACTGGTACTCCTCTTGTCAAATTCACCAAAACTTTCAGTCTCCAAACCAAAGAGCTTTAAAAAAACCCCCACAAAACTTTGTCTTTGTCTTACTCATATTCTCAACAGCATTCAAAACATTTAACCAATATCTCCAAAAAATACCTCTGCTCTCATGGTTTCCATGTCTCCTGTTTTCCTCCTTTCTTTTGGCCACACCGTCAACATCGCTTTTGATGGCTCGTCTTTCTACCTGACCTTTAAATTGAGAGGGACTGAGGTATGATTCTGAGATTCTCTTTCTTACTTGCTCTCAATTTGAAGTAATCTCAGTAATTTCCTGGGATTCAAAAACCATCTTTGTGTTGATGACTCCCTCCCCCTTTCTCCAGATGTTAATATCCTCTGAAATTTAGCATGCCCAAAACTAGTATCGTGACTTACTTTAACTCTTTCCTGCTTCCCTTGCTCTACTCATAATCCTATATTATTTTATTTAAAAAATAGTATCACTACCTACCAAATTACTAAAGTCTAAAGCCTAGCAGTTGTTCCTTTTCCTTCATTATTATATACTCTATCCCAGTGGTCGGCAAACTCATTAGTCAACAGAGCCAAATATCAACAGTAAAATGACTGAAATTTCTTTTGAGAGCCAAATTTTTTAAACTTAAACTTCTTTAATGCCACTTCTTCAAAATAGGCTCGCTCAGGCCATGGTATTTTGTAGAAGAGCCACACTCAAGGGACCAAAGAGCTGCATGTGGCTCGCGAGCCGCAGTTTGCCGACCACTGCTCTATCCTCATTCCATCAAGTACTGTCAATTTTCTCTCAAAAATGTATCTTGAATTTACCTACTTTTCACCATCTCTAGTATTATCACCTTAGTTTAGGTTTTAGTCCAGGTTACTATCATCTCCCTCTCACTTATAATAGTCTCAACATACTGATCAAGCCCTATCACTCCTACCTCCATAATATCTCAAACTCTTCTCTTTTAGGTCAGGTTATAATATTTAAATGGCATTTAGACTAAAACCCCTAGTTTCTTATCATGACTTGAAAAGCCCCACATGAACTGGCATACCCAGCAACAGAAAAAAACTAAATAGTCCAAGTCTTTGCCATCATGCTCATTGTACAGCAGGTGCTCAATCATTATTCACTGAAGAATCGAATAAAACCATCATGCTTTAGGGTTAATTCCAGGGAAATTTGTCTTAGCTGATTAAGATTGCTGTAACTCCCAGGAGAGTAGTCCTCTAGGGTGAGAGCTTTATAAAGTTTCTAATGGAGATATAGCCTAATTTCATTGCTTACTTACAAAAGCATGCCCCTAGACACTGTAGATACATACAACTCCAATAGAGTTTCAAAGACCAGATTATCATCAATACAAATATAGAGTGTTCATTTCTCACCAGCTTCATTTTCTTTCAACTGCAGAAGAGCTGGCATTGGAGGATGAAGAAAATAACAATTTTCATGTCTTTGCTTAAATTCTTCAGCAGCAACAGGATCTATACCTAGAGCAAACCAGGCAACCAACCCATCTTCTTCTTCTCTTAGGACTTCCCCAGTATTTTTGAGTAACTCTTTTTTCATTTCAAGTTCTACTCCAAGGAAAATCAAGATGATCTTTTCAGGCTGAGCCAAATAATCCTTTATAGCTGTGTAGTTCAGCTGACAAAGCCTGACTTCTGGCTGTTGGGAACTTTCTTTGTTGCCACCCAGAGTAACCAAGGGATTTAAATCCGAGAAAAGTATATAAACTGTGGCGGGGTGGCTTTCTTTAGCTAGAAGCCAATCAGAATTATTTCTTTTTTCACTTTTCCGGTCCAACAGCGTTTTGCCAAAATAATTTTCACATTCTTCTACTTCATTGCTTAGGAACCAAGGCTTCTTCCCACCTTTATTATTAGTTAGTAAGTTAACTATATGCTTGTAACCCCAAAATTTAGCAATATCCAGTGCAGTCTGCCTTGATTTGTTGACAATGGATCTGTCACACCTATAGATAAAAGGGAAAATATAATAGGAAACAAATATTCTCCAGTAGTTACTTAATATTTTCAGATGCATATTATAGTTCCTTTATTTAATGCTTACATATATTTTTCTTCATTTACTACATAATTTACAAGTGAGAAGGTTAAAAGAAATAATCATAAATCATGAAAAGTTATAGATAGTGGATATTTCAATTTTCTGGAGAATTATAAAATTAAAAAGCAGTATGTAGTATGAGATATGAAAATTCTACAAGGGATTCCTGATAGTCACAGTGGGTACACTTACATTTTCTGTTTTGGAAAAAAATATTAGATTAACTCCTAACTTTGCTTTGCTATTAAGAATGAAAAATTAATTCCTGAGTAAAAAAAGTTATAAGCTTTTAGTTAGAAATTATGCTACATTTTTACATCACAAAACTGGTCAATGAGTTATTTACAAGTACAATGAAGTAAATATGGCTACAAGAAAAATTTGAAAAGATGTATCCCAGAAATTAAACCATATAATCCTTCAGGTGGTATAGCATCAAATGTTTACCCTTTCTCAAGCAGAAATTGGACAACATCTGGATGCCCATTCCTTGCAGCATACATTAAAGCAGTCCAGCCATTTTCAGAAGTTTCATTGAGGAGAGATGGAGAATGAGTGAGTATTGCTGTTAACCTGGCAATATTTCCATCTGCAGCTGAATAGTGAAATTGGGAAACTATTTCTTGCTTTGGATTTTTTTGTATAGAAGACATTTCGTCCTTAAGAAAAAGAAAATAGGAAAAAACTCATTTGCAATTGCTCTTCACATCAATGATTGAACATTATCTGAGTGCTGATATAATTAGAATAATTATGATTTCTAAAACATAATTAGCGAAAGGTAATTAGCAGTCAACTGTCATCACAGCATACATTTCAAAATTGTCATCAGTTGGGAATTTTAAATATAATTCAACATGAGGGTTATACACATAACATGCAGATATTTGGTAATACAGATGAGCAGGCCATATCCTTGGGAGAGGGGCCAAGTACAGCTTTACAAAGAGAAGCAGGTATTTGAAGTAGACCAGACATACTTTAATGGAAGGAGGGTTTAAAGCAGATATAAGAAGTAAAGGCAGAAGTTTTTAGCAGATGACAAGTAGTATTTCCATTAGATTTGCAGTACCAGAAACAAGTCTCTGTCCTCAGAGAAATTAAGAACCTTTAACCTTTAATAAATTATTAAAAAGCTAAGTTTCTCATGAAAACCATGTATTGCTTTTCCTTGCACAACTCTGCAATCTATCTGGAATTGATTTTTGTTCAAGGTGTAAGGTAAGGGTCAACATACATTTTTATCTCATAGAGAAATCCATATGACTTGGCATCATTCTTAAAATTACTTTCTTGTCCTTTTGCACTGTAGCATTATCTTTGTCATAAATCAGATGACCAACTATATATCTATATCTATCTATCTAGCCTATTAGATACTGTTCTGATGGTCATTTTGTCTACCCTTGAATCACAGAAACTTTTAAAACCCTTGGTCTGCTTTGTCATATTGCGCTGTTTCAATAAGAAAAAAAAATACAGAAAGTAATTGTTTCATATCTCTCAATAAATGTTGCCTAAACATGGGTTAAATGTGGTAGGGCAAAAACTGAACTATTTTTGGTGGAAATGGTTCATGTTTCAGTTGTCTATGAATTCCTCAAAGGACCTTTTTTTTTAATGTATACTTTTTTTATGAATACAGTTAAGAAAATATTTGGGTTTCTACTATTCTAAGCAATATATATTTATGCTAAAAAGAAGGAAAGGTCACAATCCATATATTTTTAAAGCAGTTGTCTTTAGGGTTCTGACACTACAAATTTGGCAGATTAATTTTATAGTAAGTGTAGGGGAGAAATGGGCGAGAGCGTAACTTTATTTTTGTTTACCTTTCCTGTTTGTATCTTTCTACTGCTTATAAGTAAGTAGGTAAAAACTATAAATAGGTGAAATATATTCACAGGAATGTAAACATTTGAATAAAACCTAATAATGAAATCTGTTTATAACTTAAAAGTGACTTCCGTATTCAAAAACAATTTTTTTCTTTATATTTATTTTAAAATTTACCTGATCATTGTCTTCATATTGAGCTTTCTAAATGTTGTGGAGCAGCTGTGAGTGAAAGACCACCGAAGCCCAGACCAAATTAAAATTTAGAGAGCCTTTATTAGACGGCCCCGGGGACTGCTCTGCCACCTTTCATGCAGGGAGACCAGAGAGCAGCCCGGCCCTTTGCGCAAGACAACTTATAAGCACATTAACCACGTCCTGTTTTTGCACAACAAGCAACCTAAGACAAAACAGTTTTTCCCAAGCAACGTCAGAGTCATGCCATTGACGACCATGCCACCCACAGGGTCATCCTGTTTTTCAGAAAGCTGACAGTGTTCTATCTTGCAAGGCCGATGTGCTGGGAAGGGGCCATGAGACCGTAACTCAAGGCCAGGCCTGGTGTCAGCGCTGACAACTCTATTTGGGGCATAGTCCATGGCCTCAGTAGTGCTCAAAAATTCCCACTCTACAACACTAAATGCTTTAAAAATATTATAATACACAACATTTAAGGGCTTTGTTTTGAAGCACTGCTATATACAGACTCATGTGTAGTCTCCCTTCTAAATTGCCTTTCTCTTAAATTTATTTTCCATAAAATCTCAGCATATAAGTCCTTTAAGTTAGCTTTATTGTGAGCAATATTTCACTGCCTATTTATGAAGTCATGGTCACTTCCTCCCCCTCCCCACAGGCCACTCCAGGTGGCTGCAAAGCTGCCCTCCAAAGCACAGTACCATTCAGCAGCCCCCGCGTGATGCTCATGACAGCACAGTATTTCCAGGAGAAAGGTTCTTAAAATGCTCACCTCTCCACTTAGCTTTCTCTGCATAAAAGCTATCTAGAAAAAGAACCATTATTCGTTCCAGAGAAGCAGGACCAACTCTGAATCCTGGTCTACGGGGCTCCATTTACTTTTTCGTCTCTCACTGACCGGCGCTCCATGGGGTAAGGACTGGAAGGCAGGATGGGGTGATTCAGTGACCTAAATGCGGCCCTTGCTTCCCAAGAGACGCATGGACTAGCCATTTAACAGAATCTTAGGTGTCACCGGTCTGAGATTTTATCCAAACCAACCTCCACTTTTACTGATGTTGGTAACTCGGGGCCACGGCTTGCCCAGGGGAGGCAGGACAGACCCTGCATGGGGCTCTGTCCCCAAAGTCACCCGCAGTTACCTAAAGAACCCCCTTCCTTCCCTGGGCGCTCAGGACGGTCCTAGAACCAACCAGGCGCCACCCACGCCAGGTCTCTTCAACGGGTCCAATGCCCGAAACAGTTTATTTTCTGGCCGCTACTGTGAGTCCTTCTTTTCAGGCGAAACCAAATCCGAGGCCGCATTTCCTTTCACCACTTCGGAGACAGGGCTGGGAAGATGAGGGGCCCTGTGGCGCGGCGCTCCCTCCCGGGCCAGGTGGCGGGGTCACCGCTCCTTTGCCCACTCCCAGGGCGAGGCTGCGCCCCAGGAACTGCAGGCCCGGCGACGGCGCGGGGAGTGAGGGAAGCGAGAAGGGGCAGAAGGCACGGAGACGGGTCCCCAGGCCCTGACCAGGCTGAGGACTGACTCACTCGCCACTGCTAGCTACTAACTGAGTGAAGACAGAACAGCGGAAACCCGGATGTGGTCAGGGGACCAGGAAAACCCCATACTTACTCTTCTCAGAGCCCGCTAGAACCGCGCTGACTTCCGGTAGAGGGCCGGTGACCTCGCACTGCTTTGTGGGAGATGTAGTTTGAAGGTCCAAGGCTGTGTGCCACCCTGGAAGGGGTGGGGTTTTGGGAGGAGACAGTCTTTTTGCACAAGAGTTCCAGGCTAGGACAAGAGGCTTCCTGGAGGTGAGTGAAAGGTTGGTGATTCTTCCAGGTGAGATGTGTATGTAGAGTGTGGTGCTGGCTTGGAAAACACGAGGTCTGTGGAATGGACTTAAGTTTTCCAGTGATTTGCACCAGTCGATAGAGTCCAAGGCAATGGAGTGTTCAAAGTATTCTTTTTTTTTTCATGTTAAAGAAAGTTGGGAATATGACTTGGACCAAGACTTTCCAGTACATGACCGTAAATAAGGTGCTGGCCTCTGGACTTCAACCTCCTCATGTGAAAAATGGTGCCATGTGTTGATGCCCACCTCAGTCAGTAGAAAGTACATACCAAGTGCCCACAACACACCTTCTTGGGTTGTTGCTGTGAGGTCTAAATTGGATAATGCATGCAGTGCTAAGTCTACAGCTAGTGCCCTCGACACAATTATTATTGCCGCTGTTGTTTATGATGCTCCCAAACCTACAGAAGTTATGTGAGTCCCAGGTAACTAAGGTAGGTGTTGGTAGTCTTCTAACTTCCAGATTCTTTCTTGACTAAATTGCCTCTTGGGCAATCAGCAACAATTAAGGAATCAGGAGTTCTAAACCACAGGGCCAGCGATATTCAAGGAGAGGAAAAGTCACCCTGGGGGTAAGGTCCCACCCTACAATACAGTGTTTCCTATTTTTCTTTCTTTCTGTTGTTGTTAATATACTTAATTTATTTTTTACGGAGAGGAAGGGAGAGGCACAGAAAGCTGGAAACATCGATGAGAGAGAAACATTGATCAGCTGCCTCCTGCACACCCCCTACTGAGGATGTGCCCGCAACCAAAGTACATGCCCTCCACCGGAATCGAACCCAGGACCTTTCAGTCTGCAGACCGACACTCTGTCCATTGAGCCAAACCGGTTTTGGCTGTTTCCGGTTTGTCTGTTGCTAGGCACCCAGAGCTTTGGCTCTGTTGACCCGTACCTGGCCTGTCCTTTCTACTCTGCTCTTGTCTGTCTAAATACCCAATGTCTCAATTAGAAGCTTATCATAGTGAAGTTTTATGTTCCCCTCAACATTGTACTTTCATAACTGCTCTTTTTAGCTCTATTTATGTTTCTGTCCGTCAATAGTTGTCTTTAGTCCTTAATGATTTTAGTCATTAGGCAAGAAGTTAGAAATACTAAGTTTTAGTTAATTCACTTGGAATATCCAGTCTTGCTATTCCAACATAAAGTAAATAATAAAAAAAGTTAATATGTTAGTAATGTAGCATAAATAATTATTAGTATATAATCTTCAGTCCTTTAGATTCTTTTGAAGTAAATTCTAAATACCATGTTACTTTACTAATAAATATTTAAGAATAAAACTTTTGGGATTATGAATATACTAGACGCCTGATGCATGAAATTTGTGCAGGGGGTCTTGCAACCCCAGCTTTGTCCCAGAAGGTTGTCCTGAAGGTCATTCTGTTCTGGTCTAATTAGCATGTTATGCTTTTATTACTATAGATATCTATAATATAAAAGGTATTTAAAACATTACTACAATATCATTAATGCAACTTAAATTTTATAATAATTCTGTAATGTGAGACATTCAGTATCAAATTTTATCATCTCATAAATTTTATTTTACATGTTTTACTCGAATCAGTACCTATACAAAATCTCCACATTACATTTGATAATTTGATCATCTTTTTCTTTATAGAATTTCCCACATTCTGAAAGTTGTATACCTATGCTGTCCTTTTTCTGTATTTCTTGTAAATTGGTAGTTAAATCCACAGCATTAACCAGATCAAACCTTTTCCCCAAAAAAACATTTCATAGGTGTTATTATTTCCTTCCTGTTGTATTACATTAAGAGGCAAATACTGTCAGGTTGTCTCTCTTTTTGTCATGTTATAATTGGTTATTGAGTTCAGATGTTATCAACCTGATAAAGTTGGTGATAAATTTTTTTCATGGATTTTTCAGCTAATGGTTTTAGCAGCCATTGATAATTATCACATAGGTCCATTATTTCAGTTAGAGTTTCAAAATGGTGATATTCTAACTTGATTATTCATTCTACATTTACTAATAGAAATTCTTTTATAATAATGTTGCCTCATTAAATATCTGTATAAGGAGATTAGGGTAAATGTGTAGTTTTCTCCTTTATTTCTTAGTTTTCAGAATAATGAGTTAGTGTACTAATGTCTTTCAAGTTTTTAAGTATGTTTATGAACTCATGGATGTTCAAATTTTAAGTATATTTTATGTCATTGGAGATATTATTTAAAAAGCATTTTTATAATATTTATTATTTTGATGTTCAAATTGTTTCTTCTTTGGCTAGTGGGAATCCCTCAAGTGTACTAAATTCTTATGACCATGCCACTATACTGTTTGATAGCTTACTTCCTTTCTGACATGAAAACATATTTTACATTCATCTTGTAAATATTCTGGACAGACCCTGCCTGGCCACTGTGGCTCGCTGAACATTGTCCCACGCATGAAGAGGTCATGGGTTTGATTTCTGTTCAGGGCACATGCCCAGATTGTGGGCTCAATCTCTAGTAGAAGTGGGGAGGGTATAGAAGATAGTGATGAATGTTTCTCTCTTATCAAAGTTTTTATCTCTTTCCCTTTCCCTTCCTCTCTCTCAAAAAAAACATTAAAACCATATTTAAAAAAATATTCTGGCCCTAGCCAGTTTTACTCAGTGGTTAGAATGTCATCCCTCAGACTGAAGGTTCTTGGGTTCAGTTCAGGTCAAGGGCACATACCTTGGTTGCAGGCTTGATCCCCAGGCCCTGATGGGGCATGTGCAGAAGGCAACTAATGTATGTGTCTCTCTCACATAGACTTATCTCTCTCTCTCTTCCCCCTTTCTTCCCTCCTTCCCCTTTCTCTCCCTTCCTCTTTCCTAGTCTTTCCAAAAATCAATGGAAAAAAAATATTCTTGGGTAAGGATAAATTTTTTTTCAATCTTATGGAATTTATTGGAGTGACATCTATCTATAATAATAAAAGGGTAATATACTAATTAGACTAGACATCTTCCTGAAGTCATTCCAGATGTCCTTCCTGACCAAGCCAGGCCCCGAGGGAAGTCAGCTTGGGTCCCGGGTGCCTGCGGATGGCTGGAGGAGGGCAGCAGCCAGGGTCCTGAGTGCCAGAGGAAAGCCTGTGTCAGCAGCCAGGGGAAAGAAGTCCTGCTCTTGCACTAATTTTCATGCATCTGGCCTCTAGTTGGTTAATAAAATTATATAGTTTTCAAATGTGCATTTCTATAATACATCATCTGTATATTGTATTGTGTGTTCATCACCCAGGGCAAGTCTATTTATCCAGCCTTTACCCTCTTCTACCTCCGTCCACTCTGCTTTCCCTCTGGTAATTGCCATGTTGTTATCTGTGTCTATGAGGTTTTTTGTTTTGTTTTGTTTTTGTTAATCCTTCACCTTTTTTTTCTAGCCCACAATTTCCCTTCCCTCTGACAGCTGTCAGTCTGTTTTCTATATCTATGAGGGTGTTTCCGTTTTGTTTGTTTATTTTGTTCATTAGATTTTACATATAAGTGAAGTCATATGGTATTTGTCTTCCTCTGACTGGCTTATTTCACTTTGAAGAGTAGCCTTCAATCTATCCATACTTTTGCAAAAGGTATAATTTTCTTCTTATTCTTCTTTTTTACTGTCAAGTAATGTTCCATAGTGTAAATAAATATACCATTTTATCCTGCAAATTTAGTGAAAATCCATTATCACTTTCCCTTAACCAGAAAGAAACTTGATTTTATATAAATAAGAGTTTATGTAGATAATTTTACTTGGAAATCAATCTTATACTGTTTTGAGGTATGTCTTATCCTTGTCACACATTGCTTTTAAAATTTTTGTATTAACACTTTATATATTTTTGCCTTTTTCTCTAATAAATTATAAAATTTAAAATTAAGAGTGTCAGATATTTTAAAAACCTATAGTAATAGCTGCTTTTCTTTCACATTTAAGGCGTTTAACAGTTGGTGGTTGATAAGGTGAGGTATGCTGGGGACTAGGCCTTAACTCTACACAATGTAGATAGAGGTGAGTTCAATAAAAGTGAGGGGATCGTGAGCTCCACATGTGGTCCTTGATGCAAGATAATTTCACATGTAACTAGAGATAGGGGCATTTATCATTTACAGATACCATACAAAAATTCTACATTTTTGAATACACCAAGTTTGCTCTGGACTTTGGACTATCTATTCCCTCCTTTTAAAATACTCTTCTGGCAGATTTCCCAGGCCCTCTCAAGAGTACCCCCCTCCCTAGATAACTGCTCTTCTGATTTCTATATCCATAAATTAGCTTTGTCAGTTTTCTTTTTAAAATTTAGGTCTAATTGACATACAGCATTTTATTAGTTTCAGGTGATACATAATGATTTGATAGTTGTATATATTGTGAAATGATCACTACAGTAAGTTTAGTTAACATATACTACCATACCTAGTTATAGAATTTTATTTTTTTGTAATGACATTTAAGATCTATTCTCTTAGTAATTTTCTGTTATGCAATGCAGTATTAGCTATCATCATGTTGTACATTATATCCCCAAGACTTACTTTATAGCTAAAAATTTGTACCTTTTTATTCCCTTCACTGATTTTGTCCACCCCTCACCTCTGGCAACCACCAATATGTTCTCTGTATCTATGAACTTGGATTTTTTATTTCAGATGTTAAGTCTAGGATTGTCATATATGGACTTTATTATGTTGAGGTACATTCCCTCTATACCCACTTTGTTAAGAGCACTAGAAAAATTCCATATTTGACCTGAATGGTTTAATCTGGCTATAGATATATGTAATTTTTTTGTGTGGTACACTCAAGGATTTATATGTTATAACTTTATATTTATGCACTTTATTGTACATAAGTGATAAAAATGTAAATAAAATGAAGATACTTGAAAAAATACTCTTCCCTTAGATTTTCTAATTGCAATCTCTTTCCTGCTATTCATATATCACTCAAATACTTTTAGAGGACTTCTCTGATCATCCAGTTTACAGTACTCTCTGATATTTTCTTATTTTTGGCATTATTCTTTTTGATAATTCTTGTTTCTTATGCTTATTGTTTTTCCATATTAGAATGTGAACTACTACATGGGAAGGCCCGAGTTTATCTCAATTACTGCTGTTTTCTCGGTATCTGGAATTTTGATTGGTATATGGGAAACATTAAGTGAATATTTGTCGATGTCGAATAAATGGTGGTTTTCATACAAAGTTAAATATATTTTTGAGGATGCTGGGAGTTAAGATTTCTCCCTAACATTGAGCAGGCATGCATCTAACTTTCTGTGGTCATGTTTATTTATGTGTTTATGGAATTTAGTCAGGAAAATAATTGTTCTAGTTGTTCCCTTGCCTCATTTTCTAGTGAAGTAAAATAGATGATAAACAGTTACATCCTCTATAATAGAGTGAAGACAAATGAAGAAACATTTACAGGCCAGGGTTAGAAAAAAGGTGTAGTGGAGACTTAGTAAAGTGCTTACCAATGTGTTATTCCCTCTCTTTCAAGAGCTTCTTTACATACAGCGAGGCAGTGCACTGTGGACACAAGGGGTGCGCTTCTGGGCCAAAGCAGTCAGTAGAGAGTAAATTGCCCTCTAGGACTTTATTCTCTGCATGGTAGTCCAGATATGGAATGTGGAGAGGGCCAGCTCACCAGGAGATAGGACTGGCATTCATTCTTGGGAGGGAGCTGCCATGGGGAGCTGCCAGGGTCGCAATGGACTTGCATGAGCAAGAAACAAACCTTTTGGTGTATACCACTGAGATTTCGAGGTTAAGTTACTATCTTGCCATGACTTAATCCATTCAGTGACACAAGGAACAACAATAACCTCTGAAATGAATTTTGAAAAGCCAGGAACAATGACAGGACAATATCTTTTTCTTTGTGCGGGGGTCGGGGGGCATTTTCTTTTCTTTTTGCCAAGGTAGGACCAAGGTAGAGCTAAAAGTAGATTAGTAGATCAGGAGGTTGTAGATTCTACTAAGTTACAGACATGTCAGAAAAATAGACCATAAATCCTGATATTCTAGGGCCTGGTAGGCATAGCGCGGACAGCACTCTGTCAGTTGACCCCACCTTGACTGACTTAAGGCCTGTTGTGCCCACTCTTTTGCATATTCATTTTCCTTTGCTGAAAATGACAGCATGTAATAGCAGTTGGCAGAGATGACCAAAGTAAAACTTTACCCGTTGCATTGTGTACATCCAGAAATGCCTATAACCTTTAAATATGCTCCTTTATGATTTTTATGGGGCCCAAGCCACTTTTTTGGGTTTAATGGTAATTTCATCTGTCTTATGATTTTCAAAAAACAACTTTCAGAGATTTTCACTTTTAGAAGTATAGGAAATGACTGTTTTTTTCACACAAACATCAATTTAGATTATGTATTTTATAAAGAGTTCCCAAATAGCAGTTTATCCCTATTTACAAATTATCTTCCCCTTGGCTCTCTGTAGTGTTTTGTGAAGCAGCAGCCATGATGAGAGGGGGAGTCTGTCTGATCAGAGGCAGAAGGAATGATGCTAAAAAGAGCAGCCTTCTTTCTGTGTGCTCAGGTTAACCAACTCAGTAATTTAATCACGAGCTGCTGCTCACGTTCCGTGTTTAAGTCACTTAAACTTGATTTTTTTTCCCTTTTGTAGACTGTCTAGGCTGATGAGGATATAAATGGATTTGTAGCATTTAAAAATGTCCTCAAAACTGATTGCAGCATGACATCTGTCACGTTCTGTATTCAGTTTTAGTTCAGTTATTTTGAAACTATCTGATGAAAATAAAATTCTAAATTTAATATTCTGCAACAGGTTTTTTCATCACCATGCTGAAGCCCAGAGGAGCACAGTATCTATTTTTTATTTTATTTTATTTTTTAGCCTTAGTCTTGTATTTTTCCTTAGGATATTTTTGACCCCAGATACTTTTTCCTTTAAATTTGACTGAGCTGTGATCATGGCTCTGACCTCTAGCCTTGAAAGAAGAGGAGTTATGTCTCTCAGGAGCGATGCCTCAGGCACTTTGCAAGGCGGTTGGCAGGGATTATTTCCAAGGCTCTGAAGCGATGACCTTCTACTGAGAGTGGATGTCTGCAGTGCACGTAAATTCCTTCAGCCGTGATTGAGAGCCTCAGGTTTGTTACCTGCTCTACGAATCAGAGTCCATTCTATTTCTATGGAGGACGGATCATTTAGTCCTGTATTTAAAGCCACATGTTATGGGCTCACATGTCAGTTAATTTACTATTGGAGGTGAATGTAGTCTGTGTTTGAGCCCCGTAGAGGGTTAGTTCAGAAGTAAATCTAAAATTGTGGAATGAAAAACAGATGACTTTACTATGATTAGAGGGCACCTTAACTGTTATTTCCAAACATAATGCCCCAAAAGGGCTCTATCTGTTGTCCCCATCTTGTCTGATTTCAGTATCCCACAGAGGATTTCTGTTGCCTCCAAAGCTATCATTGCAACAATAATATATTGCTGATTGCTACGATATATTCAGAATATATTAAAATGAGGAATGAACTTTAGAATGATTAATAAACACTTTTTGAAACTGGGCTGGTATTTTGTTTTTATTCTTTAAACTGAACTGTCAGTCTGAATCCAATAAATTTTTAGTTTTGAAACATTACAAGACATTTTATTTCAAAAGGTATTTATATATTTTTAAGATTATATGTGATTCTTATTAACGTTGTTGTTAAAAATGCTGTATCTATTTTAAGTTTTTATGAAATATCCTTGAGAATCCACTTATTGCCACTATGCTCTTTAGCTAGTTTCAATATAAATCTGGCCGACAGAATTGTGGGAAAACTAGAGTAGTTTAAGAGAGGAGCTATGTCACTGAAGGCCATGTGAAATACTTAAAAAAAACTAAGATGAAGAACTATTACAAAATGCCGCTAGGGATATCTTATGTAACAGTCCATTTTGTCCTAGTTAAAAAGTTACCTGCTATGGATAAAACATTTGAAATTTAAATTAGCTGGAGCTTTTCTGGCAACAAGACCATAAATGGGATATTTCTTATGTACTTTGATATGAAATAAAATTTGAACATTCACTTATTCATTCCTTCAAAAACAGGTAAACTGTACTTAAAATGCTAATGGAGAATAGTACTTGAATTAGTCAAATTCTATTATCAAATATTTTCCTTCTCCTGAATTTAAGCTTAGTGGAGGTCAGTTATGCAAAATGTACATATCTAATTTTGTTAAATCCAATTGTTGAAGTTCCAGGGGATAAAGCATAACTTATACCTTAATATAAAGCAAAGTTATATCTTAATACTCATTCTCTTTTGCTTGGTTTCTGTTTTTCTTAGCAATGGCAAGCTATGCTATATTGGATGCAAATTTATTTTAAAAAGTCCTTGACCTATGGAATCTCATAAAATAGAGAGGGAAGGCAGAAACAGTACGATCTTTGTTCCATCACCATTATGATGGCATGGAATAATTAGATATTCATCCTAGCATCTTAGCTATATATCAGCCAGTAACTTTTACCCTCACCTGTGATCAAGATTTTAATTTAGCTTACATAAGAAAAACTGGATAGATGTAATTGGGACCGTGATTGCCTTGTTTTTCACATATTGGTCCTAGTCATGAAATCAGAATATAATTTTATCTTTGAGTTTTAATGATCTCAAATAGGATAATAATACATTAGATCTTGATTTGTAAGCCTACTTTTGGAAGGATGTATAAATTATCTTTGTGGAATTGGGTAGAATCAAAATGTAATGAATCTCTGTCTGAGCACATATAAGAATCAACCAGTGAATGCATAAATAAATGAAAACAACCAATCTCCCTCCCTCCCTCCCTCCCTCCCTTCCTCCCTCCCTCCCTCCCTCCCTCCCTCTCTAAAAATCAATAAAATCAATCAGCCAATAAAAGAAAACTTTAAAGGAATGTAATGAATGCTCTAAGTCAATCTGATTTATAGTTTATAACCTTTTAAAAAATATATTTTTGTTGATCTCAGAGAGGAAGGAAGAGGGAGCGATAGAAGCATCAACGATGAGAGAGAACCATTGATTGGCTCTCTCCTGCATGCCCCTACTAGGGATTGAAGTCCACAACCCAGGCATATGCCCTTGACTGGAACTGAACCTGGGACCCTTCAGTCCACAGGCCAATGCAGTCTCCTCTGAGCCAAACTGGGTAGGGCTATAATCTTATTTTCTTATAGGCTGCTTCTGTGCCTCCTTGGCATTCCCACTGTGCCACTATCATTGCTTAGGATCTTCTCACTACAATTACTACAGTGGCTTCACAATTGCTTTACTAGTCTCAAATCACATTTTCTAATTTGTCTCCTAGAATATAGCCAGAATGTTAAAATCTAATTGTTCTTCATTTGCTTAAAATCTTTTATTACTATGCATCACCTTTAGGATAATATAGAAGATGTGTTTTTTTTTTTTGTAGTTATAATACCGTTAATTAAATTTTTTGGAGGAAATATACCCAGTACATATTTATTTGTTTATAAATTATATACATGTACAAGGCTTAAAATACTAAAATAGCATGTACATTATGTAATAGGGATAGAATAAAATTTTTAAAAATGAGGTTGTAAGAATAATTGTAAAAAAGTTTTAATATTTTCTTCCTGTTCTCTTGTAATTGTCTTCTGTACCCTTGGATATATGAATTCAACTTTGAAAAATGCTATCATTCCTCTATTTGCTATGTAACCTCAACCTGTAACTAAATAATTGCAGAGCCTGTGGCATGTGACCTCCTATTTCTTCTGGCAGAAATACCTGCCTCACTTTGCCCCCTTACCCACAGAACTTCTTGACTAATTCCTGTTTTTCAAAACTATGTTCATGTATCACCATCTCAGAGAAACTGGGTTATATCCCCCTTTCTGCTCCCAGAGCACTCAATAAATCTTTCTCATAATATTTTGTAGTAGATATTTTACATATATATTTCTATTACTCAAAAGATTAAGAGTTTCTTTGGGAAACAACTACCCTCTTCATTTTTAGAGGCAACCATAATGACCAGCACATGTTATAAAAGTTAAATGAATTCGTGAGTGAATCAGGAAGGAAAGAAGGATGGATAGGAGGGAGGTGGAGAGGGAGAGAGAAATTAACAAGTGCGTTCAAGAGAAAACAATCTGTTACTGGTATAAGTAGAATTTTAATTCACATCTCCGTGGTTCCCCAATGGCCAATCGGTAAATATTCAGAGAAAGTAATTTTGTATTATTTTTAGGTGAGAAATTCTGTTTATTATATGTCAGTATCAAATATAAATACTGCTATGTAAATATTCTCTGTTTTTTTTTTCCAGATCCTAACTACTCACCTGGTAAACTTTTATTGAAAGCTTAATTTTTGTTCTTTAGAAAATATATTGTCTTATGTATTGCCATAGGGCCAGCACAAATATCTAAAATATTTAAATGCTTAAAGTTCCTTTTGTAATGAGTATGAGGATACAGTGAATCATAGAAAGCAGGTTATATATAAGGATAATGTATTTTGATGATATTCAAATTCATTCAGCAAAGATGAAGTAAGTCAGAGCAGATTTGCTGGTTCATCAGTTGTGCTTCTTCTTCATCCTTATTAGTAAACTGTAACACATTTTACAAAGACTCTTCATTTCCCACAGGGCACAGCTGTTCTAGGTTAAGCCTAAAAAACAACTTTCATTATAGATCATTCACTGAAAATAGAATGAAGCAATTATAGTATCTCTCTGAAGATGCTGGCCAAACACTGTATTTTGGAATAGTGCATTATATTGGATTAGTTATTTAATATGTTGGCTGTTATTGGAACTTGGAAATGTGTGTAGATGAGCTCTTCGGCTTATTGATATCCTTAGAAAAGCAACAGGTACATTCTGTAATTTCCCAGTAGTTTTAGTTTTATGTGGTTTATTGTGCCCTCCAAAAAGTTGAGAATTTATAGAAACTAGTATTTATCTATTTGACTCACTGTAGTAATCATTATTCTGTGACACTAAGACATAACCAAATTTCTGTTCTATTGATCTTGTCTTTGTGCAAATTTAGATGTAAAAATGTAGGGTTCTTCTTTTGTATTCAATCTATTGCAATTTTCTTATTTGAAAAATTGGAATAAAGAACCTAAGATCTACTTTTTCATAATGGACCAATTACAAAAGCTTTGCTCACTATGGCAAATTAGTTATTTTAAGGAGTTAAATAGCTTCTTCTTTCCTGAAAGTAATGACCTTTTTTGACACCTTTCCTTGATATTGGAGCTTGGATTTTAAAAAAATTTCTTTAAAGTTAATAGCTGTAAGTTATTTGAACATGTCAAATTTAAGTTATTTAAGTTAAACTGAATCTGGTAATTCTTGATGATTTTGAATATAATTTAAATTTGGAAAAATATTTTTCAGGTATTTAATGATTTTTCAAATCAAGTTGAAATTTCTCAATGGCATCTTCTGTATATATAAAAGGCTAATATGCAAAGTGTCCCTGCAGGAGTTCAACCAGGAGACTGCGGGTTCTATTGCTCACTATGACATGTGCTGACCACCAGGGGGTGACATGGAATGAAGGAAGGCCCTGGCCAGCAGCTGGCAAAGGGAGGCCCCAACTGACAGCTGGAAGGCCCCGAATGGCCCTTATCACCAACCAGGCCTAGTGATATTTCATGCCACAGGCCTCTGGTATCTTTATAAAAGAGATAGCTCACAAAAAATTGTCCTTAACATTCAAATATCAATCTAAGTTGTGTGTGTGTGTGTGTGTGTGTGTTGTACACTATTATTTGTAGAGAGTTATTATACATTTACACAGGACATTGCTAGGGACTTTTTTACATTGGTCATCCTTACGTAGCTTTTTTCAACTTTACTTTTTCATTACCAAGGACACAATCTAGCTCACAGAGTAAAATTTCTCATCCCTGTTGAAATAAAAATATGCTTTTCAAAGTTGATTGATCAATAACAGTGAAAAAAAGAAATTGCTGCAATGGAAGTAATGCATTTGACCAACATTTATATTAGTAGATGCATTCACATAACTTCTATCCATTTGGAACTTCAATAATTTAAATAAATTGAATTTTCGAAAGACATTTTTGAGATGTATATATGTGTGCAATAATAGTTTACTATTTTCTTGGCATATCATTTCTTCTCCAAATTCTGGTTGCTGCACTTGTATCAGTATGGTAACATTTGGTTGATATAGAGTTTTAATACTGCCTTCCTGGATTCAAAACCTGACTGTTAATTATGAGCTGTGACTTTGGACCAGTTTCTTAATCTGTATCAGCTTTCTTATCTGAATAATTGACTAATTAGAATTGTTAAAGGATTAAATGAGTGAATGCAAGTAAAAAGCTTACAAAAACAGTTTAATATATAACAAAAACAATTGAGGTTAATTCTTAATCTCTTTATTGTTAAAACCATTAAACTAAGGTATTTTCTTCTTGAAATAGAGACTTTCAGCCAATGACCTAGAATAAAAAAGTGAATCGCATGAAAAAATTCTATCATTAATTCAGTTTATTGTGGTTGTAATGGTGGGATTAGTAAAGAAATAGAAGCAATCTCTAACACTACTTGATTCTTCAACAATTTAATCTTCATACTAAAATTTTGGAAACTATATGTAACCACCTATTCTGCTTTTTCTGTTGTGACCATGTAGCCCATATTTTTGTGTTAGGGAAAGAGTCATAGTGTTAGTTGGTTTGTACTCCATGCAATAGGCATTGACTACCTTATCCTCATTTTTCTAAGCCTCTTTACCAGCTTAGAAATTGAATGACTTCTCTAAGGTCACACATCTATTCTTAGCAGCAGATTGTATAGAGTTAGCCTCATACTTAATCATATTATCTAGTTATCAAAACTCAGTGAAATATGACATATTCTTAGGAAAAGAGACTTAAACAAAAGCAAAATTTATATCTGGATCATATAAGACTTAAAGCAGTTGTTGTTATAAAATGACCAAGAAAATAGGAGTGTTGTTAACAGTTGCTTTTGGTTTGTACTATTTGAAAGAATACTTGGTATTAGGTTGTTTTTGTAGTATAGAAGGAGAATTTAAGATTTATTATGAACCTTTTCTCAATTGAGTTATTGTTTCAAAAAGTCTTAATATAGTCACAGTTCTCCAGTAAAGTACAGATGCTAACATTAGAATGGCTTTAAAATATTTTTTAAAGAAATGTGTCTTTTAGATGAATCTGTTGGCAATTCTTAGAATCATGGAAGAAGCAGTAAATCTATCGTTTGGTAAGTATTATGTTTAAAGATCCTCAAAATAATCAACAGTGGGATAACTTTAAAAATAAGAAAGACTTATTTAAGATATAAGCTTATTAGCAATATTTAAATGAACTCCAGAATTAAATACTGACTTTTCCCCCGACTGGCCTTATTTATTATGAGAACCTATATGAGACATGCACCAGTTTTTGTCAGGTTATATTTATAGTACCAACCAACTTTTAAATTTCAGTGACTCTCAAGAATATGGATTAATTTTTCATTTATGTTATAAGTCTATTGCAGGTTGACATTTAATACATCCTCACATTATAGAAACAACCTCAGCTTGTTCTTTCTCATGTAGTCAGAAAGAAAAACCTCTGTGAAATGAAGATGGCCTTTACGCTCGTGTTTGGCAATGGCACAAGTACTTTGGGCTTACTGTGGTAGGGTAAAGGTTAGCATTAGGGTTATGGTTAGTCAAAAGTCACGTGGCCAAGCCTCAGACCATGGGTAGAAAATATAATTCTTTCATAGAGTCACTAGAAAGAAAATTTATAAAGAGGAAGAATTAATGTTTTGAATAAATAATACAGTCGACCATAGGTGCCATGAAAAGTCCCGGGTATGATCTCTGCTCAGGATAAAATATGGCAGTCTTCTGTGGAGGGTGCTTATCTCTAAAATTGTATTTCATGGGCAATATCTACATCTTTCAGTGTTTTTGTTATTAGATAGGAGTCCTAATTTTTTTTTGTTGTATTAAAGTTTTCTCTAAATCTCCTGTGTCAGCAGATTGTTGGGAGTTAAGGTTCTTAGCTTCAAGAAACAGAATTCCACAGCCAACTATTGTGACTACAATGGGGGTTGGGGCTATGTGGATACAGTGGAATGTCATGGAACCCGTGGGCAGAAGCACTGCTGGGCTTGTGTGGGACTGGAAGGCTGCCAGGCATTATTCCAGCTCTCTCTGTGTTTTCTTCTTTGCATATTTTTCCTTGTTTTCTCTTTGTATAGGGGCATTTCTCTCTGTTTTTCCATGCCTTTTGTTCTCAATGGCAACCCCATAATGCTTGAGTTTACCTGTCACCACTTCAAAACACTGAGACTGAACTATCCTTTTTGAATCTCTGTTCTGAACTCCCAGAAGAGAGAAGTGTTGTCTGGTAGGTTGTGACTGGCTAGGGTCATGGACTTTAAATCTTCGTGGAGAGGGGAGGTGAAAGTGAGAATCCACAGAAAGAGGGTTAGACAGACAACTTCAAAACTACTATGCTTTACTTCTTGAAAAAAAATAAGCAGCTTTAAAATAAATTTCTTTATAACAATAGCAGTAATAAAATGCTCATTAATGTGTTTTAAAGAAGTTCTCAGATGTTTGATAGATAGGCAAATGAAAGCACACCAATCAAGCTTTCAAGGTAGCTAACAGGTCAGTTTTAAAAAAATTGAGGTAACATTGGTTAATAACATTTATGTAGTATATAAATATTAGTATAATTTGTAATAATTTAATATTGATATAATAAAATTATTTTGGTATTACATTTCAGGTGTATAACATTATAATTTGATATCTCTATACACTATAACATGCTTTCCACCAAAAGTTGACTTTTCCCCATCATTATATATTCGACCCCCCTTTACCTATTTGCCTTCCCTCTACCTTCCTTCTCCTCCACCAATCTGTTGTATGTATCTGTGTTTGTTTTGTTTTATGTTCAACATATCAGTGAAATCATATGGTTTTCTTTTTTTCTGTCTTATTTCATTTAGCATAATACCTCCAAGGTTTATCCATGTTGTCATATATGGCAAATGTTCATTTTTTATGGCTGAGTAGTATTCCATTGTCTATGTACTCATGTTCTTTATCCATTCATTTATCAATGGACACTTAGGTCATTTTCATACCAGGGCTTTGTAACTATTGTTGTAGTAAACATAGGGGTTAATATAACTTTCTGAATTAGTGTTTTTATATTATTAGAATTCATTGCCCAGAATATGAATTTCTAGATCATATGGTGGTTTTATTAAGTTTTTGAGGAATCTTCACACTGTTTTTTTGTGGTAGCTGCACCAATTTATAGTCCCACCAACAATATACAAATGTTTCCTTTTCTCCAGTCTTTCCAACACATATTTCTTATCTTTTGGATGATAGCTATTCTAACAGCTGTGAGGTAATACCTCATTGTGGTTTTGATTTCCATTTCCCTAATAATCAGTGATGTTGAACATCTTTTCATGTGTCTGTTGGCCATCTGTGTATTTTCTTTTGGAAAAAATGACTAGATTACCCATTTTTAAATCAGTTTTTTTTAATGTTGTTGTTGAGTTGTATGACTTCTGTATATTTTTGGTTATTAACCCCTTATGGGAAGTATAATTTTCAAATATCTTTGCCCATTTGGTTGATTGTTTTTGTTTGTTTGTTTTGTTGATGGTTTCCTTTGCTGTGCAGAAGACTTTTAATTTGATGTAGTCCCATTTGTTTGTTTCTGTTTCCCTTGCATCAGAATCAAATTCACAAAAACATCACTAAGACCAATGTCCAGAAACTTACTGCCTATGTTTTCTTCTATGTACTTTATGGTTTCAAGTCTTACACTGAAGTCTTTACTCCCATTTTGGGCTAATTTTTGTAGGGTTTAAGATAATGGTCTTGTGTCATTCTTTTGCATGTAGCCTAACATGTCAGCTTTGACATTGTTAAATTGTAAAAGAAAAAAGTATTGGGTATATTCATGTTCTTTTATACACTTTGTTCTTGCCTTACCCAAGAAGCATTGTTAGGTCTGTGCTTCAACTATGTGACTAGCCATCTCCCATAAGACCTACAGCTGCTGTAAATCATGCTCCATTAGAATTGGGGGGTGGAGGGAGAGAGAGGAGGGAACGGCAGGGAGGGGGAAATGACTCAACATTACTTAAATAAAAGTATTTCATTTTTTTGGGTCAGAATTTAAATTACATATTAAATTGATGTCATATAATTTCAGTGTTGTCTTAAATTTTGTTAAGTTTAGCTTCACTGGTATAGTAGAATAAAATAACAGTGCATTATAATTTTCCTTCTAACATTTTATTTAGAAAATTTGCAAATCTAAGGAAGATTGAGAGGATAAAAAATTGTTGCTCATATATCCTTCAGATAGATTTACAAATTTTGCCACATTTGCTTATTATCTTTGTACATGTATGCATATGTCTTCCCTCACTTATTAGATATGATTTATCAATTAAAAGGAAATTACTTAGTTCCTCTTGGAAGAACTTTAATACTTCTAATTTTTTTTGGGGGGGGGTGAGGTGGGATATTGCAACCACTTCTTTTTTGTCACATAAATAATACTCTTGTGAAAAATATACCTCAATCAAATATAAGTAACCAAAAATTCTCAAGGGCCTTCTCAGTGAGCCCATTATATCCTCTTTTATAGTCAGAGGCTTATTATGACATAGATATAACTTTGTCTGTTGCCATAAAGAGCCCACATAACTTTATCAGGCTTGCACACGAATTCTCTTTAAAATTTGTGTCACTGCTTCTTTTCCAGACCAGTTTACTCATGCTATCCCATTTATTTTTATTTCTATTTCTATGTGCAGGAAAATGAATTAAAGTCAACAGCAGGTGGCAGTGCTAGCAAAGGTTGTGACTTTTGGTATACAATCAGCTTGGAAAGGAATACATCTTTCAAATCTATACAAAATAATGCAATTAGTAAGGAGTCTTTAAATAGAGATTTACACTTTTGCCAATTAATTTTATTAAGAATTATTTGAGGAATGAGTTTGAAATTGTAAGTTTATTATTATTTTTTAAACTTAAAAAAATATATTTTACTGACTTTTACAGAGAGGAAGGGAGAGGAATAGAGAGTTAGAAACATTGATGAGAGAGAAACATCGATCAGCTGCCTCCTGAACATCCCCTACAGGGAATGTGCTTACAACCAAGGTACATACCCTTGACCAGAATTGAATCTGGGACCCTTGAGTCTGCAGGCTGACACTCTATCCACTGAGCCTAACTGGTTAGAGCTGTAAGATTATTTTTAAAATAAAAATACTGGTTTAGAGACTGAATTTTATTTTAACTGAGGAAAGCCAGCTTGTTTTACTCCTAGTTTTTGCTTATTCTATAACTGAATACTTATAATGGAAAGATTAAGTAGTTTGAATCCTGTTAAAATTTGCAGGAATTCCCTGTCAGGGCACATGCTTGAGGTTGCGAGTTTCATCAGTCACAATAGGGTGTGTGCAGGAAGCAGCCAATCTATGTTTCTATGTCTTCCTCTTCCTTCCTCTCTCTAAAAATAAATAAATAAATGAATGAATAAATGAATAAATAAATAAATAAATAAAACATTTTAAAAAAAACAAAACAATAAATAAAACTAATGTTTCTTGGATTTTAATCTATACATGTGTTTGAATTACTTACATGTTGCTTATTTAAACATTCATATATTAATATGTCCGTGTGTCATCTAGACATTAGCTAACTGCATAATAGTTGATATCTGTTATTAATTTAAGTTATTAAGAGCTCAAAGCTCTTAAAATTACAGTAGAATAGAGAATTAATGTGGTCATCGCTCAGATGAAGAAACTGAGGTCTAGGAGAGATTTCATTGAAGGAGACTTGATTTATGACAAGACCTTGCTACACTGGATCTTGCTTCTCAGGTAGTCTCAGGAATGATTCAGTTGCTATTTATTATTTTATTTACTTATATTCTCTGGACTCCTGCACATTTTGGGGTAAGGGGTACAGTGGCAGGGTTGTGTGGAGGATGAGGAATGTCAACCCACTAGGTCCGTTATTTTATTACGAAGAAAATTATTTTAACAGATATTCTATCTTCTTCAAGAAGCATGTGTTGTAGCACTTAATAAACTGAATAGTTGACCTCATGACCCATTTGTTTGTTGTTTAATTAAAATTAGATGAGTCTTTCTGAATCCCTAGTTTCTGTGCTTTTTAAGAGCTATCCTATGTAGTGACAGCTCTCATTATTCCCACACATTAAGATTCATAAGTGATAAAAATGACAAAATATTTAAGTTGCATTAGGATAAAACAGTAAGTGATCAGGAGACTTGTAGTACAAAAGGACTCTTAAATGTAATTACTGATTCCCCAAGTAGCAGCTTTTTCCATGAAAAACAAACAAAACAGAACCAAACCTTGAAATTTTCTTCCAAGATTACAATATAACTAGGAAATGAAGTGGAAATATTCTATACATTGTATATGGGTTAAATCATTTTCAAACAGAAACACATTGCCTGTTCTCAATAAAATATCAGTGATTTATTGAAGCTATTAACTCTAATACACAATTTTTTATATTTTTGAAATTTCATTATGATTAAATGCTTAATCTATTACCACTTTAAAACCTATAGCTTTTTTTTTTAAGGTTAGGCAAATCAGTGTTTCTTGAAAATTCTCAGGTCAAATGTATAGCCAAGTGAAAGTACCTTAAAAATAGAACTTTATCAAGTTTGGCCTATGGTAATCTATTTTTTAAATTACAACACCACTCATTCCAAATCAATATAATGAATTGATTTGTAAATGTTTCAGAGAGGACTGCTTTCTTTGGATTTTGTCTATTGAATGTGCACTGCAGTTAAAGCATCTTTTCTTTTTCTGCATAATTAGGTCTATGTTCTTGGCCTTTCACTGAGTTTAAACCAGGTTTAAAAGGCAGGAATGTATGGTAAGGTAAAATTATGCACATCCATTATTCTTACTTATAAATATTGAAACTTTTTTTTCTCATTTGGTGAGAAATAGAAGAGAAAAATAAAGCTGAATACCCTGAACTTTAGTTCACATTTCTTAGTATATTTTATTTTAGGAAAAAATTGGACTTACTGCCCTCAAATGCCTAAACTGCCTGAATACACAGTAAAATTCTTTATTTTTATAGCTATGGTTATGTTTAAATTATGGTATATGAGAAACAGTAAAAAGAACAAGACAGTTATTTAAATTTTGAGAAATCTGGAAAGATTTTGAGTTAATACTCAAATGGAAAGAGCTATATGGAAAGATCAATTTAACTAAAATTTATTGAGCATAGGTAGCAATGCCTTCTATGTGCCAGGTACTGGGCTTGTCACTTTATAGGAACCTTCAGGTCCACAACAATCCTGAAAGGTATATTATTACTTATTTCCATATAAGGAGACTGGAAAGTTAAATGATTGAGCCTGGAATTAAAACACAGTTCTTCATAATGATGTTTTAGACTTCAAATGCATCATGTTGCTTTGTCATCTACTAGTTTTCAGGTACTGGGGATGTAAAAAAAATTAACTCATGTCCTGCCTTCAAGCAATTCATAATTCAATAGTCATTTACTGGGACAGATAGCCATTCAAACATATAATTTGCATTTCCACATGATGAGTCCCAATATATAAGAACTAGAGTACTAGTGCACAAATTTGTGCACATTGAAAGGAAATTAATTAGAAGAAATATTTTAATATCGCTATTTGCCCTTTCTGTATAATAGAAGTGTTGATCAAATTCATGATGGACAATGACAGATGGAAATACACGTGTGTGATTGCTGCCATTGAGAGCTTTATCTATATAGATAAGTTTGCTTAATTAGATCTGTTTTCTGATTTAGCTAAACTTTTTCCAGCCCAGTGAAACACTCCAACTTCTCTTTCAGGTAATTGTCAGGAACACAGCAGTAAATAGCAACACAAAGCAGATTATTATTGTAGATCACACAGGGAGAACAAAGGGTAAAATATTAAACTGCAGCAGTGTTTGACTATATTCTACGCAGTGAGAAAATCTGAAGTCATTTTCAAGTTACACCATTTCTTCTTTTCATTCAGGTCAAGTTTATAAACTTTCTAAACCTCTATTTTCTGACTAATGAAAAGAAAATAGGATTCTACCAAGTCTCCTTTCTACCTACTTCAGGACTTCTATGAGGATCAAATGAGATGAGGCATGTGAAAATGCTTCACAGAAATTTGGTTAAAGTGTAAAATGTTTGCACTTGGCTATAAAGCAAGTTGTGTTCCTGGGCTGAAGAAACTGTAAGGCGGCTAGTCACTAGGGAGAGGAAACTGGGCATTACTACATTATGTCATTACCTGGTACCCATAGCCACCGTTTCTGGGCTGGGCTGTGGGCCACTTCTTGCGCCATGGGGTCTTGGCAGCATTGGCTGCAATTTGGTGGGTTGTCACTCTGGAGTGGTGGGGGGCCCGTGTCCCACTTGGGGGAAGCCGAGTGTTGCTCTGTCAGCGCCAGGTCCGCAGTGTCGTTTCTTTGTAAATGGCCAGTGTGCATCACAGCAGCTCTTGCATTGAGCGTCTGCCCCCTGGTGGTCAGTGCACATCGTAGTGACTGGTTGGAGGGACACTTAACATATTAGCTTTTTAAATATATAGATGTCCTCTAGTAGGGCAGGAAGTTATTTATGGTAGAGCTAGCTAAATGTATAATCATTGAGATGTGAAAATGTTTAGTGGTAAAGAAATAAAAAGTCTTATCTTGTGGCTGATTTTGAAGGGCCTGGAATTTTATGCTAATACTTTAGGAACTCTGGGTCACGCTGCTTTCAAACAGCCCTCATTACTATTTCCTAAATGATTATTGGTGCTAGTAGACTTACTTGTTTTATATTTTGGATATAACTTAGGTTATCAGACACATCAGGCTTCTGTAGAACAGGATACATTTGATTGCAAGCACTTGCAATGCTCATTCACAAAGCATACCCAGTTTTTGTTTTTCGAAAGATATACTTACTTATGAAGGAGATTCCAGTTATCAATGATTGTTACAAGAGGAGGTACTGGTAGTTGTTCACTTGTCAACTCCCTATCCGATTTTTAAGTTTTTATGAAATATGAACAAGGTATTTTAGACAATATATGTTTGGAATTTAAAATCCAATATTGTAAGAGAGATGAGTTGTAGAATTTTAGATTTATTGAGAGTATAATTCTAGATAAAGGATTTTTTGGACTGGCAATAACTAATGTTCTGAATATGTATTTGCTGTCAGCACATCTGACACACTGACTTATACACAGGAAACCTATGAATTGGTACATTGCAGGCACTGGTGACCTTTGTAAGTACTATTAACTGCTGTGAGAGGTAATTATATTTTTCAGATGGATCTCCTGAAACTTTATTTTTAATTTTTATTTGTAATTGGAAGATTGATAGATGTTTTAAAAATTTGGGTCATCATTCTATATGCTAAACGGTATCAGGTTGGTGACACTGTATTTTCCTTCTCCTCAAATGTTATTCACTATGGGATTTCTCGCACTTTTTGTTTTCTCTTGCGCTTCTGATTAGTGTTTTTTTTTTTTTTTGCATGCCATTAAAACACAGTTGTATTTTGAAACTGTTATTGATTTATAGATATATTTATAGGTTCTGAAGTACTTTTCTAACAAAAATATAGAATGTAATGTAAGTTTGGAATTTATAATCAGTAGAATGCTCAAGTGATACTTCTCTTCAAGATATCTTAAAATGTGTAGCTGTCAGCCTGGAAAGAAAAGAAGTTATATGAAAATGTAACAGTTCCTCTCATAAACACTTTAAACAGTTCTTCTGCCAAATATACAGTTTAAATGTTATTTCTCTTCACACAAAGTAGGTATTCTTATCACTGGCAGCAGCACAAACTCAGAAATTCAGCTTATCTTTAAAACCTTTCACATTTTTCTAAAAATATTTTCTAAATATGTAACTAATACAAAAGAGATTTTAAGTCAAGAAAGGAATGAGCGGTCTTTCATTTTATTATGCATGTCAAATTGCATATAATAGAAAGATAACAATTGACCATTAGTTTTTTTAAAATATTTCTACTTTTAAATGAATTTTATGGTTCTGAGATAGTGTGGGTCAATTAAGCTATAAAGTGTGTGTGTGTGTGTGTGTGTGTGTGTGTGTGTGTGTGTGTGTATTTAGTCTTGCTATTGCTACATAGTAACAAAGGGCAGTCACATCTCTGCTCTTTTTTTTTTTTTTAGGATAGTCCTAATCATTTCCTTGTTTTGTATAAATAGGCCAAACAGATCCTAAGTTGACTTCATCATCTCAATATAAGGAAATAAGAATTGTGATACCTAATGATGGCCTTACTGTTGAATTGCTTTGTGCCTAGAAGGCAGAACCTTAAATTCTTATTAGCTTATTAATATGTCAGACATAATTAGAAAGTACGGATTGTTTCCTAATTATTGTCCTGGTAACCTCAACTCTATATACTTCTATTTTCTCAACAGTGTGAAGAAGTGTGAGCTTCAATTAATATTTGAGATTATAAAACTGTGGATTTAAAGTTGTAGAGTATGCAAATGTCATCCTAATAAAAATTCAAATTTACAAGATGAAACATTTGAATAACCTTGAATAAATTGCTCCCAATAAAACATCCTGAAATGGCCATAAGAGGGTGCAAAGGCATTGTAGAAATGAACAAATCTTATTCCTAGAATGAGAAGTGACTGAGAGAAGTCTATTATGAAATATTTGACATTTCAGAAAACATTCAAAGCTTCTAGTGTATTTTCCTTGAACATGACATGAGTGTATGCTCATCTGGGTATAATCCTACTTTTTTTTTATATCTTCTGAATGAGCCAGTTGTCACTATGTTGGATTCTTAAGAAGTTTAAATGGGATCAAGTCAGTAAAGCAGTATTTGAAAGGGGATAGATATAATTATAGTTGCTACTATTCAAACAATTGATTCTAGGTGGTTTTTTTTGAGGCGTAAATTACCATTTCAGAGAAATCTAGATCCTAAATTGTACACTTTAAGTATGAAGAAGGACTTTTGACTAGGAGAGGAAATTAATTCTTAGAATAAGAAACTTTGGGAAAATTTGAGAAAAATACAAAAATTTCATGAAATCTCTTCTAAATACAAAATTAATTTGGGCTTTAAAATTACTTCCGATTTTAAGTGATTTAAATATGTGATGCTGTCTATAATAGATTATTTTCTCCTTCACAAATTTTAAGAAACAAACCCAACCTAAATAAAACAATGAACCTAAAATTAATTTAAAGTTAATTAATGGAACAAGCGAGGTGCCTCTTCCAGAACAGTTGTAATAAATTTTTGTTGCCTGGTCTTAGCTGGACAATTAGATAAGATTAATTTTTTTCAAATAACACCTTTTGTTTGTTTGTTTTGTGATAATCTTAGGAAAAAAATTAAGAACTGTATGTCCTATTATTAATTGTTAGAGAAAGTAAAAATACGTGATTTTTGGACATTTAGTCTTGAAGCTATGTCTAAAAGTACTGCTTTAGAAATAATCTCTTTGGTGAGTTCATGTTAGCTTTTCAAAATAAAATAAACTTTTGAAGTGAAATCTCACAGGAGATGTTAAGTCAGTTGTTTGTTGTAGGATGTCATATACTGAGAGATGCCCCGAAGCTCACAGCAGTCCTCACTTTTTTCATCATCAGGATTTTAGAACTACAGGATGCCCCTGAAAATCACCATCTTTCTATCTGGAATATATCTTTAGACATATGATAGCAGCAATATCTCTACTATTCTTCACAGTAGTGTAACTTTTTGTTACATATAAACTAGAGGCCAGGTACACAAAATTCATGCACTCAGGGTGGGGTGGGGTAGAGGGACCCTCAGCCCAGCCTGTGCCCTCTCACAGTCTGGGAGCCAGGGGATATATGACTGATATAAACCATGGGATAGCTGACTGATATAAGCCAGCAGTTGGACATTCTTAGTGCTGCCGGAGAGACGAGAGAGGCTCCTGCCACTGCTGCTGTCCTCGCAGGCAATGAGCCCAGCTTCTGGCTGAGCAGTGCGCCCTCTGTGCAAGTGTACTGACCACCAGGGGCCAACTCTTGCATTGAGTGTCTGCCCCCTGGTAATCAGTGAGTCATTCCACTGTTTGGTCAATTTGCATATTAGCCTTTTATTATATAGGACTAGAGGCCTGGTGCATGAAATTTGTGCATGGGAAGAGGGTCGCCTCAGCTTGTTGTGCACTCTCTCCAATCTGGGACATCTGGCTCCTAACCACTCACCTGCCTGCCAGCCTGATCCCCCTAACTGCTTTCCCCTGATAGCCTATTTGCCCTAATTGCTCTCCCCTGCTGGCCTGGTCCCCTTAACTGCTCTCCCCTGCCTGTCTGATTGCCTCTAACCTCTTCTGCCTTGGCCCTGCCAACATGGCTTTGTTGGAAAGGATGTCCAGAAGGACATCCAGAAGGTCATCCAGAAGATTTTCAGTCTAATTAGCATATTACCCCATATTGGAAATAGAGAATTAATATTTAAAAGAAACTTTTATATTCTAGCTACTGTATTTTCATTGCTGGGAAACCCAAGCCTCCTGCTCGATCCATGGCCTCAGCTGTTTTTATTGGGATTTATTTATCTTATATAATTGAAACTTTGTAACCTTGAGGGGAGTCCTGGGCTGGCGAGAGTATACAGGAAGCTGGGCTTTCTCCATTGCTAGGGAAACACAAGTTCCTGTTTGTTCTGTGGCTGCAGCCATATTGGTTGGGTTAATTTGTATACTCATTCCTAATTTTCTAGTGGGCATGGCTCGTGGGTCTAGAGGAGGTACAGTAAATTTGCATATTATTCTTTTATTAGATAGGATGCCTGGAGCTAATCCAGCTTATATTCCAACCTTTCAGTTTCTAGTTGAGATGGAGGAGATCAATTTAGAGAAGAAAATTAATGGTCTTTCTGAATTCTCAAAAAAAAAAAAAGTATTTCAGCAATGATTGGGAAGATCTAATAAGAGTCATACCTATCTTAAGAATTAACAAAAGATAGCATAAACCTCAGTTGGATAAAACGAGCCAGCCAATAGGACTCTAGAAATAGACGATTATACTTTGGATACAAAAGAAAACAAAGATATTGATCTAGATTTCATATCTGAAGTAGAGAGAGGTCTGAACATATTGTGAGGGGCAGTAACTAGTCATCTCAAAAAGATAAAAAGAATGAAAGTAGCAAATATTGTAGCTCTAGTGCATTTATTCATCATTCTGTTATATCCTAGGCCTTGGTCAACCTGTTGCTATTTTAAGACCAGTAAGTTCTTAGTACCTGGAGTTCTAAAGAAATGAATTTATTTTTACTTTAGATTTCGTATCTACTCAGAAGACATCAGATATCCTAGTACTTTTAATAGATATCCCACTAACCCTGCAGTAATTTATGGACACTACAGACTTGTGTATATCTGAGTTATTAGAAGCAGTCATGTCTTCTAATTTAGTGTTGATATAGGTAGGTCTTTTGTGGCTCATTATGCTCCACTGATATTCTTCATTATAGTCTATTAATTTTGTAGCTCAAAAAAATTAATTTTAGAGGGACACAGTTGATGCTACTTTGACATTTAATGTCAGAGACATTTAAAAATATCACCATATTGGAAATAGAGAATTAGTATTTAAAAGAAACTGTTTTATATTGTAACTACTGCAAATGTTTTTTTTTCCTAAGGCACTAGAGATAGAAAAAGTTATTGTTTTTTATTCATTCCTCAATCTGTGGCAAAGACTCCATGCCATTCTTCAAAGACAGTTTGATATCTATCTCTTTAAATTTCTCAAGGGAAGGAAAATCTATAAGCTAGTCTGGTGACCTATCTCAATGTGGAATAGCCCTCATACATTTATACAAGAAAGAATGAAGAAAAGTCCAGTTTGACATAAAAATCATCACTTACAATGGGTCACTCTGAGAATGAGGGGATGACTGCGTATTTTTTTCTTCCATTATGGGGAAGATGAATGACCTCTCACGGCCTTAACTTTCCCCTGTGTCCTGCCTGAATCATTATGATCCAGTGAATGTAAAATGAAAGGAGAGCAAGAACAGCTGTCAGGCAATGTATGTAATTTTGGGAAAATGAGAGGTTGAGAGAAACTCCAGAATATCCTCCTTTTCTTTCACTTTTTTTTCCCTATAGCTTTCTTTCTGACTTTCCTCTGGTCACCTCTATTTCTCCCAGCTCATTTTCTCCCAAGCACCTGTCAGTGAGCACCGCTTAGGTCATGACAAGGCATGACATTCAGGTGCAGAACTTTCTGAGACTCTATGACAGAAAAGAGAAGATTAAAAATAAAAGGCTGGCTTAAAGTGAATGAGGCTGGGTTAGACCTAAAATCTGGAGTATTTATCTCAGCCCTAACTCAGAAACTGATGCCCTGGGGGCTAGGGTGGACAGGTGGGGGGTGGGGAGTGGAAGGGAAGACATTTTGAAGAAGCACAGAAAATAGACGTCTGGGCTCTGTATAATATTAAGGTCTTGCTGTTTTAGATCTCAGGGATAATCTATTTCCCTTGGTCACATACACCATAGTTTGGAGCCAGAAAAAGCAACCAAAGCAGGCGTTAACATTTTAATAAGATGATAACTCTGAACCACTCTCTTTTTAAAAGTTTTGTGGATATGATGCTATTTTAATGAAACCAACATGAGAAATGCATCATATTACTATGTAATCAAGCTGTACTAATGTTTCCATTTGTTATACATCAGTGTTCTGTGCTCTGCTCTGATTCCAGATAAAATTTAGGTGTTGACCACAGACTATGAAGTCCAAAATTATCTAGATCTTGATTACTTTATTCTCCCCTAATGTGATACATTGTAAATTTAGACTTCTAGGGCACTCTTGCTGCTAGTTTTCAGATTACATACATTGATAGGAATTGGAGAATGAAACCTGTGTTAGATATATGCATCCTTGTTTAGGGAAGTAGCTAGCTGTTTTAGGGATGGGGTGGGGAAGGGATGGGGTGAACTTGAAAATACTGTAATCAGCATCTCTTGACTTTGGGCTTCCTTTGAGCGAAGAGGTTTTATTTTAAAATGTTAAATATTTAAATTATTTTGAATAACTTTGTTTTTTAATCTCCATATTTTTTGCATGCTGAATCTTATATTTAAGTTGTATGGAATTAAATTTATGTTCTAAATAACTCAATTCTGGCTTAGATCTAAAGTTGATTGTTATAGACTGAGTGTTAGTGTCCCCTCAGAATTCAGATGAAGCTGATGATGGCATTTGGAGGTGAGGCCTTTGGGAGATCATGAAATTTTGAGGAGATCATTATGGGTGGGGATCTTATGATGGGATTGGTGTCTTTGTAAGAGGAAGAAATATCAGAGCTCTCTCTCTCTCTCTTCAATGTGAGAACTCAGAAGAAGGCAGCTTTCTGCTAGCCAGAAAGAGGGCTCGCATCCAGAACCAAATCTGCCAGCACCTTGATTATGGACTGAGTAGCCTCCAGAACTTTAAGAAATAAATGGCTGTCATTTGAACTACCCATTTTATGGTATTTTGTTATAGCAGCTTGAATTGACTAAGACAGGATGGGAATATCAAAATAATTCTAAGATGTAATAAACCTAAGGCATTTATTACCTTTAATATATTCCTTGCTGCCATAGGCCAATCCTGGGGGCTTCGTTGTATCTGTTCCTCAAAACTTGGACTTTGGAATTTGCCTGCTTTTCATTTCACAGCCAAAATTTTTTATGTCGTTTATTGGTACATCCTGCTCCTGCCTTACCCATATTCAGATCTCTACAAAATCTTATATATTCTGGCTCACTTAGTGATTCCCTGTCTCCAACATTATTTGATTACATTTGATCTAATCTATTTACTGTGCTGCTTATTCATGGTCTCTTACTGTCTTAATGGACTTGCTTTTCTTCTTATCCAATTTATATCCCATGGTTCTTTGCTACAATGACTACCTTGCAGACATGCTCAACACTCCTCTATCCATCCTCTCCCCCACACCCACCTTCTGTCCCACTTATCAGGTTGTATCCCTGCTTAAACCCAACCAACCCTCTGCCTACCTCCTTTGCACCCGCACTTCAGCAGCAGAATGTAGCTGGAGAAAGAAACATATTAAGAAGATTCTTCTTATCCCTCTCCACCTGTTTCTTTCCGTGTGGAGGGGCTTTAGTAACATAGTTTTCTGTCTCTATCCTCTCATTCTCTCTATACTAAAGGAGAGGTGACTCTATTTACGTGGGCAATTGAAAGGGGTAATTGGGAGCCTCTCCCTTGTCCTGATTGGGGGCTGGCTGCCTGCAGAAAGTGTTAGTTCATCCAGCTTCATGCTATGATGCTGTGGAAGGGGTCTGACCCTATGGGGAGCCTGCAGTTTTTCAACACGACTAAAACTGGTTGGCAGATCTCTCTAACTGTGGGCTTCAATATTAGGAAGTGTATTAGCCCACAGATATCGGACATATTTTCCAAAATCAGTGTTTTTGACAAAAAAAGGTGCTATTTCCTATTTGCCTTTTCATTTCTTTCTCAATTGAAACAGAACTTAAGGGTATTATTAATTGAGTGACCCAACTCTGACCATTCTACCTAAAATAGCCCTCTTTCACTCTATTTCCCTCCTCTGCTTTGTTTTTCTTCAGAACAATTACCAATACTTGATATGCTGCATTTATTTATTAGCTCTCTGTTTCCTCTGCTAAATGTAAGCTCCATGAGGGTGAGGCATTTGTTTAAGCTATATTTCTAGTGCCTGAAACAGAGCCTGGCTCACAATGTATATTTAGTGAATGATTGTTAAAGAGAAGTATGTGAGAACATTTTAAATATCATCTGAAGATTCAGTTCAGAGACTTGTAATCTTATTTTGCCTTATTACAAATAGACCAACTAAATTATCCAGCGTAGAGTTAATTGATTTGAAGATTAAGCATGGTAAAATTAATGATAGTTCATACATTAAAGAATCAAAATAACTAAGAATGTTAGTACATAGCAAAATAAAATTCTGTGTACCAAGAAGTCTATTTTTAAATTTTATTTAACAGAAGTATGTAATTTCAGTATCTATCAAATATGTGAAACATATGTCAAACTGTGTCTACTTGGGAACATTTAAAAAACTATAAAACTATGTTTTTATTCATTTTAGAGAGAGAGTAAGGAAGGAGAGAGATATAGAAACATTGATGCATCAGTATTGACGGGCTGCCTCCTGGGGATGGAGCTTGCAAGCCTGGCATGTGCCCTGACTGGGAACTGAATCAGGGACCTCTTAGTACATGGGCCAATACTCAATCATTGAGCAACACTGACCAGGCAGTTTATTAGTTTCATACTTTAAACATATATTTTTTAGGATTTTCAGCCAATTTCTATTTTGAGCCTCCAAATTTTTGTGTTTTTGTTTCATTTGTGCCACATATGACATAATAATTATATAGTGTATTACAGTAGTAACAATAATTGTTTCTGGTCATGCTAATTTCTATAATATTGCTTTGGATACTTTTATCATTTTAAGTAAATTCTTTTAGAAAATAATTTCCAAATTCATATATCCAATTATTTACTGTGAGAAATAAGTACAACTTTTCACTACTGTTGAATTATTTTTTAAAATGCCATATTCTCTCCACTTCTAGGCATTTTTAGCTTTCTTGTACCAATTCCTCAGATGGTATATGAGCTTAATTTTATTTATTTTCACAGAACTGATTTTGGAAAAATGTTTTAGGTGAAATGAGCTAAAACCCTCTCTCCACCACAGAGATGAGACTTGTTAAAATGAATTTAATGCAGAGCTGATGGATAGAGACACATTACTGGATCCTACTGTACTTAAAGATAGAGGTTGGAGATTGGGTCCCCAGGCATGCAAACTGTGGGTCAGAGATTAGCTTCCAGGAAGTATATTGGCATGGCTACCATGGAAGAGAAGGGGAGGAGGAAGTGGAGGGAGGAGCTGTGTTGTGATGCAGTCTCAACAGGACTGCAGACAATCCCATCCTTTTTGGTGACTGGACTGCTTTACTAGATTAAACCCATGGCTCACAAAGTTAAACTTTGCTTACTGTGGGAAAGCAGGTAAATATTAATTGAATTCTAGCATTTTCCCCTGGTCTTACTAATAGCAGTTCTTGAAACCTTCAGCTCTATGCTGTTCAGTGAAAACTTGTCAACAGTCCGTTGCACTGTTGCCATGTGAACTCTTCTTAGGGGCGGATGAATGTGAAACAGCTAGGCTTTTCTCAAGGAGCATCTTGCCGCTAAACAGCAACTGGTCCTCTGTTGCCTTAAGTGTACAGGTAGAGATGTGATGTTGAGAGTGCTGTCATGTGAAGGTGACCTGAGATTTTTAGATTTAGATTTATCTCCTGAAGTCCTATGTGTTTTCACTAATTTTGGAGAATATATCTTTTCTTGCTTTTCAGCAAAAGGGCTGGAGGAGAGGAGCAGTTTGATGATTCATATTAAAAATTGAAAGGCACTAGTGTGTGACATATTTTGACAGCAAGGTACAAAAAGATAAATACACCTTTCACATTTTCCCAATGTGATAACTGTACTAACTTTAAGTTGACTGGGAGGAGGCACTAATTGATAGACTATGTTTAAAATGTAATAAATTGTTAGCAGGGTTGAATAAGCATTTTTCTATGTTAACCATTGAAGGGAAACTGAAATAATTATATTCTTAACTAAGAGCAGAACTGAGAATTGTGCCACTATCACTAGCATCTAAAGAAATGTATAAATCTGAGTATATCTGTGATTATATTTGAGACAAAATAAGCTTACCATTGATACATATTGGAAACAACATGGTTTTAGCTCATCTTAAAACAAAAATCTTTCACTTAAAAAAAAAAACTTTCCAGCTCAGTTTCTTTGCTTTTTTTTGCTCCAAAAGTTCTCAAAAGAGTTATCTGCATTTCAGCTCCCAGACTCTTTCTTTGTATTTCTTTTACACTCACTCTTCTCAGGTTTTTGCCACACCACATCCCACCAAAATTACTCTCATCAAGGTCAACAAAGACCCAAAGGTCCCTAAATCCAATTCTCAGTTATCATCTTACCTGACCTATTAGCATTTTGCACAGTTGATAATTCCTTTTTCCTGAAAACTCTTTCCTCACTTAATCCCAAGACACCACACTCCTGGATTCCTTTTCACATTACTCCTGCCCCTCTCTCTCACCTCTTTTTTGGTTTGTCTTATTTATCCTCACATTTTAATGTCTCTTTGGCCTAGGGCTGGGACCTTGGACCTCTTCTTTCTCTGTCCTTACTATGTTAGTGATCTCATCTGCCTCATGGCTTAGATATCATCCATGTGTTGACAATTTCTAAATTTATATATATCGCCCAAGACCTCTCTCCTTATTCCAGAATCATATATCCAGTTGACTGTTTGACAGTTACATTTAGATAGCTTAAAGATATTTCAGAATTAACATGTCTAAAATAGATCCTTATTCTTTTCCTCCAAATTTGCTTCACTCATGATTCCCCCATATCAGTTAATGATGACTCCCACTTTATAATTGTTCCGCCCCAAAACCCTGGAGTCATCTTGGGCTCTTTTTATTCTCTCACAGTTTATATCGAATCTGTTAGAATATACATAGACTCTACCTTCAAAACACGTTCAGAATTTATTTTGCCACTGCTTGAAGTCTCCTTTGCTGCTAACCAGTCCCAGCCTACCACCTTCTTTCACTGGGATTGTTTTAATAATTTACTAAGTGGTCTCTTATATTACATAACTTTTGTTTCATACTGCTGCGTATTCTCAAATAATAGTATCAATAGTCTTGTTAAAATGTAAAATGTATCACTTTTCAACTCAAATCCACCAAAGGACTTCTATTCTCTTCAGAGTCAAAGCAAAAGGCCTCACAATACATTACATATTAGTTAGCTCAGGCTACTATAACAAGATACCCATAGGCTGAGTGGCTTGAACAATAGACATTTGTTTGGGAAGTCCAAGATTAAGATGCCAGCACATTCAGTTTTTCTTGGCTTGTACGCCACTCCTTTCTTGGTAGAGAGAAGCAGCTCTGGTGTTTTCTCCTCTTCTTTTAAGAGCACTAATCACATCCTGGGGCTCAGGACTTCACCTAAACCTAATTTCCTTCCAACACCTCACCTCCAAATACCATCACTTTGGAGGTTAGGGCTTCAATATATGGGTTTTAGGGGGATACGCATGTTTAGTCTATAACAATTTTTATAAAAATCTACAAGTACCCTTTAGTTCTCAGGCCTTTACTGTAATACTCTGCTCTTACTATGACAGGCTTCATACTTTTATTAAACATATCAGCCACTGTCCCACATCATGGCCTTTGAACTAACTGCTCCCGAGCTGCTCTTCCAGCATATGCAGCTATGGATTTAGCCTTGAAGCCTTTGCAAAGTTGTCACCTGTTGAATGAAGCCTACTCTGAGCAGGTTGTTTACATTTGTGACCCCTTTTTCTTTTGCTCATTCCCCCGCCCCCACTTTTCTAATGTAATTTATATGTGGTGGAGAAAGTGGTTTGTACTCACTGAGTATATTTCTAGGCTATACATCTTAGACCTTTGGCATTTTGGTGGGGCATATAACTTATTCTTTCTGATGAAATGTATGTGGAAGTGATATGTATCACCTCCAGGCCAAGGTGGTTAAAAGCAGGTATTCCTTCCTCATGATTTTCTTTCTTCATCTTTTGGATGGATGCAAATGATGAAGAGAATGCACTAGAAGGAAGAAGCCTGACTTTCTGGCTCACAGTGTAGAAAGATATCCTTAGAATCAATTGGAATATGATGTGAGGAGGGAAAAAATTTTGTTGTGTTCCAAAGTTATGTCCAGCCTCCATTCAAATTGGTTAGCGCCAGTTCTATTTTAAGTTTATTCATTTGTTGATTGTTGAGAGAGAGAGAGAGAGAGAGAGAGAGAGAGAGAGAGAGAGAGAGAGAGAGATCACTTTGTTTGTTGTTCCACTTATTTATGCATTCATTGGCTGTTTCTAGTATATGCCCTGACCAGGGATTGAACCTGAAACCTTGGCATATCAGGACGATGCTCTAATCAGCTGAGATACTAGGCCATGGTCAGTGCTGCTTCTATTTTAGAACATTTTGAATATTATCCTGGGAACATAAGTGAGTCAGTGTATTCACTTGAAACTGAGTGGAGTAAGTGATAGCCATTAATGAAGGGGATATCAGCAACTAAAGTAATAATGGATAGTATAGGTGTCGTCAACTATATCAGTAGTTTCCTTAGATGAATTATATAAAGATTATAGGCATGCAAGATCACTGAGAGTTGACTATAATTTGAGCTACTTTATGTGAAAGTTTATATCTTAACTTGCAAATTTGAGAAAATGAAGACATTTTCATTATTTTAATATGGATGTTCATAAGAAAGCATTTTAACTTCAATGCTTATTCCTAAAAACATAAGTTAAAGCAAATCACTAATTAATATGAGCTTATTTTTGTAGCCATGGCAATTTGCATAGCCACGACTTATGCTAATATCTGGCCTGTATCCTGCAGCTTAGCAAACTGAGTCTCAGTTGGGATCAGAAAATGTCAGTTAGGCTGTGGTAGGGGCAGAAGAGAAGTCTGTACAGTCCTGAACAGATGAAGTAGTAGACCTCAGGGGCAAACATGAAGCTGAGTTCCAGCAAAGCAGAAATCTTAGGTAGACAGGACAGGAGAAGAGGATATCTGGAAAGGAATCAAGACCCTAATTTAGATATCTAAGCCAGAGATACAGAATCAATTATTATATTTAGGATTCAAGAAACCAAGTAGCTGTTTAGCTAAAAAGAGAAGAGTGTAGGTGCTACTACCATGTATATAGGCTGACTTGGTGATAAATTTTGAGACTGTGAGTTTATGGTACAAATTAGGTTTCTGCATCAAATGTAGGCTGAACTTGTAGTTGAAAAGTTAATGTTCCAAATCCTGAAAGTTCAAGTGATACTGGGCAGGAAGAAAGCAGACATTTTTATTATTGCTACCTTGTAGGTATCCCCAAAATGCTTTGTTAATGAAACAAAAGGAAAAATGGGCAGAAAGTTTTAATTTAGGTTTTTAAAAGACAGTTAACTAGAATAGTCATAAGTTGTTTAATGTGTTAAAATATATTTGGTTATATCTTGGTAATAATATGAAGATGAATTTCATTTATATGATTTTAACTTGCCCTTAAGTTTATTTGGTCCAGTTTTTATATATGACATTTACTTACTTTGTATCCCAAGATATCTTTACGTATATACGTAAAGATATCTTGGGATACAAAGTAAGTAAATTATCTGTAATAAAGTTATTTAATTAATCGTTAAAATATAATTATAACTAAACAAATTTAAAACAATCAGGATTGTGTTTCTTTGAGACATATAAATTATTCTTTTGTGTCCTGAACTGCCAACACTGTGTTCATAAAAGTATCAATATATTCAAAGTCAACAAGATGAGGAGTCATTTTTCAAAATGCAGGAAACTAGAATTTTAATATGCAATGCCACAAACTTACTTTCCTAGGTCAAGAAATCAGTGTTTACTCCCTAATTGAACAAATTGGAAAAATAAGGATTAGATACCAGCTCATTTTGTGCTGAAGTGGACATTTGTTTCAACAAGGACAGCCTCTCTGGGAGGGATCCAGGTGCAGAGCTGTATGCCTCTTTATTAGTGGAAGTGGCTAATGGTCAAAGTTATATTCACTTGTCTTTGCTTTGTTGGGTCCAGCTGTGTTCTCCTGGTGGTAACCTGGAAAGTTAGGTTGACCTTCGGCCTGCTCTCTGAGGTTTCTGTGGCTGGTGTTACTGCCTTATTATCAAGTTTCTTCCTGTTGTCTCCATATTGCTTTGTCTCAGTCCACAGGCATATGTGAGAGTTTTGAAGAATTTATTAGAGATTGTGTGTTGTTGAACTTTTGATAGAATGAGTCAAACAAGTATTTCCCCCCCCCCCCCTTAGTATCTTAAGATGATTACATTCTGGTAATGATTTTGGTCAGTGCCATGTTGGGTCAGTTCTGTGTTCCAGGATAATCTTTTGAGTATGTATGTATGTATGTATGTATTTTCTAATATATTTTATTGATCTCTTACAGAGAGGAAGGCAGAGGGATAGTTAGAAACATCGATGAGAGAGAAACATCGATCAGCTGCCTCCTACACACTCTCCACTGGGGATGTGCCCACAATAAAGGTACATGGCCTTGGCCAGAATTGAACCTGGGACCCTTGAGTCTGCAGGCCGATGCTCTATCCACTGAGTCAAACTGGTTAGGGTGTATTTATTTATTTTTAAAAATATGTTTTATTGATTTCAGAGAGGAAGGATAGACACATAGATGATGAGAGAGAATCATTGTTCAGCTGAGCCAGATGGCATCAAGCCTGCAACCTGAGCATGTGCCCTTGACCGAACTGAACCTGGGACCCTGTAGTCTGCAGGCCAATGCTCTATCCACTGAGAAAAACAGGCTAGGCCAAGTTTTTATTTATTTATTTTTCTCCCTGTATTTCTTCCCTTATTTATGCAGGTAAAATATTAGGTGATTCATTTGCTCAGAGGTTTATAAAATGGCAAATATATATATATATATATAAGCAATAGCTAAATTTTATTTATTTATTTTATTATTTTTTTATCTTTATTGTTCAGTTTATTAATTACATTTTCCCCCTATATCTCCCCTCCACCTGGTACTAATCCCATCCTCTGCCCTCACCTCCCCCGCACTGTCCTCTCCCATAATTGCATGATTTTTGTCCAGTCTCTTGCTGCACTTCCCACACCCTTTTTCTCACCAAGCATTGTCAGTCCATTCCCTCTCTATGTCCATGATTCTGTTCTATTCCCCAGTTCATCAGATTGTTAATTCCCTTGATTTTTAGATTCATTTGTTGATAGATGTGTATTTGTTTTTCATAATGTATATTTTTACCTTTTTCTTCTTCCTCTTCTTAAACAATACCTTTCAGCATTTCATATAGTATTGGTTTGGCGGTGATGAACTCCTTTAGCTTTTTCTTGTCTGTGAAGCACTTTATCTGATCTCAATTCTGAATGATAGCTTTGCTGGATAGAGTAATCTTGGTTGTAGATTCTTGCTATTCATCACTTTGAATATTTCTTGCCACTCCCGTCTGGCCTGCATCATTTCTGTTGAGAAATCCGCTGACAATCGTATGGGTGCTCCCTTATATGTAACCAACTTTTTCTCTTGCTGCTTTTAATATTCTCTCTTTATCTTTTGCTCTTGGCATTTTAATTATGATGTGTCTTGGTGTGGTCCTCTTTAGATTCCTATATTTTGGGGTTCTGTGCACTGCTTGGGTTTTTAAGTCAATTTCTTTCACCAGGTGGGGGAAGTTTTCGGTCACTATTTCTTCTAGTTGGTTTTCATTGTCTTGCTCTCTCTCTTTTTCTGGCACCCCAATAATTCTGATGTTGGTATGCTTGAGGTTGTCCCAGAGGCCCCTTATACTATCTTCAATTTTTTAGACTCTTTTGGCTTCTTGCTTTTCCGGCTGAGTGGATTTTGCTTCTTTGTATTTCAAATCTTTGACTTGGTTCTTGCGGTCCTCTAGATTGCTTTTAGGACTTTGTATAGTATTTTTTATTTCAGTCAGTGTATGCTTAATTTCTAGTTGGTATCTTTTCATATCCTTGTAAGTGTTCATTTCCTTGTAAGTGTTGTTTATTTCCTTGTAGTTCTCATTAAGTTTCTCAGCCTTTTCTAGTAGCCTCTTCATAAACCTAATTACTGTGGTTTTGAACTCTATGTCTAGTCGTCTTTTTTCCTCCATTTCTTTCACAGCTGAGGTCTTTCCTTTTCTCTGCATTGTGGTTGCTTTCCTGAGTTGGTCCCTTACTGGTGTGTGGTAGGTATCCTCTAAGGGACAGTGGCTCAGCTTCCTTATGCGGTGCGGCGTCAGTGTCAGCTATGCATCGTGTGGCGTCAGTGTCAGCTCTGCGGCTCGCGGGTCTCAGTGTTGGGTGGCAATGTAAATCTGCTACTGGTCTCCCCTGTTGCCAGACAACTCTGCTTCTCCCCAAATGAGTCTGCATGGCCAAAGTCTCACTCAGGGTTGCAAAACAAAGCAGTCCAGCGGTCTCCGAGTGAGTGAGCAAGTCACGTGTCCTCTGCCCGGTCGCGGACTCCAGCAACTGCTGTTCCAATTTACACGTGCACTCTCCCCAAACTCGCAGACCTCAGCCGCGCCCAGGGTCTTCCTTTTCCTGACCTGGATCCTCGCCTGGACCTGGGGGGTCGGTGCTGTGGGAGGCCCCCGCCCTCCCCATTGGAGAAAACCAGCCGGATTTGCTGCAGCCCGTCCCTCTGCTCGCTTGCTCGTGAAAGGCTCCTAACCTCACTCCTCACGTATCTTCAAAGCTGCACACCGCTGCTCCTCCTGAGTAACAGCGTCCCACCTTTATTTTTATCTGTGGAAGTTTCACTCAGCCAGCTTTCTGGTGATTCTGGATGATGCTTGTTTTGTTGTTAAGTTGTAGTTTCAAAATTGTTGCGTGGGCAGCAAAATAGGTGCTTACCTATGCCGCCACCTTGGTTCCTCCAGCAATAGTTAAATTTAAAAAATATATTCCGTATTTCAGGGACTTTACTAAACACTTCAGATGGGAACTCCTTTAATTCACACAGCACCCCTTTGAGATAGGTATTATTATTGACATTGCTCGGATGGGAATAGAGAGCTGCAGAGATTGCATACTAGTAGTATTATGCAAAGCAGAACTGCTCCACAACACTTTCCATTCTAGTGAGGATTTTAACCCTCACTCTAGAGAGTTAAAATCGGTGTATTGAAAATAGGAGAGAGATGGAGTGTCTCTAAAAGAAAAATAACTAGACTGAGGAGGATTTCTTTGTGACTAAAGTGAGATTCTCCAGAAGCAGCAAGAACTTATCACCTGTTTTCTGCTACAAGATTCATATGCTAAGGCAGTATTATCACATGTCATAAAGCCTGTGGACCTCGTCCAGTTAGCTGCCCTTTATTTTTTATAATTTAATAGACTATATTTTAGAGTAGCTTTAGGTTTATAGCAATATTGCACAGAAGGTACAGAAATTTCTCATATGACTCTTGCCCCCACACATGCACAGTCTCTTCTATTATCAACATCTTCCTCCTAGAGTTTAACATTTGTTACAGTCGATTAGCCTCCATTGACATGTCATTATTATCCAGACTCTGTAGTTGAGGGTTCACCCTTGGTGTTGTACATTCTGTGGGTTTTGTCAAATCCATAATGTCACGAATCCACCTTTGTAGTATCAAACAATGTCCTAAAAATCCTTTGTGATCTGCCTATTCATCCCTTCACTCCCTCAACCCCAGCAACCACTGATCTTTTTTCTGTCTCCATTATTTAGCCTTTTCCAGGCTGTCTCATAGTTAGAATCATGCAGTATGGAGCCTTTCACATTGGCTTCCTTCAGTTAGTAATATGTATTTAAGATTCCTCCATGTATTTAAATTTTTTTTTGTTAATCCTTTTACCAGAGGATATTTTTCCATTGCTTTTTAAAGAGAGAGTGGAAGGGAAAGAAAGTGGTAACGGGGAGAGAGAGAAAGACAAAGACATTGATGTGAGGGAGACACATTGATTGGTTGACTCTCCCACACACCCTGACTGGGGTCAGGGAGGGAACCACAACCCAGGAATTGAACCCATGTCCCTTTGGTGCTCAGGCTGGCATTCTAACTACTGAGAATACCAGCCAGAGCTCCTCAATATCTTTTCATGGCTTGACAGCTCATTTGTTTTTAGTACAGAATACCCTTCCACTGATGTCCCACAGTTTTTTATCCTTTCACGACTGAGGAATATCTCATTGCTTCGAAATTTTGGTGATTAGGAATAAGGTTGCTATAAACATATCTGCAGGTTTTTGAGTAGGCATAAGTTTTCACCTCCTTTGGGTAAATGCCAAGCAGCATTATTGCTGGATTATATAACAAGAGTATGTCTGGTTTTGTAAGACATTTCCAAACTGTTTTCCAAAGTAGCTATACCATTTTACATTCCCAGCAGCAGTGAATGACAGTTCCTGCTGCGTCGCCTCCTTCCCAGTGTTTTGGTGGTGTCGATGTTCTGGATACTGCCATTCTAGTAGGTGGACTCTGTTTGTAAGTAAGTTTTGTTGCATGCTTGTTTATATATTGTTTACATATTTATTATCTGGCCCTTTACCAAAAATGTTTGTCAGCCTCTATGCTATGGGATTGCTATCACTGTACCTAATTTACATATACATCTTTTACATCAAACTGATATTTGGAAAATATTTTCCTGTTTCCTATGACCCTGTTAAAACTCTTACAATATCGAGAGGAACCAAGATGGCGGCATAGGTAAACACCTATTGTGCTGCCCCGAATAACAATTTCAAAATTACAACATAACAACAAAACAAACATCATCCAGAATCATCAGAAAGCTGGCTGAGTGAAAATTCCACAAATAAAAGTAAAGGTGGGACACTGAGACTCAGAAGAGCGGTGGAGCGCAGCCTTGAAGATACGCGCAGAGAGAGGTTTGGAGCCGTGGGCACACACGGGCTATAGGGCTGGCAGCAGCAATCCCAGCTGGATTTCTTCAACGGGGAGGGTGGAGATGTCCCACTGCACAGATTCCCCAGTGCCAGGCAAGGTCTGAGGTCCAGGCTACGCACCCTAAAAGCCGGGCACGGCAGAGGTCTCCGAGTTTGAGAGTGTGTACATAGCTTGGAATAGCAGTTTGCGTGTAAAGTGAGCGACAGCACAGACGTGCGACTTGCTCCCTAATTCGGGAGATGACTGGACTGCTTTGTTTTACAACCCTGGGTGAGACTTTGGGTGTGCAGACTCATTTGGGGAGAGGCAGAGTTGTCTGGCAACGGGTGGAGACCAGCAGCGGCTTTCTCTTGGAGGTGCCTGCAGCCATTGCCACCCAACACAAAGACCCGAGTGCCGCATAGGGCGTAGCTGAAGCTGACACTGCCTGCTCAGCTCAGAGACTACGCCCATCCAACCTGAACACAGTTTCCCTGCACAGCCAATTGGCCTGGAGGTCAGAACCTCCTAGGGCTAAAAACAACAAGCTGGGCTTAAATTAAAAAAATACTGCACAACCCATAAAGGATTGCAGTAAGAGTACCCACATCAGGTAACTGGAGAGGCTGAGTCACTGTCCCTAAGAGGACATCTACCACATAAAGTTAAAGGATCAACTCAGGAAAGCAGCCACCATGCAGAGACATGGAAAGAAATCAGGTGTGAAAGAAATGGAGGAAAAAAGACGACTAGACATAGAGTTCAAAACCATGGTTATAGGCTTTTCAAGAGGCTCCTAGAAAAGGCCGATGAACTTAATGAGAACTATGAGGAAATGAACAAGACATACGAGGAAATGAACAACACCAACGAGGAAATGCACAAGACCTACGAGGATATGAACAAGACCCTCAAGGATATGAAAAAGGACCAACTAGAAATCAAGCATACACTAACTGAAATAAAAAATATTACACAAAGTCCTAAAAGCAGTCCAGAGGGCTGCAAGAACCAAGTCAAAGATTTGAAATACAAAGAAGCAAAATCCACTCAGCTGGAAAAGCAAGAAACAAAAAGAATCCAGATAATTGAAGATAGTGTAAGGGGCCTCTGGGACAACCTCAAGCATGCCAACATCCGAATTATGGGGGTGCCAGAAAAAGAGAGAGAGCAGGGTAATGAAAACCTACTTGAAGAAATAGTGACCGAAAACTTCTCCCACCTGGTGAAAGAAATTGACTTAAAAGCCCAAGAAGTACACAGAACCCCAAAATATAGGAATCTAAAGAGGACCACACCAAGACACATCATAATTAAAATGCCAAGAGCAAAAGATAAGAGATAATATTAAAAGCAGCAAGAGAAAAACAGTTAGTTACATATAAGGGAGCACCCATACGATTGTCAGCGGATTTCTCAACAGAAACGATGCAGGTCAGATGGGAGTGGCAAGAAATATTCAAAGTGATGAATAGCAAGAATCTACAACCAAGATTACTCTATCCAGCAAAGCTATCATTCAGAATTGGAGATCAGATAAAGTGCTTTGCAGATAAGAAAAAGCTAAAGGAGTTCATCACCACCAAACCAATATTATATGAAATGCTGAAAGATATTCTTTAAAAAGAGGAAGAAGAAAAAGGTAAAAATATAAATAATGAACAACAAATACACATCTATCAATAAATGAATATAAAAATCAAGTGAATTAATAACCTGATGAACAGGATAAACTGATGAATGTAACAGAATCATGGACATAGAGAGGGAATGGACTGACAATGCTTGGTGAGAAAAAGGGTGTGGGAAGTGCAGCAAGAGACTGGACAAAAACCATGCAACAATGGGAAAGGACAGTGGGGGGGAGGTGAGGGTGGAAGGTGGGATGGGTACCGGGTGGAGGGGAGCTATAGAGGGATAAAAAAGGGGGACCAATGTAATTAATAAACTGAACAATAAAGATAAAAAAGTGTTGTGGATTAGCTAATTCTTGAATAGAGTAATGATGCTTACAACATTTTAAAAAGAATCATGCTTTATTTTTATTTCTAGCCCAATATTTTTATGTCCTGGAAGTAATTTTTTTCAAAATGAAATTATGTCTTTAAGTACATGAATTCAGTAAAGGTTTGCTTTTAGTATATATTTTGGAAGTCTTTTTCTTGTAGTATCCTCTGTTGCCCTTCTCTTCTTTTCTAACAAGCAATTATTCGCTTTTCTCTCCTGACCTCAGTTTCACTGATTCACCCTCCCATGTAGCAATTTAAAATAGTGCCAAAGAAAGATGCTTGTCCCTGTCTTGAATCTGTCAAGCTGTTAACTAGTTTTTTCTCAGGTGTCTGCTGAAGATGAAGCAGGTTTTCAACAAATGTGTTTCAGGGACCATTTGGCTAGTTTTTCATCAGCATTTTCAGCTACCGGAGAGTCCTGTCCAAGAGTAGGTAATAATTTTGCTCTCTGTGCTCTAAATATTACTGCCAAATTGCCATCTTTATACATATTAGTAACTTCCCATTTATTTGGCACAGGCCACAGAGCCCACAGAATAATTTATGATCTAAATGCAGCTTGTAATGGCAGAATTGCTGCTGGTGCTTAGAAATTAATTCAGAAATCACTGTCTGTAGCGTAATGATTTACCATTGTTTTCGAACCGTGTTGTGGAACCTAAGAGTATTAATTAAGAATTAGGGCATGAGGCCAAATAGAATCGAGTGAAGTTTCATATTGTAGCAAATCAACCAGTTATCAAAGTATTTTGAATATAATACATATTTTCATATTTTCAGATTAAGTTGTGAGTGATACTATTGTACTTTGAGGGTTTGAATCATACCAGCACCACACATTAGCCTACAATTTAGATAGTCTAATGGATGTATATGTCCCTTTTTATGAATTTTTACATTAACAAGAATAATTCAAGTTAGAAGCAATTGAATGGATTTGAAATTGAAGTGATATTTAAAGAGGAGGATTTTATAAAACAGGTCAAGAGTGGATTGAGTTGAAAAAAATGGTAAATAATTAAAGATAGATCAGAGTGAGGAAGTAAAGATTCATGGCACATTTAAAAATATATATATGGTCTGTCACAGGTACATTGCATTCCTAACGGCTGACTTCACAAACATTCTTCCTATGCAGCTACCAAAAACTCTTACTGGAAGCGATGGAGCTGATGAGAATTAACATTTTACAGCTCTTTCCAGTTTATGATGTCCTTTCTCAAATCAAAACACACTTAACTCTCACAGTGTCTCTGGATGATATCTTTACTTCCTGAACTCTTTTTTTAAAATTTATAACTAGAGGCCTGATGCATTAAATTTGTGTGTGGGTACAGTCCCTAGGCCTGGCCTGAGATCAGAGCCATCTACTCAGGCTGCCTGCAGCCAGCCCCCCTCCAGTCCTCACCCCCCCTGGTTCCTGGTTCACCATCAGATGATTGGAGCCTAACGGCTAACGGAAGGGACTGAGAGGTTGGCCATTTCCACCAGCCCAGCCCTGCCCCTACCTCAGGTTGCCCTCTGTGTGTGGGATGACTGGTGGGGCAGGGGCCTTGGCCTGAAATCACTCGTGTCTGCTGCAACCCACCTCCAGTTCCCTATTCATCATTGGGCGACCAGAGCCTGCTGGCCAGGAAAGGAACCTCAGAGTGACTGGTCGAGCAATTGTTCTGGTCATTTCACCATTAGGGTCCATTTGCATATTACCCTTTTATTATATAGGATTGCCTATACTTCTACCAGGGGTTCTTTATCAGGTATGTATGTCCAAGCCAGCTGTAATTCTAATTCAGGAAGTAGGTCTGGAAATTGGTCCATCTTCTTTTCTAACCTTCCTGATTCCAATACACACCACCATGATCAACTTGGATGAAATATTTTATTATTTTGCATATACTTGTGTTCAAGTTTTGTTTTCCCAGCGAGGAAACAAATTAGTTACAAAGCTAATAAAAACAGATCTATAAAATAGGAATCTCAGAAATTAAAAATTGACAGTATTTTACAAAAAGTTCTCATTTGTCCAGAATTTAATTCAATTCAGTTAATTTGATGTAAGTTAAAAGGATGTGTTAAGTATTGCAAAGGCTTTTAAGCTGAGTAAAGCATGTCCCGCATCCTCAAAGAGCTGGCCATGTGGGAGATGGGATAAAACAAAGCAGAATATCATCAGGAAAGGAAATTCTCAGGTTCACTGATAATTATTACAGTTACTATAAAAAGGCTAGCAATAGACAAAAAATGCAGTGTTACATTCCGGCGACACCAAAACACCATGATCTACAATATTCCTTTGATGCCTAATGAAGAAGTATGAGCTCTCCCTCTCCCCTAAAGTGTTAGAGAGCAGGACAGTCTGTTTTTTTTGTGGGAGAGAACCAGACATTCTAAATATGGGAAAATAAAATGGTGTCCAAGGAAAGTTAAATAAAGGGAAAGCCTGAGGCAAGTTAAAGGAGCCATCGGGGCTTAGAAAACTGGAAAAACAGGTGAGAGAACATTGGGGTAATTTTGGATGTCAGAATTGCATGGCCTTGCCCAGGTTTCTGTGTGCTCCCAGGAAATGATGGCATGTATTACCTGTGTGCAAAAAAGGCTATGACAGATGTACATTTCAGAAATAACTATAAAAATATGGGGGATGTTATTTGGATACCTAATAAATAAATAAATATTTTTCTATATAGAGAAAGAAATTCTTGAAGTGCAAATTGTACTTTATTGTCAAAATTATCTCCCCTCTTTCTTTCTCTCTTTTTCTCTAGTAATTAATTCAGAGGGGTAGATGCTATACCTCTATGCATCATGCTGGATCACTACGAACTATATGATATTGTCTACTTTTAGCATCCAACCCAGCTTGTTATATGTCAGATTTTCTAAATCATAGATTTACTGTCGGGCACTGTTCTTTCAGGCTTTCACTTTATGAGGTTACATGTTTTTCAATTCTAACAGAAATCCGTTTTTGTTATTATCTTTCTTGATAAGTGGTTCCCTTTACTTTTGTTTATGGCCTGAGGTGGATTGGGCCCACATTAACTTGTATGCTTTTGAGGCTCGTGCAGTTTGTAAAGATATATGGAATCATACCTTGGTGGAGAATGTCTAGATAGTCTATGCTTTTGAACATGCTTAGCCTTTTAACTATATGTAATAGGAATTGGGATTCATCCTTTCAGTTAATAATTAGTGAGCATTTGTTACATGCCAGGTAGTATTTTAGCTGTTATTGGTATAGTGGTGAATTCCAAACTAAATAAGTTCATTAAACTAGTGAACATATACATGATAAAGATAATAACTGTTAAAACAAAACAGAGATAGGATAAAAAGTGATATTGGGCTATACAGATGATGTATCATAGAATTGTACACTTTGAAACTCACATAATCTTATGAACCAATGTCACCTCGATAAATTTAATATTTAAAAAAGTGATGTGGGTTGGATTTGGGTGGTAACTTAAGTGGACTGGTCAGGGAAAGCCTCTTTGAGGAGGTGGCATTTAAGAACTAGATGACAAATACAGTGGCATATGAAAAAGATCTGGTATTTTTCTTTAAAAATATATTTTATTGATTTTTTTTATAGAGAGGAAGGGAGAGGATAGAAAGTTAGAAACATCAATGAGAGAGAAACACTGATCAGCTGCCTCCTGCACGCCCCCCTAGTGGGGATATGCCCACAACCAAGGTACATGCCCTTACCCAGAATTGAACCTGGGACCTTTCAGTCTGTAGGCCGATGCTCTATCCACTGAGCCAAACTGGTTTTGTCAAAGATCTGGTGTTCTGAATGTTCCAAGCACGGGGGATGAAACCACAGCAAATCAGCAGCTGGATAGAAAGCACAGGGCTATGCATGTGAAAGTTGATTCTTTAGAGATGTTCATGTAATCCATCTTTAACAAAAGTCTATTAGCCATTAAGTCCTATTACTTGACAGTCTTGGAGTTCTTTCTCTAAAATGTGACTCTTAACTTTGAAAAACAAAGATAATTTCTCAACTGGAAAAACTAAATAAGTAATGTATATTGTTCTTACATTTATAGCCCTCCCTTTTTATTAATTTGAGAGAAGAAGGAGAGGGAGAGAGAGAGAAAAACATCTGTGATGAGAGAGAATCATCTATCAGCTGCCTCTTGCATGCCCTCGACTGGGGATTGAGCCTACAACCCAGGCTTGTGCCCTGACTGGGTATCAAACTCTGACCTTCTGGTTCATAGGTTGATGCTCAACTACTGGGCCATGCTGTCCAGGCTACCCCCTTTTATTTGCTAGGAGGGAAAATATTCCAATGGCAAGTGAGGGCACTCCTCAGAAAATATTTTAAAGTTCTATCCACATAATATCCCAAGGAAGAGTAAAGACCACTGAGTTATCCTGAAAATGAATCATCCTAGTAGCAGTTGTTATAGTTATATTTTTTTCTTTGTACTATTTGGCAGTTAGGCCATTTTATTTTATGGAGATTCTGAGAATACCCTTATAGATGAGAAACCTTAGTTACAGAAGTTCAGATATAGGTATCATGGCTTATATAGATAAAATTTAGGGCACTGACCAAGAATTTAAATGTACTGTAGAAATACTTGTTAATTTAGTCATTGTTAATTATAAATTCTTAATTTAAAAAATAAGCTTGAATTATTATTTGTGAGAGACATTGCCAGATTTATATATATGTGTGTGCACATATATAATTTTAAGTATATATATTTCCTCACACACATATACACCCAATTTTTATTTTTTTATTTTCACTTTGCAAAGCAATATTACCAGGTTGACACATGAAACTGAAGTTTGAACCTCTTAAATGACTAGAACATGTTTGTAGTGCAAAACTAGGATTTGAACACAGCTGTTTCTGACTCCATAGCCCATTATACTATGCTAAATTTGGACGTTTTGATTAAAAATGATGGCTTTTGTTTATTTGTTTTGTTTATTGTTTCTGCAAACCAGATGTAAAATATAAATGTTACCCTGGGAAAAAATTATTTACCCGACTTAGACAATAAGCAGTATCTAGACCTTTGTAATTGCTTAGTCAGATAAAACTAATACACCAAAAAGTAAAATATGAAATTACGTTTTATGTTGTTGAGGAAGAACTGTCAAATAATTATTGGAAATGTTTTATTAATCTCATATAATAATTGTGGGATATAAAGTTAGTGAATGTTTATGAGCACCCACAAAATTTCAGCTTGCATAGTGCAGATTTTTTTTTGTAATTGTTGTCTCCTTTAATCTTGTTGTGTCTTACAGACCAGGGAGCTGGGGAACAGAGAACTGAAGTAGCTTATGCAAGTGGGGGGCTCTTATGGCTCCTGTGTACAAACCTACCATCTCACTCTCACCTGTAGCATCTCTGCACTTTTAAAGCATTAACACTTCTTTGTAAATAAACAGATTAATTATGATCTGTCACTCTTTTATATGGAACTTCTTTTTGCCTGGTCCCTAAGTAGTGAGATCTAGCTGGGAAATGATAACATCTTTTATGTATGTAAACTTCGGTAAGCCTTATATATTCCTTTTTACATCCTTCCAAGGAAGTTTTGGAAGCTTTCAGGCCATTAGTATCATTTATAGTAAACTGAAGCTTATTATGCAGAGGCTTTAAAGATTAAATGCCTTTCTTATTATTTATTGCCCAACCTACTATTGTATTGGAGCAAGGTATTAGCAGTCGGACAAAATAGAACCACTGGTTGTTTGACAAAGACAAATTCCTGGACAAGGACTGGCAGTTCAGAATGAACTTCATCCCAAATATTGCTTCTGATTGATTTGTAAGTGGGATGGGCTTCCCATTCACAATGCAGCAAAATAACTCTCTGGAGCAGATGTTGGTAGCCTCAATTTTGAAACTTTGTGATATAAGTCAACTCTGTGATTTAAACATTCAAAAGTATTCATTTCTACTACTGGAAGAGTTAAAAACTTTTCAGTCCCCAGCAGACCTCATAAGCATAGATTCAGCTTATGGCTTTAAATTGTGTCCATTATTTCAATTTGTATTCTGAGCAAATAGATTCCTGGTCACCAAGAAAGTTAGCCACTAAATGGGACTGGCTTAGTATAACTCAAATAGCATCTAACATATCATCATATATAACTTTTAGATACAGGTAGCACGTTAAAAAGTTTCTCCGAGTCCTATGAACTAAGAAATCAATGCTTGTTTTGTTTTCTCTGAGGACATATGTAGAAAAGAAATGAAGCCACAGAGATCAGCCCTGGTTTTAGATAAAATGAGTGTCCAGTTATGTAGAAGGAATATTTTCAATCTTGTTGAAGAGGTAAACGAGAAATGGTGTTTCACTGTCAAGATGTAGCCTGCACATTTGATGGAAAATTACTGAAGAGAAGCGGTCACATTTCAGAGTCTCAAACCTGTTAGAAAGTGAGAGCATTTTCTCTCCATGGAATTGTTATTGTGACAAAGCAGGCTGCCTTGTAACACAGGGGTGCTTGATTTCAAATCCAAGTTTGTATTGGACCTTCAACAAGGTGTGGAACTGTAATAGGATGTGGTGGTTTGCTATAAGGTAGTTTATAAGTCTGATCCTTGAAAGTCCATAACATTTGATGGAGAATTTTCTGCTCTGATTTTTTCTCATGTAGAAAGTGTATGGGATCATTGTTACATGCTCCAACTTGTTAAATAAAATAAATATAAAATAACAACAACTGTATGGGGACATTTCCCAAGTGTCTCTGTTGTGGCATATTTTTGGTATGTTTAAATTGTTGGCAAAAGGAAAAAAAAACAAACAACAACAACCCTCTTACAGATACATTGATACCCATGATAACTTTGGGACAGTATAACCCATATTTAAATGGTTTTAAAACCAGTTTTTCAATCTAACAAATAAAGTGGTCATTGGTTAGTCACACACATGTACATCTTAGAGTATAGCTGTTCCACTCATTATTTTCAGATATTAGATAAGAATAAGACCAATTATAATAAGACTCACAGCGCCTGGGATTTTCTTTTCACAGGTTAAGATTTCAAGGAAATCCCAATTTATCTGATTTAATCTCTGTGAGAAAGTAATTTTCAGTCCACAGCTAGTTCTGCTACAGATTTTTTGTTGCTTTACAAAATTCTCAGTGTTTTACAGTCTCTAATTACTGCCTTGCTGGATATGTAAATGAAAATCTATAGTGATCACAGCATATGTCCTGGGCATGCTTACTTAGGTAGATTCCATTCCTTATTATATCAAATTTCGATTCTAATGTACCTACATGAATGCATCAATAAAACTGATTTTTGAGGTAAAATTTAAGATAATTTTATTTTAAAACAAGTTATTTTCATTGCTTGATATTTAAACTTTTTTGTTGGTATATGAATTGAAAAGCAATTTACATACATTTTGTAGACATTATTTGAGTATTTATGAATCTTTTTGGAACCAATGATATATAATTTTTTCAAGCCCTTCAAAAGCTCATGGACCTTAGGTTTTGTGTTTGCTATACCTAATGTAAAAAATGCCCGTGATTGTACAAAGCTGGTCCAAACTATTGCAGTTCTCTACAGAGATCTAAGACAGTTATTGCAAAGCTAGTTTCATGGTTCTTATGGCAAAGTAGATAAGGGTTTGCCTCTACTTTTGTCAGAACTAATGTTGAAATGCTTGGGCTTCTTGAGACAAAATGCTGTCACCTTGAGGATAGTGTAACTGACAGAATCAGTGTTATAAATCCCAGGTGAAACTGCTACTTAACATGGAACAACTATTACTTGGAAATCAGTTTTTCAATCTAACAAACAAAGTGGTAATTGGTTAATCACACACACATACATATGTATAAACACCACTCCCCCAGTAAAGCTATATTTTCATTATTATGTTATTCATGTATAATTGTTTATATACTCTTGATAAAAAGGAGATGGAAGCCCTACCTATCCCCACCTACACAGAAGGTTAAAAAGAAAAGTTGAACCTTGTGGATCAAAAATGAGTCAGGAGATATAACACAGATTATAGTTAAAATGAAGATAAATTCCTGAAAGCAAGCAAAGGCCTGATAAAATACAAAAAGCTTTCAAGGTTAAATAGACTTATAATCTCAAAAGCCAAATGAATTTAAAGTTCTATTTGATTTTATTGCAACCTTTCACAAAAAGAACTTAAAGATATACCTGGGTAAATATGATGAGCTGCTGCAATAGAATGCTATGTTTATCATCTAACTGTCTCTTTCTTACTGTTTCCCCCTTCACATAAAAACATCTGTTTGAGATCATTTTAATGAGTTATTGATATGGGGGGTCATCTCACTACAATGTATATTTATTTTCAATTCAAATCATTGGCTCTGTCAACTGTAGCCACCACTTATTAATTAGGATAAGAATATTTCAGTTGCCTGAAAGTGGTTAACACTTCAGGATGGAGTTCTTTGTCAATGTGGCTGAGTTTTGTGTTTACTATCTTCATAGAACAGCTAATTTTACTGTGGCATTAGGTGAAGATTTTCTTTCTCTTCCCATTAATCTCTTTCTTTATACTTGCTGAGGCCTTTTAGGTCATTCATGATCTGGTCACTCAGGAACTTGCCAGCTAGCCTTTGCCCAGTGTGTGTCCTTTGTTTTGCATTCTGGATGTTGCAGTGGGTCATCAGGTCCCTGCCCAACTGTATTAGAAATGATAGCTGTAAGTAAAATCATGGTGAGCCTTTCAAAGCCTGTAAAAATGGGTGAAAAGTCATGTGATCACATGTAATGTTTAGGAAATACTCTGGCAGAAGTTTGGTCTTATGAAAAATGATAAGTTCATGTACCACAACTAACCCTGGCCACTGACTCATATTTTATATAGGTGCTGAGTATTTCTAGTTTTCAACAATGCTAAATTTGATTTTTTTAAAAAAATAAGATAATTGGGAAATGGATAACAATAAAGATAATACAGAATATCTTAACTTGACTGTTGCTATTTCTTTATAAGGGTACATGGCTCTTCCTGTAGTTTCAACAAGGAAGTATTTATGCTTTTTGACTATTTTCTAGTAGAAATTATACCATGTGGGAAATTTATAGTTTAAGAATATTGTGGTTAAGAAAACTATTGGATTTGAAATTAGTGCTTATAGAGACTCAGATGAGTAATTTACTTATTACAGAGCTAAGAAAAGGAACGTTGTTTCTAAGTGAAATTGTAGAGTTATTAACATGTAGAATGAAGGAAAAGAATTCACTTTAAAATTATAGTTAAAGTTCAGGACAACATAAATTCAAGGAAGATAGGCTTTTTAGGCATCATTATTTGTGAGAGATGACTAAACTTTTGAAAGCAGAACACTGAAGTAAAAAAGTAAATTTAGAGGAGTTGTGAGTATCTATGAAGCCCACCATTATTTTTTTGATGTGGGAATTGAGCTAGAAAATTGCTAGGTAATGGTGATGGCTAGCCTGTGGCAAAGCCAGGTGGGAACAGAGTTTCCAGACAACAGGATGAGTCCTGTCTGAGAAAAACTCAATAGAAACTTAATGGGAGGGGGGCAGTGGAGGGGAATTGTGGGGAGGGGAGCTCTCAGATAAGATTATAGATGACAACAATGATACTAAATTCCAGATCAGTGAGAAGTGACAAGATTTGAGTTTATGAAATTCTGCATAATTTACAACAGAGTGCTACTTGGCTGCCTGGAGGTACTTGAGATGATTTTAGAAGGCACACAGGCACAACATTAAAAAACATCAAGGCACTTAGAAATCAAGGCATTGTCTTAGCAATTATTTTTCTAATTAGAATAAGGAGAAAAAACCCTCAGTGTTGTTTTCATGTATCCTTAATAGCTCACTAACACTGCTTCATCTCCCTGTTTAATAATTGGAAAGCAGGCCTTGGCAAGCAGCTTCATCTAACTAGATGTTTATGACATTTTTTATGGCACATGATATTGATTTTTAATTTCCAATAAGTCGAGAGTTTTAAAATAAATATAAGTAAGAATAATGATATCGTTTTAAAACTAAAATATCAAGTATATGAGTCTAGGTGTTATAGAGATAAGACACAAGTCATGACCACAGTATGCAAGTAATGTAGAGACAGACTTCAGGGCCTCTTTTATTTATGAGAGACTCTGGAGATGTTGGGCCAAGTAGCATATGCTCACATTTCTCTGTGTACTTACACATTCTTAGTGGTCAGAACTCTATTCACTAGAGAGGGGTGCAAGATCCCTTGTCCTATACTAGGAAAAACAATCAAATAATTAAAGAGGATGCCGGCTAGACCACACCTGAAATAAAAAGTAAACTTAATAGTATTTTCACCTCCAGACACTCATACTTCAAGTTTGTACACATTACCATGCAATAGTAATCTATATTGCTATGACACACACTGACCACCAGGGGGCAGACACTCAACGCAGGAGCTGGTGGTCAGTGTGCTCCCAGAGCCAAACTCCCAAACTTCCTCCCTCTCCCAAGCCAAGGGATTCCACCATGAATTCATGGACCAGGCCTCTAGTGTTTATAATAAGAAATGAAGAAAACATTGTTTTGTTTTTTTTTTACTTTTAAAAATATATACAGTTTATTATACAGGGTGGGTATTTTATTTTTATTTTTATTTTTTAAAAAATAGATCTTTATTGTTCAGATTATTACAGGTGTTCCTCTTTTTTTCTCCCATAATTCCCCTCCACCTGATTCCCCACCCCACCCCATACCCTGACCCCCCCGCCACTGTCTTCATCCATATGTGTAAGATTTTTGTCCAATCTCTTCCCGCACTTCTCACACCCTCTTCCCCCTGAGAATTGTCAGTCCACTCCCTTTCTATGTCCCTGATTTTATTATGTTCATCCATCCATTCTGTTCATAAGATTTTTCATTCACTTGATTTTTAGAACCACTTCTCGGTAGGTATGTATTTTTGTCATTTTGTTTTTTATAGTTTTTACCTTTACCTTTTTCTTCTTCCTCTTCTTAAAGAATACCATTCAGCATTTCATATAATCCTGGTTTGGTGATGATGAACTCCTTTAGCTTTTTCTGATTTGTGAAGCTCTTTATCTGACCTTCAATTATGAATGATAGCCTTTCTGGATAGAGTAATCTTGGTTGTAGGTTCTTGCTGTTCATCACTTTGAATATTTCTTGCCACTCCCGTCTGGCCTGCATCGTTTCTGTTGAGAAATCCGCTGATGATTGTATGGGTACTCCCTTGTAGATAACCAACTGTTTTTCTCTTGTTGCTTTCAAGATTCTCTCTTTGTCTTTTGCCCTTGGCATTTTAATTATGATATGTCTTGGTGTGGTCCTCTTTGGATTACTTTTGTTTGGGGTTCTCTGTGCTTCCTGGACTTGTAAGTCTATTTCTTTGACAGGAAAGGTTTTCTGTCATTCTTTCTTCTAATAGGTTTTCAATATTTTGCTGTCTCTCTTCTTCTCGTACTCCAATAATTCGGATGTTGGTACGCTTAAAGTTGTCCCAGAGGCTCCTTACACTATCTTCATATTTTTGGATTTTTAAAAATTTTTGTTTTTCTGGTTGGGTGTTTTTTGTCTCCTCATATTTCAGATCTTTGGTTTGATTCTTGGAGTCCTTTGATCTGCCATTGAATTTCTGTATATTCTTTATTTCAGACAGTGTGTGCTTAATTTCTGACTGGTCCTTTTCCATTTTCTTGGCATTCTCATTAAGGTCCTTGAAGGTCTCACAAAGCTCCTCAGAGGTCTCATCAAGTTTCTCAGCAGTTTTTAGAAGATTCTTGAGTAACCTTATAAATGTGATCCTGAATTCTATGTCCAGTTGTCTGATTTCCTCCATTTCTTTCATTTGTGACATGTTTCTTTGTCTCCAAATTTTGCTGTTTCCCTGTGCTGATGGAGTGGAAGAACAGCTGTACTAGAACAGGACTTGCTTCAATGGGGCTTTAGTGCTCAACCAGGCTGCCTTTTGAATGTGTCACTTATGGATGTGAGTAGTTAAATTCTGGTGTTGTCTCACACTGACCTTTAGGTACACTAGCTTCTGGATCTCCAATGGGGTGCAGGTCAGCTACTATCTGAGGAGACCCAGCAGGAGCTACAGCAAGATCTACAGATTTCTCCTGGTCTGACCAGAGCTACAGTTTAGGTTAAGCTGTGATAGTGCAGGCCATTTATATGCAAATGCAGCTGTGCACAGCTCGGGTGGGTTGTGCAGGGTGGAGTCTCAGGGAGTCACTAGGCTAGGGCATGGCAAACAGTGATGGCTACCACTCAGCTGTTTCTGCATCTCTGCGTTTCCAAGTCCCCACATCCCCCCACCCTGCGCAGTGAACAATGATTGCTGTGGGCACCTCTACAAAGGGAGCCACTCTCACTTTCTAACCCAATGGCAGACCATCCAGCTTCTCCTCGTAGGAGTCTGGGTTGCCAGCGTCTCCCCAGAAACTGGAGTTCAGAGTAGTCAGAAGCTTGTTTCCCTTTTGGGTTGAAAAAAGCAGCACCCAAAGTCATCTGCTGCCAGCCTGGTTTGCGCGCCTCCGTACCTCAGCTTTTCAGCGCTTGTGCATGTCTCAGTGCTCTTTTCTCTTTCCTTCTAGTTGCAGAACTTCCACTTGGCCAGTTTTCCCATGGTTCTGGGTGATAGAAATTTTGTCTTTTAGTTGCAATTTTGAAATTGTTGTGCGAGGCAGCAGTTTAGGTGTTTACATACGCTGCCATCTTGGCTTCTCCTCTACAGGGTGGGTATTTAAAAATAAAACATATTTGGCAAAATTAGTTGGAGAAAAGTACAGCTAAAATTTGCAGTCTGAAACAAAAAATCATAGATGTATTCCCTAATCATCCATAAATCATAACATAACTATTTGTCTAAAAAAGCTCCATTGAGGGGGCAAGCGGTTCTTGAGTGGTCTGGGTTGGCTATTTAAGAATCCAGAAATGGGATATATTTGAAAGGAATTAGTTCCTGAACCTGACACTTGTTTGCACTTTTCTTACCAGACTAGGGTCATCTAAGAAATTAACCCTCAGTAAGTCTTTACAGCAAGTAGCTATCTCATAAATTTAGAGGTTGCCACTTAAGTGGACATGAATGTAAATGGGTTATTTTATGGAGACTGAGGCCTCTAATAACTTTCTGTAAGGATTCTTTGACATATTAAGAGAGCTTTGGCACTGCTGATTTATTTTCTGCATGCTCTTTACCCTCTGCAGCATGGGCATTAAAGAAATGCCTTGAGTGCTAACTACAGTTAGAAGTAGCTGTGCTGAGTCTTGTGTGGAAAGAAAGCTGAGTTGGATGACAAGCATATATAAATATTAAAAGGAAATATTCATTATCCATTGGGCTCTTCTGGTAATAGATTTGTTCAAAGCATATCTCAATAGATTATAAGGTAGTATTGGCCATTTCCATGTTCAATCCCAGCCCTGTAATTGCTTTCTACTATGTAATTGTTTTTTGTTGTTGTTTGTTTTTACTTGTCCCCCACCACTACCATTCTTTACCTATTTTGTTCTGAGTTAGTGGTATACTCATCTTCTTTTTAAATTGGCTTTTAAGCTCTGCATCTTATATACCTTACTCAATTTCTAAGATAGTGCCTTACTGGGAGTAGCATTTCAATCAATGTTTTTTGGATTAAATCTTGCCTCAGGAAATGAGCAGACTGCCTAGCATGCCATTCCAGTTTTGCCACTTGCTACCTGAGTGGCTTTGAAAAAGTTACTCAGTCTCTTTAAGGCTTACTTTCTCCACCTGTAAAATGGGGGTAATAATAATACCTGTCTCTTAGAGTTGCAGTGAAGATAGAATGAAATAATTTATGTGGAGACTTAGAACAATGCCTAGAGCTGTATATAGGAAGGGAGTCAATACAGTTAAATATTTAATTTTGGTGATGATATCTTAGTACTTTATCAAGAAACAACTCAAAAGAATTATTGGTTGCAGTAGTGGAAATAAAAGTGTACTGAAACACAGGAATCCAAATTTTCATCTTGTTTCTACTGGTATTTATATAACCTTAGCCTGACCAGGAAGATTTCCAGTGCTTGTTTTCTCATTTGAACTTGATATAATAAAAACTCCTCAAAGTTTCTAAGTTTTATGAGTATTATTCTTTTTGTTCTAAATGGAAGGACATTTAAAAAAATGCAAGTTAATATATGGAACTTTAGGGAGATACTACATAATCTATCTATGATAGTATTTGATTAAATGTTGAAAAATAGTGGTCTCTTACTAAGAAAGACCACTCTAATTAAATCTCTTAATCTGTATAAATTTCATTAAAATAAGTGAAAGTAAGATGCATTCTATTTAATAGAATTTAACATTTTTATCTGCTTAGCAAAAATTGAAACTGAACAGATGATTTATTAGGTGAAGTTATTAAACCACTTCAGTACAACTGAATACAATGCCATACAGATTTAATGAATGTGTCATTTTCCCAGAGACAGTTTAGTTTAATGCTTTGGTGATGTCCCTGGATTCATTATGCCCTGTTTGGATGATTGCTGAATAGTGAACTTATTCTTCCGGAGTTCTCTCCTTGACACGGGTTTCAAGGAACACTGGCATTTTAAATCTTGAAGACTGGAAGTGGAAATGACCCATTCTACTGGGTGGCCTTGAAATCCTGGATTAGAAGAGATTACCCTGGGTTTTCCTGGTCCTGAGTCGCATCATCTGACTGATTAAATCTTCTTTTCACTCCAGATGCCCAGAAACTATAACCTCTTCTTTTCCCTGTGCTGAGATTTGAAATGATAACATGTAGTGCTATCTCTCATTCCTTGGGTACCATTCACTTCCAATTCATTGCAATCTGATTTCTCCCTTTCTGCTTCATTGAAACTGCTTTGGCAAAGGATAACTTTAAAGTTGCTAAGTCCAATAGATGTTTTTGTCTTTTTTTTTTAACTCTTCTGCTTTAGACAATATTGCTACATTCTCCTTCTTTAAACTTTCTTTAAACAAGTATACCTCCTTTGCTGTGTGTCATCATTCTTACCTTGTTTTCCTTTCTCATGGATTGATCCTTCTTGAGACTTTTCATTATCTTTTGAACCTTCTTTTTATCCTTTGTTATAAACTGAAACTCAGAAAATCCTGTGAAATCTACTTTCAAAAGGTGCCCAGAATTCCACCATTTCTTATTACTCATCTAAACTACCATCATCCTCATGAATTAATGATGCAGTCGCCTAAGAAACAAACAAACCTGTTTTGGTTCTTGCCCCGTAGAGTAAATTCCATAGACAACAGCAAGAGTAGGTTTATTAAAGCATAAATCATAGTTACTTTTCCTATCTAAACTCTGACTTCTAATATTATTCAGAGTGAAGTCCTGTAATGTAGTCTATATAATGGCCTCTATGGCTCTAGTTGATCTGGCTCCTTGCTATCTCTGTAACCATCACTTCCTTCTTGCTCTCTCCACCTGTAATATTTGTCATTCCTACTGACTGCTTGTTGTTCCTCAGACTCTCCAAGCACAATCTTCGCTGAGGGCCTGTCCTGCTGTTTCTTCTTCCCGGAAAGCTCTATTATGAGATGTTTCTATGACTTACTGTAGATCTCCGCTCGCAAATCACCTTAGAAGTGAAGCACTTCCTGACCAAATTATATAAGATAACAATGTGCTCCCTCCTCCTTGCCTTATTTGATTTTTTTCCATTGTGCTTGTCCTCATCTTATTATATTTGGCTATCAAATATTTAGTCTGTACTTTTCTCCTAAGCTACCTTATACACATTTCTACTTAGTCATCCCACAAGTACTTTGAATGCACATGTCCAAAGCTCAGGAATATTTTGTGCCCTAGAAATACCCAACTGCTTGTATCATGAACAAAATCCTGGGCATCATGGTTCCATGCAATTAGATTATTCTCACACCTGTAAATTTCTTCTTCACCTGCTAATTCCTACCCATTCGGCTTGATCAAACTTTATTTTCTTGAAGCCTTTTACTAACATGATTTCCATCCTTAGAGTGCTTAATTATTCCTCCTTTTTGTTTCCATTAAACTTTGAGCTTATCTTTAACTACCATATATATCTAATTATAGCAATATGATTTCTTTAATTATCTCTTTTCTCTAATAAACTGTAATTTCCTTAAGGAGAGAGCTTGTGCTCTACATATCTTTCTATTTCTAACACCTTAGTATTGTCAGCATAGAAGGCACTAAAGTAATGTTTGTCAAACTGATCAAAGCCTCTGTTCTTTAGGAAATAAGAGGATATTAAGAAACCTACTAGTTAAAGAGGGCAGAAGAGGGAAAAATAGGAAGAAAGGGACTTTGTTTCCAAGCCAAGATTAATCTTTATATGACTCCAAAAATTGAGTGTTTAGGGACTGGAGGTAGGGTGTAGGGGTGAAAGAGGAATGGCATGAAGATTCTATCATTGCCCACAGATGCATTTGGATAGAGGAAAGATAATAGAGGTACAACAGAACCATATTTTGCTAGCAGTTTCACAGCATGGTGCCAAGTGGCTGGCCCCACTTTAACAGTCTGTTGGGTGGTGGCTGAGGGATAAATTACATGCAGCAAATTCTGAGACCTAGAGGCATCTTGCTAACAGAAGACAAATGGAGAACAGCAGCCATGTTTCAGAGAAACTCCATGAATTACAATATAAATAAAAAATCTTAGTATATTTTCAATCTACAGATAATTAGTTAATAATTTCCTTTGATGCACGGCCTTTTTCTTATTCTTTTCTGCCTAATGGGAAATAAGATGTTGAATTGAAGCTTAGAGAAGATAATTCAGTGATTGATGTTTCCATAGCTAATAATTATAGTGTCAGAATAGAAACCTACTTCTAATTCCAAATATGTGTGGGGTTTTTTTGTTTTACATACTTCCTTTTCAGAAAGATATCAGTCCAAAGACATGTATTCAAATGCTGACTTCCTTCATTCCTTTCAGTCACTTAACTGTTTGGGATTCAGTTTTCTGGTCCTTAAAATAAATGTAATAATATCTTTTCCTCCTATTTCTCAGGGAAGTTGTGAGGTTCCAGTGAAAACTTATGTGAAGGTACTGTTTTTTTAAAATAGGAAATTATCTTCTTCATATATATTAAGTCAACTTTATTTAAAATTATATTATTTCATGTTTAGTATATTAAAAAGACAAACAATATTTAATTTATCCAAGTTAATGTTATTTTGTTATTACTTCCAGGTCAACTAATATGCTTGATAAATTGATTATGACTAAAGTGGAGCCTTTCTCTAAGACAGTGCCCTCAGGGTCCACACTCAAAAACCAATTATAGATGAGCACATGTTCTCTTGTTCCTGCTGGTGGTTTATGCTTCCTGAATGGATTCCAAGAAGAAATTATGTTATATTGATTTCTCTTTGTAGCAGGTTGTATAGTCAGCTTGGCATGTGTACATAATTATGGAAATAATGATATTTGTTTAGAGGAGGACTATAACTTTATAATCAGTAGTTTTCAAAATATTTTTAAGGAAAAATATTTTAAGGTACCACCTAGGATATTAAGTGAATATTTTACATGATCATTCATATGTTCATTAAAAAATTTATATTGGCCGTCAATTAAATGCCAGTGTTCTAGGAATTTGGAAATATCAGTGAATAAAATATATCCCACCTCCTGAGGAGCTTGTTTCAGTAGGAAGGACAGAGATTAAACAGTAAATATAACAAATGTGTATATTACACACTATGCTAGAAGGCACAGATTATTGTGTGGGAAAAAGTAGAGCAGGGTAACAGGAACCTAGAAGTTGAACTTATTTATCCAGCTAATTAATAAGTATTTACAAAATGAAACTACAAACAAAATAATGTCTAATTCATTCTGTACCAGAGACCCAAAATCTACCTTGAAAAAAATCAGCAAAGATGGCGATGATATGGGGAAATGAGGTTAGCTAACAGATTGCAGGTGGGTGTGCTAATTATTTTAAACTTGCATGTAACATAATCTGACATTATCTATTTTACATTAAAAATGTAAAAATATTTTTTACCAACTTATGTGAATCTATTCTATGAAAAGGAAGGTATCATTGTGTAAGGGTGTGTAAGAATGTTTCTTCCAGCATTGTTTGTTGCAAAAGAAAAAAGGAAAGAAGGTAATTAGGTAGGAGAAGCCTTGAACCACAGCACAGCTAAAACAGAAGATTTGAAATCAACTGAATATTACTATGCATTTAATGATAACCAACTTCATGAGGCTTTAGGAGTAACTCCAGAAAGTATAAGTGATAATCCTTAAAGATAAAAGAAACTAATGCAGCCATAAAAAATAACAGGCTCTTTAAAGAACAAAACCAAACAACTAACTGGAGGTCATCAAAATAAAAAGCTCAATAAATGGTTTGAATAGTAGAATAATCATAAGATTTAATTAGCAGTTAAGGAAACTGAACAAAGGAGTTTGCCAAGAATTCACAAAAGACAAAAAAGTGAAAGCTAAAAGAAAGAATTCATGTAGGTTCAAATTTTGCTATATTCATTTAACAGATTTTCAGAAGGAGAAAACATTCTATGAGAGTACATGTATATATATATATATATATATATATATATATATATATACACTCTCAAACACTGGTTATTATTAATGTAAAAATTTTGCAAAACTAGTAGGTTAAAATTTGTGAATGGGTATTTAATTTGCATTTACATAACAACTAGTGAGGTTGCACATTATTTTCTGTGTGGACTAGAAATATATATATATATATATATATATATATATATATTTCTGTCTTTTACCTATTCATGATATTGACTTTTTTCTATTATTGCTTTTGTTTTGAAATATAAATATTTGTATATAAGGGCTAATAATCCTTTGCCAGTCATATAAGGTGCAAATAAATACATTACCTTTGTCATTTAGAAAATTATCTATGATATATTTTGTATTTCAGAAGATTTTTCTCCTATTTATTTAAATACTAGAGATCCAGTGCACGAAATTCATGCATGGGGGGAGGGAGTGCACTTCAGCTCAGCCTGCACCCTCCAATATGGGACCCCTTGAGGGATGTCCAACTGCCCATTTAGGCCTGATCCCTATCAACAGGCAGTTGGATATCCCTCTCACAATCCAAGACTGCTGGCTCTCAACTGCTCACCTGCCTGCCTTCCTGATTGCCCCTAACCACTTCTGCCTGCCAGCCTGATCATCCCCTAACCACTCCCCTGCCAGCTTGATTGATGCCTAATTGCTCCACTGCAGCCTGATTGCCCCTAACTGCCCTCCCCTGCAGGTCTGGTCCCCCCAACTGCTTTCCTCTGCAGGCCTGGTCCCTCCCAACTGCCTTCCCCTGCTGGTCATCTTGTGATGGCCATCTTGTATCCACGTGGGGGCAGGATCTTTGACCACATAGGGGCAGTCATCTTATGTGTTGGAGTGATGGTCAATTTGCATATTACTCTTTTATTAGATAGGATAGAGACCTGGTGCTAGGTGGGGGTTAGCTGGTTTGCCCTGAAGGGTGTCCTGGATCAGAGTGGAAGTTCCCTTGGGGCGTGGGGTGACCTGGGCGAGTGGTCTAAGATGGTTTGCAGGCTGGCCATGCCCCCTGGCAACCCAAGCGGATGCCCTGGTATCTGGGTTTATTTATCTTCTATAATTGAAACTTTGTAGCCTTGAGCGAAGCCACGCCTTCTGCTCACTTTGTGGCAGCAGCCATTTTTGTTGGGATTTATTTATCTTCTATAATTGAAACTTTGTAGCCTTAAGCAGAGGCCAAGGCAGGGCAGGGCTGTGGAAGCTTGCCTTCCTCCATCTCCAGGGGCAACTCAAGCCTCCTGCTCTCTCCAGCTGTGTGGCTGCTGCCATTTTTATTGGGATTTATTTATCTGCTATAATTGAAACTTTGTAGCCTTGTGTGAAGGCCTGGGCCCACCAGGGTGTGCAGAAAGCTTGGCTTCCTCCATTGCTGGGGAAACCCAAGCCTCCTGCTCACTCTGAGGATGCAGCCATCTTGGTTGGGTTAATTTGCATCCTGATTGGCTGGTGGGTGTGGCCTGTGGGTGTAGCAGAGTGATGGTTAATTTGCATATTACTCTTTCATTAGATAGAACTAGAGGTCCAGTGCATGAATCCATGTACAAGTGGGGTCCAGCCAGCCTTGACCCTAATCAGGGTCGGGAGATGCCTGTTGGGGCCCCAATTGAGTTGTATTGACGTCCACCACAGTGCACATCATAGTGACTATTTGTTCCAGTTGTTCCAGTCACTTGGCTTTCATATATATAGATGTCAATGTTTACCTTTATGTTTTCTGGACTTCATGACTATCGTAACGCATTGTGGACCAGTAGGTTATTGCTAGCTTTACTCATTGGCCAGATATGTTTCTATTGAATGAGTACAAAAAACATTTTACATAAATGTTAAAGGCACACTTTAAAATTAAATACCCCTTGCATTTTGAAGTTATTTATTACATCTTCTTACAAGCTAATCTCTTTTTAAAGAATTCTTGTGATTGGCCACAAGCCTTAGAACAGAAAACACAATAATTCTCATGATCCATCCACAATGTGTTAAGAAGTATTTCCTTTTGCTTAATCCCCCCTCCAACCTAAGCTATATTCCTTTATAGTTTTGTTTTACTATAAGAATTAAATATTCAATTTTACATACTAATCACTCTCTTACATTTTATATTTCTTCACCATTTTATTATGCAAGTGTGCATTTCTAAACTACAGTCTTATACATTGTTTACATATTGGTTGTGCCTTCTATGTTTTTAAATATATAGTTTCTCTCCATATCTATTTTTCTTTGGAATTCATTTGTTGAAGAATCTTGATCATTTAACCTACAGAGTTTCCCAGTCTGGAGTGGTAATTTCATACTCAGAGTATGATATATTTAACATAGCACTCTGCCTCTTACCTCTTATAAACTGCAGTTGGTTCCCAAGGCATGATGGTTTGATCCCTTTTGTAAATCTGTTGGTGCTGGCAATTTTTCCTGAAGAGGCACATAATGTATGGTTTTCTCTCAATTTTTCTTTCTCACTTTCTCACACTTTCTGTATCTCTGTTATTATAATGTTACCAACCTTATCATGCCAATGCCTTAACCAATCACTTAATCATTAGGGGGTTGAAGTGGTGCTATTCTAATTCCACTATTTTATTTTCATTTATCAGCTGGAATAATTTTAAGAAGAAATGCTTCTCCTCATCTGTTATATGATTATCCAGTGGTACGATTCATATAAGGAAGCAGAAGAGATGCTTAATTCTTTCTCTTAATTTACCATTTTCCATAATATTGAATGGATTTCCATTCATTTTCTGGAGACCCATTGGCTTTTTCCTATCATTGTGAACTCATAGACTTAAATGTATTTTGATATTTTAATCAGTTGGCATTATCATTTTAAAGCTCAAATGGTCTCATTTGGAAGCCTCTTCCATTTGGCTCATGAATGTTTGGACAGGATTCTAGTAGGTTTTGATTACTTACTTTTTATCTAGTTCACCAATGTTTTCTGGGCTTGTCTTGTATATTTCCTGTCTTAGTCCTAAAATCAGCCTTTATCCAAGAAATCAAACTCTAGGGTATTTAGTGGAAAGTTAGATTTCAAGATTAAAATCTGGATGTTTAGTTATCATGGGTTGGTCATTGTTTCTAGGCATTTAAATAAAATTAATTACCATTTGCAACAACATGGATGGAGATGGAGAGCATTATGCTAAGTGAAATAAGCCAGGCAGAGAAAGATATCACATGATCTCACTCATTTGTGGAATATAATAAACGGCATAGACTGATGAACAAGAACAGATTCAGAGACTGAGAAACATCGATCAGAATGTCAAACCTCAGGGAATGTGGGGGTTGGTGGGAGTAAGAGGGGGAGATCAACTAAGGGACTTGTGTGCATGCATATGAGCCTAATCAATGGACACAGACAACAGGGGGGTGGGACATAAGTGGGGGATGGGGATAATGGGGGAATAAGGACACATATCTAAAAATATATATATAAATAAAATATAAAAAATAAATAAACTATGTAGGGAGAGGTAAGAAATATAGTCATTAACTATGAAATATGTCATTAACTATATATATGTACTCACATAGGAAATGACATATAATTATAGGAAATACAATTTATGAGTTTGTATTAATATTTTCAAAGCAGTTTAAGTACTACAGAGTTTTTACTTAGCATCTCCTCAAGGACATAGGAGATGATAGAATTAGTCATCCATAATTTCTTATTTGCTTCATCCTGAATTACATAAGAGTCTCAGAATAATACTAATATGCCACTATCAATATGATTATGGAATGCAGTTTTAAGTGATTTTGCCTATGCTAGCCTCATTCCTTGCACATTTTTTAAGATGAACTATATCTGTAAGGTTTGAGTGTATAACCATATATGCTATATTGTTTTTGAAATTAATTTATTTAGTTCTATTTCTAAGTGTAATTATAAATATAATACCATCAGTGCTTATGATATTTCTCTAGTTACTTTGATTGTTAGATTTCTTTCTCTGGAAGATTCCACAGGAAGTGCTCATGAGAGCATTCCTGAATTCTTAATGTTGCTAATAATTTGTATTATGCACTTTATATTTGAAAATTAGTTCTGCTGGATATGAAATACTTGACACAGATATTCAGTAATTGAAATTCTTAAATATATTATTACATTCTCTCCTGGCAAAAGCATTGCTGTCAAAGTCTGGTAATAGTCTCATTTTATTTTTCTTTAAGTAATAAAATCTTTTTAATAAATACCCCAATAATTTTTTTCTTTTAAGTCTAGTAAATTTACTCATGTGTACTTAGTGATAGTAGTGCTGAGTCAAAATTGTCAAGTACATGTGTGCTCTTTTAATATGCAGTTTCAAATCTTTAATTCAAAAAGGTTTTCTTGCATATTAGATTTTAGTATTTTCTCTGTCTCCTTGTTTTGGTATTTTATTTCATTTGATTTTCTTTGCAACAATATCTTAAGTATTTTGTCTCTTCAATATCTGTCATTTCCTTTTAAGCTTTTTTTTCCAAAAAATGTCTAAGGTATAATTTATATAAAGTAAAATTCACCCATTTTATTGTACAGTCCTATGGATTTTAAGAAACCCATAAAGTCTTGTAAATGTCACCACAATTAAGATATGGAAATAGCTCCAAAACGTCCATCATCCAAATTCCTTTATACTGTATTGTAGTTGAGAATTTCCTCCATACCAATCCCTGGCAATCACTGATTAATTTTTTTGTTTCATAGTTTTGAATTTATAGAATGTCATATAAATGGAATCATGTAGTGTGTAGGCTTTGAGTTTGAGTTCTTTCATTTAGTGAAATATATTTAAAATGCATACATGGTGCTGCATTTATTATAGTTTTTCTTTTATTGTTGATTGCTCAATAATATTCCAACATGTAGTATATGTACCACAATTTGCTCCTTTATTCCTCGGTACAGAGACATGTTTTTTTCAAGTTTTAGTTCATTATGAATAAACCTCTTATCACAATTCTGTGAACTAAGTTTTTATTTAACTTGAGTAAATGGGTTGGTGTGGGATTGCTGGTTGACATGATGAATGGATGTGGAGAAGGACTTCTATCTCTAGTAAGAAAGAGGCTCATGAGAAGTGAGAAAAAGAGCTTAGTGGCCTAATGCTGTTAAGTTCTTGCTGTCATTTCCCCCTCAAGATTCATATTTTCTTCCCTCCATTCCCAACTTGGTTGTCTAATTAGTCTTTGATTTTCATAAAATAAATGAATGTTCTTTGGATAATTTATTTTTGTTCTTTTAGACTGTTTTAAATAGATTTCTGACAAGTGCAACTAAAATTAAGACTTCTATTGTAGCATTCCTTTATTGAATCCTTAGAAGGAACTAGCTACTGCTAGCTCCATGCATGTTATAATATATGCACTGGAATAAATAAATGCCTTTTATAATTTACACACATATTATAATTTATGCGCTGGGATTATCCAGCCTTGTACATTGGTTGCAATGAAAATTTAACTCATTGTTATGGAAAAGAGAGAGAAGGAAAAATAAAAATAAATAATCCATGTGGAACTGATGTGTTTACTAAAGGGTTATAAAAATGCTATCAAGCATTGCCAATGCATTTCTTGTTTTGGTGAAATACACTTTTCATTACAAATGACTTTATTGTTTAGTACAGGCATTTTAATGTTGACAAGTAAAGTACAGGTCTACTTCACATGAAAGAACAAGCCACATTGCTGTGAATTCATACATGCATATGTAGATTACCTCTTTGGTGTATATATTAATAAATAAAATATTCATGAACTGAAGGTTTAAAATGAGAGATTGAACATTGTGATGGATAAAGCATTTTGCTGTTTCCATTAATTCTAACACTATTCAGTTTTCTGGTTCCCTTTAGAATAAATTTTTAAACTGTAAATGATAAAAAGGCCCATAAATATGGCCATAGCCTTTATTGAATAATTTAAGATATTTTGATTTCCCTTCTGTGTGGGATGACTGCTCTCGTTTTTTGAACCATTTCATAAGGACACATATCATGGGTGCTATATGAGCAGTTACATGTTTTGTGCTGCTGAAGTCAGGAAATGGGAGAGGTCAGTTTCTGGGTTGGAGGTTTGGGGAAGGCTTTGTGGAGAAGGCGGTCCTGGAATGAAGCCTTGTAAATTCTTTGTATCCAGTAAAAGCTTCATCTTCAAAAAAATAAAACCTTTTTTCACAGTATTTTGAACATACAGTTGAAATCAGTAAATCCATAGGGCAGAATTCTTGACTAATTATTAAAAAGAAATCATGCCCTCTTTGATCCTATCTTCTGCCATTGCAATAGGAAAAGGCAACCTCTAGAATAAAATTATCCTATTACGTACTTCATGATGGCATAATTTTATTTGTAGATAAAATTATATATTGTATTTTTATTTGTAGTTGGTTGATATGAATACCAGAAAGAGAGTTATTAAAAAGTTATCATGATCTCCTGGGAAAAGTTAGACGATTAAAAATGGACATTATTTATTCACCAGAGATCAAGAGAATCAATATGGTCACTCAGTAAAAAATACTTTTATACTTAAAAATGACTTAAATGGCTTTTTAGAGTAATAAAACAATCCTGAGTGCAATAAAAGCCTATTTCAAAACAGGGGAAATCATCATAGCATTTGGAAGCAATAGAAAAAAACAAACCTATTTGCAATTGTTTGTGACAAGACTTCTGACATTTGTGTACTCACTGAGGCATTGTTCATGGAGCCATTCCTAAGAAGGGAAGTATTGCTGATTATTTAAGATATAATGGTTCACACATTGCCATAATTCTGAATTAATCTCTTGTATGCTATATAGCATTATGGGCCTGATATGCTGCTGATACATGGGGATTACTGTAGAAACTTGTTAACAAAAGTTTTTGTTTTTTTTAAAAAATCTTTATTGTTCAGTTTATTAATTACATCGTTCCCCCTTTTCTTCCCTCCTATAGCTCCCCTCCACCAGGTACCCATCCCACCCTATGCCCTCACCCACCCCCATTGTTCTCTCCCATAGTTGCATGATTTTTGTCCAGTCTCTTGCTGCACTTCACACACCCCTTTTCTCCCCAAGAATTGTCAGTCCATTCCCTCTCTATGTCCATGATTCTGTTATATTCACCAGTTTATTCTGTTCATTAAATTATTCACTCACTTGATTTTTATATTCATTTGTTGATAGATGTGTATTTGTTGTTCATAATTTATATTTTTACATTTTTCTTCTTCCTCTTCTTATAGAATAACTTTCAGCAATTCATATAATATTGGTTTGGTGATGATGAACTCCTTTAGCTTTTTCTTATCTGCGAAGCACTTTATCTGACCTTCAATTCTGAATGATAGCTTTGCTGGATAGAGTAATCTTGGTTGTAGATTCTTGCTGTTCATCACTTTGAATATTTCTTGCCACTCCCATCTGGCCTGCATCGTTTCTGTTGAGAAATCCGCTGACAATCGTATGGGTGCTCCCTTATAGGTAACTAACTGTTTTTCTCTTGCTGCTTTTAATATTCTCTCTTTGTCTTTTGCTCTTGGCATTTTAATTATGATGTGTCTTGGTGTTGTCCTCTTTAGATTAATATATTTTGGGGTTCTGTGCCCTTCTTGGGCCTTTAAATCAATTTCTTTCACCAGGTGGGGGAAGTTTTCGGTCAGTATTTCTTCAAGTAGGTTTTCATTACCTTGCTCTCTCTCTTTTTCTGGCACCCCCATAATTCGGATGTTGGCATGCTTGAGGTTGGCCCAGAGTCCCCTTACACTATCTTCAATTATCTGGATTCTTTTTCCTTCTTGCTTTTCCGGCTGAGTGGATTTTGCTTCTTTGTATTTCAAATCTTTGACATGGTTCTTGTGGTCCTCTGGACTGCTTTTAGGACTTTGTGTAATATTTTTTATTTCAGTCAGTGTATGCTTAATTTCTAGTTGGTCCTTTTGCATATCCTCATGGGTCTTGTTCATTTCCTCATAGGTCTTGTTCAATTCCTTGTAGTTCTCATTAAGTTCATCGCCTTTTCTAGGAGCCTCTTGAAAAACCTTATTACTGCTGTTTTGAACTCTGTCTAGTCGTCTATTTCCTCCATTTCTTTCACACCTGATTTCTTTCCATTTCTCTGCATTGTGGTTGCTTTCCTGAGTCGGTCCATTAGCTTTGTGTGGTAGATGTCCTCTAAGGGACAGTGACTCAGCCTCCCCAGTTACCTGAGGTGGATACTCTTACTGCAATCCTTTATGGGTTGTACAATATTATTGAAGTTAAGTCCAGCTTATTGTTGTTAGCACTAGGAGGCTTTGACCTCCAGGCCAATTGGCTGTGAGGGTAAGCTGTGTTCAGGTTGGATGGGTGGAGTCTCCGGGCTGAGCAGGCGGCATCAGCTCTGCCCTATGCGGCGTGTGGGTCTCTGTGCAGGGTGGTAACGGCTGTGTACCTCTGAGAGAAAGCTGCTGCTGGTCCCCACCCATTGCCAGACAACTCTGCTTCTCCCCAAATGAGTCTGGACACCCAAAGTCTCACCCAGGGTTGTAAAACAAAGCAGTCCGATGGTCTCCCGAATGAGGGAGCAAGTCATGAGTCCTCTCTGCGCGGTCGCTTACTTCTGTCCCTAAGTTTATGTGCAAACTGCTGTTCCAAGTTTACACACACTTTCCTCAAGCTCACAGACCTCTGCCGCACCCAGGTTTTAGCGTGCCTTCCCCGGACCTCGGACCTCGCCTGGAACTGGGGAATCAGTGCAGTGGGATGCCTTTGTCCTCCCTGTTGGAGAAAACCAGCCGGGTTTGCTGCTGCCCGTCCTTTTCCACTCTGGCTCCTCGAGTATCTTCCAGGTTGTGCCCTGCCACTCCTCTGTGTCACAGTGTGCTGTCTTTACTTTTATTTGTGGAATTTTCACTCAGCCAGCTGTCTGGTGATTCTGGATGATGTTTGTTTTTGTTGTTAAGTTGTAGTTTTCGAATTGTTGTGTGGGGCAGCAAAATAGGTATTCACCTATGCCGCCATCTTGGTTCCTCTCCCCAACAGAAGTTTTATAAATGTTTATAAGATATTGAAATATTTGATTGCCTTAATAAACAAGAAACCACAGGTATTTGCTAACAATATTTGTGTGTGCTTTGGTAAATGTGGTAGTATACATTTGGTAAATGTAGTTCCATGGTAAATATAACACAAATGAGTTTAATCCGCTGTGCAAATTGTATTTAGTAATGCAGTAGACCACTTTGAAATGATGTGTGATTATTGATTGATTCCTTTCATCTTCAGAGACATCATGGGCATGGGGTGGCCCAGACTCTGAGCAGGCCACCCTCTTCCACTTTACCCAGCACACACTATTAATTCCAGGTTTTATACTAGTATATGCCATGTCAGGTAAAAGGTTGGGAAATCTTGGAAGCAGCATTTATTGAGCAACAGTTATGTGAAATATACTGCCCAAAAAATTAAAAGTGATTTAAAAACAAACAAGATATTTCATGCTTTAAAAAGTGTTTAAAATATAATGGAGCAGGAGTATCTAATGAATAAAAAAGTTACAAACTGAAATTTTTTTTTTTAAATGAACTCTTTACATATATGCCAAGCCTGCATTTCCACTATCCTGGAAGGGAATCTTGCCAAATCAAGGTAACTTCCAGTTTAAGCTGTTTCTTTTGGATAAACTCCCACAACTTTAAGGCTCCTCTCCTGCTCCTCTTTTTCAGATGATCTAGAGTTGTGAGTGCTCCCATATCTTCCTGACATTAGAGGGAGAGAATGTGATCTGAACTCCTATCTGCTATGTTTGTTGCTGGAATAACCTGTCACATATTTTCTCAGTATTGGCAAAGTGCAGTGATTATCTGGGAAGCTTCTTCTGAGCTATAAATCCCCCCCCCCCATTTCTCACCCCTTTAACCTTCAGAGATCCCATATCTTAATTTTCACCTTACCTCTGTGCCTCAACTGGTCAGATTTCAGATTCTCTGCATGTCCCATAGGATTCAAAGAAGAGTGGTGATATGGGCATGAATCTCAAGATATTTCTCTGTCAAGACCTGCCCTGTTGTAAAATTACACTCAAAAGCAGTGGCTCCATGTTGGCAAGCATCATATTACCAGGCTGCCTCTAATTAAAACCCAGACAAGAAATGGAGCTATTTCTGCCTTCATACTCTCAGAAGTGTGATGGTTTTCATAGACTCCACTTCTCTGGGTTTCAAGCCTTTGTTGGTGTTATAGTAATAGTAATAAGGATAAAATACAATTTAGAATAAGTATTAAAGTGTGGAATCAAAGTGTGATATCTGAAAGTGTGAAATGTAAACAAATTTAGTGTGGAATGTAATGTAAACAAATTGGAAAGAACCTTTGAGTGGCCTGTATGTAGAAAGTAGATAAAGTGACCAGTACCCCATATGTAAGACTAGATAGCAGGGCTCCTGGGACCCGCTGATAAGACACACTGAAGACCCCCAGCACAGAAAAAGAGGAAGGAAACGGAGGTCAGAGAGGCTGTCTGCTCCTCCACAGTTGGTCCCTCTCCCTCTGCCTGCATCTGCCCGAGCTCTGCTGTGGACTATGAGTCCGAACCATGAGCTGTGAAGCCCAGGCCTCTGCAGCTGCAATGCTCAACGTCCAGCGTGTGTGTGTCTGTTGGCGCGGATCCCCGGGGCCCTGCCGAGGTCTGGAAACCACCAGACTCTGGTAAATAAACCGTGCATGATTCGTCCATTGCATGTCATCTCTTGTGTAATTTATGCTCGACCAATATTGAGTAAGTACTTTGGGTCGTATGTGTCAGTGTCTGTCTAGAGACTGGCTGAGGCCCCCTTGGTCACTTGTGCTTACTTCCCTGAAGGAGAAATTGGGACAGTTGGGAAAAGGAAGAACCAGGTGAACAGCTGTAGTAGCTTTTCTCCCCAGTCCTCCCCAAAATCTTTCACATATACTTATTAATGTTCTGGGAAACTGGATTCATATAAGCACATTCCTTCCCAACCCCAAGGTAGCTTACCATCTAAACTGATATTTTCAAAAAATTTTAATAAAAATCCATTTTCATATCAACCCCCCAAATCACACCTCTATCTTACTTGCATTACAGTGCATTCTCTCCTGTTTAATTAGGGGCGGGGAATCAATGCCAGTCTAGACCCGGAAAATTGATTTCATGACCTTCCTTTGGACCTCCACAAGCAGTGTGAAAAGCAATGCTATAAACCTTTGCTGTGAATCCCTCCTTGCTCCTGATAAGCAAAGCCAGAATTTTAGAATTCTAGTAGGTAATTTTCCTTTGTTGAGTGGCTTGGTGTGGAATGAACTTTGGATTTTAGACCAATATCTATGTAATGTGCATAAAAATCCATTTGAATTATTTATTTTGGACTATATTCCACTCTCTACCTTGGACAATGAATATCTTGGGTATATGTGCAGAGAACAGTAAGAAAAATATGGGCAGGAATTTACAAATTTTATCCTGCTACATATAAATCAGAACAGAGAATGACAGAATTTTTAAATGCCACAGAAAGCTAGAGAGCTTAATTTCCCCAACCAAGTAGTTTACAGAGGATGTTAAAATCAGGGTTTTTTACCTGACTTGTCTGTGACTGCAGAGCCTTGTTAGGGCCAAAACTATACTCTTTGGCTCTGGGCTGTCATGTCACTATTAACACACTATTCAGCCCCTTCTTAAAATTGGAAACTTGGTCAAATGAAAGTACATATAAAGTACTAACATAAAGTGAGGGCTGATTTGCACCATATACTTAATATCCTTGGTATTAGGGAACTTGACAATTCATGTGCCATAAGACAAATTTTGAGGTATTAAATTGATGCTCACTTTCTTCTTTGGCTGATTTACTCAGTAATATAGAACCATCCTCGTTTCAACTCTTCTTAGAGAAAACATATTTTATACACTGACATAAAGATACCTGGACATTTCTGATTATCTACATCAGGGATCAGCATAAAGAGGTTTATTTAAAAATATATATCTAAAAAAGCATATCAGTAATCCTTTTAGAAAGTGATTTATCTATATGAGTCAAAAATCTCTCATATACATTCTAGTGTTTATCACAGTTATGTCTAATAACAAAATACTACATTGGATACAACTTAAATGTCATTAGTAGCAGGACGGTTAAGTAGATTGTTTGTGCTTTAAAAGGTTTTATAAAGGACAAATAAAATGCTATCCTAGGTATGAGATTAACTATGTGAAACAATTGTACAGAAAATTTAAAAGGAAACAGACCAATGTATAATAATGATTATCTTTGGGAGATGGACTTACAGTGGTTATATTATTTTCCCTTCTGAATCATGCATTGCACATACTCTGAAAAATCAAATAATTTGAAATAAGTATTTTACAAATCAGTTTCAAGTGTTGGAAGCAGGAAGAAAATCTGCTTTTATGGTTTTTTGGGGTTGTGTTTGATTGCAATGTTCAAAGAAGCTTTGTGAGTTAGGGCATCTGCACACTTAAAAAAAAAAAAAGAATACCCTGACATGTATTATCAGTGAATTGCATCCACTGTTGGTAATATGCAATATGAAAAAAATGTTGAATGGGAAGAACATCAATCTTTAAACAACAGTGGAGTTATTATTTAGCATTTTGAGTGGGCCAGGGTGTTTGTTTATCTCCTGCTGCTATGCATCATTCAGGACTGCTGTTATTCAACCCAGAAGAGATGAGTAAGTTGAAAAGAGAAGAAATGAATAGCTCCTCCACCTTCTCTCTCAGGAAGTTACCTGCAGTCAATCCTGCTGGAATGAGCAGCAGCTACAAATGGGTCTGCTTTCTTGAATTCACTGGCTGTACCCCCAGTCCACATTGCAGTAGTTGAAGTAATCTTCCTTTCAAGATATTGATTTCCTATGGAATTGTCAATTGAAATGATGGATCTACAGTTGGGTTGGGACCTGGAGGAAACATGGTTGTGTTTGTGTTCCAGACATGAATTTTGACTGGCTTTGTCCTCCACACAAAGGATGAAAGGAAAGGAAAGAAATCATTCAAGTTGAGAGAATGATTAAGGGAAATACTTTAGTCACCTTCCAGTTTTTTAGTTTCCTTTTTAACACTTAGGACGAGGTTATTTATGAATACATCATTTTACAGTAGTTGATTTTTCACATTGTTCCTAAAACCAAGGTAGTAAGACTTAGTGTTTTGTACTTTTCAACAGAAATTTTGAGAGCTAGAAATACTCATTGGTGGTAATTTTCCATTTCTCAGGTCTGACGGCTGATTTTTAGGTCACAGTGATAACAGTCCCTTCTTCATAGCTCAGATTTCCTGGAGCCTTCCATTGCCCTGTAGCCTGTCATTTAAGGAAGGCTTGATTCTGATTGTTTCCTGCCATCCCAAGATATTGGACCTTACTTTCTTCTTTCCACCCTCCCTTCTGTTCTTTTATGTAATGAATTTCATGTAATATAGATCTTCTTTTCTGTGATATGTTATTGCTTTTTCTGCCACACTTTTGTTTTGGTTCTTAATCCTCACCTGAGGATATTTTCCCATTGATTTTTAGAGTAGAAGGGAAAGGGAGAAACAGAGAGAGAAACATGAATGTGAAAGACACATCAATTGGCTGCCTCCTGCATGTGCCTTGACCAGGGCCAAGGATTCAGCCTGCAAACCAAGTATGTGCCCTTGACTGGAATCAAACCTGCAACCCATCAGTCTGTGGGCTGATGCTCTAACCTCTGAGAAAAATCAGCCAGGGCTTTTTTGCCATATTTTGATGTAAGTCATTTCATCCTTTTTTTTCTTCTTTTTTAAAATCTTTATTGTTGAGATGATTACAGATTCCCTCTTTTTCTCCTCATATCCCCCTCCACCTAGTCCTAGCCCCACCCCAGGTCTTTGCCAGCCTATTGTTTGTGTCCATAGGTAATGCATATAGACATATAAGATCTTTGTTTAATCTCTTCCTGCCCCTCTCACCCCCTTTCCCTCTGACAATTGTCAGTCTATTCCAGTGGTTGGCAAACTGTGGTTTGCAAGCCACATGTGGCTCCTTGGCCACTTGACTGTGGCTCTTCCACAAAATACCACATGCAGGCGTGCATATACAGTGGCTCATGCACAGGATCAGTTTTCGGCTCTCAAAAGAAATTTCAATCAATGTACTGTTGATATTTGGCTCTGTTGACTAATGGTTTGCCGACCACTGTTCTATTTCATTTCCATGCCTCTGATTCTATTTTATTCACCAGTTTATTCCATTCATTAGATTTCTTATTTATTTTATTTTAGATTCAATTGTTGATAGATATGTATTTGTTGCCATTTTGTTGTCTATATTTTTTTTATCTTTTTCTTCTTCTTCTTCTTAAAGAATACCTTTCAACATTTCATATGATACTGGTTTGTTGGTGATAAACTCCTTTAGCTTTTTCTGATCTGTGAAACTCTATCTGACCTTCAATTCTAAATGATAGCTTTACTGGGTAGAGTAATTTTGGTTGTAGGTTCTTGCTATTCATCACTTTGAATGCAGGCCACTCCCTCTGGCCTGCATAGTTTCTGTTGAGAAATCAGCTGACAATCATATGAGCACTCCCTTGTAGGTAGCTAACTGCTTTTCTCTTGCTTCTTTTAAGATTCTCTCTTTGTCTTTAGCCATTGGCATTTTAATTATGATGTATCTTGGTGTGGTTCTCTTTGGGTTCCTCTTGTTTGGTTCTCTCTGTGCTTCCTGGACTTGTAAGTCTATTTCTTTCACCAGGGAGGGGATGTTTTCTCTCATTATCTTATAAATAAAATGTTTAATGGTCATCACCCTGTGATGCTCTCATGCCATCACAATCCATCACTAGGAGGCAGGCAATGATGAGGCAGACTAGGCCCTTGATGTCAGGGAGGGGCGGAACCTGAGCATGTGGCCTGGAGTGAATAGTACAGGCTCTATGGCAGAGGGAACGCAGAGCAGAGCTGAGCTGCAAGCAGAGCTGGTCGCATCAGTAAGGAAATGCCAGTGCTTCCTCTTCCAGGTTTGGAGGAGAGGGAGACGCCAGTAATTCCAGATTTTAAAGGGGGTTCTGAAAAAAAATATAGTGAGGTTTCTGAGTCCCTACCTTTCTTAGACTTGGGGGTCATGGAGTACAGGCTGAACTGAGGGAAAACTTATTCTGGGAGACCACGGGTAGGTCACACTCAGCCTCGGACTTTAATTTCCTGGTGAGTGTCATGTGGCTCTCCCTGCCTTCACCTGGTTGCGAGGTTTGGGCTTCTGAATGTGGCTCAAAAGACTGAGAGAGTCTCCGGTGTGGTTGGGAAGGTGGGACGGGGGTGGGGGAGGGTCGGGCAGGCTAAGTCTAGGGGACCCTACGCGATTTAATCATGTGCTGGGCCTCTATTTTCTTCATACAGGTTTTCAATATCTTGCTCTCTCTCTTCTTTTTGGCACCCCCATAATTCAGATGTTGGTATGCTTGAAGTTGTCCCTGAGGCTTCTTACACTACCTTCATATTTTTAAAGTCTTTTTTCTTTTTGCTCTTCTGGTTGGGTGTTTTTTGCTTCCTCATATTTCAAATTGTTGATATGATTCTCAGAATCCTCTACTCTACAGTTGAATCCCTGTTTATTATTCTTAGGTGACCCTGCTAGAGATTCTCAACCTGAGTCACAGGTTGAGAACCGCTGCTGAAGAGCCTAAGACCATCAGAAAACATAGATATTTACATTACGATTCATTAACAGTAGCAAAATTACAGTTATGAAGTAACAACAGAAATAAATTTATGGTTGGGGGTCACCACAACATGAGGAACTGTATTAAAAAGCATTGCAGCATTAGAAAAGTTGAGAACCACTGCTCTAGGTGCATCCCTTTGTGGGCTGTGTGCACAGTTTTGTTGTAGTTGAGACTTGATTGCTGTTGGTGTCACTGGGAGGAATTGATCTCCAGGCCAATTGGCTGTGAGGACCAGCTGTGTCTACAGTGGGAGAGCTGCTGTGCAGGAGACACCCTTATGGGACATGACTTACTTCAATGGGGCTTTGGTACTCAGTGAGTCTGACCCTTGAGTGTGTTGCTTATAGATATGTAGAGTTGTAATCTGGTATGGTCTGACACTGACTAATGGGTGCAGTAGCTCTTGGGTCTCAAGGGAGGTGTAAAGTCAGCCACTGCCTGGGGCCACCCAGTAGGAGCTACTAGTACAGAGAGGTCTTGAGATTCTTCCTCTTTGTATCAGGTTTGGAAGTGCCCAGATGAGGCCCTACTGTGAAATAAGTCAGACTGGTGCTGGTGGCAGATATTTGGCCTTTTATCGATAGTTTTGGGACTCCCGGTCCCAGCTGCAGCTTGTTTGACAGATTTAGCCTGAGCAAGGACAGGCCATTTATTTGCAAAATCTGCTGCACACAGGTTAAGTAGGTCTGCAAATTGGATGGGGGGAGGTCTCAGGGAATCACCAGGGCAGACCAAACAGAAATGGCTTCCAGTCAGCCCTGTGACTGGGAAGGTCCCAGCATAGGTACAATGACCCCTGCAAGAGCACCTCCATCTGGGAGAAAGACCCCTGAGTTCCTTCCCCAATCCCAGACAATCCAGTTCCTCCTCTTATGTGTCTGAGTCCCCCAGAGCCTTGCCCAGCACTGGAGCTCAGAGGAAGTGGGACCTTATAAGTTCAGTTTGTGTGCAGGTCTTTTAAGAGGGTCTTCAGCAGCCCTCTGTGTCACTCAGCCACAATGCACACTGGTTTTTATAGCCCATAGTTATGGGGAATTCTTTTCCCAGCTCTGGGACCCTGGGCTGGGTGTCTGTTGTGGGGCTAGGACCTCTTGCTCCTCTGGGTGGCCTCTGAAGAGACCATCTCCCTGCTGATTAAAAATGCGGCACATGGGCTGGCTTTAGCTCAGTGGTTCCTTTGAATGCAAAAAAGTGGCACATGTGGATGTTGGACCAGCCTTGTCCATGCCTCTGTGTCTCCTACCAGTCTTAGTGTGCTTTCTTCTTTACTTCTCTAGTTGTAGGACTTATATTCAGCCAGCTTTCTGGTGGTTCTGGATGTTGGTTGTTTGTATTTTAGTTGCAATTTTGATGTGGTTGTGGTAGGCAGTGAGTAAGGCGTTTGCCTACACCACCATGTTAGTTTTCTCCTCTCATCCTTTGTTTTCTTATAATTTGTTTTTCCTTATGCTCTATTTTTGTTTCTTCCAAAACACCCAGGCTTATTGGTTTGGGGTTTATTAAACAGGCTGATTTTTTTTTTTGCTAGACATAGATTCCTTTCGTATTTTAGATGGGCCCAAATATATTAATACATTTGTTTTATTTAGAGTACAAAGTATGTACATGAAATTATACCTGCTTGTGTTTTTGTGTGTAATATACAAAAATAATCATGTAGCAGTTGATGAATGCCTCTCTTTAGTGAATGCGATATTCTTCATAAATGAATTTTACAACAAAACCTAGGCTTTATTTTCAGATTATATTCTTAAGCCATTTTTTACAGAAAATTTTCTATAAAAATCACTCTTTACTTACATCAAGTATAATAAGCTAGATTTAGTCACTTGCAGATGATGGGTCATTAGTGTGTACTGTACAATAGGTATTCTTAGGAGTGTTGGAGTCATTGGGTCATTATCTCCTTAGGTTAAAACGACCACTGTAATTTTTTGTTATTGCACTTAATAGATACTGTGATTTTTTTGGTACTGCAATAGGTCTAATCAGCTGGCTTTTCCAGCTGTCTTAAACATATGCTTTCACTCTTCTCAAATTTTCCAATTTTAATCTATGCAATAGAAAAAATCATATATACTTTTCAGAATTCTGTCTGAAGTAGCAATAAGTAGTTACTGAGTGATATTTGAAAACACAATTTTTGTAATGTATGAGTATGATCTTTTAGTTTTTTACCTCTATTTTTGCTGCCTTGAGCTTCTTAGTAAAAATTTTCCAATTTTTATTAGGACTGCAGAGTTTAAAGTTGTTGTGACATTGAAATGTATGACTTTTATAAACCATGTTCCTTTTAATAAGTTGATTAACTATCAAAATATTGTAAGGATTAAATACAACCTATATGCAAGCTTTTGATATATGATAATCATGTAGTATGTGTGTGCATGTGCGTGTGCGTGTGTGTGTGTGTGTCTGAGAGAGAGAGAGAGAGAGAGAGAGAGAGAGAGAGAGAGAGAGAGAGGAAAAGAGAGATAGAATCCTTCCAGAAAAGATTTGACCAAAAGGGATAGCTTACAACTTATTTGGTAATCATCTCTAGCATATTTCACTAATCTGAATCACAATTTCAGCACTTTTGTCAAGTAAACAGCAACCTTAGGTTCACCTTTTTTTTTGTTTGTTTGTTTGGGACATATTCAGTACATATCTTTTATTTAGAGAATACATTTAGTTTGGAGGATAGACTAGGATGTGTGTATGTGGATGAATGCAAGTTGAAATAGAGCATAAAAACATCCAATTGGAGTTGTGATTCTTCTGTTTCCAGTATTCAATTGAATTTCTAGAATGCTAAAAACAAGAGAATTCATCATGCTTGCTGATGTTAATCTGTCATGATAGCAATATCTTATTATTGATATTGTTAAAACTGTACTTATAAACTAGAGAAACTCTTCTAATTTAGGTGTAAGACTAACTAGGATTCAAGTGGGCATCTAGACTTCAGTTAGCGAAACCTTAAGTAATCCATTAGGAACATAAATGGACTAGATCTCAATATTAAAATAAATTCTACTCTATATTAATAATATAAAACAGCTTACATTTAAAAATTCTTCAATAACAAGTCAAATTTAAAAAATGAATGTGTTTTGTTCTTTTTTTAAAAAAATATATTTTATTGATTTTTTACAGAGAGGAGGAGAGAGGGATAGAAAGTCAGAAACATCGATGAGAGAGAAACATCAATCAGCTGCCTCTTGCACAACCCCCACCGGAGATGTGCCCGCAGCCAAGGTACATGCCTTTGACCGGAATCGAACCTGGGACCTTTCAGTCCAAAGGCCGACGCTCCACCACTGAGCCAAACCGGTTTCGGCTGTTTTGTTCTTTTTTAGGAAAGTCTCAGGTAATAAGGGTTCATCCTTCCACTTCTGGTATCATAATTGAATTTCTTTTGCAATAGTATTTTCAATGATTAAATCTTTACTCCTTCAGGACAGTAGGCTTGTAGCCATCTTTTAAATACTTACAAATCACATTTTTAAATTCTTACAAATTACAAAAATGTGTCTACTATTCATTTTCTACTTAAATAGAAAGATTTCTGTATTAGTTTTTGTGTGTATATGTATTACTGATGGAAAATCAGTCTCATTTGTAAAATCATTTGGCTTAAATCATCACATTTATTTAACAAAGTAAATAGATTCTACTCAGTGTTCAGTGAAATAGGTTGTTATGTTGCTGAATATTTGTGGTAAAATAAGTGCCTTTTCTCACTCATTTTTGTTTAGAAAAAGATGGATTTCTAACAGCTATCTATCTTACTTACTAGTCACCACTATTTATATTAGTAGACAATGTTATTTCCTATTTAACTTTGCTATGATCATGATGCTAGTATAATGCAAGCCTCCTGTTTACAGATTCTGTCATATGGCAACCAAAACACTTCTAGAGTAAGTATTTTAGGGGAAGCAGGCAATAAATAGTATGAATAAGACATATGGCAATCCTAACCCTAAAGCAGGCTTAAATTAGATTTTTAAAAAGCTGTTAGCCTGCATAAATTCCTGAGGGTGTCTCTTGGTAGTATAATTGAGATGCTGGTGGGTGTGAATGAAGTAGCAGGATCATTATTGATAATACTGGGATCTAAGCCCTTAGCTTATAAATATTGAAAATGTGTTAACATGTATTGATGTTTGGTCATGATCTCACTGGCAGTGAAATAAATGAAGAAGGCACTGAATACATAATAAACGAAGGAGCCATAACTCTGCTGTTACATTGATGGTGTACTTTCATATGGATTATTTTACATGGAGAATTATTTCTTGTCAAATTTTTGGAAAGAAAACTATGAACTTCAACAGTTTACAGAAAAATCTCAAACTAAGCTTCTCAGTGTGAGGTACTAGAATTCTAGAGATCAGAGTTTAGTCCTATTACCTCTGTTGTTTAAATAATAATTGTTTTGGACGTTGATTTTAATGAGCTATTAGGTGAATGTCTTTTCAGTGGTGTATCTAAAATTGGATGAAGCCTTCCCAGTCAAATGGTTTATCTTGAGGTAGCAATGAAAGATGTATGAAAATAATCATTTACTTTGAGAAGATGAAGTCTTTGAAGTGATAGACTCCTAAATTAGGAGTAATCTGAAAGAATGAAAAAGGTAGAATTCTAGTGAGCAAAAATAATTAAATTATATATTTGCCAATGAAAAACTTACATTTATTTCTGATGCCATTATTTTTAAAGGTAGGCTGAGGGAAAAGCTATTAGCTTAGACTTTTGGTGGTGGAATGAGAGTTTTGATCAAAGTTTTTACCTTCCTATCATTAAAAATAGTTCTCTGGGTATGAGTTTCTAACAATATGGATAATCAGAAAATTTGAAAAATGAAAAGACTAGTGTTGCAGGATGTCAGGAAAGGGCATGAGCAAGCATTAGACAAAAAGAACACACACACACACACACACACACACACACACACACACACACACACGGGAGTTCATCACAAAAATGCTTAATGATGGAGTAAAGATAAATTAGTCTCTCATGTTGAATATTCATCATATTGTCTATGCAGCTAGATCTTAGAATGTCATTTCATTTTTTTTAAACATAAAGCAGACTACTCTACTAGTTTATTCTTAGGAATTGCAATGTGTACCTGACATGCTTAAGTGAACTATTGTAAGACAGCACTTTATTATTATTATTATTATTATTATTATTATTATTATTATTTTAAAATTAAGACAGCGCTTTAAATTGTGTTTTATTATCCATAGAATTATTTCTTACTGTGTGATCCTATTTATGTTATGTAGGTTACATAAATTTTTTGAAGGATGCAAAATATTACATGAAATGGGCATTTTCCTAGTTGGGATTCAGGCATTCTGTTTTATTTTTAGTTAGGGTTATATAAAACTAGTGCTATATGCAAAGCATATATGCACATGGATGTTGAGGCATGAATGTTGGTCCCTGATCATCCAATAGTAAGGGAAGTGATCTTAATTATTTCTCTACTAGATCTCAGAGGTCAGTGCAAAGTCTAATCGTATCTTTTTAGACTCAACAACATGTGTGATTAAATTTTCAAAGCTGTAACTTGGAAATAATACTTATATCATTTATATAATACTAAAATGTGGTAAATGAGTTTATAATCATATACTTCAAATTAATTTAAATGATCATTTTAAACTTTTTAAGTAATTCTGTAAAATAAAAAAAATATGTGTGATGCTGACTCCAGAAATGAATTGAAGATGAAACTTATGGGGTTTAAGCAATAGGGACCATACTTGCATTCTTTCAGTCTCGGTGTTTTCTCCTCCGGTGATGTGGATAAGAAGCACAGACCATGTGACTTGGCACCAGTCATTTAAATGCATCTTAGGAAATATACTCAACTAGCATATATAGAAAGAATACTTCAATTTTATACAAGAAAGTACTTCATTTATATTTAACAATGGCTTCCTATTTTGATTTTTTATATAGTGAACTCTCATATGTCACCTTCGAAAGGTCTAGTCATTTTTCTTAAAAATTAATGAGGAACTTGTGAATTACATCTATTGAAAATCAACTCATTGTTCTTTGTAAGAATAAAGATTATGTTCAATGTTATATTTCAAAAATCAGATTAAGTGAGAAGAACTGCTTCCTCTAGCCTGATTTGTGCTAGAGAACACTTATTTTTCCTGAGAGAAATTTAATGTACTTTATCAATATTGGCCCAGATTCTGTTGAAAGTCTCTGTCTTTTCGAAAGACAGGTTAGAGGTAAGGGATTCGCTTCTTTTAAATTAATTCCCCCCCTTTTACACCATCCCAATCTATCCTCTAAGTCCAGTTATATTTATAAGAAATATAGATAGCTTTTCATTGTCCTCAAGGTATGAGTTGTTTACTATTCATAAAGTAGCCCATGTTAGTTGAATGACTTTGTCTCATGCTACTACCTTCCCTCTCCATCCTCTATAACTTTATATTCCAATATACTGAACTATTAAGTTGTGGTATTCTATATTACATCTATACACCTTTACAAGTAAGTAAGATATAAGCATAATGTAATTTGTCTGAAAACTGGTGGAGTGGACAATTTTCCTGTGCATTGAGATAACTTTTAGAAGAATTTGTCTTAAGGGAAAAATAATAATTGTGATATAATAAGTGAACCTTAGTCACCTCTTAGCCACAGAAGAGCAGTGCCAACTTTGAGTTCAACACATTGCCCATCACTTGTTCAGCTCCCTATTAGATACATGTCTGAATCCTAAGGAGACTAAGTATGAGAGAGCTGCAAGAAAATAATCATAAGTAGTAGTTTCCCGAGAAACCAAGATGGTGACATAGGTAAACACCTAAACAGCTGCCTCATACGACAATTTCAAAACTACAAGTAAAAGACAAAACGGACATCATCCAGAACCACAGAAAGACTGGCTGAGTTGAAATTCTACAACTGCAAGGAAAGAGAAAAGCACACTGAGACTCAGAGGAGCTACAGAAGGCAGAGGTATCGAGGCATGCATGTGGAGAGGGCTAGCAACTGAATATGTGGCTGGCTTTCTCAACTAGGAGGGAGATAAGAGCTCCCAAATGCTCTGAACTCCAGTTCCAGGCAAGACTCTAGGGACCCAGACTCATTTGGGGAGAAACTGGACTGGTTGGCAGTGGGCAGAACTCGAGGGCAGTTTTCTCTCAGAGGTGCTTGCAGCAATTACTGTGGGACATTGAGACCCAGGGACCTCTTATGGTAGGGCTGATGGGAAGCCATTGCTGTCTGCTCTGCCCTGAGACTCTGCCCCATCCAAGCTGAGCACAGAGGCTTTTGCAAGTCTTATCTCATAAGGTTGTTTCCAGCACAGAAGTTCTCCCAGTGTATACACAGCTGATCCTCACAGCCAATTGACCAAGAGGTCAATTCCTTCCAGTGATACCAACACAGTTAAGGCTTACCTACAACAAGACTGTGCACACAGTCCACAAAGGGGTGCACCAAGAGTGTCCACCTCAGGTAACTGGGGAGGCTGAGCCACTGGGCCCCATAGGTCACCTACCACATAAAGCCACTCTATCAACACAGGGAAGCAGCTAAAATGTGGAGACAAAGGAACAGGTCACAAATGAAAGAAATGGAAGAAAGCAAATGACTGGAGATAGAGTTCAAAACCATGGTTATAAGGTTTTTCAAGAATTTTCTAGAGAAGACCAATACATTTATTTATTTATTTTTTTATTATTTTTTTTATTGATTTTTTTGCAGTATAATAGTAGTACATGTTTTCCTTTCCCCTCCCCCTTATCCCCCCCCAGCCTCCCCCACCCCCCAGCACATATCCCCAGCTTCCCCCCTCCCCGCCCCAGTGTCTTTCATTCATTGGTTATGTTCATATGCATGCATACAAGTCCTTCCGTTGATCTCCCCCCGCATCTGCCTCCCATCCACCCCAGCCTTCCCTCTGTAGCTTGACAGCCTGTTCAAGGCCATCCTGCCTCTATATCAATCACTCTCCCCTGTTTCTTTTCTTCAAAAATATCTTGCCTCTGCATACTAGAAATAAATGTATAAGAACAAAAAGTGTTTCAGTCTTGGTTTCAATGTCCAACTTTTCTGAGTCCCAGTTTCAGTGTCAAATAATTCATTATGTGTATAAGTCAGCAATGGTATCCAGATGGTGGACATATCGTGTCAATGCATGATCCATCCTCTCTGGTTTGGTCCTGGGATGCCTGCAGACATGCACAGCTGCTGACTGCTAGTATGGCAAGGTGTCGTCAGTGTCCCCCATCTCTGGACCGTCCTCATGACTGGAACAGATCCATCAGTTCCTCACCGTCGCAGGAAACCACATGGTCTTGGATTGTTCTCTGAAAACACACAAACACATTCTCGACCAAAAGTTAACAAAGGGATCCTCTATGCAAAATAGACTTGGGATTCTTTTTAATTTTTGCCTAAATGATTTTCCTTTGGCTTATTTTGACACCATGTGTGTTTTTTCATGGGTGTCCTGCTATTGTTTTTACAAATGGAATTTACTTTACTGGAGTAAGAATTTTCTAGATGTATTTTACTTACTCGATATATTTTTTTGTCCCTTACATGATATTACCCCGCTGTCCCCTCCCCTTTTTTGATTAATGGGGACTTTTGGAAATTTTCTATTGCAGTCTTGATAATTTTAAATTTTAATTTTTGCACACAAAGTGACTGCTTTAGGTTCTTTGGATGTTAGGAAGACCAATACATTTAGCGAGACCCTTGATGATATGAAAAAGAACCCACTAGAAATTAAGCATACACTGACTGAAATAAAAAATAATATACAGAGATCCAACAGCAGACTAGAGGATCACAAGAATCAAGTTGAAGATTTGAAACACAAAGAAGCAAATAATACTCAAACGGAAAAGCAAAAAGAATCCCCAAATTTGAAGATAGTGTAAGAAGCCTCTGGAACAACTTCAAGTGTACTAACATCCGAATTATGGGGGTGCCAGAAGAAGAGAGAGAACAAGATACTGAGAACATATTTGAAGAAATAATGACCGAAAACTTCCCCCACCTGGTGAAAGAAATTGACTTAGAAGTCTAAGAAGTGCACAGAACCTCAATCAAAAGTAATCCAAAGAGGACCACACCAAGACACATCATAATTAAAATGCCAAGAGCAAAAGACAGAAAATATTAAAAGCAGTAAGAGAAAAACAGTTAGTTACCTATAAGGCAGCACCCATACAATTGTCAGCTGATTTCTCAACAGAAGCTATGCAGGCCAGACAGGAGTGGCAAGAAATATTCAAAGTGATGAATAACAAGAACCTACAACCAAGATTACTCTACCCAGCAAAGCTGTCAATCAGAATTGAAGGTCAGATAAAGAGCTTCACAGATAAGGAAAAGCTAAAGGAGTTCATTACTGCCAAACCAGTATTATATGAAATGGTACATTTATACAGTGGAATACTATGCTGCAGTAAAAAAGGAATTCTTACCATTTGCAACAGCATGGATGGAACTGGAGACCCTTATGCTAAGCAAAATAAGTCAGTCACCAAAAGATAAATGTCACATAATCTTTAAGAAGAGGAAGAAGAAAAAAAAGGTAAAGATAAAAATTATCAACAACAAATACATAACTATCAACAAGTGGATCTAAAAATCAAGTGAATAAAAAATCTGATGAACAGAATAAACTGGTGAATATAATAAAATCAGGGGCATAGAAAGGGAATGGACTGAAAATTCTTGGGGGAAATGGGAACGGTTGTGGGGGTGTGGGAAGAGCCTGGACAAAAATCATAGATCTATTGATGAGGACATTGGGAAGAGGGTAAGGGCAGAGGGTGGGGTGGGAACTGGGTGGAGGAGAACTATGGGGGGGAAAAAGAGGAATAATTGTAATAATCTGAACAATAAAGCTTTATTTAAAAAATAAATAAAAACAACAACAACAACAAAAAAGAGTAGTTTCCCTAAAATCTTTTTAAAATAGTACTCCAGCTCATTGTTTTGTGAATATTCTCCTTGAAACAAGCAGGACTCTTACCATGTTTTGCCATAGAACTAAAGTTTTAATTATATGAAGGTCCAGTATTGGCCCTGGGGAACTGTGGTTCCCTGTTGTGGATACTCTCTATATTTGTTGATGACAGTGAGATGCCATTTGGAAGGTATTTTTTCATAACTCTGTATCTGATTGTGGTGGTGGTGGTGCTGGATTGGTAGGAACAGGACATTCTGAATTAAAAAATGGAAAAATTTACTAGGGAATTGGGACTGTTATTATGAATATGGTCATGTATCAGTTAAGGTTGAGTCTGAAGACATATAACCACGCTAATATTTTGAACAAGGAAAATTTAATATAAATAATTATTAAGTAGGTAAAAGGTGGTAAGTGGGTAAAGAAAACATGAAAATGATTTAACAGCAGTAGCAACTGCAGACTGTGGCTCTGGGGTAAGTGGACCAGGAGGGGGTTTAAAAATTTAGAGGGATCCCCCTCCATAGAGCTGAGATTACTACCTTAGAATGGAGGGCATAGCTGTTCCTATAACACACGGACTGCCACTGGTGTGAAGAACCTTGAGGCTTCCTCAAAGAACCCCAAGACCAGCCGAGGTGGTAAATGCTGCAGAGAATGCTGTGGGGAGGGCTGTGTCCCCACGTTATGTCTCTCTTCTCTCCGACAGCTCTCAGCAGAAAACAGAAGAGCAGAAACTCTCTTGCTTCTTCCTATTCCAGAGTTTCAGACCCCTTAATGCCCCCTTTTGGTCAGAGGACAAAGGAGAACCACAGTTTGTGGAGTCCTGGCTTCAGTATCCGAAAAAGGAGAGAAGGAAAGGTCGGTCTGAAGCTAAGAGGCAATGGATTAATAACTGGCACTCCCCCGCATTTGTCCCAGAGAATGACACTTGAGGAAAATGAGGCACATTTAACCCAGGTCAATCCCAATTCTACAGTTTTATAGGATAACCTTCCATTTATTATTGGAACTCATTTTGTACAAGTCTTGTTTCCTCCAGGCACTTCATAAAATTCCTGTAGAGAGTTCATTATTTTCCCTATTATCAAGAATTTCTTTTATTGAACTATTGCTTTGGTCCCCTACACAGATCACCTCAGGACAATTAATATCATTTATACCTGAGCAGCTTTCTCTGGACCATTTCTCTTCTAAAACAGATGCATTTACTTTTCAGTTTACTCAACACTTGTATTTAACAGACTTAGCTGGAGACTTGGGTCTTTCCATGCAGCCAAAATATCAGGAACTGTTAAACTGAGCAGTAAGACAAAGTCAGATGGAGCAAGAATAAAAGTTGAGATGGAATATCAGGGCCTGTTAATGGAACCACAGAGTTAGGGAGAATTTCCCACCTTATCACAGATAAAGTTAGATCAGGCTGGTCTTCACAATAGGGGCCTGACCAAGTCAGACTTTTTTCAAGAAGGAGCAATTTCATCGGGGGAGAAGGAGCCTCAGTGCTAAGCTTTCTTGTTTATTTAATATTTGCCAAAGGAGGCATGAACATACAATGGAGTCAAGATAGTCTCTTCAACAAATGGTGTTGGGAAAATTGGACAGATAAAATACAAAAAAAGAAAGAAAGAAAGAAAGAAAGAAAGAAAGAAAGAAAGAAAGAAAGAAAGAAAGAAAGGAAGAAACTAGACCACCAACTTACACCAAACACAAAAATAAACTCAAAATGGATCAAAGACTTAAACATAAGATGGGAAATCATAAAAATACTAGAGGAATCCACAGGCAGCAAAATCTCAGACATATGCCGAAGAAATTGCTTCACCGATACCGCTCCTAGGACAATGGAAACTAAAGAGAAAATAAACAAATGGGACTTCATCAAAATAAAAAGCTTTTGCACAGCAAAAGAAACTAACAACAAGAAAGCCCACTGCATGGGAGAACATATTTGCCAATGTTATCACCAATATGGGTTTAATCACTAACATTTACAGGGAACTCATACAATTTAACAAAAGAAAGATAACCCAATCAGAAAATGGGCAATGGACCTAAATAGATACTTTTCAAAAGAAGACAGAAGGAAGGCCAAGAGACATTTGAAAACATGCTCAGAGTCACTATCTGAGAGATGTAAATCAAAACAATAGTGCAGTACGATTTCATACCCGTCAGAATGGCTATAATCAAAATCAATAAATGACAAGTGCTGGCGAGGATGAAGAGAAAAAGGAACTCTTTTGCACTGCTGGTGGGAATGAGACTGGTGCAGCCACAGTGGAGAACAGTATGGAGTTTCCTAAAAAACTAAAAATGGAACTCCTATTTGACTCAGTCTTAGAATATATCCTAAGAAACGAGAAACACCAATCAGAAAGGATATATGCACCCCTATGTTCATAGAAGCACAATTCACCATAGCTGAGATTTGGAAACAGCCTAAGTGCCCATCAGCAGATGAGTGGATTAAAAAACTGTGGTACATCTATACAGTGGAATACTATGCTGCAGTAAAAAAGGAATTCTTACCATCTGCAACAGCATGGATGGAACTGGAGACCATTATGCTAAGCAAAATAAGTCAGTCACTGAAAGATAAATATCACATAATCTGAGACATTTATGGAATATAATGAACAACATAAACTGATGAACAAAAGCAGATCCAGAGATAGAGAAGCATCAATCAGACTGTCAAACCTCAGAGGGAATGTAGGGAAGGATGGGGGTAAGGGAAGAGATCAACCAAAGGACTTGTATGTATGCATATAAGCCTAACCAATGGACACAGACAACAGGCGAGTGAGGGCATGAGTGGGGGGGGGGGGTTAGTGGGGCATTAGGGATAAGGACACAAATATAAAGAAAGAAGAAAGAAAGAAAGAAAGAAAGAAAAAGAAAGATAGAGAAAGAAAGAAAGAAAGAGAGAGAGAGGTAGAAAGAAAGAAAGAAAGAGAGAGAGGTAGAAAGAAAGAAAGAAAGAGAAAGAGAGAGAGGTAGGGAGGGAGGGAGGGAGGGAGGAAGGAAGGAAGGAAGGAAGGAAGGAAGGAAGGAAGGAAGGAAGAAGAAAGGCATTTCCTCTCTTCAGTAGTCAGTATATGCTTTATCTATTATTTCCCTCTCAGATATTCAGTCCTTGGGGTTAGTGGATGAGGAGGGGTTTTAGAAATTTTGTTTCTAAATTTTCCCTTTTCAGTCAGCAACTTTGTTTTGGAGCTTTTTTTTTTTCCTTTTTATCTCTGTATGTTTCTGACTTAATTATTTGTTATACTAACAATAGAGTTTTATGGAGGGAATGTTTATATTGTTACATTAATAGCTAAAATATGTCCTTTCCACTTCTATTTATATGTTACCAAACTCTGAAATTTTACTGGATATTAAGTCCCTTAACACAAAGAGCTAACTCTATTGTGGTGGAATTTAGTCTTGTAGATTTGATTTTTGATGAGGAGCTATTATTCAGGTGTCCTCAGATCTCCCAATTTTCTATATGTGTCAGTCCTTCCAAAACTGCCTCCAAATAAGTAAAGTGCTTGGATTCTAAAGGCACTGCAGTATACCTGATGGCTCTCTGAGGAGAGGGCAGATGCTCCATTTATGTCTCCTAATTCACTTCACTACTCCCGTCCACACATGGGAATCCTCACATTTATCAGGGAATATCACCGAAGAGGAAAAGATCAGTGGTATTGGTTACTGGAAAAGCCAGACCGGAGCAATCATCAAGAAATATGCGTGTGTGTGTGTGTGTGTGTGTGTGTGTGTGTGTGTGTGTGTGTGTGTGTGTTTATAATAACCCACAAAAAGAAATCAAACAAAGTGAGGAAAGTTTTGGTTTTATGCAGAATTCAGCTCTGTGCACCAAAAAACGAATTTCTCCAGAAGAACTACAGAGGTCTGATGCAGTTATTACACCCCATTACACTATAGTACAGATAATTCCCTTATTAGCTAGTGGTTCAATAAAACCGGGAAGAGAAATATGTGTCTATAAAGCTACAAAGCTTTCTCATTATTACTCTGTTATTTTTACTAACTAGCTCTGAATTCCACCGATACTCTGAACAGCAAACACAACCTTTTTATTCTTCCATTTTTATCGAGGTAGGAAGCTAGCTGACACTGGTAGTAAAAATACGGACATCTCAGGCAAGTGGTAGTGCCATACTGGGACAAGGTTCCTACAACTATTTAGTCCTCCTCTGAAGAAAAAAGAAGGCAAATCATGCTGTTGATGGAGTAAAGCTCAGAGACCAAACATTTGGCAAGCGAATTGAACATCTGGTGAAGAGAAAGATTTTTGAGACTCTTTCTGCCTATTAAATGAATTAAATATAACGAAAAGAATTGAGAATGATTTTTTTTTGCAAAATTCACCTCTATGCATTAAAAGAAATCATTGGTCCAGGAAAACTCTAGACACTTGAAGCATTTACTGTATCCCATTAAACAATAGTAAAGTTAACTAATTTAATAACTAGATTTTTTTTCTTGAGTCCAACCTTTTATCTATTAAACCTTAGCTACATTTAACAGACCAAACACAATCTTTTAACAGTTGACCCACATGAATGGAAGAGAACTAAGGTAGGCAACAGGAGAATAGGAGATAAGATAAGGATGACCACCCAGGGTTGTGAGCATCTCCTTAGGCACACTCCACCATGGGGTGGTCTGCTTGATCTGTGCAACCGGCTGAACCTCCACACCCTGTTATGCTTAAGGTCCTGCTAGTGAGACTTACTTCCTCCTTTTTACATTTCTGTGGCCTGTTTCCACCCCCTCTTTTTTTTAAACCAGATGCCAACCACTAGGTCCTTGAAGAACTTTTTGAAGAATAGTTTGTATTCTTTCTGTTTCAATGGGGTAGAAATTTTTATCTTTTAGGAATTGCCTGACCCAATCTTATCACTGTACATGAAGCAGTTGGAAAAGTTAAACAGCTTCTTGGTTACATAGGTTGCTAAGATAAGAGTCAGATCTTGTCTGAGACAGACTAGAGCCAAGACCTTTGTGTGCCTTGCCTTTAAGTTCACTCATTCTTCTTTTACAACATGCATTTTCTCATTAAAACTCAGAGAGAGTTTCTCTCTCAGTGTCTGAGAATGCAAAAGTGGCTGAGGTGGTCTTGCCAGCTTTGGAGCTTGTTTTCCTGGCAAAGGGCAAATAAAGCTAAGTCTGAGCTCTCATTTCTAAGTACTAATTGGATTCTAGGTTATGGGCATTGAAAACTTAAAACCATTATGAAGACCATACCATATAACATGGCATATTATGTATTTACTTGAAAAAAATTGTTTCCAAAGTACGTAATAGTTGTAATTGTTTAGTAGCCATTTGAAAGTGATGCTAAAATTTGAGAGCATTTAACATAATTTTCAACAAATATTAAGCAGGAACTTACAAAATTCCAGGCCCTGTGTTAGGTGATTAGGATCCAATAAAAGTGGTATGGGCATGACCCCTGCCTTCATTGTGCTTATTGTCTAGTAAGGGATATAGATTAAGTAAGTGGATATGTAAGATGTATTGTGAAAATGAACTCCATGGGCAAAGTACAAGGCATATGAGTTCTTATTTACCTAGGGCATTTCTTCTATACATAGGGTATTTGAGAAGTGTTGCCAGTAGGAGTGATACTTAAGCTGAGAAGTCAAGGACTAAGAGAGGTTCACACAGGACAAATAGGAGTTGGATGGGAATGGACAGTGTTGTAGATGAAGGGAAGGGCAGGTGGCATGTTTGTAAATTGAAAGACGAAATAATTGTTCAGGAACTAAGAGAAGTTCAAAATTGCTGAACTCTGTCTCTTACAGCTTTCTGTAGCTATTTCAATGGTAAGCATTCAACATTATTTTTTCTCAGGGCACATATTATTTAGAAAATGGGCACTTTTTCTGGACCTGAAAATTTAGAAATCACTTTTGTTTGCCTTTTAATTTCTGAAGAGGGGACGGATACTGCTCTCCAGACATATTGATTATTTTGTATTACACCCAATGTGTGTGACTTCTGTATGGGGAAGTGTTGCACTTAGGAGGATATCTTTTGCTTTTATATAACTTGAAGCCTATAAATCATAAAAAATGGGTATACCTTGTGTTGCCTGCATTGTGACTATTGCCACTTATAACTTAAAATTTAGTCATTGAGTTCAAAAACCTTGTGTGACTTGTCATATAAAATTGTTAGCATGTTTACAATTCCTGGCTAAACTTTTATATATTTGATAACTACAAAATATGTAGTTTATATGCTAAACTTTATATATTTTATAGCTTTCTTATTTATATAAAGCACCTCAAAATTGTGCTTTAATGCATGGAATTTTCTGAAAATCCTTCCACACTGAACAATTATACTTGACAACAGGAAAAAAAGACACATAAATGACTGTGACTGTGACTAACTTTTGCCTACTCAAAGCAAACTGGTGGTGAGAAATTGTTCTGTTTACATTTCTCTGTATTGAAACATCTTACTCCCTTCCAGAATAGCTCATAGTTATATATTAGGTCATTCGATATTAACGTGATTATGAAGATTCATAATGCATAAATATGTTCTAGAAATGTATAATAATTATTAGTAATTATAATAATCATCATTATTAATAATATGAACAGCTAAATATGTGTCATGTTGCCATACATCAAATGCTGAATGTTTTATGTTTATTATTTAACTTAATCTGTATAACATTCTTATGAATCAGGCATTATCATTTTATCTATCCTGTAGTTAAAGAAATTGAGGCATGTAGAGCTTATATACTTTACCTGAATCACAGACCTAATATGTAGGGGAGAAGAGTTTGAATCTAAGCTGACTTCAGAGCTCACTTGTGTACCAGATGTTCTCTATCTTTGAAGATGCTGGCATTATAAAAGTTTGGAAAGTTTGGCCTGGGGTGGGGGAATGGGGCAGGCTAAAAATGGTCAATGGGGGGAAAAAGGGACATATGCAATACTTTAAACAATAAAGATATATATATATATATATACATATATATATGTGTATGTAATATTTTTATTGATTTCAGAGAGAAAGGGAGAGGGCGAGATAAAAACATCAATGATGAGAGAGAATTATTGATAGGTTGCCTTCTGCACACCCTACACTGGGGACCAAGTCTGCAACCGGGGCATGGTCCCTGACCAGGAATCGAACAGTGATCTCATGGCTCATATGTTGATGCTCAACCATTGAGCCACACAAGCTGGACTCAACAATAAAGATTTTTAAAAAATAAATATTTTTGCCGAGACCGGTTTGGCTCAGTGGATAGTGCGTCGGGCTGCGGACTGAAGGGTCCCGGGTTCGATTCCGGCAAGGGCATGTACCTTGGCTGTGGGCACATCCGGGTTCGATTCCGGCAAGGGCATGTACCTTGGCTGCGGGCACATCCCCAGTCGGGGGGCGTGCAAGAGGCGGCTGATCGATGTCTCTCTCTCATCGGTGTTTCTGACTTTCTATCCCTCGCCCTTCCTCTCTGTAAAAAATCAATAAAATATATTTAAAAAAATAAATAAATAAAAATAAATAAAAAAATAAATATTTTTAAAAGTTTGCAAAAAGAGTAAACTAGCAGCATGCCTAGAAACCAATACAGTATACCATTAATTTAAAGGGTAAGTTGTTTTGGCATAATGGTCTGTCTTCTTACAGGTATTTTCAGAATATTTATTAGATTAAAATTAACTTGTACTTCTTGTGGATGCTAATAAGCTGCCCTGTTTATCTTTAAGGTGAACTTTACAAATGATATTGTACTTTATAACCTTGACATTTATTAAGGTTTGAAAAGTGCTGTTCACTCCTTGAGAAAGGAGAGTAAATGTACTCCTAATTAGAGTGCTTTGAAAAAAAATCACTGTATATGTGTGAACTGTTTGAGTGGTTCTTTTTTTTTTCTTTAAATACATTTTATTGAGTTTTTTACAAAGAGGAAGGGAGAGGGCTAGAGAGTTAGAAACATCAATGAGAGAGAAACATCGATCAGCTGCCTTCTGCACACCCCCTCCTGGCTATGTGCCTGCAACAAAGATAAATGCCCTTGACTGCAATCGAACCTTAGACCTTTCAGTCCACAGGCTGATGCTCTGTCCACTGAGCCAAGCCAGTTAGGGCTTGAGCGGTTCTTTAAGGATACCAAGCACTTTTGCGCTGTTTTATTTAGTCTTAATAGAGGCCTAATGCACAAAATTTGTGCAAAAGTAGGTCTTCCTTCCCCTGGCTGCTGGCACTGGCTTCTCTCTAGCACCAGGGACCCAGGCTTCCCTCCAGCTCCTGGGACACGGGCTTCCCTTGCAGCCCCAGATTCATCTGGAAGATCATCTGGAAAGACACCCAGTGTAATTAGCATATTATGCTTTTATTATTATAGATAGCTTTTCAAGAGAGAGAGAGGATGGGTATTATTGCCTTCATTATGCTGATAAGGAGACTGCTTCTCACTGAGCGAACTAGAACATGGAACTCTATGATCTTCCCTATATGCTGCTTCTCTATATACAATCCAGATGAAAAATAGGAAATTTCACAGGGAATGCTATGTAAGGAGATAAAGTCAACTCTGCATAGATTAACTAGAATAAGACACTGCCTCTTGACTACTTAACATTACAAAAATAACTTGGTTGCTAACTTTGCTGGATACAATGAAACTCCTGATTATCACAACTCATAAATGTGGTGCATGGCTTCTTCACTGTACCCTGCATTGATGTGGCCATGGAGAGAGGAAAGTTTCAACAGGAGAACATAACTCTGGGAAACATATATGCACCCAATACAGGAGCACACAAATACATTAAAAAAAAAACTTCTGAAAGATATCCAGGGAGAGATCAAAAGCAATACAATCATAGTAGGGGACTTGAATATCCCATTGGCATCACTGGATAAATCCTGTAGGCAAAATCAGCAAAGGAGAGAGGAGAGGGTAGTTATTTGTAGAGAGTGACCTTATAAACCTTTGGCAAGATTTATTTATTTTTTATTGGGGAAACTCATTGACTCTATGGCAAGGACTTAAATAAGTTTATTTTGGTAAATAAAGTCAAAGTAACTTTTTTTCAGAACCCATTGTAATGGTAGAAAACACCATTTCCAACATACTCAAATATTGCTAAAATTTGTATTCAAAGAATCTATGCTATGTTTTAGGAAATTTAGCTCAGGCCAAAATTTCCCATATTGGATTATAAACTTAAAAATGAGGCAAGTGGCAAAATACTTTGGTAAATAATGGGCAAGAACTAGGAGCAAAGAAACATTGAAGGAGGTGCTGGTAATAATATCAAGAAACCAATAATGTTATCCTAAAGCAAATGTCTAAAATGGCTGGTGTGCCAATAGCTATGAGGACAAGTAGAGTCAAATAAAAAAAAAGGCAAAATCAATCTACATTAGCCAATCAGATGCCAACTTGATATCTTTTTTTGATATTTTTTTTATTAAAATAGTGTTAACAGTAATTTTACAACAGTCACATTAGTTATGGAAACCTTGTGATCTTTGAATGTTATAATAAAAATAACTTCCTTCAATTTTAGAAATACTTTATTGTCAGGCAACAGCTTATAGTTATAATCCTGGGGAGCAAAATTATCCATTGTCTTGGCCGGAACATCTAGCTTGATGCAGACCAGGAAGGCACCACAACCCTAAAAGCTTAATGAAAGGAAACTTGTTTCAAAGGGGCTGCTGGGATGATTTAAAGCTCCTTCAGAAAGAGAGATTGAGGTCCACTCAGGGCAAAGACTTCGTGACTCTGGTGAGGAAGTCCAGCATCTCTGCTTTAGAGAGGTGGGTCTTAATCAAATCTGTTATAACTGGGTTTAGCTCAACGCTCGGTTAGATAGTTACCCTTAGCAATATCTATTATGGTCTGCTGCAGACTGGATCTCTGACCTTGGTCTAATGCCTAACCTCAATGGGTCTTTTTCTGTAGCACAATCAATACACTTCCTGTTCTTTTCCAGTCCTCACAGGGATGCCTATGAACAAATAACATAACAAATGTGAAATTGTTCTGAGTTTCTCAAAGAAAACAAACATTGTGTGCTGGAAATTATTGTTGTTAGTAAAGTTAATGATTATTATTAGCAGTACTAGTACATTGGGATACATAACATGTCTGTCAAGATTTGAGTAACTCTCACTTAAGATATCAACAAAGAATTCAGTTTCAATGTTGTGAGGGTTCTACTGGAGTAGATACAAGGTTAAAGAATAATAATTTTTTTTCTAGGAAGATTATTGAACCATAGTTTCATTTAGTACTCTCAAAAACATTTTCTTAGATTTTTTAAAAAATTGGAATTATGCTGAAACTGGTTTGGCTCAGTGCATAGAGCGTCAGCCTGCGGACTGGAAGGTTCCAGGTTTGATTCCAGTCAAGGGCATGTACCTTGGTTGTGGGCACATCCCCAGTAGGGGGTGTACAAGAGGCAGCTGATACATGTTTCTCTCTCATCGATGTTTCTGACTTTCTAGCTCTTTCTTTTCCTCTCTGTAAAAAATCAATAAAATATATTTTTTAAAAATTGGAATTAGGAGATGCTCAAGTGCCAGATAAAATTTGTTAGGTAAGAGTGACTCAATTTAGTGATAGTTGACTGGATTCAGTTTTTTATTTGGTTCCCTCTTCACACCCTTTCTCCTTCTAGCCTCCTCTACACACAACTATGAAATAAATAGAGGCCTGGAGCATGAAATTCGTGCACGGGGTGGGGATGTATGTCCCTCAGCCCAACCTGGACTGTCTCCAATCTAGGACCCCTCGAGGGATGACCGGCAGGAATGGGCCTAGATGGAAAGTCAGACATCCCTCTCACAATCAGGACTGATGGCTTCCAGCTGCTCACCTGCCTGCCTTCCTGATTGCCCCGAAACACTTTTGCCTGCCAGCCTGATCACCTTTTAACCTCTCCCCTGCCAGCCTGATTGGTGCCTAACTGCTCTCCTGCCAACCTGTTTGCCCCTAACTACCCTCCCCTGCAGGCCTGGTCCACAACTTCCCTCCCTTGCAGGCCTGATCCCTTCCAACTGCCCTCCCCTGCTGGCCATCTTGTGTCCACTTAGGGGCAGCCATCTTGTGGTTGGAGTGATGATCAATTTGCATATTACTCTTTTATTAGATAGGATTATAAAAGAAGTGCATTGAATAGTCTCAACTCAGCAACATACAAATATGCAGTGTTAAATTTTTTCTAATATCAACATTATTTTTGTTCTCTATCTACTGATAAAGCTGGGTAGTGGAGAAGCTTGACCTTTATAGAAGTATCTCAGTACATTCAGAGAAAAAAATTTTTCTAGGTCACATTCAGTGTTTATTATGATCAATGTCTACTTTCAATAGAGGGGTAGTAGCCTGCATTTTCTCTCACCTGTGTTTGCTGAAGCCTGGGATAGAAGTAAGACTGACTGCGCAGATGAGGGACTGAATGCTCTTTGTGAGAAATTGGGGCATCTCAATGGTTGGCCATTGCCTCATTGCTATTTAATACTGGCTGCCTGGTATGGTATGGTGTTAACAAAGTTAATGATTATTATTGACTTTAAATACTGGTTCCCTGGGGTGGCACTTGATGTGGGCTTTGGTGCCTGTGGGCATTCTCTCTGCAGTGTCTTAATTTCAGAAATCATATGGGGTCAGTGCCATCTTTCCCCGCAAAAGCCCTAACGGATGGCCTCTCTGTGGGCTTCTACTGTGACCACCTAGCTTTGCTTGAGATTATGTATACAGTCTGCTTTGACCCTTACAAAGCCTCAGAACCACTGCCATGGAGCTTCAGCTCAGGGAGAAATTAAAGAGAGCAATCTTTGCCCTATTCCCAACTGTTTGCAGATCCTGGTGCTCAGCAAACATCCAGCTGTATAATGAACTGTCTGTGAGATGCCTACCTGCTCCCTCAAAGGAGAGAGGGGAAAAGAGGAAGAGCTCTACAGATTCTACAAATAAAAGTCTTCTATTTTTTCCTCCATGGATGCCCCTTCTCTCTTCTAACTATGTGTGTGTGCATATGTGTCAAAATTTTTGTTTCATTGGAAATTCCTAAAGCCAGGGAATCAGCATAGCGACCCCTCCACTTCATATCCCTACATGATCCTTGAGAGGATCTGGAACTTTTGTAAATGAGTTTTTAAAATTTGTTTTTAATTTTTAAATTAAATTCATTGAGGTAACAATGGTTAATGAGATTATGTAGGTTTCAAGTGTGCAATTTGACAATGGTTAATAAGTTATATAGGTTTCAAGTGTGTGATTCTAAAGCACATCATCTGTATACTGCATTGTGTGCCCATCATCAAAAGTCAAATCTTTTTCCATCACCATATACTTGACTGAGGGCCCTTTACCCTTTCTACACACTCTTCCTCCATGCACCTTCCCTCTGGTAACCACCATGCTGTTGTCTTTATGAGTTTTGTTTTTCTTGTTTGTTCATTTGTTGCTTTCAGTTTTATATTGCACATGTGAGTGAAATCATGTGATTATTAACTTTTTTTTGTCTGATTTATTTGTCTAGCATGATAGTCTCAAGATCCATTCATGTCACTGCAAAGGGAAGTGTTTCATCTTTACTTATGGATGAGTAGGAGTCAATTGTATATATGTACCACATCTTCTTTGTATAAAATGAATTTTAAAAGTTGTTTTTATCTATTCTCTTTAAGCAAAACAACAAAAATATTTCATGGTAAATGAAATTCGTCTCCTACTATAAAAGATGTCAAGAGAGAAAAAATCTAGGCTAATCTATTCCAAATTGTGTGTGTGTGTGTGTGTGTGTGTGTGTGTGTGTGTGTGTTTGTATTTGTGTATTTCTACAAATCAGAAATGTAGACACAGTTTTCCCAGTTTTACTAATGTAGAAACTGAGTCTGTCACATAGCTAATAAAAGGCAGAGGAGATATTCAAGTCAAGATTTGGCTAACTTCATTATTTTTTTCTGCTAGAGAATATGACCTCTTAGCCTGCCATTCCTCTTGATTAGTTGGCATTTAAACCCTGTACCCAAATATGGGAATTTTCTTTTTCTTATGAATCTCAGAAGAGGATTATTTACTTCCCATTATAGAAGGTGAAATATATACTCATTTTCCTAGCTTCCCTTGCAGCTCAGACAGGATATGTAGCCTAACTCTTGCCAAGTTAAATGCACTCATTTCGAAGAGACGTGGGGTGGAAGATGGTGGCATAGGTGAGCACCTATCTAGCTGTCCACGCAATAATTCTGAAACTACAACTTAACAACAGAACAAACAATGTCCAGAATCACCGGAGAGCTGGCAGAGTGAAAATTCCACACATAAAAGTAGAGGTGGGATGCAGCGGTGACTCGGGAGCAGCGGTACACAGCTTTGAGGTTCGGAGCGTGAACGAGTGGTGAGGGATGGGCGGCAGACAGCAAGCCCGGCTGGTTTTCTCCAGCGGGGAGGGCGGAGGCCTCCCACAGCACCGACCCCCAGTACCAGGCGAGCTCCCAGGTTGGGGAAAGGAGGATCCCGGGTGCGGCTGAGGTCTGTGTGTTTGGGGAGAGTGGACGAGTAAATTGGAGTGCGAAACTGGGCAGAGAATGCTGGCAGAGAACGCGAGGCTCGCTCACTTGCTCAGAGACCACCATACTGCTTTGTTTTACGTCCCTGAGTGAGACTTTGGCTGTGCAGACTCATTTGGGGAGAGGCAGAGTTGTCTGACAACGGGGAGATCTGCGGGGATTTACATTGCCACCCAACACCGAGACCTGTGAGCTGCACAGATAAGCTGACGCCTCAAGCCCCATAGACCTGAAGCGGTGCGCCATGAAGGGCGGACCTAAGCCTGACCCTGCGCGCCCATTAGACATTGACTCTGTGTGCCACGAAGGGTGGACCTACGCCTGATGCCGTGCACCCATTAGATGCTGAAGCTGTGCGCCACATAGGGCGGACCTAAGGCTGACGCCGGGCGCTGCATAAGGAAGCTGAGCCACTGTTCCTTAGAGGATACCTATCACACACCACTAAGGGACCAACTCAGGAAAGCAATCACAATGCAGAGTAAAGGAAAGAACACAGCTATGAAAGAAATGGAGGAAAAAAGATGACTAGACATAGAGTTCAAAACCACAGTAATTAGGTTTATGAAGAGGCTACTAGAAAAGGCCGAGAAACTTAATGAGAACTATGCTGAAATAAATAACACCTGCAAAGAAATGAACAATGCCTACAAGGATATGAAAAAAGACCAACTAGAAATTAAGCATACACTAACTGAAACAAAAAATATTATACAAAGACCTAAAAGCAGTCCAGACGACCGCAAAAACCAAGTCAAAGATTTGAAATACAAAGAAGCAAAATCCACTCAGCTGGAAAAGCAAGAAGCCAAAAGAGTCCAAAAAATTGAAGATAGTATAAGGGGCCTCTGGGACAACCTCAAGCATACCAACATCAGAATTATTGGGGTGCCAGAAAAAGAGAGAGAGCAAGATAATGAAAACCTACTAGAAGAAATAGTGACTGAAAACTTCCCCCACCTGGCGAAAGAAATCGACTTGAAAACCCAAGAAGTGCACAGAACCCCAAAATATAGGAATCTAAAGAGGACCACACCAAGGCACATCATAATTAAAATGCCAAGAGCAAAAGATAAAGAGAGAATATTAATAGAAGCAAGAGAAAAACAGTTAGTTACCTATAATGGAGCACCCATACGATTGTCAGCTGATTTCTCAACAGAAACAATGCAGGCCAGCCGGGAGTGGCAAGAAATATTCAAAGTAATGATTAGCAAGAATCTACAACTAAGATTACTCTATCCAGCAAAGCTGTCATTCAGAATTGAAGGTCAGATAAAGTCCTTCGCAGATAAGAAAAAGCTAAAGGAGTTCATCACCGCCAAACCAACACTATATGAAATGCTGAAAGGTATTGTTTAAGAAGAGGAAGAAGAAAAAGGTAAAAATGTACATTATGAACAACAAGTACACATCTATCAACAAATGAATCTAAAAATAAAGTGAATTAACAACCTGATGATCAGGATAAAATGAGGAATAGAACAAAATCATGGACATGGAGAGGGAATGGACTGATAATGCTTGGTGAGAAAAAGGGTGCAGGAAGTACAGCAAGAGACTGGACAAAAATCAAGCAACTATGGGAGAGGATGGGGGGGGGAGGTAAGGTTGTAGAGTGGGATGGGTACTGGGTGGAGGGGAGCTATTGGGGGAAAATGTAAGTAATAAACTGAACAATATATATAAAAAAAGAGAGATGTGGGGTGGGGGTGTGGGAAGAGACTGGACAAAAATTGTACACCTATGGATGAGGAAAGTGGGGGGCAGTGGGTAAGGACAGACGATGGGGTGGGAATCAGGTGGAGGGGAGCTATGGGGGAAAAAAGAGGAACAACTGTGATAATCTGAACAATAAAAACTGATTAAAAAAAATAAATGCACTCATTTCTGAATAGGGGACACTTTGACACTATCTCTTGTCAACAGGAGCAGTTGCATGGTTGGGTTGAATCTCAGTGGCAGCCAGAGGAGTGCTATCAAAGAGACGTGTTCAGTGTTTGGAACTAGCAATGTCAGTAACGCAACCTGAAAAGTCCAGCGCCCTGAGATGGCAGCCGTGGTTTTCTGATCCAACTAGGTCAGTGGACCGATTTGGGCTATTATTTGTGGTTGTATAACCATGCCTCTGCTTCCCAAATTTTTTCAGTGAGTCTGAAACCTACCTAATATTCTTTAATCAGCTAGGGTTGGTTTCATTTTCTGGCAGCCTGTTTTCATCTATGCTTGATTTGTGTTTCCTGGGTTTGTGGTCTATAGGGTTTATCTGAGAACCAAGTAGAGTTACTATTAAATATGTTTTGTGAAGTACTATTCATTTTTTGTGTGCAAGCTACGTGTGATTTTTGGAATATGAAGAAGATGATTGCTGCAACATACCTAGAAATATGCAAGAGCATAAATAAGTTTTGCTGAAACTTAACAGGCATGGGTTTGTAAAATGAGAAGCTAAATATCACTTCTTCCTGTCAGCCTGATCGATGCCTAACTAATCTCCTGCCAGCCTGATTGCCCTTAACTACCTTCCCCCGCTGGCATGGTCATTCCTAACTGCCCTCACCTGCCAGCCTGGTTGCCCCTAACTGCCCTCCCCTGCTGGCCTAGTCACCCCTAACTGCCCTCCTCTGCTGGCCTGATTGCCTGCAACTGCCCTCCCCTGCAGGCCATCTTGTGGTGGCCATCTTATTTCCCCATGGGGATGGCCATCTTTGACCACATGGGGGCAGCCATCTTGTGTGTTGGAGTGATGGCCAATTTCCTTATTATCTCTTTATTATATAGGATACCCTATACTTGCAATCTGCTTGAGCAATATCTGCTTAATTCAACACTTAACTCACATGAAACTTTTTCTACCATTCCTTTCTTTCCTAACTAACAAATCTCTCCTTTGACTTTATCTTTACTAATATGTTCTTTTAAAATTATTTTATGTTATCTCTCTCCCTTTCTTCCTTTTTTGCAAGCTCACTCCCAATACATGGACACACCCTCAAGGGCAGACACCATGTCTCATTTGCACTTTTTTCTTCAAAGTCAAGCCCAATGCCTGGAACGGCAAACACAATCAGTGAATATTTATCTGAAGGAAATGATGAGTACTGTAAATTCTGATATGGTTAATTTCCCTCAAATTTCACCTTTGCTTAAGTCAAATTTTGAAGACTGGTTTTATCACATGATTTACCAGGTGCAATGGTTAATAATGCAAATTTTTAATTTTAATTTTAATTTTAATTTTTTAAATATATTTTATTGATTTTTTACAGAGCGGAAGGGAGAGGGATAGAAAGTCAGAAACATCGATGAGAGAGAGACATCGAACAGCTGCCTCTTGCATGCCCCCTACTGGGGATGTGCCCGCAGCCAAGGTACATGCCCTTGCTGGAATCGAACCCTGGACCCTTCAGTCCACAGTCCGACGCTCTATCCACTGAGCCAAACCGGTCTCGGCAATAATGCAATTTTTTAAAAAAAAACCACAATAATTTTAAGAGATACATCAAAGTGCTTTATACATTTCCCCCATCTCTCAGGCAATTTGTGGATATCATTCCAATAGAACTTTTCTTATTTTGAGGCAAACCAGAGACCCAATTTTACCTCTTCAATGTTTTGAAGTGCTGCTCTGAAAGTGTGTGTGCCATCGATCAGAACAAGGGCTAATTTGAAGGAACAAGTTCTGGTGAATACAGTGAGTGGGTTAATACTTCCCAGGCAAGATCTTTTAACATGTCTTTAACTGGTTTTGAAGTGTGTGATGGTGCGTCATCATGATGCAAAATTACTTTGCCATGTCTTCTGGTCCATTCTGGTCATTTTACAATCAAAGTGTGGTTCAAATTGATTATTTGTTGTCGGTAATGATCACAAATTGATTATTTGTTATTGGTAGCATTTATTATTAATGTTTTCACCTGGTTTTAGAAGCTCATAATACACCACACCTTCCTGATCCCACCAAACACAGAGCATTGTCTTCTTCCCAAGTGATTTGATCTTGCAGTCGATGTTGATTGTTGACCTGGATCAACCCATGATTTTGTGCATTTGGGATTCTCAAAATAAATCCACTTTTCATAGCCAGTCACAATTCCATGCAAAAAAGATTTTCTTTCTTGCCCTTAAAGCAATATTTTTCTGATGACTTTTTTTTTGGTTTTCCATTTGTCTTTTGTTCAGTTGATGTGGCACCTATTTTCCTTTCTTTAAAATCTTTCCATTGCTTGTAAATGATGAGAAATTGTTTGCTGCAGAACTTTTACTCTTTCTGAAAGTTGTTTTTGAGTTTAATACACATCTTCATCCAATAATGCTTGTAATTGTTAGTCTTCAAACTTTTTTGGTTGACCTGAACATTCTTTGTCTTTCACATAGAAATCATCACTGTAAAGCATTTAAACCAGCGTTAACAAGTATCTTGAGATGGAGCATGTTCACCATAAGCTTCCTGAAGTACACGATAACTTTCAGCAGCACTTAAAAATAATTCAAAATAATGAATTAAAATTTCCCGCAATGCTCTTTTTCTGACATGAAATTTGATATTTTTAAGCATAAAAATATCTTATGTTAACACCTTCAGCAAATTTGACATATAAAGTTTTGAAGCTTGCTGTCAATACAACAAAATAGCATACATATCAAATCACAGATATATCAACATATATGTAACTCCCATCTATTGAAAAAAATCCTCATTATTAACTGATACACCTGGTATGTAATTCTTCATAAAGCTCTCATGATTCATTTGGCTTCTTCTAAAACCCCTACTTCCTTCTGAAATCCGTCTTTTCTACATTCTCTTCCATCACCCACCCCCTCTGTGTAAACCCACAAACAACCCATGTGCCTTATATAACAAAGTGGTCCTGGATTCATGATTATTGTTTTAATTTTAGACATCTCCTCTGGAAAACATGGATATTAATATCAGCACATTTAAAACCACCTTATATTTTCACTTTCTCTGGCTCTATTCTATTGTGGCTACTTTCAATCCATTAAGACATAGGAGAAGTGTTTTTGATTGCTTAGTGACACATGGTTTGTGTTGGTTATGGTTGATCTTTAAATATAATCTGGGAAGAGAGAAGTTTAGATTGACTTTAGACCTGCCTTTAACTTTCTGTGTTTAGAGCCTATCTCCCAAAGTTCTGTGGTACAGTCATTATCCTAGTCTATAGTGTAAAACTCTATTTGTGTTGCGTGTCTCAGAATTCTGAATTTCATGCTGTGAAGTAGGGGGGTTCCATTTTGTAACACTCTCTTTCTAGAACCTACTCTTTATTTTCAAAGAGAACAAAGATTATAGTGGAAGAAAAGAATGAGGACAATAATGGCTCAATTTTTACAAGCATCCTGTCAGGTTTTTGTGATATAACCACTGATAATTTTAGTAAAGGCAGGTGAGAAAGACCCAGGGGTGCCAACCACACAAGGCTGCCCTACATGTTCCCACTCTTCTATCTAACCCCAACTCTCTCCTAGTCTTTTCATAAGGGGAAAAGAAAAGGACATGAATAGTTCCTGTCTGTTGTACTGCAGACAGGATAGAATATATCAAAGAGGAAATTATACATCTGGGATTTGGGGAACATTAATCATTACTGGTCATGGAACAAATTGACATGGACTGGTGCAAGGTGCTAGCCCCACAGTAGATTTAAATATATAGAACAAAAGCAAGGACCAGCATGCCTTGATGTCCAGTCAATTTCTTTACATCTTCTTTTACAATTTCTACTACATTTTGGGCTTAAAAATATTAACTAAGATCCTTCTGTAAAATGGAACTAAGTTAAGGATCATGTTGTGTATACGAAGATACCTTCAAGCCATTTACAGTTTAGTGGGGGGAGGTGTCAAACAAATATAGTAAGTTGTAATACAGTATTAACTTAATAACAACCATCTTACAGTGCGTGATTTAAAGTATTTTAATTACTGTACTAGTAGGACCTCATTTACTTTTTAGAACAACCATATTATTATCTGCATTTTACAAAGAAGAAAACTGAAGCACAGAGAGGTTAGCTAACTTGTCCAAGAGCACACAATGAGTGAATGGTGGAACAGAATTTAAACCCAGTTTGACTGCAGAGCATGTATACTACACAATTCTACTATTTTAGATAGTAATAAAAGATGACATAAGGTAGTACATGTTAAATGTTTATGTATTACAGAGGTAGCAAAATGTTGGCTTGGGCTAAATCTGTCCCTTAGATGTTTGGGCCACACTTTCCTTTACCTATGTGTTGTTTATAAAAGTTTATGTATAGTCTGGCTAGCTAAGTGGTTTGAACCAGGAGTTTCCAGTTTGATTCTCAATCAGGGCACATGGCTGGGATATGGGCTCAATCCCCTGTTGGGGGCATGCAGGAGACATTCGATCAATGATTCTCATCATTGGTGTTCCTCACCCTCTTCTTTTCTCTCTGAAATCAATAAAATATTATAAAATAAGTTTCTGTGTATGTTTTTTAAATTTTAAATTAATTGCCAGTATTTAAAAAAAAGGGATTTCACACAAATATTAAGTTTTGGCTTCTCCTGATATTTCAGGGGATTTGAATATCCTCTGCCCACATTCTATGAGGACACTTTGTTAGACATAGTCTCCACCACTCCCTCTTAATCCCATACAAATGTGTGTCAGCTGTCATTTATCATTTGCTCACAAACATTTTTGGGGGGGGTTAGAGTTAGGAGGAAAATTGTTTCTTATACTCATGTCTATCTCAAGTGTGAGCAAAATGAGAAACATACATAGATACTAAGTATTTATGTTTATTTACTTACTCATGTTACCTGCCAGGTTTGAGAACCTGAGGTTGTAAACTATCTAGGTGAAATGAAAGGCTCACATGGGTAGTAAACTCTACTTAAAATAAAAAAGGAATTTACTTGTGGCTTAGAGAGTAGATAGGATTTCTGTATGTAGAACACAATAGGGTTATGGAAGGTTGGAAGGTTAAATAGGTAAAATCAAACTGCAATTGGTATACAAATAGATTCAGTAACAAAATAAGCATCACTCAATTATTGATTGGAGTAATTTGTGATGGTGTTGACTTCTGAGATTGAAGTGAATGAAATGTATAAACAAATCTAAGAATATATTAATGGAAGGGCCAATCATGTCTTCTCTTTCTCTCTGCCCTTTGTCTCCAACATAGGCAGATACACATGAACACAGCCACATGCACACATACATTCTGAGATATACATACATACACACAAACTTACAAATGCACATGCATATACACATACACACATATACACACTGATTTTATCTTTGAATTGTTGAATGGCTTTAGGCAATAGGATTAGACATAATGATACAACTGCCACAGTAAATGAATTACTAGACCATAACTGTATCAGAAGATTCAAGTAACTGCATTAGAAATATTATTTTCCCTTAGGCAGGCACTTGTGGCATCCACAGGGTCCCAGAGTCTGGAGACTAAGGTATGAGCCCTGCATGCCTTTCAGATACAATGGACAAGTGACCATGTCCATGTGATTGCCAGAAGCCAAGGTGTGCCTTTCCAAATTCCCTGACAAGGTCTTCTATTGTCATCTTATCTCCACTAGCCCTAAGTCCTTGTTCTGGATGGAAAAAATAAAGTATTAAAAGATATGGTTTAAAGCAGGTTGTCACCTGGCATCTTTCAGAATAATAAAGAACAATTTCAGAACTGTGCTTGAGTACATTTGACTAAAGCATCTTCATGCACACTGAGCCTCACTGAGTACCAGTTTGCTACACTTCACTATACTAGAGATAGTTCTCAATGCAATAGTCCATTCCAATTTATCTTATGCAAAGAAAATGAGTATTTTTTTAAACTCCAGAGGCACAATTCCCTTTATGTATTGTCTTGAGTGAAAACATTTCCAAACGAAAAACAAATACTTACTGGTTAATCTCCTTATTCCTCCCCTTCCCTATCTTTAAAAGATTAGATATCAGAGCAAAACAATTTATGGTAACTGCACATTTTTAAGATGTTACCTGGAAAAGCTACTATTGTTCAATACAGAAAATGTTTCTTAATAAACTGCTTGAGGCAAAAATAGGGATTTCACAGGTGCTAAGTCCATATTTCTCTCTTCAGACATAACTGATGGTTTCAAACATATGGATTTGGGGCCAGGAATTATAAAATAACTGGTGTATAATCTATAATAATCCTATAATAAAAAAAGCATAATATGCTAATTAGACTCTGGATAAAGTCAGGGCCTCTTGCTGCGGCAGCGAGGGCCGAGCCCCTTGCACAAATTTCGTGCATCGGGCCTCTAGCAATAAAATAAACATGAAAGGTTGAAAGTATTTGCAAGGTACATACAAAACCATTTGCTAACCATGTTTTAGAATTGAGAAGTGTCAGAGCACTTGCTGCAGTGTTAAGGGCCTAGACATTTTGGGATTTTGTTCTGTAGACAATAATTTCCATCTTTTAGGGGCCCCCTTCCTTTCCTTCTTTCTCCCTTTTTCCTTCCTTTATGTCTTTCTTCCTTTATTTGTAAATTGAACACCTACTCTGTACCAGTTACTGTACTAGATGCTGAGACTCTGCTGTATGTAAAAGCTGCTGTAACAAAATACTACGTTGGGTGGTTTTCACAACAGGCATTTATTTCCTCACAGTTCTGGAGGTTAGAAGGATAAGAACAAGTTGTTACCAGGCTTAGTTTCTGCCAAAGACTCTCTCTCGGCTTGGAGACTAGCCATCTTCTCGCTGTGTTCTCACAGGCTCTTTCCTCTGTGCACATGCATCCCTCGGGTCTTTTGCTCTCCCTATAAGAACACCAGTAATATAGGGCTCCAACCTTATAAACTCATTTAAACGTAATTACCTCTTAAAGTTCCTTTGTCCAAATACAATCACATCCCAAGATAATGGGGCTTGGGATTTCAACATATGAATTTTGAGGGTGAAACAATTCAGTCCATGTGACACTCTAATACAAATACAGGCAGTCCTCAGGCTACGCCAGACTACGTACGTCATTTTGTGGTTACATTGCATCTCCCATTTATTAAAACAAAAAGTCATTTAGACATATGTATATATGTGCTTTATGTTTTTGTAAATATATTTTATTGATTCCCCACAGAGAGGAAGGGAGAGGGGTAGAAAGTCAGAAACATCGATCAGCTGCCTCTTGCACACCCCTGACAGAGGATGTGCCCACAACCAAGGAACATGCCCTTGACTAGAATCGAACCTGGGACCTTTCAGTCCACAGGCTGACGCTCTATCCACTGAGCCAAACCAGTTTCAGCTGCTATATGTTTTTTTAAATTATTTATTTAGCACAAGTAAAGGTCAGGAACTGTTATCTTTCTTTTAAATTTTTCTTACTGTTTCACTTCATTACTGCTGTGTATGTGCTCCATGTGAGTGACATAGGTGCGTATGTAGGTGGGTTCCGACTTGTGGCAAAAATTGTGTTGTGCCTAGGAACGGATCTCCGATGTAACCCGAGGACCAACTGTACTTGTTTCTGAGAGGCTTATGGTGTGATGGAGGGACACAGAGAAGAAAACAAAAGTGTGAATCACTTGAGGAAGGATAAATCATGCTATTTCTCAATTCCTCCACATTTTTCCTGTAAATGATGGATTGGGTAAATAATATCTAAGGTTCCTGGGAGTTTTGATGGTCTGTGATTCCAAGTCTGTGTCTAAAATTAGTCCTGAAATGAGGTGAAATAAAGGTTGAGAATGGGAAGGGAACATGACTGAATGGCACCCCCTCCTTTGCCTCCTTTGCCAGGGGTCACTGCTATGACCATGACCATTCCCATTCAGTTTTTTGAGAATGGTTCCCTGTCTTCCATATATTTCAGGGAGTTGATTATTTTTATTAATCTATCACCTACTAACTTTACATTCTGAAAGAAGGAACAAAAATGTAACAAGTTTTAAAACACAACAACTCTTTGCTTGGAGTGGGACAGACATTTTGTTGCCTGACATTAGGGACTGAGTCCCTGAAAAAAATTCCAAAAACATATACCACCAATCAATAAAGTAATTCTTTCTACTATACTATCAAGAGAATGCAAAGAAAACTTTTAGTGTTGCATATTCAGTGACAAACATAGGAGGTTCCTTTCCATAACTTGTGATTCTTCCTTCTGCAAATGAATTTCCCTTTTTCCTTTTACCTTTTATCCAGTGTAAAGTAATTTAAAAATCCATTAACACATATTGCCATGTTAATTGGATGATATTCTTCAAGGTCAAGAAACTATCAATAGATATTGAATAGTGACTATAAATAAACTCATCACAGTAATTAGATTTGTCAATTAAAATTGGGACCAGCTAACTCTATATGACTGGATTAAAGGTGGATCACTTTGGGAAAATAATTTTGCTCTACATTATAGAGGAAGATTAGATTATGATCTCATATACAAGTCTGACCCCTTGAGTGAAATAAGCTTTTGACTTTTAAAATAACAGATTCAAAACCTCCTGGAAGTGTGCAGTTACTGGTTTTTCTCTAGAATTATGAAAAAAAAATGAAAACTCCAACATATATTTACCAAGAAGTTAATAACAACATCTAACATTTATTAAGAACTTTGTCTATACTATGTAGAGCTTATGAGCCAAAACCTTAATAGATTATTTCTTACTCCTCCTAAAAACTATATGAAGTCCATAATTATCTTTGTTTTTTGCAGGTGGAACTTCCAAGGTCATTCATACTACTAATAAGTAAGTTTTGGAGCTGGATTAAAAATTAGGTCCACCTGACTCCACCCACAATACTCTTGTCACCTCTCCACATGTCCATGACAAGATAAATAATACGTTTTGTTCTACATTCTGCTCTTATGAGCATTTGGCTAGTTCACAGATTTTGACTATTACAAGTTGCTGTTATCTGGCATAACACTCTGCCAAGTTCCTGGGTCAAGGGTGGTGGTACAATTTATATTATACTAGAGGCCAGGTGCATGAAAATTCATGCATTGGTGGGATGGTCCCTCAGCCTGGCTGCTCCCTCTCATAGTCTGAGAGCCCTCATGGGCAGGAGGTGATCTGGTGATCAGGGGAAGGTGACGCCCCTATCACACCTCTGCTGCTGCCACTGCTTGGAGCACAAGCCTCGACTGGCCCTGGTTACCTGAGCCTTGGGCGGCCCTGGGTGGCTGGGCAGCCGCCATTCGAGGCTTGCTTGCACCTTGGGCTGGCCCTAGGCACCTGGGGGACTGAGGAGATTGGGGAACTCCGGAGGCAGGTATGTGGATGGAGCAGCCGGACCTGCCTAGGGGTGAAGGACTGAGGGGACTGGGCACTGCCATCTTTGAGGGCATGGCAGTCAATTAGCACATTCCTTCCTTTTTGGCTATGGGTGCTATCATCTTTGTGATGGCATGATGGTCAATTAGCATATTCCCTCTTTTTTAGATAGGACTAGTGCTACATTTTGGTTACTTTAGATTTTTAGTAGAACTTTCCATCTTTTTAATTTTAGTCATTCTGGTGAGTATGCAGTGATTTTTATTGTGATTTTAATTTGCATTTCCTTAATGACAAACATTCATAGTTTTAAATATTTTTTTATTTAGATATTCTTTTTGGTTGTCTTTATTTTTCTGTTCACCTTTTTTACTGGTTTTTCTGTTTCTGTTTTTTCTTATTGATTTGCACAAGTTCATTACTTATTCTGGATACGAGCCTTGTTGAATATCTATATTATAAATATCTTCTTTCAGACCATTTGTTGACATATACTACATAATTTTAGCTAACACATAAGATTTGAACATTTTGCTCACAAGACTTCACTTGGGTTATGCTCCAGACAAAACATGAAACTTAACTTACCTATTTGCTCCACTACTACTTAAGGGTACAGATTGCATACTCCCCAGTCCTGTCCAGGCCTCAAGCTACCGATCCCTGAAGTTAGAACCAGAAAGATTTTAGAAGCAATGAAAAAGGCGAGGTCTCTAATGTTTGATAATACTCTTTATAGTCTTGTGAACATTACAGAATTTAGAATAGAGTTACATTAATATATATCAGAAGATTAAATTTGTGTTTGTAAGAGACGGGTTGCCAGTATAATTGCCATAGTTTAGGAGATTTAGGTAATTCTCACTCAGTAAGGAATGCCAAATAAATGGCAGGTTTATAAGACTCTTCCTCAGGAAGTTTAAGGGAAAGAGAACCCTCTGGTTCTTTCAGCACTAGCTTTCAGCCTGCATTGGAAGTCAGCAGAATTACTGTCCTTTTCTGTGAGATGACTATCTTACTTGAAGCAAAGTGTGGCTTGCTATTCTAATGGATTTCTACTCTTGGGACACACTGGACAGAAGAGGTTTGTCATTGTATCTCAGTCAAATATTTTACCTGTTGGAGAAGGTGAGTGTAGAGGTTCCAGAAACACCCCAGGACAGTGCCTTCAATCCATCTTGCCCTTTCACTCCTCTTTCCCAGATTAACAGAAACATGCTTAGGCTGCATGTTGGAAATAGCCCCAGGTGTGACCTGCTTTACAGTCATATCTCAATATCATGCCATCAGCATAACGATTGTTTTTCACTACTGCAGGTTTTATATTGTGGTAGTATTTACACTTTCTAATGTATTTCCAGGCTTTAAAATTCTACCGTGTTGTTATCAGATCACAATTTATAATAAGGGATTAAGGTTTAAAGAAAATGAACCAGACGAACTAAAGGACAAGTGAGTAGTTTTCTTCTACTCAAGAATGCATTTATGAGGAACTTTGCTTTTTTTTTTGTTTTTTTTTAAGAAGATGCATATGTCCTGAGTGAAGGCAGAGAAAGCCTTAAAATTATGTAGTTACAATTGGGCCATGGTTGGGAATGAAGGTGCAGAGAGAGAGTATATAACATATTTTTGAAAATTATCTTCAAGGGGAAAGTAATAAGCTAACCCTTTGCCAGTCTTTCTGGAAGATAAAATTTGATTATGTAAGGGAGCAGTAGAGTGGATAATTAGCAGAGTGGATAGTTCCCTACATTTTTCTATTAATGTGGGCAAGGGGGTGTGGTTGGTTCAAGTTGCTTAGTAAACCTTCAATATTCTTTCCTTCTCCACATTTGAAGCTCTAACTTTTTCTTATTTTACAAAAGAGAAGTAGTATTTACAGAAGTAAATTGCTTTGTTTCATTGTTGCTTATTTTACTTTCTTGAGGTCCCTGGTGAAATACTGGGTTTCCAGTCAGGTCTTCCCACTGGCCTATATAGAAGTGTGAGCCTCCCTCTCACTCCCTATACCCCTGGACTTCCTTTTTTTTCTCTTCAGCCCTAAACAACATCTGACGGGCTGTATATTTACTTGCTACAATTTAAATGATAATTTAAATGACTGAGTTTGGCTTTTTACTTTGTTGTCATGTCAGGGTTTTTATATTCTTAATCCTAACACCCTAGAATACCACCTGTCACATGATAGGTACTGAGTAACTATTTATTGAATGGATGGATGACTGGATGGTAAAGAAGGACAAGCAGTTTATTTTGCTTACACGCTATAAGGGCTGGTTATCATGCTTGGGTGGCAGGGTTGGGAGGAGGAGAAAAACGTGTGGGAAAGAATGGGGACTGAGCCCAAGTGTCAGATGGTTGGCACCAAAGTCCTTGGAATGCAATCCTATTTCTGTCTGAGGGATGATGAAGTTGATTTATGTAGCTTGAAGGTGGATGATGGACTTTATCAGGCAAGAGTAACCAATTAGGATATTTTCATGTGGAGGTGGACAGCCCTAGAATTTCTTTTTGGTCAGTAGCAAAGCAAACCTGAGATGTGTTAGGTAGGAGATAATACTTTCAGGTCTTACTGGTCCCATTAATCTCAAAGTCTATTTGTCACAAACTATAACTTCTTCAAAGTCTATTTGTCACAAACTATAACTTCTACTATACTAGTACATATACTAGTATATATATTTAAAGATGAGGATTAATAGTCTTTTCTTAAGAAGTATTTTCGGCTTACAAAGAGAAGCAGCTAAAAAACCCCAGCACATTATGTATATGAAAATCAGCAGCTGCAATGCGAGGAAAATAAGGCAATGAGATTTTTAAATTAAAAATATTCTAATTTCAAGCCTCCTGTCTCTTACATTAAAAAAGTTCTCTAAGGCAACAAGATATAGCTATACAATCTCGAAATCTGTTTTAATCTTAGCTCTGCTGCAAAACTAATGAAATAGCAAAATGGGGAATTACTTATGTTCTCATTACTTCAGTTTCTTTATTTGTATATTAAGGCTGCTGGATTAAAGTAGAGTTAGCAAATATGTTTCATCTTCTGTACCAACTGTGATCACGGGTAAGGACATCCTGGAGTGCCATGTGGACAAGCACTGGAGACCACACTGAGGTTCAGCACCAGCAGGAGCGTGATTGATTGGTGGGTGCTCTCTGCCCTGGCTTTAGGAAAGAATGGTCACATGCATGCATTGTGTCTTTGCAGTTTATAAGGTAGTTTTCAGTTCTAAACGCTATCATGTACAGTCTTTGCAATAGAAGTAAGATTTTGTATGTAAAATATATTAAAACAATAATTTCAGTAAATATTTCTGGAGAACCTGAATATGTTTTATAACCGCTTATTTAAAGGTACTGTGATTTATATATTACTCATAGTATTTGTGTTCTAAGTGCAACATGATAGGTGCGTATAACCAGTGTCTGGAAATAGTTGTGATATTTATGATGGAAAACTCAAGTTAGCATCAATGAATATAATTTACCTAAATTAGGTTTCAGTTTAATTTAAAATAATCTTGCAGTTTTTATCCACTGGTTTTGCCTCATAATAAATCCATAGGAAATACCATCTTAACACCCAGGAAATGAAGCACTTTAATCTTTCTGAATTACTATAGGAATTTCTAGAATTGAGTGATGCTGTCTCAATTAAATATAAGGGTGAGACATAGGGGAGAATATCTAGACATAGCGTTAAACTTTAAACATGGAAACTTTGTTAAAATGCAACTGTGGCCTTCTTTAATTTGTATTAGAGCAATTCTTTCCTGTACCCACCTCCAATGTGCCACATAAAATAAATTGCAAAATTTAGGTCAAGTATATGAATCTGAAATAACTTAATCTATTTCAAAGAAAGTATCAAGATATAATACAATTATATAACTGGCTGAAAAATACAATATGTTCTGCATATTTTTAGTGCCACTTTGTAACCTAAGTGATCACAAGGAAGAAATGTCAGTTTGTGGAAGTATGTGTGTATTTTTCACATAGCTATTAAATGTATCTCATTCATCCTTAAACCTAGCACTGAATTTGGCACTTAAGTTCTTACAACTTTTTAATAGAAACAATTTAAGTAGGAATTTGGATAAGTTACTTTGAAATATTTATTTCATGGATGATCCTGGAGTTATTTGCGGTGTTTGGATGATCTGAAGTAATTTTCTCTAATTTCTGATTTTTGATATATAATCAAAAGGTTTTTTATTTTAATTATTGGAAAACGACATTTATAAATCATCTAATTCAGTTTTTCCATTTTCCCTTTTTCTCTTTTCTTTTACTTTAGAGTTGATGTGATTTCTTTATTCATCTTTGTCATTTACTTTTATTTTTGTTTTTCCATCTCTCTTATTATGTTCCAAGAAATACAATGAAACAAGCCAGATCCCACTAGATGAAAATGAGTATCAGCCAAACACCTGGTTCAAAGTGGAATGTCTGTTAAATGAACCGAACAGTGGTTTGCTTTTACATCCTGACCAAATTGAATGCTTTTTTGTCTGGACTGGATTGATGGTTCTCCACTCAGACTATACTATTTAGTCCTTTTAGTAAGGTGATTTGGTGAACTGAGTTCATTTTCCCACATCACTATAATGTCTAATTGCCCCAAGGTGTCTGTGGTGTATAAGCAGCTCAGGGCTCAAGGTGCTTTGTTTTTATTTTTAACAAAACAGGCATATCCTGCTGGCAGGGCCCACATTATGTTCATCTTTCAGTATCTTGCACAGTACTTTATCAGTAGGCTCTTAGTATTTGGTTTTTCAATCTCTATGTATTATTTTTATTTTGTTTACTTTAGAAGTAGTTAAGAGGTTTTACTATAAATTAGGACTTGTGGTTCTGATATAAATTCCTTTGGAATCTTAGTGAAATAATTTTGGATGTTCTTCTCTGCTCTTTTATTATTTACTAGAGGCCTGGTTCACAAAATGTGTGCATGGGGGGAGCTGTCCCTCAGCCCAGCCTGCACCCTCTCCAATCTGGGATCCCTTAAGAGATGTACGACTGCCCATTCAGGACCGATCCCACATCCCTCTCACAATCCAAGACTGCTGGCTCCCAATTGCTCGTCTGCTGCCTTCCTGATTGCCTCTAACCACTTCTGCCTGCCAGCCTGATCACCCCCTAATCTCTCCCCTGTCAGCTTGATTGATGCCTAACTGCTCCCCTGACAGCCTGTTTGTCCACAACTTCCCTCCTCTGCCAGTCTTATCACCCCTAACTGCCCTCCCCTGCAGGCTTGATCAAACCCAACTGCCCTCCCTTGCAGGACTGGTCCCTCCCAGCTGCCCTCCCCTGCGGGCCTGATCACCCACAAATGCCCTCCTCTGCTAGCCATCTTATGGTGGCCACTGTGTCCACACGAGGGCAGGATCTTTGACCACATGGAGCAGGCATCTTGTGTGTTGAAGTGATGGTCAATCTTCATATTACTCTTTTATTAGACAGGATAGAGGCCTGGTACATGGGTGGGGCCAGCTGGTTTGCCCTGAATGGTGTCCTGGATCAGGGTGGGGATTCCCTTGGGGTATGGGGGCAGCCTGGGCGAGAGGCATGTGATGGTTTTCAGGCTGGTTATGTGCCCCCCCACCCCCCTGGCTACCCAAGCAGAGGCCCTGGTGTCTGGGATTTATTTATCTTCTATAATTGAAACTTTATAGCCTTGAGTGGAGGCCTGGGCTGGCCAGGGTGTGCGGAAAGCTTCCTCCATCACCAGGGATACCCAAGCAGCCCTCCTGCTCTCTCCATAGCTGCAGCCATCTTGGTTGGGATTAATTTGCATACTCACTTCTGATGGGCTAATGGGCGTGACCAGTGGGCATGGCTTGTAGTGTAGTGAAGTGATGGATAATTTGCATATTACTCTTTTATTATATAGGATTATTTTTTTGTTAATTTTCACCCACAGATATTTTCCCATTGATTTTTTGAGAGTCTGGGAGGGAATGGAAAAGACAGAGAAACATCAGTGTGAGTGAGATACATCAATTGGTTGCCTCCTCCATGTGCCCTGACCAGAGCTGGGAATCAACCCTGCAACAGAAGTATGTGCCCTTGACTGAAATCCAACCCAAGACCCTTCAGTCTGTGGGCCAACGCTCTATCCACTGAGCAAAACCACCTATAGCCTTCTCAGCTCTTTTAAAGTCTTCCCAAATTTTAGCCATCTGTGAAGATTTCATATTATGGGAACTCCGTTTGGTATTGAGATCCTTCTAACAGTTGCAAGTGCGCCTTTCTTTGCTTTTCCTTTTTCTTTTCTTTATTTCTTTTTTTTAGATTTATTGAAAGTCCCAAATTATTTTTCCATTGATATTACTCATATGATTACAAATGAATATTTCTGAATAATGGGTATCTTAAGAAAACGTACATAGTATACCCCCACATCTCCTTTTGTCCATGATGAACCACTACAGAGGAAAGAAGAGAATGCTGGTATTTAGAACCCAGCAGGAATGCAGAAATGGTAATCTTGTAGTCCTCACAGGGAATTAAAACTATATGTAGACAAGCATTTTACACAGGAGGAAATGAAATCAAAGAAAGATTAAGTAAGTTGTCCAAGATGCACACCTGTTAGCAACTAATGGCTCCTCGGACTCCTATTTCCTGTTGACTGCACTGTTCTGAGGGGTGAATCTCAAGTTCCTCAGGTATTCATACCTCCCCATCTCAATTCCTGCCCTTTCTTCTGTCTAGAGTCAGTTCTAGATGACCAGGTCTTGCTAAACTTTACTTTCCTGTGAAACAATTAAAAGAGAAACAGTGAAGGATGCTGTCTGTAGTTGAGGCAAGAGACTAGGTATAGGTGAGAAGTGAGTGGTTAAACATGGAGGACTTCATATACTATGTTTAATATTTTCAAAGATTTTTTTTTTTTAAAGTCACCAAGTTACAAGTGCTTTTAGAGCAAAAACCAATCTTCCCATAACCATCAGCACTCCCCAGCAATTGTTTTCTTCCTTATTCTGTTATACAGGAGCGCATTTCAATTTAAGGTACTTTAACTGTCAGAAATATCAGAAAGAGCTTTTGCACTTTTAAGCAATCTTCCCAACCCTTCTCAAGTAGACACACAGAGCAATTTTGAAGCAATCCTTGTTTTGCCTTCCCATTGCCTTTTCACCCCAAATGTAGCTTTCAGCTAATTAGCTCTTCCTGACATCACAATGAGAGTTATATGGAGAGAGGTAAATTGAGGAAGGTCACGCAACTCTAGCCTGGCTGGGATTTATTTGTAAAACCTGTATTTTGTTTAGCTATTTGACACCTAACATTTCAGTTGCCCAAGTGCTCACAATTTCAAGGTTCCAGTGAACTGAAACTTACCATCTTAACTTTAGGTCAGCCTCTTTACTCTGTTTCTGCCTCCTATCCTTAGGTATTACCGATCCCAAGTGGTCACGAAATCCCTTTTAATTTTGCTTTTTAAAAATTTGAAGAAATATTGAATGTCAGGACAGAATCACTCGACTTATTTCCATAGGCACATTACTTGGAGATTAAGAAGCAATAAAAGAACAAGGACCCCTCAATAGTTTTAGCATACTGGGTGCTTCGGAAGGCAGCAAATCAGAAGCCTTGCTCTGCTAGACCTCCAAAGAGGAATGAAGCCAATTAATGTGCAATTACCAGCAGCAGTGTTTTATTTGCAGGGTCTTTTTACAATGAAACTTTGTAACAGGATAATTGTAGGCATCTGCTTCATGTACCTTAGCAGCGACATCGCCAGTATTCGCTGAGATCTTCTGAGCTTTTACAGCTTTACACAAAAGGACATATTGGCAATTCCATTTTCTATATAATAGGCAGACTATGCAAAATACTGAGCTAGAATTCAGCATTGTTGTAGAAATGCTTAATGTCACCAGACCGATTGACTCATTCCACCTGGCTCTCAGACATTGGAGAAGCAAAGCATATGTACCTTAATAGCAAAGTGTGGGCTTAATGAACATGCAGGCGTTGTGTTATACCAAATGCAACAATCGACATGATGGCACGCTAGTTAAGAACATGTCACAATGTTTGGTTTTTAAGAGGTTTGCCTTTGGCAGTGTTTCAGAGAAGAATGCGTTCCTTACATTTGCAGTCCTGTGAGCCAATAATAAAGTGTTCAGCATATGAAGCTGGCATTTATTTTAAATTGCTATGTCAATATTTTTGTATAAAAGCAGGTTTGATTCCCCATGTGGACTTTGTTGAAGCCTCCTATCACTGCTTTTTTATTTGGGTTTGATTTAGCTTCTTCTCCTCCTGATTTTGTGTTTTGCAGAATGGCTTGCATGAAAGCCTTCTGATTGGGGTGGGGGAGAAAGTTGCTCTGTAAATTTCAAAGCCTAGAAAATGTAAAAAAGGAGCAAACACTTGCTGAAGGCATCAGAGAAGTGGCTGCAATCAAGCAGTGTTGGCTCTGTGACCTTGAAGCTTCCCAGAATAGCTTCCCCATTTGGAATAATGGAAGCCCTGGGTTCCAAAGCCTCAGGGTGACCTCATCACCAGCAGCCCCCTTCCTCCTGCTGAGATGTCTCCAGGCTTTATGCCAATGTTTAGTCCTTTAGCAGGAATCCAGAAAATCAGGCTTTTGTCTCAAAAATATACAAAATAAAGGCAGCCATTACGAAATACTGCATAACTGATTTAATCCTAATGTGATGTCAAAACAAATTTACCCAGCAGTTGCGAGAACGTTTTATCTACCACAGATACAATTGTCTTGTGGATGCCTGATGCTCGTCCAATATAAATTGTTGGGCACTTCTGGTCATGAACTCTCACAGTTCTCCATGCCCAGGCATATTTCTGTGGGGTAATTAAAATGGTCTTTTTATAACGGCAGTATGAAACCGTATGCATCATCTATACACACTGAGCTGAAAAAATACTGCGTTCATAAATTAAATTGGACATTTTGAAAGGTTAATGCAAAAAGCTACTTTGCTCTTGGTAATCAATAAGGAAAAAAGGATTTCAGGTAATTAAAATCTGTGAAGTGAACATTTCTCATTTGGAAACTATTAAAAAGAATATAAGCAGACAGAGGCAAGAGATAAATATAGAAAACAAGTGCTTCAAAATTTGTGTTATATGTTGGCAAAGGAATGTAACAACATATACCCTGAAGTCTGGAGTAATATAACATGTTATTACAGATAGCATAACAAATTGTATAGCCTGTGTATAATTTATGTATGTACATTACTAACTTTAAGCATTACATTGCAATTTTAAGTTATGACTATTCTGTATTTTGAGCTCCAGTTAAGCTATTGCAGAAGGCCTCCCTATTCAAAGTTTGACCCAGGAACCAGGATGCAGCATGGATGCTTGGTTAGAAATAAAGAAGTTCAGGCCCCCCCCTGATGTACTGAGTCATACTCTGCAATTTAATGAGATCCCAGGTGATTTAAAGTTTGAGAATATTAAATTTTGGGTGATTGTCCCATAGTAAGGTAGGTTGCTTCTTAAAAATTCATGTTCATTAAAAATATATATTTTTTGTTGATTTTAGAGAGAGAGGAAAGGAGAGGGAGAGAGAAACATTGATTGGTTGCCTCCCTTCTGCACCCCAACTGAGGATTGAACCTGCAACTTGAGTATGTGCCCGGACAGGGAAGCAAACTGGCAACCTTTTGATGCATGGGATGATGGTCAACCAACTGAGCCACACCAGCCAGCACCATATTCATTCTTTAAAACTCAAATAAGTAGTGTTTTATTGGGAAAATATGAGGACAGTAACTGCCTCTATAGAGTTGATTCTTGAGCACTTGACTTCCCACAATGTAGCAATTAAGGAGAACACTGAGAGTGAGCCAAACTCCATGCCCAGCACAACTTGATTGTGGGTCCTTGTTAACACAACCTGTCTTTTTTGTCTCCTGGCCATGTATTTTCCTCTTTCTTTGCCATTTGTCTATCAATATTTGATCTCTGGTTCTAGGTGACAGTGTCCTTTACCTAGACTTTGTGAATCACTCCAGTGGAATATTTTTGATTCCTTGGTTGGGATATTCTCAACTCTTCATAATTTTTCTAAAATTCTGACCCTGGCTAGAAACATTTGATTTTGAAATATCTCAATACTTTTCCTTCTGTGATGGTTAATTTCATGATGATTTATTTGACTTGAATAGGCAAAGGACTGCCCAGATAGATGGTAAAATCTTATTTCTGAGTGTGACTGTGCGGTTATTATTGGAAGAGATTAGTGTTTGAATCAGCACACTGAAGATGTCTCTTCCCAATGTGGGTGGGCATCATCTTATCCATTGAGGGCCCAAAAGAACAAAAAGGCAAAGAATTGCTTTCTCTGTTTGAGCTGAGATAGCCATCTTTTTCTATCCTTGGACTTTGGACTTAAGCTCCTCATTCTTGAGCTTTTCGGCTCAGATTCCGATTTACACTATCAGCCTCTTCCTCTCATCTCCCACCCACAAGTAGAGCAGCCCTTTGACTGATTGCCTGCTTATGATTCCTGCTTCCTTCATTTAATCTCATGGTATTAGGCATACAGATTCTACTAGATACAGTATGCTAGAATATAAAAGTAATTTTGCTTTCTATTCAGTTTTCACATAGCTCTTAGTACATTGAAATAGCATGTTTCATTTTACTTTTGACATAGAGTTGTAAAGATGTATTGTTCTATGATGGAAGAAACTTCTTCTGCTAAGGATTAAAGTGTGTATATGTATATATTTTCCAATGAAGAGTAAATCCCTGAGTTGTGTGCTGTAGATTAAGGATGGATTATAAAAGACATGGTCTAGAGCACCTAGTGTATATAATGGTAATACAGTTAGGCCAGTATATAAGTGCTTTGAAAATGGAAGTGATAAGAAGGGCATTAGGTGCTCAGAGTAGAAAGTAGTCATACAGCTGATAGCTGGGAAAAGGCTCAAAGAAGCAGCAGTATCTGAATAGAACTGAAATGGGATAGAGAAATGGTATTTCTAGCCCAGGTCATAGTAAGGCCACAGTTGCTAAAGCAGATTTATATAAGATGCACCCAGAGCCATGATGGCTATTTAGATGAAGCTGAATATACATCAAGGCAAAAGGTGGGAGAAAAAGAAATCTGAACACAACCTGCTAAGTAAATGCACTGGGTCTCTAGAAGGAGTATCATTGTTAGTGACAAAAATGGGAGAAAAAGAGAACTGTAGGGAAGAACAGCACAATGCTTGAATGCCCGACTACTAAAGGCTGGCAATTAAGGTGTATATATAATCTTTGTCAGTCTAAGCAAAATTTCTCCTGCAGGGGGAAGAAGACTATATTAGAAATCAATGGCACCATCAAGTGATGGGCAGCCACATAGCACATAGATAAAATGATACATCCATCTAACAGATTGAGAATCGAGCAAATCTGTGGACTAAACTTTGCAATGAAAAAAACAGGTGAGATTGGGTGAATGGAAAACAATGTAATGGAGGAAGCGCTGACCCAAGACTTAGGATGGGAACTCTAATGCAAATTCTGTCCTCATTCACTGTGTGACTTTTGGCAAGTCCCTTCAATGTCCATAGCCTCAGTTCTGTAAAATGAAGATAATCTCTATTCTTAGCCATTGTGGATACAATTTGTCTAATTTTCTAGTTCTTTTGAAGATCATAATTAACAGACAAGTTTCAATTGGGAAACTGCCAAACCAATGTAATGAGGTGGGAAACTTAAATGTCTTTCTGAATATTGAGATTATAAAAATTGTTGAGTGTTCATTCAAGATCTTGGTTCACATGGAACCGCTGTTGAATGCTCAGGTAGAAATGGTAGAAGTGCCGAATTTGGAAAGAAGCACCAGGTGCCCCAACACCCATGTTCACTGCCTTTTTTTTTTTTTTAATACATTTGTATTGATTTCAGAGATGAAGGGAGAGGAATAGAGAGAGAGAAATATCAGTGATGAGAGAGAATCATTTATTGCTACCTTCTGCACACCCCCCACTGGAGATCAAACCTACAACCCAGGCATGTGCCCTTGATCGGAATCAGACCTGGGACTCTTCAGTTCGCAGGCCGACGCTCTATCCGCTGAGCCTAACCAGCTACGGCAACTCACCGCCTTTTTGACCACAGTGCTGCTGAAGGAATTGGAGGAGGGCTGGGATGAGAAACCATGACTGGGGACACCCCATGGTGGTTCTAGAATAGGACATGCTGTTGGGACTTCCACAAAAATATTCATCCCTTAGCTTATGCCTCAGTCCATGGGTACTTAAATTGAAAGTTGTTTATTATTGTGGAAGATCATACAAAATTTTGTGATTAAAACTTACTTCCAAGTATGGCACAGTGGATTTGTGCCTTGAAGAAATTGTCTGTCAATCAAGCAATAATATATCTCAATGGAATATACATATCCTATCTAATAAAAGAGTAATATGCAAATTTGATTGTACCTTCACCACACGCACCAACCATGCCCACAGCCACGCCCATCAGCCAATCAGGAGCAAAATATGCAAATAAAACCCAACCAAGATGGCTGCCACCACTGAGAGCAGGAGGAAGGCTTGGGATTCCCTGGCAACAAGGGAAGCCAAGCTTTCCACCTGCCATTGCTGGCCTAGGCCTCCACTCAATGTTACAAAGTTTTAATTATAAAAGATACAGAAATGGCGGCAGCCACTGAGCTAGAGAGAACAGAGGCTTGGGTTTCCCTGGCAATGGAGGAAGCCAAGCTTTCAGTCTGCCATTGCTGGCCTATATCTCCACTCTAGGCTACAATATTTCAAACAGAAATGGCTTGGCTCCGCTCCAGGCTACAAAGTTTCAAATTGTAGACATAGATTAATCCCAGATACCAGAGCCTCCGCTTGGGTCACTGGGGGAGTGGCCGGCCTGAAAACCTCCACAGGCCCCTCACCCAGGCCGCCCCTCACCCCAAGGGAACCCCCACCCTTATCTGGGACACTCTGCAGGTAAAACCAGCTGGTCCCCACCCATGCATCAGGCCTCTATCTTATCTAATAAAAGAGTAATTTGCAGATTGACCATCACTCGAACACACAAGATCCTGTCCCCATGTGGACACAAGATGGCCACCACAAAATGGTCAGCAGGAGAGGGCCTTTGGAGGTTCCAGGCCCTGCAAGGGGGGGCAGTTGTGGGCAATCAGGCCAGCAGGGAAGGGCAGTTGGGAGGGACCAGGCGTGCAGGGGAGGGCAGTTAGGGATGACCAGGCCGGCAGAGGTGGGAAGTTGGGGGCAAATAGGCTGGCAGGGGAGCAGTTGAAAATCAATTAGGCTGGCCGGGTAGTGGTTAGTGGGTGATCAGGCTGGCAGGCAGAAGCAATTAGGGGCAATCAGGGAGGTAGGCAGGTGAGCAGTTTGGAGTCAGCAGTCCTGGATTGTGAGAAGGATGTCCAATTGCCCATTTAGTTCTGATCCTACCAGGATCGGGCCTAGGCAGGCAGTTGGACATACCTGGAGGGGTCCCAGATTAGAGAGGGTGCAGGCTGGGCTAAGGGACATCCCCTGCCCCTGGCCCCTGCACGAATTTCATGCACCGGGCCTCTAGTGTGTGCGTGCGTGCGTGTGTGTGTGTGTATTCATTCTTATGGCTGTAATTACCTCTTATAATTTTTTCTGCATATTTCTACTCTTTAAACAAAACTGCAAAAATAGGAAAAAAGGTATATTTTCAGGAACTTATTCACATTTAATGCCATGTGAGTAATATTCCTAAGTGTTTAAATGTCAAGGGAAAGACAATGCTGACCTGACTTCCTTCACTTTTCATGTGGAGGCTTGGGCAAGTTTGTGTAGATAAAAAGAAAAGCGCCTTTTATTCCCAAAGGCTTTTAAAACCTGCCTTTAGTAGGCACTGTGTGTCTTCTTTTTGTAATCTCGGGTTTTATAGCCTCCTTTATCAATTGTGAGAGGTGTGGAAGGCTAGTTTATATCTTTCATAAGGGACACCTGGGTCAACAGGTTGAAAGAACTTTGAAAGTTATTTTGTATCTTTGCCAGTTGCTGCATTGTGTGAGAATCACTGTAGCTAGTGTGTAAACTACCTTTGAATAAAAGGGAGAAAATGGAATTTATCAGGGGACAATGCCCTTTGTTTAGAAGGAGCAACAAAAGAAGAATAAAAGGATACAGCCAGTCTTCTGTGTTTAGTGTCCCATTTTCCCAGATAAAAAAGGGGATAATATTCAATCTTGATTGTGCATAGAGGCCTTTGGTCCTTTAAGGAGATGGAGGAAGGAGGAAAATGAAAAAGAAATAAAGCGACCAATATGTTCTTGAACTGTGACTTGTAGCAGCTGCATTTAAAAAAAACAACCATTATATTTTGTGGGTATGTCCATTGAGGCTTTTCCATTATGTGTGCAAACACAATCTGATTAGTATTTGTTATAAGCTTGTCTTGTCTGCTTTTATTACAGACATCACCTTCAGATGTGGGGCCACTGCAGCTATTAAATCAGGAATATTTAGCTATTATTTGTAATAAATGTCAGCAGGGCTGAACTGAAACCAGCAGGAAATGTTCAGGGCAGAAAACACACTGACATTCATTCATGCAAATTTGTACCACTGGTAGAATTAATCATGAAGAGGGAGGGTAGAGCATACAATGCATTTATATTACTGGTTTGGCCAATGCTCCTTTCTGAATATGAGAGTTATAATGAACCGAAAGCAATCTGCTGACAAATAGTCCCATGTGAAGTGCACATAGCGAGATTGACTTTCCAAAGCAGGCATGTCTGGGTTTATAGTGGACCCCCCCTGCCATTGCCTCCACACCACATTGGCCCTCTGAGGTAGCTTTGTAATGTCCTTTTTCCTTTTTAAAAGTCATCTAGGTTTAGCATGCACATAGCTCTGGCCTCTTAAAATCACAGGGATATTCTAAAGAACATACTGCCAACTGTTGGGCCAACCCTACCCTGTGATAAATCAGGGTGTTTGGGTCATACTGAAGATATGCTGATAGGGATGGGGCTATTAGTTGTCTATTAAGAAATTTTACTTTACCAAAAAGGAGAGACTTGAAATCATTTTTAATCTGCTTCTATGTAAAGTGAGTGAACCACCCATACAACTGAATAATCTTCTCAGAGAAGATTGCAATCACCATTATCAAACACAGCTGGTGAATCAAGTTAATCCAGAAAAGAATTAGTGCACTTATTAATTTTTTAAGATTATGAAACTACAACAAGAAATCATATTTTAATTTTTCTCATTTTCTCATGGTATAAAATTATTATTCACTGGGAAACAAAAACTGTGGAAAGAAGCTAACATAAAAATGATAAATGACTTCAAAGATGTTAATTATTTTTATTAGTCCTATGATTTGAATAAAACACTTGAAGAACATGAGATAAAATTGTGCTTGATAATGTTAACACTAAAATGCTTTTAAAATTGTATATTAATATTAATCAAAATTAAGGAATAGTCTTCTAAAATGTTTCTTATATCATGAAAATCGGTTTGAAATAATGCTTTTCTAAAACAGTATCATTTTCCCTGATACTTTGAATCATGCATATTATAAGCTCAACCACTAGTTTTACTAATTCTAATTCCCCAGGTAATCACTTTTCTTGCCTTATTTTTCTTAGCATAGGTTTTAGGAGAGAACCTGTACAAGTCAAACGGAAAAGGACATTCTTGTTGATTAAGTGAAAGTTGTGCTAAGTATAGTAACTGAATTGCAAGACGTATACCAGAATCAGGGAGATCAGTAAAGGCATCAAGGTGAGGGGGAGGACATGTTTTGACCAATGGGATATCTGCAATACTAATGGAGAAGCCAGGAAAGCTGACTCAGCAGCATTGCAACTTCACAGCTTTCCAGAGCTCAGCTACTCTTTTTAACAATGTCCTTATGGTGTGATTATTGATTCATTTTGTTTCATTTTGGAGAGGATTTTGGGGAATTATAGGAATGTGTGAAAAATAATGAATAGAAGAGAGATACCAAGATGGCAGCGTAAGGTACACAACTAAATGTGCTGCTCTCATAACCACACCAAACTACAACTAAAAGACAAAATGACTGTCACCCAGAACCATGAGAAAGCTGGCAGTGTAGAAGCTCTACAACTAGAAGGAAAGAAAGAAGTGCATTGAGATTGTGTAGGAGGTGCAGAGGCTGGGTAAAGCAGAGGTACAGAGGTTTGTGTAAATCAGGCTGGCAACTGCATGTGCTGGTTTTTTTTTTTTAATTGGGAGGGAGTTACAAGCTACCTATTGCTCTGAACTCCAGTTTCCAGGGACACTCTGAGGACCCAGACTCATATGGGGAAAAAATGGACTGTCTACCATCGGGTCGGAAAGTGAGGGTGGCTTTCTCTCAGAGATGCATTCAGGAATCATTGTTTACTGCTCTGAGAAGTGGGATGTGGGATGCGGAAACACAGAGATGGCTGACTAGCAACCATCACTATTTTCCATGCCTTAGTGATTCCCTGAGACCTTGTCCCACCCAATTTATAAGCCCGCCCAAGCTGTGCACAGTGGCTTTTGCATGTGAAAGGCCTGCCCTCTCACAGCTTAATCTAATGAATTGCAGCTGGGTCAGACAACTCCAAAACTTCCAAACCCCAAGCAAAGAGGAGAAATCTACAGATCTCTCTGTAGCTCCTGCTGGGTGGCCTCAGAAAGTAGCTGACTTGCACCTCCTTGGAGATCCAGGGACCAGTGTACCTAGAGGTCAGTGTGAGATGACACCAATTTCAACTCCTCACATATGTAAGTGACACACTCAAGAGACAGACTCAGTGAGTACCAAAGCCCCACTGAAGCAAGTCCTGCCCCATAAGGGTGTCTCCAACACAGCAATTCTTCCATTATAGACACAGCTGATACTCACAGCCAATTGGCCTGGAGGTCAGTTCCTCCCAGTGATACCAAAAGCAATCAAGACTTAACTACAACAAGACTGTGCACCCAGCCCACAAATGGGTAGACCAAGAGTGTCCACCTCAGATGATTGAGGAGACTGAGCCACTGGGCCCTATAGGTCACCTACCACACAAATCCACTCAACACAGGGAAGCAACCAAAATGCTGAGACAAAGAATCATGTCACGAATGAAAGAAATGGAAGAAAGCAAACTACTGGATATAGAGTTCAAAACCACAGTTAGAAGGTTACTCAAGAATCTTCTAGAAACCACAAAGAAACTTAGTGAGACCTCTGAGGAACTTAGTAAGACCTTCAAGGATCTTAATTAGAATGCCAAAAAAAAAAAAAAAGGAAAAGGACCAGTTGGAAATTAAGCATAGACTATCTGAAATAAAGAATAATATACAGAAATCCAACAGTAGACTAGAGGACCCCAAGAATCAAACCAAAGATTTGAAATACAAGGAAGCAAAAAATACCCAACTAGAAAAACAAAAAAATAATCCAAAAATATAAAGAGCCTCTTGGACAACTCCAAGTGTACCAACATCTGAATTATGGGGGTGCCAGAAGAAGAAAGAGACCAAAACATTGAAAACCTATTAGACAAAATAATGACAAAAAACTTTCCCTACCTGGTGAAAAAAATAGGCTTACAAGTCCAGGAAGCACAGAGAACCCCAAACTAAAAGAATCCAAAGAGGACCAAACCAAGACACATCATAATTAAAATAACAAAGGCAAAAGACAAAGAAAGAATCTTGAAAGCAGCAAGAGAAAAACAGTTAGTTACCTACAAGGGAGTACTCAGCTGATTTCTCAACATAAACTATGCAGGCCAGAAGGGAGTGGCAAGAAATATTTAAAGTGATGAACAGCAAGAACCTACGACCAAGATTACTCTACTCAGCAAAGCTATCATTTAGAATTGAAAGTCAGATAAAGAGCTTCACAGATGAGAAAAAGCTAAAGGAGTTCATCACCACCAAACCAGTATTATATGAAAGGTTTTCTTTAAGAAGAGAAAGAAGAAAAAGGTAAAGATAAAAATTATGAACAACGAAGTGATAACAGATACATATCTATCAACCAGTGAATCTAAAAATCAAGTCAATAAAATATTTGATGAATTGAATAAACTGGTGAATATAATAGAATCATGGGCATAGAAAGGGAGTGGACTGACAATTCTCAGGTGGAAGGAGGGGTAAGGGGTATAGGAAGATATTGGCCAAAAATCTTCCATTTATGGATGAGGACAGTGGTGGGGGTAAGGGAATGGGACATGTGGGAGGAAATCAAGTGGAGGGGACCTATGGGAGGGAAAAAGAGGAACAATTGTAATAATCTGAACAATAAAGATTTATTTTTTTAAAAAGAAAATACATAAATTAATGGCAATGGTTAATCTATTTTTTATCATTAATCCTCACCTGAGGATATTTTTCTATTGATTTTTAGAGAGAATGGACCAAAGTGTGAGAGATAAAGAAAACGATCTATGCGTGAGAGACACATCAATTGATTGCCTCCTGCATGTGCCCTAACCAGGGCCAGGGGGAGGTACATGTCCTTTATTGAACCTGGGACCCTACAGTCTACAGGCCAACACTCTATCCACTGGGTCAAACTGGCTAGAGCAACAGAAAACATCCTTCTATAGGGAAGGTCAATCTGAGGGGAATGTTTACACTGCAGATACAGGCCTGATATAATTTCTAAATCTGAGTCAAAATTTTGTCTTTGAACTTCCTGGTGGCCAAAGAGAAAGAGCAATACGATTCCTATGTGATTAAAATTGTTGAATAGAAAAAAGAATATTAGTAATATGAGAGAGCCACACTCTATGATGGCTCCCATGATTCCTGGTATTTATAGCCTTGTGTAAACTCTTCTTTTTGAATATGGCCAGGATCCATGACTTCTAACTATCAGAGTATGGCAAAGGGGACAGCACATGCATGGTTAGAAGTGAGTGATGACATAAGATTATATCCCCTATATTGCTAGGACTCTTACATTCTTTTTCCTGCTTGTTTGAAGAAGCAAGATGCCATACTGTGAGCTGCCATACCAAGAAAACCAATGACAAGGGGGAGGTGGTTTCCAGAAAACAGCCAGCAGGGAACTAAATAGCAGCACAAGGAGTTGATTGCTGCCAACAATCACATGAGTAGATAGATCCTTTCCCATTCGAACCTCAAATAAGACTGCAGCCCTGGCTGAAGTCCTGTGATACTTAAACAGAAGATCTTGCCAAGTCATTTCTGGACCTGACCCACTGACACTGTGAGATAATAGTGCATCCTATTAAAAGCTCTAAATTTGTGATAATATTGTTTTGCAGCAGTAGATAATATAAGGAGAAATCTTTAGTTTCTCTTCACCCAGACCAAATTGCCTGTATCCCTCTTAACAAAACTTGCTTCATTTACAAACTGTCTAGACCATTACTTAACTTCCCTGAGTCTTCCTCCTTATTCATCTAGAGACAATTCACTTCTATCTATACCCAAAGTAAAATGAATGTCCAATCTCTGGAGAAACTCTTTTTCTAAAGATTTTTGATGCCACAAGAAATAGCATAGCTCAATTTACTCAGTAAAAGTGTTACACAGAATTTTAGGAGATAATGAAATAGAAAACACATTTTATAACGTATCTGACTGGTCTAAGTACATACATGTTATTTCATTTTACATTATTAGAAACCTTTTTGTTTTCATGAAAAATTGAAACAGAGGTTAAATAACTTTCTTAAGGTCATACATTTCTTCAATGCAAACTGGTGTCAGATTCTAAGTAATTTGGTTTCAGCACCTATACTTTTAATTACTATGCTATCCTGTCTCTTAAATGCTATTAATAGGAGAAGACAGCTATGAGAATGGGATATAAAGCTGAGTCTAAGTTTCTTAATGATACTTGCAAAAGCTGAAATGTGTTATTAAGCCATTTAATTTTAATTGTGTAAGAATACATTTATAAAATGGCAATGAATCAGCCTCCATATAAAAAAAAGAACATTTAAAGAGTTCTTTTGAAGTCACCTTTGGCTTCTCATTTGGGCATATGACCCAAATTATCTCTGCATCAGGAATCTTATTTCAGAGCCCATTCTTATTAATTTGAATTTTATTTAAGAAGGCAGCATTTTCTTTTCCATTGTGATTATTTTCTTGTAACTTCAAGTTCCAGCAGATATCTTTCAGAATAAATCACATTTGACCTCATTTTGCCATTCCTTCATCTCTACCTTTTAAACCATAATTATTTAAGTTTTGTATAGAGTGATGGCTAATTTTGTGTCAGCCTGGCTGGGCCTTGGTGTCCAGGGATGTGGTCAGACATTATTCTAGATGTTTTATGATATTGGTTTTGGATGAGATTAATATTCCAATCTACAGACTTTGAGTAAAGCAGATTTCCCTCCCTCATGTGAGTGGGCTTATGCAATCAGTCAAAGGCTTGTATAGAACAAAGGACCTACTTCATCCTTGCACATCAGTTCTTCCTGGATATTCGGCTTGCCACCGACCTTGAAAATTTTGGATTTGCCAGTCTCCATAATCATGTGAGCCTATTCCTTAAATAAGTGCATATACACATTCTAATGGTTCTGTTTTCCTGGGCTAATACACTTGAGTGACTGACAGTGACAGGGACTGTGCTGTACCTAAAGAAGCTATAATCTGCCTAAAGGGGAAGCTACTCAGCTCCTATGAATTGCAACCATTGGAAAATGCAATCCTTATACTGCAAAGTTTTTAAAATTTTTAAGAGAATCTGAAAATCTAGATTGTTTTCTTTAAATTTTCCAAATCTCTAATGTTTATAATTACTTTCATTTATACGAATAAAACATTAGTGGGTCAAACAATGAAGGTTGAAGCCAGAGTTCACCTATAAGCTTCTAGTTTGCAGTTTATGACATAAAAGTGATGAATTTCTATAAAATATGATGATTTATTATTTCATTTTTTGTTATTATAATGAATGTTTTACCTTTACTTCCTTGTACTATATAGGTAGCAAGACTAATGGTCTCTAAGGCTATTCTTGGATAGTGATAAGACCACATTACCTGAATTCATGAGAGTGCTTATTTTCCTACTAGAGGTTCAGTGTATGCAATTTGTGCATGGGAAGGGTGTGTCCCTTAGCCCAGCCTGCACCCTCTCCAATCTGGGACCCCTCAAGGGTTGTCTGACCATTTAGGTCTGGTCCTGGTGGGTAGGATCAGGTCTAAATGGATAGTTGGACATCCCTCTCACAATTCAGGACCAATGGTTCCTAACTGCCTGCCTGCCTGCCTGATTGCCCTGAACTGCTTCTGCCTGCCAGCCTGATCACTTCCTAACTGCTCCCCTCCTGGGCAGGTCATCCCTAACTGCCCTCCCCTGTTAGCCTGATTGCCCACAACTGCAGGCCATCTTGTGTCCACATGAGGGAGGCTATCTTGTGTTTTGGAGTGATGGTCAATTTGCATATTACTCTTTCATTAGATAGGATTTATTTTCATTTAAAGCCTTCTAAAGCAATTATTATGTAAAGTTTAAAAGGAAGAAGGAATGCAGAGCACATTTTTTACTATCACTTCAATTTATATTTATCAAGATACCATTTCCTCTATAGGAATTTTGTGTGATTTCTTATTTTCATTTGGTTTTGAAACATGCTGGCTAATTAGCAACAGTCCATTGAGATTCTCAATTCCAACAGAAGAATACACAAGAAATTTTATGCAGGCACCAGCATTTATTTGACACTGGGAAAATTATTTAAGTTTTAAAAGCTTATTTTTTTATATCAGCAAAATATGAAAGTTGAGAATGAAAATTGGGAACCTTCATTTAAACTTTAAGATATAATAATTCTTGGTTTATGGCAATAGCACACAAATTACATTTTGGGAAGAGCTGATGTAACATTATTCTCCAGATCAAGAATATTGCCTTTTAAAATAACTTGCAGTGGGGTCAGTCTGTGATTTCACCTAAACCCTTAAACTTTTAAGAGTTCCAATTTGAACAACATTTTGAGGGCAATGAGTTACATGTGTTTTGTAATCCACAGATACATCCTTCTTTTATTTGTTCCCAAATATGGATTTTAAAAATAAACTAAATTTAGCAAAATGATTATATACATTGCTCTTATAGGTGGGACTGTCACACTCATTCATAATTTCTTTGCTTATTTAAAGAAAAAAAACACCTCACAAAACCTGAACAAATGTAATGAAGTGGATGTAGTAATATTACTCTTCACGTCAGTGCTAAAAAAAAATGTATAATAAAAGTTAATATGCTAATTAGATTGGACAGCCAAATGACCTTTCAGACATACTTCTGAAGGAAGCCATGGTTATGAGGACCGAGGCAAGCAATCACGGCTGTGAGGGCCCAGCCCCTTGCAGGAATTTCACATTGGGTCTCCAGTGAATCAATAACAGTGCCCTGGCCAGGTGGTTCCAGTTGTTTGGAGCAAGAATAAAGGGTTGTTCCCTGACTGATTTGGCTCAGTGGATAGAGTGTCAGCCTGCAGAATGACCTTTGAAGTGTGCTTGGATTGTGCTTGGCAGGCAGGCAGTTAGGAACCAGTGGTCCTGAATTGTGAGAGGGATGTCCCAGGTTCGATTCTGGTCAAGGGCATGTACCTTGGTTGCTGGGACATCCCCAGAAGGGGATGTGCAGGAGGCAGCTGATCAATATTTCTCTCTCATGGATGTTTCTAACTCTCTGTCCGTCTCCCTTCCTCTCTGTAAAAAATCAATAAAATATATTAAAAAATAAAATAAAAAAGGGTTGCTGGTTTCATTCCTGGTCAGAACACACGCATGCCTAGGTTGCAGGTTTGATCCATGATTGGGGTGCACACAGGAGCAATAGATTGATGTTTCTCTCTCACTTTGATGTTTTCTTTCTCTCCCATCCACCCTCTCTCAAAAAATCAATAAGTGTATCCATGGGTGAGGATTAAAAATAAAAAAATAGTAGCTACAATATCACACCAGCATGCTATCATTTATCAAAAGATCACTTAAACTTTCTCAGGGCCACAGGTTCACCAAGCACACTCCAAAGGTCATTATGGATTTTCCTTTTAATTTGTTTGTATTTCTCTTCAGGGTGTAGGCTAATTATGCCAAATTCTATATGTCAATCTTCTCTGTGAACATAGCAAATATATGTTAAATAGAATAGAAGTTTCTTAATGAATGTGTACAGAGTTCAGTGACAGCTGTGACCTAACTCCTTAAGAAAGAAGAATGAAATTAAAATGCTTCCAATTCTGAGCCTCAGTATCCCAACTCTTTGAAATAACTGAGTTTTCATGAGACATGGTTCTCCTCTACTTGAGAAGAGTTTTTATTATGATGCTTGCTGCCCTGAATTTTACCTTGGTGTTGAATGACCATTCATGTAAAATATAATTTTTAAGGAAGCACTGTCCTAAATTATTTTATTTTGTGGTTGAAATATCTTAAAATTGTATCCTCTTCTGGACTTACTTTTTGCTGTATACAGGGTTAGGAGATTTTGAGAAGCCTGGGAAGCAGTGAGGGTGGACGTTTTCATGTTTATTTAAGTTAAAATCTCCTGCCTTTGATTTCTCAGTTGGCAGTTCTAAACTAGCATTTATATTTGTTAAAAATTGATTTTTACCATGGCTAAAAAGTTGGTTTATTTTTTTTGTCCTCAACCATTCTTGTGAAAAGAAATAAATAGGAAGTGTTTTAGGGAATTTTTTTGGTAGGTGTGAGATCCCAGGTTGCTTGAATATGACCTCGTGATCTTGTATGACCATGACCTGAGGTTCTTAATTCTCTTCCTCTAAGGGTAGGAAGTGTGCCAGAACTCACTCTGAGGTTATCTGCACATTATATTGATTTTTATAAATTGATTCTTAAATTATAGTGGGCAGCATAACACATATAAACATCACTGAAATCAGGACATATTTGGATAAAATTAATACATTTTGCCACAAGTTATTGTTACAGCTATTCTCTCATACTGTACCATAGTAATTGTCCTTTGGTGTATTATTCAAAATACAAATTGTCTTTAGTCTCACTGAAGGTACATGTTGAGTAAATTGTGCTCCTTGTTATGCATTTACAGATGTCAAGCTCGGGGCCTAAAAAACTATACTCCTTCCCAGGTCAGTCTTACCTATTCATAACAATGGCTGAAGCATCTGACCTGGGTGGATGATGGAACTCTGCCCCCTTGACAAGAGTGACTGAGAAATAAGAAAATAATTAGGGGTTAAAAAGTGGAGCAGAAGCTAAAAGACATCACGAGATAGATTTAGAACCCTGAGTGATGATTACAAGCCAGAGTTCTGAGAAGGCAGAACTGTGAGTAAGCAGAAGTTACAAAGGGGAGAAAGGATTGCAGTTCTGTCTCTAATTGTATGAACAGCATTAGAATAGTATATAATTAGCAAGTAACAGAGTTAACACTAAGGTAATGATCCTACCATGTTGCAAATTTTAAAAAATATATACTTTATTGATTTTTTACAGAGAGGAAGGGAGAGGGATATAAAGTTAGAAACATAGATCAGTTGCCTCCTGCACACCTTCTAATAGGGATGTGCCTGCAACCAAGGTACATGCCCTTGACCAGAATCGAACCTGGGATCTTTCAGTGCACAGGCTGATGCACTAGCCACTGAGCCAAACCAGTTAGGGCCCATGTTGCAAATTTTTATCCTTTTGGCACCAAATAATGGTGGTTTTTTGTAGACATGTATCCTTATTGTTCAGTTATTATTAGATAACTCAAGTTTGTCTCTATTTCTTGACATACAATGAGAATTATTCATTGTTCTTAGCAGCAGAACCAATTCTTTAAGTGAAATATTTTTAACTCCGTTATATTTTAAAGCAAATGAAGTCCTGCACACTTGAAGCAATGGTGGGAAGCTGAAGTGCCCCTCAAATTCTTCCTATTATTCTCTCCATCACACGAAGTGATTATACAAAACAGTTGTGCAGTTACACTGAACTTAAGAGAAACTGTATTTTAGGAGCCAGTAATGTAAATATGTTGGATGTGGTAAAGCAAAGCTATCTTCAGACATCACATTAAATTAATATTAATTTTAATTTATTGCTTTTACAGCTTTGATCATGTTTAATTCATACATTTTTAATTTTATATTTATGTAAGGTGTTTATATCTGAATCTATGTTTTAAATATTTAAGTTACCATAAATAAAATTGAAATTATTATGGGTAATGTAAAATCCATTCTTTTCCTCTAAAATAAAAAGTGTCCCCGGAAACCACTTGACTAACACCATTGTTATGCTTTTAGCATTATGGTGTTCACAAAGTGCTCTTTTATCTGCAAACATTGTAATAGCAAAATTATATTTTCAATTAGATAATTTTAGAAGAGAAGCTGTGTGTTTTTGCTGAATAAAACAGGATAAATCGATAAGGCTCTTTTTGATGTTTCAAATCAGAAAAGCACTATTTGAAACAAGTAAAGGTTACAAAGATATCCCTTACATCCACATTATTCTCTTATTCTTACTAGGTCTTTGAATGTAAAGATTATGTTTAGAGTATTTGATGAGGGTCACTTAATAATAGTAATATAAAGCCAAAAGATTGATTTTTGAGGTAATATCAAATGTCATAACTTCAAAATATGTTGATTTCCTAGAAATATTTTATACAGCCAGACTTTCTTTTAGGAGTATCTGTATTTGTTGATAGTAAGAGACATATTAGCTTACCTTTCTTTTCACCTTCTTCTCTTTAATAATTGTATTATAGCGAAAATATGGAGATTATGTGTTATTGGAGAAAGCTAAAATTGAAAGAGAGAAGAACCAGGAAAATTACAAAAGAAAATAGAATTTCATTGATAGTGCTGGTAAAAATAAAACTTTCTTTATCACTGGCAATATCAGTAACATAATCTCCAGAATTAAACTTAGCAGTGTCTCTGCTATTGCATTTTTTTGGTAATAGTGGAGAGGTTGTTTATGGTAAAATAATATTTCTTAAGCAGCAACTGTGTATAAGAGACTGTGAACAGTGGTTCATAAATAATTTTACCTTCATAAAACTCTTCAAGGTCTGTGTTATTATCCTTGTGCGGATTATGAAACAGAAATACCAAGTAGTTAAGTAATATGCCCTGAGTCACCAGTGTGAACTTAGGTTTCAAACCCAGGTTTTTCTGGCTTCCAAATTCATACTGTGGCTGTTGTATATTTTTAATAAAGACAAGAAATATGACCATGGAATGCCATGCTTTTAATAAAACATAAGGCCTGTGTTCTTGTAAACTAGTTTTAAAGATAATTCATACACTAATGCTCTATTAATATTTGAAGCACTGTGTACATTTTAAACCTTCCAGGCTAACCAATTTAAAGAGAACACACACTCTTATATTTGTAATATTTAGAACATCCCAAATAAAACAAATAGATAAATTATTTTTTCATTGCATTCTTTACTAGAGTATATACTAACAAAGTGATAGAGGTTGAAGTTCCTGCTTGTCATCTTAAGATGGTTATCTTTCAGGATTCTTAATTATATACTTAACGTGCTTACAGTATATGAACCAATATACTAGTTGCTTGTTATTTCTAACATTATCAGTATTAATCTTACTACTAGTTTCCAAGACTGGAGACTTCATTGGACCAATAATTCTTTTGAGGGTTTTGTATTCCTTCATTTCTCCAGGCTAAAAGCAGTTTCTCCTATTAGGTCATGGTTTTCAGTAGCAGAGGGCAATTTCAGTATTCACTTTTAGGACCCATGTGCACTTTGCAGTTATCAAGAAAAAGATGATGGTGTGTGTCTCTATGTTAACTGAACAATATAGTGGTTCCCTCCCCATCCCCACACACAGCCCATTACCTCTGGCTTCCTATAAAACCTAGGGTGAAATTTAGTACACATTTGTTGTAACTAATTTCTAATATCATTGAAAGCTTTTTATTTCTCTACAAAATCTATTCTTATTCTGTACTCATATTCACATTTTTGGGTAATATACTTACAATTGAGACTATTTTCAATTCTTTTTAGAAAAGAAGTATTCTCTTTCCACTGAATAATATGGCACTATTTTCTGTAAAAAAGAAAAGATTATTTAGTATGGAATCTTTGAGGCCAAGGGAAATTATGACTGGAGAAATAATTTATTGAGTATGTTAGAGAAATTTATCATTGTCTTACCATACTTCCTATGTAACAATGCCACCTTTTAAAAAGTCACTGTCTCTCCATCAGAAGAGGGCAACGGTCCCAGCTTTTTCCTCATATCTCTGTGTCTGTCTTTTTCTTTCATTTTCTCAATCCCCAGCCGCTCCTACTCAGGAACTGGACCCTCTCTAGCCGGGATGGACGTGGTAAAGAGAGAAATATTTACATACATCTGGCACCCTGGAACAGGGAATGAGTACAGGGGTACTCACAAAAGTAGAAGTCCAGCAGGGGGGTTGATCCAAGAAGTGTGCCGCTCAACAGACTTAAAGAAGTAAGGAAACAGAGACAAAAACCAAGATGGCAGTATAGGTAAACACCTAGGCTTTTGCCCCGCACAGCAATTTGAGAATATAACTGAAGGACAGAACAGACACTGTGCAGAATCACGGGAAGGCTGGCTGACTGGAAGATCTGAAACTGGAGGGACATAGAAGTGTACACGGATAATCAGAGCCTCTGCAAAGCCCGAGTAAAATGGGAAACTCTTGCGCGAGAGAGGACGGGGTGTCTGAATGCCTGGCAGGGGTGCTCTGGCGGAAATGAGACAAAAATTCCAGGCTGCGCTGAACCCAGTTCAGTTTGCACTCAAAACCTGGGGGAACCAGGCCCTTACGGGAAGAATCTGGATTTTGGGCAGAATCCCAGGGGAAGAGCCTGAGACAGAGCTTCAGAGGCCTGCATGCGAGTGCATGCAGAGAGAACGAATGGGGACACTGGTGGTGTCTGGCAAGAGAAAGGAGCTCTGGCCTGAGGCGGAGCTCCAGGGGCCTGCACAAGTGCTCACAGTGAGGGCCATCTGTTGTCTGTGTGGCTGGTGTCTGGCAGAGGGGAAAAGGAGTTCCAACTGCACTGAACCCAGGTGCCAGGCGAAAATCTGAGATTCCGGATTCATTGGGGACTGGACGATCTGGCAGCAGGCAAAACTCGAGGGCACCTTTCTCACAGAGGTGCTTGTGGCAATTGCCTGTGGATGCTAGGACCCAGTGACCTCATGGGCTGGGGCTGACTGGAAGCCAAGGCTGTCAGCTCCACCCTGAAACTCTGCACCACCCAGAAACTTGCCCCATCCAAACTGAGCACAGAGACTTTGGCAAGTTTGCAAGTCCTGGTGCCTAAGGCTGTCTTCGAGAGTAGACATGGCTGATCCTCACAGCCCGTTGGCCTAGAGGTCAATTCCTCCCAGTGATACAAACAAGTCTTATCTGCAACAAGGCTATATACACAGTCCACAAAGGGGTGTACCAAGAGTGTACACCTCAGGTAACAGGGGAGGCCGAGACACCTAGCACACAAAGCTACCCTACCAACTCAGGGAAGCAGTGAAAATGGCGAAAGAAAGGAAGAGATCACAAACAAAAGAAATGGAGGAACACAAACGAATGGATATAGAGTTCAAAACCACAGTTATAAGGTATTTCAAGAGGCTCCTAGAAAAGGCTGATAAGCTTAGTGAGAACCTCAAGGATATGAACAAGACCCTAGAGGAGATGAGAAAGACCCTTGTGGATATGAAAAAGGACCAACTAGAAACTAAACATACACTGACTGAAATAAAAATTATTTTACAGAAACCCAACAGTAGACTAGAGGAACACAGGAATCAATTCAAAGATTTGAAATACCAAGAGGCAAAATACACTCAACTGGAAAAGAAAAAAGAAAAAAGAATCCAAAAATTTGAGGATAGTGTAAGAAGCCTCTGGGACAATTTCAAATGTACCAACATCAGAATTATGGGGGTGCCAGAAGAAGAGAGAGAACAAGATACTGAAAACATATTTGAAGAAATAGTGACTGAAAACTTCCCCCACCTGGTGAAAGAAATAGACTTACAAGTCCAGGAAGCGCACAGAACCCCAAGCAAAAGAAATCCAAAGAAGACAAGACACATCATAATTAAAATTCCAAGAGCAAAGGACAAAGAGAGAATATTAAAAGCAGCAAGAGAAAAACACTTAATTACCTACAAGGGAGCACCCATACGCTTGTCAGCTGACTTCTCAACAGAAACTATGCAGGCCAGACGGAGTGGCAAGAAATTTTCAAAGTGATGAATAGCAAGAACCTACAACTACAAGATTACTCTATCCAGAAAAGCTATCATTCAGAATTGAAGGTCAGATAAAGAGTTTCACAGATAAGAAGAAGCTAAAGGAGTTCAACACGAAATCAGTATTGTATGAAATGCTGAAATGTATTCTTTAAGAAGAAGAAAAAGGAGGAAAAGGTGGCTGCTTTAAACTAGAGCATGGATGGAACTGGAGAGCATTATGCTAAGTGAAATAAGACAGTCAAAGAAAGATAAGTATCACATGAACTCACTCATTTGTGGAATACAATGGACAACATAAACTGATGAACAAAAACAGATCCAGAGACAGAAAAGCATTGACTGTCAAACCTCAGAGGGATGGTAGAGGAGGGTGGGGGTAAGGGGAAGAGATCAAGCAAAGGACATTTATGCATGCATATAAGCCTAATCAATGGACACGGACACCAGGGGGGTCAGAGCATAAGTATTGACGGGGGAAGAAGGGGATTGGAAAGGGTAATGGGTGATGAGGACACATATGTAATACCTTAATCAATAAAGAAAAAAAGAAAGAAGTAAGGAAACTGAAAATGGCCCTTCAGCTATGCTAGGTCTATAATGGGAAGCATCATCTGTTATGGATGCCTTTTTACATCTGCAACCTAGACAGTTTTGCTTTTTTTTTATTTCAACATCTGTGAAGTGACTCAGCCTAAGCTTAGTGAGAACCTCAAGGATATGAACAAGACCCTAGAGGAGCCACTTAAGAATGTGCCCATGAAGGAGTCTGGGCCCCATGGGCCAGTCCCCCCCAAATTCTCTTCCTGTTTTACCTGAGGTCCAAGTCGAATATTAGAATTACAGTTCAAAGCAAACAAGATTGATGATGTGATAGATAATCATATTGAAGATGCAGAAAAAGGCAACATGACATTCTCTTCTGAATTGGGTAGGGTTTTTAATGAACATAATCAGGAGTTGAGAGACTTGGGGTAACGGAAGCCTGCCTTCAATCTCCTTATTAGCAACAGCTTGGGCTACCACGGAGATGTGCAGCATGTAAAGATAAGATATACTCTACATATTTGCCAGTTGTTACTTGTTTCTACAACGAAGCCTTGTCTGCTGACAGTGCACAGCGTCCTGGACCACACACCAACCTGGTTTCTCCATGACATCATCCTTGTGGATGACAGCAGTGACTTTAATGATTTGAAAGGAGACTTAGATGCATTTGTCCAAAAACACCCCCCCCCCCCCGGAAAAAAATTAAATGAATAAGAAATACAAAACATAAGGGACTAATTGGAGGAAGAATGATAGGAGCAGCTCATGTAACAGAAGTCCTGATGTTCCTGGACAGCCACTATGAAGTGAACGTGATGTGGCTGTGGTCCTTGCTGGCTGCCTCCCGAGAGAAACGGTGGACAGTCATGTGCCTGGTGATCGACATCATCAGTGTGGACACTCTGGCCTACAGCTCATCCCCTGTGGTGCATGGAGGGTTCAACTGGGAACTGCACTTCAAATGGGATCTTGTTCCCCTTTTGAAGCTTGGAGGACCAGAAGGAGCTGCTGCATCAATAAAGTCACCTTCAATGGCTAGAGGACTGTTTGCCATGAAGAGAAGCTACTTCAGTGAACTTGGGCAATATGACAATGGCATGGATATCTGGGGAGGAGAAATCTTGGAAAAATCATTTTGGATTTGGATGTGTGGAGGTGAGCTCTTCATCATCCCTTGCTCCGGAGTCAGACACATTTTCTGGAAAAGGCGACCCTATGGTTCCCCTGAAGGCCAAGACACCGTGACACACACTCCTTAAGGCTGGCACACGTTTGGTTGGATGAACATAAGGAGCAGTCTTTTTCCTTACGACCCGATCTGAGGACAAGAAGCTATGGAAATGTCAGTGAGCGAGTTGAATTGAGGAAAAAGTTGGGTTGTAAGTCATTTAAATGGTATTTGGATAGCATTTGCTCAGAGATGCAGATATATGGGCCCAATGTCAAACCCCAGCAACCCATTTTTATCAGAAGAGGGCCAAACGCCCCCAAATCCTTCAGCATGGAAGGCTTTATCACCTCCAGAATGGCAAGTGTCTGGTGGCCCAGAGCCGCTCAAGTCAGAAGGGAGGCCTAGTAGTGCTTAAGGCGTGTGACTACAGTGACCCAAGTCAGATCTGGATTTATAATGAAAAGCATGAATTGGTTTTAAGTAATCTCCTTTGCCTGGATATGTCAGAAACTCGTTCATCTGACCCACCTCGAGTCATTAGGTGCCATGGGTCGGGAGGATCCCAACAGTGGACCTCTGGAAAGAATAATCAGCTGTACCAGGTGTCAGTTGGACAGTGCCTGATCTATTGAGTCACATAGGCTATGTTGTTATGGCAATCTGTGATGGCTCCTCCTCTCAGCAGTGGAATTTGGAAGGTTAAGGTGGATGCAATGGCTGGAATGGATGCTTGTTCTGGGAAGATTAGCAGAGTTGAAACAGCAGACATACTCTACTGTCTATATCGAAGCACCCAGTGGCCATCAGGTGGTGAAGAAGTGTGTGACATTGAGGTCATTTCTAGGCCACTGTTAAGGAATTTCTTATTGGTAGGAAATAGAATACAGTTTTAATATAAAGAGCTATGTTTATACAGAGGATTATACCCAGGAAATTGCTTCGTCTATTCAAATTAGTTTATGCTTCTTTTTAATCTCCTTTAATAATGGAATAGAATGTCATTATTCCTTTGTTAGAAGACTTCATAGCAGACTAGTTAACTTCAAACAAACTGACTGAATCCGCACATTGTTTATAAGATCATATTTAAGATGTGGTTAACTACTATAAATTATTTTGATGAATTATGATATTATTGACATTTAAAATAGAGAATCCTTTTAATTAAAAAATAAAATAAAAAATAAAAATAAATAAAATATTCTTTGGACTATTATTTGTTAGCTACTTGAAAAATGTGAAATGGCAACTCACAAAATGTGTATATGTTTAAAAGTTGAGCTTCACAACTAAGAGATAATAGTGGCTTTTGACATTATTATTCATTTGACATAGCAGTGGACAGGTGGTTATTGTACAACACTAAACATTCTGGGATGAGATTTGCTGTAATAACACAAGCCAACAGGTTTAAACCTCACAAACGACTTTTTAAAGGGCAGGCATTTCAATTTTGACAAAAAATGATCAACAGCAGGCTTGAGGGTAGGATATAAAAATTAAAAGCCCTACAATTAGGCAGCTTATTTAAAAACAGGAAGAGAGGCACAGATGGTTCATATTAAGAAAAGCAAACAAACAAAAGACTAAAAACAAGAGTGTAAAACTAGCAATGATAAAATATGAACTATGTATTTTAGTAGAGTGGCTTTAAAATATATCTCTCTTCATTGGGATTTGGAGGTGAAATACAGTCTTTGCTTTAAAGAAATGTACTATCTAATAAAGGTGATAGAACTTACAGCAGTTATATAAATGTAAGTGCAAATGAAATTTCACCCTGTAAAATTATTTGTACAGAAGTATCAAACAAGTTTAGAAAAATATTTAAAAATATTGTTATGCATGAATAGATACAAATATAGATGTAAATTTCTGTGCTTCCACGTTCCAAGAGCTATACTTCTCTCAATCTGTTCTTCTGCCAAATTATATAAAACTTACATATGGAAAAGTGATACTTGTTTTCTGAAGTAAACACTGCATTCAAATGAGACTTAAAGTCAGACTAGAGGCCTGGTGCATGAAATTTGTGCATGGGTATGTATGGTCCCTAGTCTGGCCAGCAGTCAGGGCTGATCTGTCGGGCAACTGGTGGGGTGATTAGGGGTGGGGAACCCTCCTGGCACCAACCTCGGCTGGTGGCCTAGTGGAGCCTGCTCCCTGGCCCCACCCCCTGCCACCAGTTGGGGACTATAGTTTGGGGGCAGCTCCTGCGTTAAGAGTCTGTCCCTGGTGGTCAGTGTGAGTCATAGCAACTGGTCATTCTGCCATTTGGTCAATTTGCATATTAGGGTTTTATTATATAGGATAATATTTATGAGCCGTCTACTGTGTCTACATGATACTTCATTGAAAGCTATTGTGGGAGTGAAGATGGTTGTTTGGATGAGGGGCTGTGCATAAGAAATGATGATAATGGTTTTTGTCCTTAAGAGTGTCGTTGTTTGTGGAGTACATGTTTGTGTTTTATAAATTACTCTTTATTCTTTTTGTCCACCCTTTCTTCTAGGGCTTCTATCTCCTTTCTCTTTTTAACAATATTTCTTTTCTTCTTATATTTTCCAGATACTTAAACTCTGTGTCCAAAGTTATTTGAGTAGAGGAAGTATATGGTTGAATTCCTAGGGGGCAACATTTCAGCTTTGACTGAATGATTGGTCAATTGATTCATTTGAGAGAGAGAAACATCAATTTATGTTTCACTTATTTATGCACTTATTTGTTGAGTCTCCTATGTGTTCTGACTGGGAATTGAACCGGGGTGACACTCTAACAAACTGAGTCAGGGCCTAGCTTTTCTTTTTTATTGGCCTCAATTCTTGACTCATTTCTTAGTCACAGTGGATCCCCCTTTGTGACTGTTTCTGGCTGTGTGTGGGAAAAGGAATTTGATTACTTTGCTTATCAAAAGGGTTAGAATCCTTGATTTTAAAAATACGTCGAGGGCATGAGGAACAAAAGAGAAGAGGTTCCCTCAAATACCAACTAACACTAAACTTCAACTTTATGAATGCCTTAGGCATTTGATTGTTGTCCTTCATACATTCTTTCAAAGACAGCTGGTGAGGCTGTCAATAGGAAGCTAATCTATTTGATCTCTTAAATAAAGCGAATCGTTTCAAGGACACCTGATTATATGGAACACTATTCTATATCAAATTGCTTTTATTAATATATTTTATAGATTGAAAACTGAGTTGCAGAGGCAGTTTAGTGACTTTCCAGCACCACTCAGCAAGTCATTGTAAAGATAACAGACTTCTGAAACTGAATGTAGAATCTAACAATCCGGTAATTGTATCTGTGCATTTTTTGCCCAGGCCTCTTTTGGGTTCCATTATATTTTCTGTGGTTGCTTGATTCTTTCGGCTGGTCACACTTCAAAAGCACCAGCTCTCAGAAGCAGTCACCCTTACAGGGACACCATTGGCTGCATGTGGCTCAGCACTGACCTGGAGACCCTGACTGTAAAGCAGCCCATCCAGTCAAACACAAGCCTGCTTGGGATTGACTCATAAAATGCCCTCGCTCCATGGGGAGCAGTGTTCATCTGACTTAATGACTTGGATGGGCTAGGGGTAGTAATGTGTATACAAAAAATTGTGTGCCATATTTTTCTTTATCAAAGTTATAAACCCTACTTATCAGAATAAAGAATTTTTTTTCATTTGCAAGATTTCTTCTGTCTCTGACTTTGCATGTCCTCTCTGCCACCTTAGACCTGAGTGAGCTATAAGTGGGAATCTGTGGAACATGAGATGGATAAGATGTTCAAGAGGGACCAGGCAGGGAGGGTAATTCCTTTCTCTGCTATCTTCTAAGGACTTATTCAGTCTTCCAGGTGGCGAGTTCCCTCATTGGTACTAGCACCTTAGACAGTATTCTCTCCCAGTATTGTCCTACTGAAAGGAGTTTTTATTGTTGCATTCAATGGCAGTCTGACAGGGCAGAATTTTTCTAACCTCAGATACAAAAGCAAAGCAAAACAGTTATATGAAAAACGGGTCAGAGCCATTTCCTACCTCCCTTTGGAAGGAAATGTTTTTTATTATTTTTTCTTAAACAAATGTGAGGGAAGGCAGGCTGTTGTGGGGGAAAGATAAATCAAAGAATTTTCTTATAGTTTAATCAATACTAAATGCTTTGTCATATGCTTTCCACTGGGAAGGCAGAATTGGGGTTGCCATAGAGTAATTAGAGGCTGGTGCACTGAGTTTTGTGTATGCCCTTCAACCAAATACCATAGGTGGTTAAGCCTTTTTGTGGGTCTCTATGCAGGGGTCCTCCTTCCTGGTGGTGATGGGGAAGTATCTACAGATGTTTTCTGCAGATGTCTCCCAACAGGTAGACATCTTACTATCTGCTCTTCCTTGTCACCTACTTCCTTTCTTCATTCCCATATCTATCCATTTCCTCCTGATAAACTTTTTGCTGCTGTTCTGTCTTTCACACCTGCTTCTAGATCCCTTGACTCTGACTTAGGTTTGTCCCTTCTTTGCACCTACAATCTGGCAAGAAGGCCATCTGTTCCTTTCTAGATCTTTTGTCAAAACTCACTTTTGGAAAATGTTTTCAGTACATTACCACAATAAGGGCATTTCTAAACATTAACAGTTTGGCATTTAAAACAAGAAAAAAATATACACACATACAAACATATAATAAAATGCTGTTCTATCTTTAACTTGTCATCTATTAAATGTGAACTATATGTTACACTTAAAGATATTCATTTATCTGATAGATATTTACTGACTAAAAGAGTCACAAGCTTAGATCAGGAAGAAATTAGCCTGGCAATATAGTACATGGAAAAGTAAATAACTATATAATTAAAAATCAAAAGTGGGTGTATCAATGTTGAAGCAATATTTTGTCCTACTGAAAGGAGTTTTTAGGGGTGAAATAGGCAGGCTTAGAAAGTTTTAGGAATTAGGGGGTCCATGAGGGAGGAAGGCATAGTTGGTTGGGGGCTTGGAGCTGCCAAAAGGCATACATTCACAGAAACCAAAAGGTGCCACAGGATAAGGAGAGAGGAAGACATCCCTTCACAGAAGATAGGAAAAAGCCACAGGGTATGGGAGAAAGAGGAAACAGACTTTCACAGGGGATAGAGAAATGCTGACAAATGGGAGAAAAGAGAACAGATTTTCACAGGAGACAGAGAATTCTACCACTGAAAGGGGAGACATAAAGACAGACCATGTGGGCTTTGAGCTTTGAAGCTGATATAATGACCAATCAGAAGGGAATATCAAGAAATAAAGAACTGCAGCCTTTATAAACTTTAGCAAAAAGGAGCTTAGTGGATTACCCTCTTTGGGACCCCTTCCCTACATGGGAGTCTGTATTTGCTTCCAATAAATTCCCATCCTTTTCATCTACCATTTTGTGGCTTCAATCTTTAAATCCACCTGTACAAGAATCCAGGAAAGAAACCTCTGACTTACTTCTAATATGACTATTATTAGAGATATTACTATTATACCAGGAAGAATAGGAAAGTCTAATAAAAACTCTTGGAACAGATAAGGTATCATGTCAACAAACATAATTTTACATATATATAATTTTAAATTTGCTTGAATCCCCTGGAAATTTATTTTCCTGTCAATTTTGTGTACTTCTATTATTTCTCATCAAAGTAGTCCACAAAACTCATTGTTTACCCATTCATAATTTCCATACTATCACTGGCTCCTATTATCTACTAAAGGCCTGTTGTACGAATTTGTACACCATGGAGTCCCTTGGCCTGGCCTGTGGGATCAGGCCAAAACTGGCTCTCTGATATCCCCTGAGGGGTCCCAGACTGCGAGAGAGAGCAGGCCAGGCTAAGGGAACCCACTGGTGCACGATCGGGGCCAGGGAGGGACTATGGGAAGGTTCCAGGGCATTTCCAGCCTGTTTCTCTCAGTCCTATTTGGCGGGACCCCAGCAGCAAGCTAATCTACTGGTCAGAGTGTCTGCCCCCTGGTGGTCAGTGCATGTCATAGTGACTGGTCGACCAAGCGATCTCTGTCCCCTGGTGGACAGTGCACGTCCTAGCAAGTGGTTGAGCAGCCTTAGCATATCATTAGCATATAATGCTTTGATTGACTTAATGGACCACTGGACACTTAGTATATTAGGCTTTTATTATATAGGATACTTCTACATTTTCACTTAAATTGTACAAATCCAGAGCTTTAAACAAATGTTTTTAAAATAGTAATTTCTTGTAGTCAAAGATAATCTGGATAAACAACAGATTTATTATGCATTGTTTTTATCCCTTTTTTTGTGTGTGTGTGTGGATGTATATAGTTAAGATTGATAAAAAACACTTGGGATCCATTTACCTATAATTGTTTGCATATCATATCTTTCCATCTGTAGCTAGTTTTAGTGACTAAAAAAGAAAAGAAAAAGAAAAAGAAAACAAAAAACCATATCCCTTCCTAAACACAAGAGAATCACACACTGTTCTGGAACATAAAAATTTGTGCAGATGTGGAGAAGATGTTTCAGCATGGCTTTCAGAATTGAGAATTGATTATCTTATTTGCTTTATTTTTTTCAAAAGTGTGTCATCAGCTCCTTAGAGAGAAATAATTTCAAGTAGTAGCATAGCAGAGATAAAATGGGGGGAGTAGAACAGAGGATAAAAATAAATACAAATCTTAGAAGTATTAAAATAATTTTCTAAGTGTATTTTTTCTTTGAGTTAATTCTCATTTTTGTAAGGAGGTCTGATCTTCTTAGTAGCAATAAACCATTTGATCCCTTCAGCTCTAATTTCTATCCTGAGTGAAATTTACAATGATGAATGAAAATCACAGTTTTGAAACAGTTCTTTGGTACTTGAATTTTTGTGCCAAAATATATCTGGGGAATGCCTGCATTGGTGAAACCTGAGACTATTGAGCCATTTTCTTTGCCATGGAATTTGGCAATATGTTGCTGAAGATGTCTGTAAACCAGTGAGAATCCCTGTTTGCTGTTTTAATGCCTGAGGACAGAAAAGAAGCAAAGATGATTTATAATGACAAATACTTAACTACATAATTGGGCAATTTAATTTTCATTTAGGGAGGAGAAATTAACACTTTATATAAAATATACCAAGGGCAAACACATTTTGAATAAAATTCATTAAAACATTTTAAAAGGTACTTTAAAAAGTATTTTTTAAACATACTTCAATAAGTCCTTGGGTAGAAATGTGCTCATTTTCAGACACAGGTGCCTCCCTGGCATCTTTGCATGAACGCTAAAGGACCATCAGAGCCACTCAAATCACCAAGAGGAACAGAGACCTGAGCTGCCTAAAGGGAGCAAGTCTTCCTACTGTAGGGGAATTTTTAAAAATCAGAACTTTTCTGCTTTCTAAGGTGTTAAAACAAAGGTTCAATGTTTGTCTCTCCCATGATTTCCTTTACATGCGTTTTCCCCTTCATTCTTTCATCCTAAGCAAGTAGTAACTATATATGTTTTTTTCATAAATCAGTTTTCAATATATGCTGTAAACCATATTTAGGTATAGCACAATAAAAGAATGCATATTGATTAGTATATGTAACAGTTCAGATGGGAAACAATTAGTGTATGTGTGTCATTGCTGTAAATAGTTTCCTAAACATATTTTTCGAGGGGAAAACAGACACAATCCTATGTAATTATTTGCAGAGAAGGAAGGAGAGAATGACTTGAGATATGAAGAAGGACTCATTTGGAGTAAATAGTCAGGAGACTCTGGTCAAAGATCACTTTATGATTGAATAATATTTAATAGTAATTCAATAATGATTCAATAGTGATTGAACAGGATGGCGCAAAATGGGGAGGATTAAAGCAAATGTCCTATAACCCATTTCTCTCCTAAAAACTTGATTGCCAGAATAGTTGATTTCCTCCCTCTGAAGTGACCCCGTTCAGTAGCATTGCAAACATGCTGGTCATTCTCCTCCTGACACTGATAGCAGGAGAGTCCTTGTCTATTATTGGTGCCCCTGATGGACGGCCATTAATATTGGAGTCCCTGTTTGGGCACCATTAATATTGGTGCCCCTCGTTTGGCATTATTAATATTGGAGCCACTGGGTGGACGTCTATTAATATTCATGCTCTTGTTCCAATATTACAAAGGGTTTTCAGCAATCTGGAGAAAGGTGCTTATGCATAGATTAAGAAGGAATCCAAAGACGAAAGATAGTTTTGAAAGGCATTGGGGGTTAGAGGAGCTTCAGTTAAAGGAGCTAAGGACTGCCCCTTGACTCAGGACCCATGCTTTTATTGACACAATTTGTCCTAAAGGCAAGGTGGAGACATATACTTCAAAGGGTAAGGTTTCAAAGGGTACGGTAGCAAAGGGTTTACAGAAGCATTGTCAGATTGGGGAATAGCCTACAGCTGTTCAGGTGTTTGGCCAACCAGAGGCAATAACATGCCCTGAGCTGTCTGGCAGTTAACAATCCTATTCAATTTTTGGGGAGATGCTTTTTAGCCATTCCAACAGGTAAACTACATATGTGGCTCAGCCCTTCTTGAGCCCCCAAGTCCCATCAACCTTTTGATGAAACTCTTATAATTATGATATGCTAGAATTGGTTCCCAGCAGTCTATGGAATGTTCTTAGGGTCTCCTTGTTTTAGGATTGCCTGCCATAAACAAATCTATAATCTGGGGCTTTATGAGACATTCTTCCTGGGATCTCATCTATTACTGTGAGCCATAAAGTTTGTTGGATACAGGAGTGAAGGGCTTGTAGACTCACCTGGGCTATCCCAGAGCTCTCTCTGCTTTGCCTTTGCATCTTGATTCTGGGTAAGAGCTCTGATTTAGGTGAATCTAAACCATTGTATTTGCACAGAAATAGCTTTCAATTATTAAATAAGTAAATTGGGATGCATACAATAATTTATCTCAATTGCCACAAGAACCAAACCATTGCCATTATTTTACAGAGGAAATAACTGAAGCTCAAAGAGGTTACTAATTTGCCTTAAATTACACAGTAAGTAGTACAGCCTGGCACCATGCTAGGCCCCTTGGGGACAAATGAAACTATAAAACTTAGTTTCCGTTTTTTCTTGGTAATAATTCTTCATGCTCCATACAAATGATGTTTCTGAAAATAACATGTCAGGCTTTTACTAAAAAGAAACATGAGTATCAAGTTGCAGCAGTTGCAGGAAAAAGGTTATTTATATCTGAATGCAAAAAAGTCTTGTTAAGGAGAGGATTTAACTACACAGGAGGTTGAGAAGACTTTGTAATTTCAGGGAATTTGAGGGAATCGGAACTTTGAGTAGCTAGATAGAGACTAACAAAAGAGCAGCCAACTTGACTTACTATATTCTGAGATATGTGTGGGTAGAGAAGTGTGTCAATGGATGTTAAAAATCATTCCATGTCATCTACTGTGTAGTGATAGAAACATTCAAAATAGGGTGAGCTGGAAATGCAATTTTACTTTCTGTTATCTCCTCCAATCCTCTTTTTTACTGGGTAATAAATCTAAGGCAATACACAGTTTTCATTCATTCCTTAAAGTTGAGTCCAAGTTCTAGGGGACTTTAAAGAGCTCAGACAATGCACTGAGGGTAGAGTGCCCTTTGGTGATTGAAACCGCTGTGTTATATACATCATCGCATTGGGTTCCTGGTCTTCACATTTTTATTTTTTTTTCAGTTCATTTCTGTGCAAAGTCTTGATTTTGTCCTCTTAGGGTCTGTTGAATCCCTACATTCATTCTCTTCCTGCATCGTCCTGGCAGATAGTGAAAGCTGCATGGCTGTCTGAGGCCTGTTGTCCTGAATCCACCATGCTCTGCTACTCTGACCTGCCTGGTTGCAGGGGAATTGTGGGGTTTCACCCTCCCTGGGCCATACAGAGAAGTGAGGTGGTTCCCTGTAATCTGGGCTTTCCCACAACTCTTTGGAATTGCTTTCCCCTCTTCTAGTCTTGGTGCAAGATAAGGGGCATGGTTAGGCCACATCAATGTCTAAACTCTCTTTGCTTCTCCTCTTAATAGAAGTAGAAAGCTTTACTTTAACCTGTATTCTTTATATCCTTGAAGCACCATAGGCCTTAGCTTTTTTACCTAAGCTTATTCTATGTTTTCCTGTCCCAACTTTTCATAGATGTCAGATGTTTAGCTTCCCAAATGGGAAAGTTTTAAGTAGCAGCAGGAAATAGAAGGAATACCATAATCACTTGTGTTCTCTTACTACCTCTCATTTAAAGCTGAGAAATGAGAACTGTGGGGGTGAAAGGAAGTGAGATAAAAAAGCAGAGGGAAGAATGTGCATAGCTTGTTCAACTTTGCTTCATTCCGGTCAACATGAAACTCCAAAGACAATAAAGAAATATATCAACAACAATAATAATAGCTAACTATTATTTATACTTTAATCTGCTGAAAACTCTTCCAATAGGTATTTAGGAGCTATTTTACTGAATACTCATAAATCCAGGAAATTTTATATAAACATCCTATACAATAAACAACTAATAGGAAAATTAACCATCATGTCATAATGCCATCACAATATGGCAGTGCAAAGAGCAGGGGTGGGGTCGGTTGCTCCGTGTGCCTGCCACCACAGTTCCCACGGCCCTCAGGGGGCATCAGGCCATGTGGATGCTGCACTCACCTGCCTCTGGAGTTCCCTCAGCCCTGCCAGGGGGCGGGTCCCTGCTGTTGCTTTGTGCAGCTTCCTCAGAGTTCCCTCAGCCCCGCTGGGGTGCAGGTCTGGGCTGCTGCTGTGTGCGGCTTCCACCGGGATGACTGGGCCAGCAGGGGAGGGCAGTTGGGGGCAATCGGGCCAGCAGGGAAATCAGTTGGTAGCAATTGGGCTGGTTAGGGGAATGGTTAGGTATCAATCAGGTCAGTAGGGGAGCAGTTAGAGGGTGATTAGGCTGGCAGGGGAGTGGTTAGGGGGTGATTAGGCTGGCAGGCAGAAGCAGTTAGGGGCAATCAGGCAAGCAGGCAGGTGAGCAGTTAGGAGCCAGCAGTCCCAAATTGGGAGAGGGATGTCTGACTGCCAGTTTAGGCTCAATCCTGAAGATTGGGCCTAAACCGGCAGTCAGACATTCCCCAAGGGATCCTAGTTTAGAGAGTGTGCAGCTTGGGCTGAGGGACACCAACCCCAGTGCATGAATTTTGTGCACTGGGCCTCTAGGCTATATATATAAAACACAAATATGCAAATAGACCAAATGGCAGCACAACTGAACAAGTTACTATGACATGTGCTGACCACCAGGGGGTGTACATGGAACATGGAGGGCTTGGGCAGCAGGTGGCAGAGTGTGGGACCTGAGGGCATTGGCTGTGGAAGGATGGCAGAGCAGGTGAGTGGGGGTACCAGACCAAGACCGGGTGCTGGTCACTGTCATCAGGGAGAGCCTTTGGTGGTTACTGAAAATTCTTTGCCCTTGCATGCTGCAGTCCCACCAGGCACTTGCAATCTGCTGCCGGCACCAGAGCTGCCGCTTGCACCTGCTGCTGGCGCCTGACCCCAGCCCCAATTGCTCTGTGCTATCAGTCAGTGTGAGCCATGGCTACTGGCCCCGGTCACCCCTGAGGGCTTCTCCACCTCCCTCTGCTCCTTATGGGCAATCAGGACAGCAGCCACTGCTCACACCACTGACAGCGCCAGCCCCACTCATACCAGCTGCTGATTCTGGACCCAAATCACTCCACGCTGTCAGCAGGTGATAGCAGGGCCAGCGCCTTCAACGTATGAGAGTGGTGGTGGCGGGAGTGGAGCTGCCCGCAGACAGGGGACCAGGGATCACAGCAGGAGGGACCAGGCAGGGGCAGAGAGGATAGGTCAAGACCCACCCCTATGCTCACCATAGCCTCGCAGCCCACAATTGTTTTCAAGGTGCATGAATCTGTGCATCGGGTATGTGTGTGTATGTATGTGTGTATATATATATATGTTCATTTTATAGATGAGGGAACTGAAGTGTAAAGTGGCAGTAACCACTACTTGCTGTGATATACTACACTGGTTATATAGGCAATATGGTTGTATAGTTATATGTTGCTTAATAAAAACTTATTTAAAACATCTTACACAGTTTTTGTTGGTCAGAAATTTGGAAGAAACTTAGCTAGGTAGTTCTGCCTAAGGGTTCTTCATCAGATTGCAGTTATGACTTGGTTTACAGTCACTTGAAGGCTGACTGGGGCCAATGAATCTGCTGCCACGGTGTCACTCACATGCCTGGTAAGTTCTGGATGCTGGCAGGAGACCTCAGTTCTTTGGCATATGGACCTCATCACAGAGATGCTTGAGTTTTCTCATGATGTGGTGGTTGGGTTCCAGAGAGAAAGAGGAGAGAGAGAGAGAGAGAGAGAGAGAGAGAGAGAGAGAGAGAGAGAGAGAGAGAGATACTTCCTCCCAGAAGCCATACTCTGTGGCTTCTGCCATGCTTATTCATTGACTTGTTAATTTTATTTTATATGTTAGAAGTTGCTAAATACAGCTCATATTCAAGGACAGGGAAATTAGTTTCCACCTTTTGAAAGGTGAAATATCAAAGAATGGGTAAGAAAATTTACAAGTCACCACAATGGATATTCCACATGTATCATGATTATTGCAGTTTAATCCAATTTCACTTCTAACTTGTTCTTTACACATACATGTGAAAAAATATTCTCACCTTGAAGAAACATATTCAAGACCTTATTAGGAAAATGTATTGCATAAAATCGAATCAACTGACACCTTGGTGCAGGTATTATGGTAGAAAATAATCATATCTTTGATGTGTACTTTGGAAGCAAATTTATAATTTATGAATATATCAATTTACTTTGTTTTTATTTGTGGCTCTGATGTGATATCCATTTCCCCCTTGTTATACTGGAGTCTGTCTCTGTGTTACCATCATCCTAGAGTTACATTCATAGGTGAAATACAGCCCTACAAACATGGGTTCAAATCCCAGCCTCACCACTTATGAGTTTTATGGTCTTGGTTATGTTAATAGCTTAAGTCTCAATGTCCTTGTCTGTAAAATGGGGCCAATATTACTCATGATTTATGACTATGATGATTAAATAATGTCATAGCATGCAAATTTTGATATATGAGTGCTCAATATGCATTATTGTGTTGTCATTATTGTTATTTTCCTAATAATTTGATAACAGAACAGGGTTAATATTTGCCAAAAGATACATTGATATTGATTTTTTTTTAAAAAACCACTTGACTGAAAAATGATAGGAGACACCACCTTCTTTCGCCTGGGTATCATGGTATTTAAAAAGTGCCCTCTCTTTATAAATGAAGCTTTAAATAAATAAGTTATCAAGCACCTGATTTTCAAATAATTTATCCATATTCCTATGGATCAGGACAAATGACCTAATAGATTTCACTATTCCCCTTTAAGGTCAATTGGTTAATGCCAGTGAAACACTTAACTGTGGTAGAGTCATAGGTCAAACTTCCCAGCTTTCTCCAGTTTTGTTGAAAATTTGCCTTTTGCTTTCTCTCTTCAGCCTTTTTCTCCATTAAGTCAGATCTCAGAAGATTGTGTTATCAATCACTGTGGCAGCATTTACTCTTTATGCCCAATAACATGCTCAGAAAATCATGTACATTCTTTCAAAATACAGTTCTGAAGCTGTTTTCATTGCACATGATAAGCAAAGCAATATTCAAGTTTCTGTGCTGGGAAGTGGAATGTACCAAAACATGGAATTGATTCTTTTCTTTTTTTTAATTCATGAACTATTCAAAGAGCTTCTTAATTCCTGGGCTTTTTAAGACTATTATGCTTGGATTGAATCTCTGGGAAAGTATGTGATTTAATTATCTGAATTTAAGTAAACATGCATTATTCTCTATTTAATGACAACATTGGAATATTCTGTTTTATACAAAGTAATGAATCATCCAGCTATCTATGAAGGCAGGATATGATAGATGTGACAATCCCCAGAAGATTCTGTCAGGTAATTTGGCTTCAATTTACCTAAACCAGTCCAGTTCAAGGCTTAAAACTACGTATCTTTTCAGCATATAAATAGGTATTTTTGTCCAAAAAATGGACTAGCAACTTTTTCCATACAGGCTGCTTTTCCAGGGAAAGTAGAGGAAAGGAATTAGAATTTATAAAACTTTCCCTTTGATTGTTTTATAGATATTCTCAACTCTGGGTGTATATCAGAATAATTTAGGGGCTTTAAAATGTAGATGCCCAGATTCTATCCTAGACTTAATGAGTTAGGAAATCTAGGGGTGGGGAATAGAGATGTATAAATTTTTAAACCTCTAGCAGTACATTTAAGGCACTCTTAGATTTAACAGTCATTGCATACGCTGCAGTTTTGTTAATAAAAATATACCAGCAGTCACTTTACAATTTTCTTTTCACTAAAAGCATAGACCAGGAATAGCTATAATGCTCATTGCAAGAGGAGGGATTTTGTACAGAGCTTCAAAGTCAGTGTTGAAGGAAGTAAAGAAGCTGTGATAGGAATCCTCTCTGTTCCTGTTGCTTGGGTTAAAGGAATTCCTGGGATAAGTTCTGCTCGTAGAAGAATTATAATAGTCCAGCTCTGAGCTGCATTTCAACTTTATTTTGGACAAACTGTGTCATTTCAATTTCATAGACTCCATTGACCCTGAGATTCAAAAATAAGGTTGTATATGAATGCAATTTTGTGATAATTTGAAGTTCCTGTTTAGAATTTATTGGATTCTATAAACTTGCATAGGTTGTATGTTAACTTTAAGGTTTAAAATTTCAGAATGAATAATCTGTTATATTAATACTAGAGGCCCAGTGAATGAGTTCATGCACCAGTGGGGTCCATTGGCCTGCCTGCAGGATAAGGCCAAAACCAGCTCTCTGACTTCCTCTGAGGGTCCCAGATTGCAAGAGAGTGCAGGCGAACCTGAGGACCCCACCTGTGCATGATTGGGACCAGGGAGGAATGCAGAAGGTTGGCCAGCCAGGGAGGGACCACAGGAGGGATCCAGGGAATATCCAGCTCATCTAGCTCAGTCCCAATGAGCCGGACCCTAGCAGCAAGCTAACTTACCAGTCGGAGTGTCTGGTCCCTGATGGTCAGTGCACATCATAGCGACTGGTCGACAAGTCAGCTGCCCCCTGGTAGTCAGTGCACATCATAGCAAGTGGTTGAGTGGCCTTAGCATATCATTAGTGTATTTTGCTTTGATTGATTGAACAGATGACCAGACACTTAGCATATTAGGCTTTTATTATATAGGATAACTTTCAATTGTAATTCCTTGAAGATAGTTACTATATTCACCTGCTGTACTTTTTGGAGCATGAAGAAACATTCCCACTAAGAACTGAGTCCCCACTCTGTTCTCTTCACTGTATCACATGACAGGATATCTCTCAGCTGTAGTTGTAAGCAGTGAACTTTAAATGTTAGTCAGTGTGTTTTTATGAGCTGGGCAAATTATTTAAAGCCATCACCATTCTGCTTCTCTAAGTATAACTAGCCATTTTGCACATATATATATTTTCTGGTGCCAGGCTGCATGTATGTATGTTACTCTGGAAAAGCATTTCTTGTGGAATGTGGTTTGGGGGAACTCAAGGTGTTGTGTGAAGTGAATGATAGTGACAGAAAATTACTCTTGGAAAGTTGTCTTTGAAAACTAGTTTTTTTTTCCTAATGGAAGAGAGAACATTTGAGTTCCTTAGTAGTAGTATGTATGTAGGTTCTAATCATATTTAAGTGATTTTGCATATTTCAAAATATTTTGCATATTTTTAATATATTTAATCTTCAAACGACCAGGGATAAACTTGAAAAATTAAACAATGGAGAAAATGCTGTGATTCTCTTAAGACAGTTAATAGTTTTAAGAATATCTACCATTGGTGCCCCTCACTTAGTGGGGCTCCTTCGGGAAGAGTGTACAGCAAACATGACCAGGGAGTCAGGGGAGGAGAAAGATGAAAAACAGGCCAAGTTCAGGTCTCCAGACAGAGAACAAGTTCAATGTGTTTTCTGCCCACTGCCTCAGTTTACCTATTCATAAAATGCTCTAGGAAGAACTGAGCAGGGATGGCTCCAAAACTAGGGTGGAAGGCACCTAATGCAAAAATCCCAAGCCTTATTCTTGCTCTATGCCAAAATCGTTTCTGACATACTGAGCTGGGGTGAATTGGATGCACAATGGGGCTCTGATGGGCCTTGCCCTTCCCAGGGCCTCATCTTGGGGAATTAAACCTTCACAGGCACCCCAGAGATCACTGGCAGTGGCACCTACATCTGTCCCTGGCCCTGGTGGGGGGGGGGAGAATCTCTGCAGGAGGGCCCCTCATGTTTGCTTTCTTTGTTGAAGAAGCAAAACCCTTGAGATTCATGTACTATGTGATGGAGAAAAAAAGAGTACCTGAAGTTTACCCCAAAGACAGTATACTTTATACGTGGTAAAGTGTTCATTAAAATGGAGTAATAAAAGAAAAAATCTATCATTTCATGAACAATTGTGACACATCAGAAGTCTGCTGATTGGTTTACACAGTTGACCACTGAACAAACATAGGTTTGAACTGTGCAAGTCTACTTGTACCCAGATTTTTTTCAATAAGTACCTACTGTTTTCCACCTGTGGTTGGGAGTTGACAGATGCAGGGGGTCTGTTGCATGCATTTTTCTTTGTCATTTTTTATAGGGAACTTGAGCAGCTGCAGATTTTGGTATCTGAGCAGAATCCCAGAATTAATCTGCCGGAGATACCAAGAAGCAACTTAAATTTGGGGGAACTTGAAAGGTTTTGGCAAAGTCCCTAACACACATTTGCATTGCTCAGTGGTTAACTGTATATGTTTTCCCCTTTAATCCGCCCCACATCCTCAGAAAAGTAGGTGTTGTGAATGGAGAAACTGAGGCTCAGAGCGATTGCCTTGATGAGGACCATATTGCAAGTGGCAAAGTAAGGGTCTGGGTTCAGCTTCCAGTTTTTTGGAGTTGAAAGTTCTTGTTCTTAATGGCACTGACATGCTCTTGGGGCTTAAACTTTTCTAATAATGAATTCATTTCTCCTCATTATACCATGCCTTCTCTTCATCACAGCCAGGATAGACCCCAAACCAATAAAGTAGAGTAACATGCTGGCCACATTTATAAACTGCAGTTTTGTTTTAGCTTAACTGAATACAGTATTATAAAATTTGTAAAATTATGACTTGTGTAATGGATTTTGTTATTGATACTAACAGATAATTAGTTGATCCAATGTTACTGCTTCCTCATTTGTAAAACGGTAGCTTGACTATTATTTATATTGAGATTTGTTATTTGATAAATTATAATTCTCAGAGGACAGATACTCAATCTTACATTAATAATATCTTTCCTCTATCCCAAGCATACCATTATTCACAGGTGCACTGGAATGAAATCCTCTTGGATTATAGTGGTGTAAGTAGCCAGTGCCCTGGAAAATCCACAGAGGCACACAGCCATGGCAGGGCCAAATAGGCTGGTGTTAGAGAAAATCCACCTTAAAAATAACACAACGGTCCTCACAGCCACCCCTACCTGTTGCATGACTGGATTTGCAATGCTGCTGTAAATGTGCTGTTTCTTTTCGTCCAATTTACTGGCCAGATGACGATGTCATAAAACCACCACCACCACCACCACCACCACTACTGGTACTAATTAGCACCCCGTTTGTCAGCTTCAGTCCAATGGTGAGGACTTGAGGGGTTATAAATACCGTAATACCTTCTCACCTGTGAAAGTAGCTCTTCCAAAGACAAAGAAGAAAGCACAGCAGGCAGGAAGCCTGCATTATTGCCACCTGAGCTGTTCCTTTCTCTGGACAATTTCAAGCTTTAACATCTGTTCTGAACACTGCATTTATTAAACGAAATAAAAAAATACATTCATCTGTATATAATAGTCCTCCCAGGGGATAGAGCATAGGATTTCCGTCCTTTTAAAGAAAGTGAAACAGTTGACAGAGTCTGGTGTCTGCTTAACGTCAAGAAAAGCAGCCTGGGAAATAGACGGGGGAACTTATTAGGAAAGAACCTTCCCCTCTCTGACCGCAGCGTGATTGCTGCCGAGGATCTGCTTGTGTGTAATCTTCTACAATTTTTAATTACTGGGTTTAATTGTTGGCAGGTGGGTAAGAGTTCTGTTACATGAAATGTCTAATTGTTTATCCTTTGCTCTTTGTTAGGGATTGAATGCATTAGTTTGAAAATGAGACTCAAGAGGTCTGTTGTGATAATGTGTTCTTTTTCCTGCTAGAGAACAAAATAGACTCAGGTTATAGAGTTCTAATTCTTGCAAGGTCACAAACTTTCCTCACAAATAGAATAACTCACGTGACCACCAATGAATGCATAGGCCACCCTCCTTACACTCTTCATAAAAGCAAAAAAAAAAAGGGGGGGGGCAGGAAAATATAGCCATTTTTAGACAGATATAAATGTATAATAGATTAAACAGAACTAAAGTCTATTCTGAAACCAATATACAGAGCATCAACAAATATATTCCAACTTTTCTTTCTTCCTTTATTATCATAGTTACCCACTTAAACATTTACTCTTTCTTTCACCTCCACCCTCTCTTTTCTTTCCTGGTCTCCTAAAGATTTCTCTAGATTCAGAATGAACTTCCTGCATTCACAAGGCTCTCACTTAGCACTGCTAGGCCTTAAAGCCTCAGCCTCTATATAGCTTAATCTCTATCAGGCTGCAAAGCTCAGAGGATATGTCTTACCTTTTTTTTTAAGGGACTGAAAGATTGGAAAAGAGTTCAGAGGAGTAAAAATAAAGAAATGAATCTAGGTTGTGAATGTTGAAGTGTTAGAGGTGGCGGAAGATCGCCCACAGATGGGAGCAGAAAGCTAAGGGAGATGTGTGGAGGACAGGCCTCTAAGGAAGATGAGGGATATTTGGTGAACACTGGAAGAAAACAAGCCCTGAGGATGCTGGGGAAACATTTAAAATGAGGGAGAGAATGAAAAGTTTCAGTACTTGCTGGAGTTGAACCTGAGTTAGTGATGCCTGTTGTGCTTTGGGTGACGATCACATAGCTGTGGCTATGCTGTTTCTCACTGTGACCCACATATGATTGTGCATTTATAGCACAACATGACTACTGGCTCACCTGTCCAGCATCTAAGTGACAAATGGGAACTTGACACTTTGTAAGAAAACACCTGTGGTGTGAAATGCAACCAAAATGATGAGTGATATGAATTGCTACTTTGAGTTTAACATACAAAAATGTCTTTTATTTAGCCAAGTAAGCAAGTGCTGTATTTCACTTGCAAAGAACTTCTGACTGTGGCTTTTACGAGCCCAATGGAAAGGTTAGGTTTGCCTGCTATGAACAATGGTGATTTGGATTGTTAACCATGGCTTTTGTTTGTTTGTTTGTTTTTTTGTTATTCGTAGATGCAGGAAAATTCTTAGGTCTGCTACTAAGCCTTTCTCCATGGGACCAACACTGATCATTAATTTCCATCCTCACATATTTCCTCTTAGTTTGAAACGACTTCAAGCTGATTCCCTTGGTGTCTTCCTCCACATCTTTAAAGAACATCTGTATATTGCACATTGATTTAAGACATTATTTATTGAGTTTTCATTAAGAAAAGTAAGGATTTACTTCTGTTTCATCTACTATACATATACATTTCCTTTCCTCCATCCTCCTAAAATGTTGTAGTAAAGTTTGGGTAGATCAAAATAATGAAGTAAATGCTATTCAAAAGTGAGTCATGTACTATAATATTTTTATTCGTCCTTTTTTCACACAAGTATAGGAAGAGACAGCTGATAATCTTGAGTGAACAACACTATTGAGTATTCCAAACTGGTTTGAAGTTCTAGGTTATAGAGAATTACCGTATCTCAGAAATTTGAATGTATTACCCTATTAAATTTGCTTTCCATTATTTCTTTGAGGATGTCCAAATCTCTTTAAATAGGTAATGCTTTTTTATGATTTATTCTTCTCTCTGGAAGCCTGTAGAATCGTCTCTTTATCTCCTGCATTCTGCATTCTCACAGTGACTTGTTTCATGGGTCTGGGCATCCAGAAGGCCCATTCAATCGGAAATTCATATTATTCTGTTTTGGGGAAATTGCTTGATGTATTTCTCTTTTTAAATTAAAAAAAGTATTTTTATTGATTTCAGGAAAGAGGGAAGGAGAAGGAGAGAGATATAGAAACATCAACGATGAGAATCATTGCTCAGCTGACCCCTGCACGTTCCCAGCTGGGCATTGAGCCCAGAAGCTGGGCATGTGTCCTGCTCAGGACTGAATCCTGACTTCCTGGTTTATGGATTGACACTCAAATATTGAGCCACACCAGCTGGGCTTAATGTATTTCTTTAATGCTTTCTTACTTTTATTCTTTCTTCCCAGAGTTCCTATTATTTGGATGTTAATGATATACTTTTTAAAAAGTTTTTTTTCTTATGTGGCATGGTAGGCTTCTTTTAAGTTGTTGTTGTTTTTTAAATACGATTTTACTCTCCTCCATGTTAGAGAGTTTCCTAAAAAAAGTTTAGATTTACAAGGCACTAAAATGCTAATTGGAAACTCTGACCATTTCAATCAGGCTTAGCAATTGTGCACTTTACTCTAAGGTGGGCTGGATGGGGTGTTTTCTTCAGGAATCCCTGAAACCAGTATCTTTAGGTCTTTCTTTATGAAATGATCAGACTTCCAAGATGAGCATCATCTAACCATATTGCTGGAGTGTGTCTGGTTATTCTGGGATCCAAGTAAAAAAAGAGTTTAGGGGTAAGGGGTAGGGCAGAATTTTATATTCATTTAATACTCCTGGTTCCCTGTATAGTTTTACTCTCAACTGTGCTTAGAGTTCTTAGAATTTCAACAAAAACATTCTCTTCTGCCCTGGACAACAAGGAAAAGGATCTCAAAGGTTTACCATGCAAGGAAACCTCTTTATAGGTAGTTATATAATAGAAAGCAACCTCAAATGTTCACTCTGCATATATATGTATTAAAAAGCCAAGTGAGCTCTAACTGATTTAGCTCAGTGGATAGAGCATCGGCCTGCAAACTGAAGGGTCCCAGGTTCGATTCTGGTCAAGGGCATGTACCTTGGTTGCAGGCACATCCCCAGTAGGGGGTGTGCAGGAGGCAGCTGATCAATGATTCTTTCTCATTGTTGATTTTTCTATTTATCTCTTCCTCTCCCTTCCTCTCTGTAAAATATCAATAAAATACATTTATTTTAAAAAGTGTGGCCAGGTGAGTAGGTTTCAAGACAGTTCTGACATGGCTAAGCAATCTAGCACACTTCTAGCCAATAGAAACATGTATGCTGAAGAGGTCATTGCCAGCAACTCAAGAGGAAAAATAAATAGTTTAGCTCTTCAACATCCTGGCATAAAAAGCATCCATAATGTACAAAAGTCAGTAAAAACACATTATTTTTGAAATGAGCTTTTATTTAATTAATGCCAAGAAGAATTTAATCCGTATATTTAATTAGAAAATGTTTTATCTATTTAAACACATAGGTGTGTGTTTTTCCTTCTTAATTTGTGGCTTTAAAAACATTTGGCAGATATTAGAACAGCTGCCAACATTATAAATTATGACATACCCTAATTAGAATTGCACTGAGTCTTTAACAGAAAAATAAAGAGATGCACAAACACTTGTAAGGTATTAAATTGTTCAAAAAAGACATCCTTCATATCCCCACATGTGCACAAAATTTCATAAAATTCTACCTAAATTTATTGTCTATTTGGCTATTTTGCAAAGTAATTTGTGAGTAGTTAAAACAAGGCATTTTTCTCTTTGGTTTGCAAGATAGTTCTCTATCATGGGTGCTCTTTATTAAGTAGCTAGTTTTTGTGTGTGATGTGGATATAGGAATTAGTGATACTTGAAAGATTAGAGGCTGTTCAAAGACACAGACTTTCAGGAATTGATGTCAAAAAAGCCTGGAGAGCCCTGATACTGATGTTTCTGGAGAATTACTTTCAATGTTTTAGAATTCTGAGCCAATGTATTTATGCTGAAAAGCAATAAGTCTCTGAATTTGGTTCTCTGTGGCCTTATCCTCAGTCTACTTGGTTCAAAAGAACAAAATACTTCTTGTTGATCCAGGTGGATTAATATGAGTTAACTAGAGTAGCAATTCTTCTGCTTAAGACAATCACACTATGAGAAGGGATTGATTTTATTTTTTAGAAGTTTTTCTACTTAGTAATGCCTTTTTATGCCTGGATGCATTTCCCCCCACAGCAGTTAAGACTCCAGAAAAAAGTTAATGTGCAATATCTGGACCACAGTAGGAACCAAAACAGACAAGGAATTATTTCCTCACTTATCAAGGAGTTCTTCATGACTAGAAAACCACATGAAGAATTCATGCTATCTCAATATCAAAAGTGGGGCTAATCTTCTTTTATATAATTTATTTATCAAATTGAAAAATAGTTCCTTGTTAGATTAAACTTGCTATATGTGTATGAAGATGTACATCACTGCTAGAAATTTGGATGACATGTTAAACTGAACAGATCATGAAAAATTTAAAAATAGCCTAAGAACTAAATGTACTATGGTGACTACATGCAAATATATTAATGACTAAAAATTAACAACACATATATGATTAGAGAAAAACCTGACTTGGTAGAACTATGGCTGGAAATTATTGGACAGAGAGGAGTATAAAGAATGATAAGAATCAGAAACCTAATATGAAATATATACATGAGATTATAATATCTAAAGTTATTAAAAGTTCTTAATTCTGTACCATTTCTGATGGTTTCATTGATGAAGTTAACCAAGAATTGGAAAAAGGCTCTAGTCAAAAACAAAACAAAAACACACACCAAGTAATGGCTGAAGAGGAACACACAAAAGAAACAATCCAAAAATTCCTAAATTTTACACTTCTCAAAACAATTTTCTAAAAGTATACTATGCATCTTTTTATGACTGTTCTATCTAATAAAAGAGTAATATGCAAATTGACCACACCTCCATTATGCCTACCAGCCAATTAGGAGTGAATATGCAAATAAACCCAACCAAGATGGCTGCAGCCACAGAGAGCAGAAAGGAAGCTTGGGTTTCCCAGCAATGGAGGAAGTCAAGATTTCTGCCTGCCCTTGTTGCTCAGGCCTCCACACCAGGCTACAAAGTTTCAATTATAGAATCCCAACAGAAATGGCAGGAGCCACAAAGCTGGAGAGAGACAGGAGGCTAGGGTTGCCACAGTGATGGAGGAAGCCAAGTTTCTGCAGCCCTAGCTGGCTGAGGCCTCCAGGCTACAAAGTTTCAATTATAGAAGATACATAAATCGCAACAGAAATGGCTGCCACAATGGAGTGAGCAGAAGACTTGGCTGCGCTCCAGCCTACAAAGTTTCAAATGTAGAATATAAATTCCAGATACCAGGGCCTCTTCTTGGGTTGCTAGGGGATGTAGACAGCCTGCAAACCAACATAAGTCCCTCATCCAGGCTGCCCCATGCCCCAAGGGAACCCCCACCCTGATCCGGAACACCCTTCAGGGCTAACCAGATGGTCCCCACTCGTGCACCAAGCGTCTATCCTTTCTAATAAAAGAGTAATATGTAGATTGACCATCACTCCAACACACAAGATGGTCCTGCCCCCATGTGGACACAAGATGGTCATCACAAAATGGCCAGCAGGGGAGGGCAGTTGGGAGGGACCAGGCCTGCAGGAGAGGGCAGGTAGGGACAAACAGGCTGGCAGGGGAGTGTTTAGGGGGTGATCAGGCTGGTAGATAGAAGCAACTAGGGGCAATCAGGAAGGCAGGCAGGCGAGCAGTTGGATTGTGAGAGGGATGTCCCAGATTGGAGAGGGTGCACCCCACCATGCACGAATTTCATGCACTGGGCCTCTAGTCCTATATAATAAAAGGCTAATATGCTAATAGGTCAAATGATGGAACAATAGCTATGATGTGCACTGACCACCAGGGGACAGGCAGTCAATGCAGGAGTTGCCCCCTGGTGTTCAGTGTGATCCTATAGGGGGGAGTGCCACTCAGCCAGAAGCCAGGCTCATGGTAGCAAGCACAGTGGTGGTGGTGGGAGCCTCTCCTGCTTCTGGTACAGGTGGGCAGTAAGGAGTGAGGGGTCCTGGACTTCAAGAGCCCCCAATGTGAGAGGGATGTCTGACTGCCATTTAGGCTCATTTCCCTTTTCCTGAGGGGTCCCCAACTGCACCGGGGCATAGGCTGAGCTGAGAGACCCTCCTCAGTGCACAAATTTTGTGCACTGGGCCTCTAGTAATTTAAATAAATTTCAAAACTGATTTAGTGTTCCAGAATGGAAAATCTAAATTATCTTAAAGGTAATTTCACTTTTTGAAAATATGTTTTTATTGATTTTAAAGATAGAAAGATAGAAATATTAATTGACTGCCTCCTGTATGCTTCTCACTGTGGATCAGCCTGGAACCTGGTCATGTGCCCTGACGGAATCACATTCATAGTTTGAAGCTCCCCCACCAGCAGGGCTTCATGTTCCATTTAAAAAAAATATATATTTTATTGATTTTTCACAGAGAGGAAGGGAGAGGGATAGAAAGTCAGAAACATTGATGAGAGAGAAACATCGATCAGCTGCCTCTTGTATACCCCCTGCTGGAGATGTGCCGCAGTCACAGTACATGCCCTTGACTGGAACCGAACCTGAGACCTTTCAGTCCGCAGGCCAATGCTCTATCCACTGAGCCAAACCAGTTTCGGCTCATGTTCCATTAAAAAAAATATTTTATTAATTATTTACAGAGCGGAAGAGAGAGGGATAGAAAGTCAGAAACATCGATGAGAGAGAGACATTGATCAGCTGCCTCTTGCACGCACCCTACTGGGGATGTGCCCGCAGCCAAGGTACATGCCCTTGCCAGAATCGAACCCGGGACCCTTCAGTCCACATTCTGACGCTCTATCCACTGAGCCAAACTGGTCTCGGCTCATGTTCTATTTTTAAAACATGTTGTAGGATGACATTTATAAAATCTTCCTACCATATTTCATACCTTATCTTTACTTTATATGTTTTCACTTTATATGTTCTGCTATGGTAGAGACTATTGGTTTTTAATGCTCTCAACTTGAATTGTGGTGATTTATCTTTATAGACCAGAGTTGTAAAAGGAATGATTTAATACATTTTCTAAACTACACATGACATTATATAATTATTAGATGCCCAGTGCATGAAAATTCATACACTGGAGGGGGGGGTCCCTCAGCCGGGCCTGTCCCCTCTTACACTCTGGGAGCCCTCAGGGTAGGAGGCAACCTGGTGATCAGGGGAAGGTGACACCCATCACACCTCTGCTGCTGCCACTGCTGGCAGCGCAAGCCTTGGCTGGTCCTGGTTAACTGAGCCTTGGGCGACCCTGGGCAGCTAGGCAGCCAGCACCTGGGCTTGCCTGAGACTCGACTTGCCCTGGGAAGCTAGAGGGCTGAGGGGGCTAGGGAAATCTGGAGGCAGGCACATTAATTGACCCACACGCCTGCTGCCCCAGTGGGGCTGAGGAGACTGGGAGTTGCCATCTTGTGTCTGTGGGTGCTGCAGTCTTTGAGGGCGTGGAAGTCTATTAGCATATTCCCTCCTTATTGGCTGTGAGTGCTGCTATTTTTGTGACAGTATGAGGGTCAATTAGCATATTCCTTATTTATTAGATAGGATATCTTTAAGTAAGTTAATGCATGAACGATGTAATTCTTGTATATTACAAAGTGTGTAAAACAATGCAATAAAGGTTAATTAAACTCTATAGTTTAGTGTGGCTCTAAATGTCTTAGCCTAGAGTTCATTTTATGATAGACTTGATGAGATATTATTTTTGAGAGCAATTTTCACATGATGTTATTCTAAATAGTATCCAAAGTTTGAAAATAAATATTTGAAGTATGGAAGGTATCTAAGTAAGTGGTAATACCTAACATTTACACACACACTCATACATAAATCCAACCATCTCATGCTACTTATTTTTTGACAAATGATGTATTTGTACTGAGTATATTTATAATGTGTAGCACTAAAGAAAGCTAGGCAGAGTATGGAATGATTAGAGGGACCATTTCTGTTTTTTTCTCTGAAGAACTTTTAGGGGGAAATAGGTTAATAGTACACAGAAAAGTTTCCTTTTTAGTTGTTGTAAAGTTGGATCTGAAAGCAACGTATATATGCTTTGTGGACATTGGGTTTAGGAATACCATAGGTTATAGGCTTATTGTAGACAATAGGATAATTAGAGCTGTAGTTCTCAGTTTCATTCTATGCATACTCTCCCCTTCTTTCAATATTTCCTACTCATAACATAAAATTCTTCCTCCCATTTTTTAGATTTTGATACGCTTATTTCTGCTCCAATCTAGCTTGAGAAATACTAATTTAAAACATGACTCTGAAAACAGTGGATCAGTTTATTTTTTGGGTGCCACCTTTCCCTCTTTTACTCCACACAATTTAGTTTAGTTAACTAATTTCAACTTAACCTAGGGAGTGGGAATGGATTTTTTTTTTTACATTTCTGGCTGCAGTTTAAAGATTGATACACAAAGAAAGAAGGTGCATAAGATTCAATTCCAGGAAGGACTTTGGCGTAAACTTATATGAAGAAGCTCTTTTTATTTATGTTTTTTTGTGGGATTGTTTTCTGTTATAATAATGCATGTCTGAAAATGTCAGTTCTCACAATATAGAGAAGTCATGATCAAAATACAGCCGTTGCTAACGGAAGCCATGCTAGGATCTGGAAAATGATGGAATACTGATCATATTGTTTGAGCCTCTGGGTCCAACCATGCCTGAAGCTAATATTTTTTCCTGAAATTCTCAGTCATCGAAAATAGCAAATTAGTGTCTCCCCCCTTTTTTTTATTTGCCTTACTGAATTGAGGTAGCTTTTTGTCCATTGCAAGCAAAAACATTCTGACCAATACAGAAATGACTTTTGGAGATAATGCATACTCCAGTAATTAATTTTTACTTATCTGTTTGTCACATATGTCTAAACTGCAATATAATTTTCCTTCAGCTTGTTACCTCTCTTATTCACAAGCTCTCTAGCACCATGACTTCTGATTATATATTCAGTTACTATAATATAAATTATTCTTGGAGTACAAACAGTTATTACTTTAGATTAGATATTAACAATCATACCCTCTTAAAACCAGCGATGTTAGCTTATTTTTTTTTTCCTGCACCTTTATCATCGAAGCTGACACTGTTATTTTGTATTCAGTATATGTTTCTTCTCTTACTTTATGGTATAGCTGTGGCTTGAATATTTTATTTCCTATTCTCTTTCTTTTTTTTCCAACCACGTTTTGTTTTTGAGGTGTATTTGATTTACAGATCCCATTCCTTTCTGATATTTAATATAGTCCTCATTGTTAACCCATAATTTACCCCTTTGGGGTGGCTGTTCCTTTGCTAATCCCTTCCCTCCTTTTTTTTTTACCTCCACTGATCTTAAAACTTCTTCCAGGAGATACATGTATGAAATGTTTTGTGGATTAGGTATGCTTGGATTTCCTAGTATGGTAGTCAGCACATAGTAAGCATTCAATAAATGTTTACTGTGTGCTGCCTAATGTTTATCTTACTAAAATAGCAGTTTAGAGTTCTATGAAAATTAATGCTATTTCAAAGCTGTCTCATTTTTGTCCAGAAAGCAGATTCAATAAGAAATAGTGAATTTATTCACCTTACCTTCAACATAGAGTTAATTTTGTTAATGCCTGTTAACCTCTCAATGCTGTTTGAAAGATAACACCATGTTTCCCCTAAAATAAGACATCCCCTGAAAATAAGACCTACTTCCAGTTTTGCCTCTCACTGTAATATAAGGCATCCCCCCCAAAAAATAAGACCTTACTTTGTGTTCATACCAGTAAATAAATATCAGTATTAGTAAATGTACCATAGATTGTTGTACATGGAAGTAATGGTAGTAACAAGAAATTCTTGATACCATAGGATTCACAGTTTGTCTGGTTATGCTGGTTTGTGATGACAACAAGTACTGTACCGTATACAGGTAATAAATTTTTTTTGTTCAACAATAAATGTGTACCATATTCTTCTTCATGGAAAATAAGACATCCCCTGAAAATAAGACCTAGGACATCTTGGGGAGCAAAAATTAATATAAGACACTGTCTTATTTTCGGGGAAACAGGGTAGTAGCTGTGTCTTTTTAGTGAGGTTCAGTCTTCCTACAAATGCTCTAACAGCTAAACAATGAAACTTCAAATGATGGGAAGCAATTGCTTATGTTTTTTGGTGCAAGTTCCTGTATTATTTCATTCATTTTTTAAAGCATGCGTGACTCTGGGGAGATTATTAGGAAGGAGAAGTGGCCATACCTCTGGCATTGTAATATCGTTGTACTCTGTTGTATTTCTGATACCCTTCCTGCTCACTGACCAGCTTCTGCCCAAACAGGAGACCTCTAATAACCCAGCTCCTCATTTTCCTGTCAGTCTTCCCCTTGTATACACTTGCATCCTGGCTGGTTAGAGTTTTGGTCAGTCACTTTTGAGCAGTTCTAATGCCCTAGGTTGCCTTCTATCTTTAACCTACAGCCAGATCTGCTCTCTCTGGATCAATGCCTGTCCAGTTTATCTTCTTTGTGCTCCCAGGCTATAGAGTATCTATACAGAGTTACCAGCTGTATTGATTTCACTCGCTGTGGCCTCTAACTTACTTTTTAACTCACAGTGAATAATAAGACATTTTATTCATATATACATTTTTTAGTAATCATTTTTTTTTTGAAATTTCTGGTTTCTTTAATGCTTTAAACTCACTTCGCCCCAATATTGTCAGATAATCATACCCCTTGTTTCACAAAGAGGATAGAGGCCATCACTTTAATTATGATTCTGCCAATTTTCCCTCTTTCCTACTCACAGGCACCCCTTTTTTGAATTTCTTTATTGATTAAGGTGTTACATATGTGTCCTTACTCCTCCACTACTCCCCCTACCATCCCCCACTCATGCTCTCACTCCCCTGTTGTCTGTGTCCATTGGTTAGGCTTATATGCATACATACAACTCCTTTGGTTGATCTCACCCCTTTACCCCCACCCCCCCTTACCTTACCTCTGGGGTTTGATGGTATGATAGATGCTTCTCTGTCTCTGGATCTATGTTTGCTCATCAGTTTATGTTGTTCATTATATTCCATAAATAAATGAGATGATGTGATATTTATATTTCTCTGACTGGCTTATTTCGCTTAGCATAATGCTCTCCAGGTCCATCCATGTTGTTACAAATGTTAAGAACTCCTTTTTTTAACCACAGTATAGTATTCCATTGTGTAGATGTACCAGTTTTTTAAGCCACTCATCTGCTGATGGGCACTGAGGCTGCTTCCAACTCTTAGCTATTGTAAATTGTGCTGCTATGAACATAGGGGTGCCTATATCCTTTCTAATTGGTGTTTCTAGTTTCTTGGGATATATTCCTAGAAGTAGGATCACTGGGTCAAATGGAGTTCCATTTTTAGTTTTTTGAGGAAACTCACAGGCACCCTTTGTTGATGTTCACCTTTCTTCCTTGCTTCCTTGCTTGTCTGAGGAAGATGTGCCCAGTCCTCTTTTTAGGGCTAGCTGCAATCCAGTTTTTCCTCACAGACCCTGCTCACTCATTTTTTCCCCTTGATCATAGCATCTTCAATCTCTCCACCTTCAAACTTTTTCTCCCTGCAACCTGCAAATATACATAGGTCTCACCTCACTTGCATCTTTGCCAAAATTTTGAACTCAGAATTAACAACCACTTGTCTTTTCACAATTCTGTACTCTAACTTTAAGCCCTGATTTATTTAGCTTTGTTATCTTGGGACTACAAAAATCCTTTCCTTCAATTTCACTGACAGGATCCTCATTGCCAAATCCAACAACGGTTTGTGTTTATTTGTGTGTGTTTTTTCTTCCATTTTTACTCTCTGAACATTTGGCTTTGTTTGCTGTCTGTCATTAAAATTCTTTCTCTTTTTGCTATAGCATCCTGAGAATCTCATTCTTAGCAGCAGACTCTTCCTGCAACTTTCTACTCCCATGTCTGCTTTATTGTCCCCTTACATCTGCTTGGAGACCTGATATACCACTACGAGTGTCATCTCTGATGACACTTTGATGCTTAAAAATTATGGTAAGGTCTAAGCACCACAGCTGGCAATCAAAAGCATCTATCTAGGCCTTGCCTACCTTCCCTACCTACCTTAGTTCACATACCTTAGCTACTATGCCATCCCAACAGGGATCATGTGCCCCATCCTAACTAATTTGCCTACTTTGCTAACATGGTTCTTATGATTAGAATACTTTCCTTCCTTTGCCACCTAAAACTTCTCTGACTAGGAAAAGTTACTCTTAGAGAATAAAGTTCATTTGCTGACTATCACACAGTCTATTCTCAAAGGGATCTCAAAGCTAGCCTATACCTTAGGACATCAAGCCTAGTGTTAGATCATATAAGAAAGCTTTAACTAATTAGAATATACCTACCTTTATAAAAATTAAAATACTTATGGGAGCTAATCAGATGTTTTATTAGTATTCTTAGAATCATAGCCAGTTTGTTTGTGTGTTTGTTTGTTTACCAAAAGCAGTTGCACTTTTGGCTCATCATGTAAAATTTACTTACTTTTCATGATGTATTGCCTCTTATTCAATTCTAGAATATGAAGAAATCAGTGTTAGTGAGTTTAAAATTAATTTATGACTTACCAACTTAATACAAATTTGAAGGTTTACAATAAGAGAATCATGTATGCTGAAAAGAATGTTAGCTATTTACTCTACCTCCCGATTTTAACACATAGAATCCCTGAAATAAAGAATGTTTATTCAAATACGCAGTTATCCAATTTCTCCATCTTTATAATTAGTTTTGGTTTCAGGGGTCAAATTTGTAATATTACATCATCGGATCATTTTCCAGTAGAAGAAACAGAAATACTTTTTGTGTGTAATAGGTACTGGACATTGGTTATAATTTGCTTTCTTTATTACGTTTTTTAAAAAAATACTCACCCTTGAATATGTTTTCATTGATTTTTTTTGAGAGAAAAAAAAGAGATATGTGAGAGAGGAACGTCCATTGATTATCTCCTGTATACTCCCAACCGGGGATCAAACCTGCCACCTTTGAGTATATGGAGCGACGTTCCAACCGACTGAGCCACACCAGCCATGGCTCTAGATTACTTTTAAAGAAATTGCTAAGATTAGTTTTAAATGCACTGTCTTCTTATGAAATAGCTTTAAGATCCTAACAATATATTGAGACACTTTCCATAATAACTCAGAAAAAAAAAGAAAGTATCTTGAAGAGTTACATCATGGATCCTGAAAAATCTGAAATGGGTTCTGCTTATTTCATGCTATTTTGAGGCTGATGAGTGCCAATGTATGAGTCACACAGCTTCTTCATGGTTTGCCTTCTTTATTGTCTACCTAGTAAATATATTCATGGGGATAATAAAGTTACATCTGCCACAAAAACCCCCTAATATTATGAAGAATTGTCATTATGGTTGGAATTGGGCTTGGAAGACATGTGAACTGTGTGACCTTTATAAAGTCTAGAGTGCCAATACTGATGCCTTCTTGTCAGCCTATGGTCCTTTGAGGTCCATTTGTTTCAAAGATAATTTGGGGCAGGAGTTGTTATAGTAATAGTAATAAAGATAAAATACAATATAGAATAAGTATTAAAGTATAGAATTAAAATATGCTATCTGAAAATATGGAATGTAATATAAACAAATTTAATATGGAATATAATATAAACAAATCGATAAGAACCTTTGAGTGGCCTGTATGTAGAAAATAGAAAAAGTGATCTGTACCCCATATATAAGACCAGATAGCAAGGCTCCTGGGACCCGCTAATAAGATAAACTGAAGACCCCCATCTGAGCACATAAAAAGAGCAAGGAACCAGAGGAAATCAGAGATACTCGCCTGTTCCTCCACAGATGATCACTCTCCACTCCCCTACCTGCATCTGCCAGAGCTCTGCTGTGGACCGTGAGTCCGAACCGTAAGCCGTGAAACCCCGGCCTCAAACAAGATGCTGAGCTGCAGCTGCAACGCCCAATGTCCAGTGTGTGTGTATGTGTCTGTCAGCACGGATCCCCGGATGGCCTGCCAATGTCTGGAAACCACCAGGACTCTGGTAAATAAACCATGTGTAATTTGTGCATTGCATGTCTGTCTCCTGTATAATTTAAGTTCGGTCAATATTAAATAAATACCTTAAGTCATACATGTCAATGTCTGTTTAAAGACTAGCTAAGGCACCCTTGGTCACCTGTCCTTACGTCCCTAAAGGAGAAATTGGGACAGGAGTGAGGTAGAGTCCTTATGTATCGCAATAGTGACTGTTGCCTGGGTGTCTCTGTTTCACTAGAGTTCTGATTGCCTGCCTCACATTCTACGTAAATGCTTTTTTATTTTTAATTAAAAGTCAGTTTCCCTTGATATTGGAACTCTTTTGGACAACAAGTCCTCTGACCTGAACCCAGTGTACATTTCTGATACATTGGGGATCTAATGAGGCATTTATAGTTTGTCTGAAAAATCCCTAGAGCATAAAATCTTTGAAATGACTATTTCTTCTGTTAGGAACATAATGGGAATACATGATCGAAAAGGCTGGTCAAGTCTTTGAAATGTCTAAATATATACACAGGGGAGATAAGAAAGTGGCGTTCAAGGCAGATGCCCCATTCTCACTGTGCACTTAACCAATTCAGAACAATATCTAACACTCTTCTCTCTTCTATTCACAGAACATGCTACCCTCTGCCCAGGACCTGCTGAGCACACAGGGCAGGCTATGAGCCTGCTCTACTGTCTGGTATGTTTTTACAGTTCTGCTTACAGTTGGTTTATATGCTTCCCTCAGTGTATTCCCAGACTGATTGTGTCAATTATTATTATAATTATGTAATTTACTTGATAATCTCTGAGTTAATGTAGTATGAATGTGAAAAGAGAATTGTGTCCATGATAACTAATTAGAATGCTCTGGAAAGGCTGATAGAGGTGAAAGGCTAAAAGATACTGTGTTGCTGTCAAATTAGGTATGAGAAAGGAAAATATCAACAAATGGAGGGAAATTATTAAAATATAGAGTTTTTGTGATAACATTTAAAAGTTCTTGATTAAAAGTTACTCAGTAAAAATTATATATAATGATTTATGTAATGTATGGTTATTGAAAGGAGGAAAATAGAGGATTATTAAGAAAAGGCCTTATCTTATATAATAAAAGCCTAATATGCAAATAGACCAAATGGCAAAACAACTGGAGAAATGACTGGTCTCTATGATGTGCTCTGACCACCAGGGGGCAGATGCTCAATGCCAGAGCTATCCCCATACCACAGGCTCCAAGCCAGCCAAGGTGGATGCAAGCAGGGCCCCCCAATTGCCCCGCTGGTAGCCCCACAGATTGACCCTGATTGCTGGCCAGGTATAGGGACCCTAACCATGCATGATTTTCCTGCATTAAGCCTCTAGTCGTACATAAAAAAATGTTAGATAATGTGCTTTGTTTTTTCACATAAAATGAAATATTTATGGTATTACGTACATTTTCTTTGATTTCTATTTTTTTAAATATCTGACTAATTGCTGTTTTAGGTGATTGAAAACCCTGTCTATTATAAATGCTGCAGACCATGTAACAGTCTTTTGCTGCTTATTTTGTTTTAATTTTTTAAAAATATATTTTTATTGATTTCAGAGAAGAAGTGAGAAGGGGAGAGAGAGAGAAAAACATTGCCTCCTGTATGCCCACTACCATGGATCAAACCTGTAACTGTGCCCTTGACCAGAATCAAACCCAGAGCCCTTCAGTCTGAAGGCCACTGTTCTATCATCCACTAAGCCAAGTCAGCTAAGGCTGCTGCTTATTTTAATTTGTAATCCTCAAATTCCCATAGCAAGAAGATGTTTTGCTTGGTTAAATTGAATTTCCTTAGCGTTCTATACTCTACTGGATGGTGTTTCCACTACCTTCCCAGCTCCTTTCCCGCCTTTCCCCCATACATCGGAAGCTGTAGCTTTATGTGATTTATGACTATTCACAAATGAAGTCCTGTACTTTTGCTTCAGATTACATCAGCCTCCTGCCCACCTTAAGCCATTGCTTTGTCCACAGCAAAGCCCTTCTCAAATATTCCAGGTCAAGCATTCACCTCCTTTGTGTAATTATTCCATCAAACTAAGTCTTACAGGAGTACTTTGTTTTAGCACTTAATCACTAACCTTGAAGAAGATATTTTTATGCAGCATTTGTCTCAGTCTAAGCTCCTGAAAGGTGAAAGAAACCATGTATTGATTGTTTCTATATCCCCAAATCCTAGCAAATACTAGGTATTCAGTCAATGTGTGTAGAGTGAAGAAACAAAAATATTGAATTTGTTTCAAATTAGTTCAATTTAGAATCTTCAGAGAAGAAGGCCTTCCTCACAAGCCAGGGAACTCCTTTGTCTTTCCACCTCAAGTTAACTTTTGTTTCTTTTCCTTTTACCACATTCTTGAATTATTGTCTCAACTTCTATACCTCTCATTATTTCTAACCCCAGTGTATTTCAACTTCAGCCCCCACAAATTTAAGGGATATATTTTAAAAGATAATAAACAACTACTGGCAGGAGAGTCTAGAAGGAATTAAACTATCAGGTGATGGATTTGACCAGATTAAATTTAAGGCTCCCTCTTGCCCTGAAATTCTGTGAGTTACCTTTTAGTGGATATTATTCTCTCACAAACTTATGATACCCTTTACACTCCACCATATGGGCTCTCATCTCCTATATATACATTCTAACCAGGACTCTCCTATGAAGCCTCTCTGTCATCACCTAATTAGTGATAAACAAGAGCAAGGATGAAGTCCCCACTCATCATCCTATATACGTCTTAACAAATCCTCAGCCAAGGGGATGAGCTCTGAAGAATTGGAAGTTTGTCCTGGCAGATGGCTGGGCTTGTTTACATACCTCCACATGCTACTCTGATCGTATGAAATAAGAAGAAAGGGAAAACTCATGTGTGTGTTTCCTACACTGCAGTCATAATCTACATGAAACAGAGAGGACAGAGTACTTCTCTGTGTATAAAGGAAGCAACAAGAAGAAGGCAGTTGCACCTCACTATCGAATGCATTCAGATGAACTGGGGTGAAGATTGTCCTTGTTACCCCTGAGCACGAATGCTAGCAGTAGTGGAAGCGACTCAGAATGAGCAATCATAGACACAGAAAGAGATTTGACTTTGGATGGTGAAACCACAATACGATATACAACTGCTGTATCATAGAATCATACACTTGAAAACTATATAATTTTATTAACCAATGTTACCCCAGTAAATTCAATAAAAGACTACAGCAGCTCTCTAAGACTAGATGAAGGTGAGGAACATTAGAATATTAAGGAAACAAGGTGAATGTCAATGTCTATCATAAATACTTTCACAAACTCCAAGACTTCCTTACTATCAAAGAGGACAGTAGTCCCTCCTTATCCACAGGGGTATGATCCAAGACCCTCAGTGGATGCCTGAAATTGTAGATAGCACAGAATTCTGTATATATTATGTTTTTTCCTATACAAACATACCTATGATAAGGATTCCTGAATAAGGCAGACTAAGAAATGAACAGCAATGACTAGTAATAGAATAATTAAAACAATATATTTTAATAGAAATTCTGTGAATATTGTCACTCTCTCAATATCTTACTGTACTGTACTCTCCCTTCTTCTTGTGATGATGTGAGATGGCACAATGTCTACGTGATGAGATGAAGTGAGGTGAATGACTTAGGCATTGTGACGTAATGTGAGGTTGCTATTGACCTTTTGACAGTATGTCAGAAGGAGCATCATCTGCTCCAGGCATCACCACACCATGGTGATTGACTGCAGGTAACTGAAACAATGGAAAGTGTGATTGTGGATAAGGGGGATACTCTACAGTACTAGTTTTTCACTGGTAGGGTGTTTAACAGGACTGCTAAGATGATGGAAATCACCTAGGTCCCAGTATTATAACAGCTAGTACTTGGTGTCATGATGGCCTATATAGAATTCTGCTAGTTCAGGACAAAGGGTGTTCATTTTCATTTATTTGATAATTATTCCCCAAAGACATGTTATCTAATTATATTCTACAACAGTTACTTAAAAACTCTGAAGTCTTGTGTGATTGATAAGTTTATTTCTCTAAAGCTACTTTGTTGGAAGTAATTTTGTTTAAGATTTAAGCACAAAATGTGAGAATTTAGCCATATGACTTTTCATTATATTCACAGAAGCAAAGTTGCTAAACCAGTTTACTGGGTGCACCAGTTAATAATGCAGACTTTTTTCAATAGATTGAGTTATGCTTATGTTAATATGTATGCAATTTGATATGTATGCTATTTTGTTGTATTGACAGCAAGGTTCAAAACTTCATATGTTAAATTTGCTGAAGGTGTTAACATTGTAGATATTTTTTTTAAAGTGAAATTTTGTGCCACAAAAAATAGCATTTATGGGAAGTTTTAATTTGTTATTTTGAAGAAAGTTATCGTATACCTTTGGAAGCTTTTGGTGAACATTCTCCATCTAAAGATGCTTGTGAACGCTGGTTTAAATGCTTTAAAAGTGATAATTTTGATGTGAAAGACAAAGTTTGAAGACCAAAAATGACAAGCATTATTGGATGAAGATGTGTATCAAATTTAAAAACAATTTTCAGAAAGATTAAATGTTGCTCAGAAAACAAGTTCCGATCATTTACAAGCAATGGGAAAGATTTTGAAGGAAGGAAAATGGGTGCCACATCAACTGAACAAAAGACAAATAGAAACTCAAAAAGTCATCAGAGAACGTTACTTCAATGGCATGAAAATCTTTTTTTTGCATAGAATTGTGACTAGCGATGGAAAGTGGATTTATTTTGAGAATCCAAATGCACAAAATCATGGGTTGATCCAGGTCAACCACCAACATCAATGGCAAGGCCAAATTGCTTCAGAAAGAAGACAATGCTCTGAATTTGGTGGGATCAGGAAGGTGTGGTGTATTATGAGTTTCTAAAATCAACTGAAATTGTTAATACTAATCCCTACTGACAACAAGTAATCAAATTGAACCATGGTTTGATTGTGAAACGACCAGAATGTGCCAGAAAACATGGCAAAGTAATTTTGCTTCATGATGATGCACACACTTCAAAACCAGTTAAAGACACATTAAAAGATCTTGTCTGGGAAGTATTAACATCCCCACTGCATTCACCAGAACTTGCTCCTTCAGATTACCACTTGTTCTGATCGATGGCACATGCACTTTCTGAGCAGCACTTCAAAACGTACGAAGAAGTGGAAAATTGGGTCTCTGAATGGTTTGCCTCAAAACAAGAAAAGTTCTACTGGGACAGTATCTACAAATTACCTGAAAGATGGGAAAAATGTGTAGCTAGCAATGGACATTGAATAAAGCACTTTTGATGTTTCTCTTGACAATATCGTGTTTTCTTTGATTTCAAAATTCACCATTATTAACCTGTACACCTATGATGCTGGGGTCTGAAAATTTACCATTAGTGGGGTTATAAAATATACATTTTAAATACGTTTCCTAAAAATCTGATTAATGCTAGCATCACAAACTGTGTGTGTGTGTGTGTGTGTGTGTGTGTGTGTGAGAGAGAGAGAGAGAGAGAGAGAGAAGCAAAATGAAATAAATCAAACATCTATAAAGTCAAACAGGACAGACTAGAAATAAAGGAATACTTTTAAAAACTTAATAAAAAACCTTATCAAGGTTATGTTGGCTAGAAGCACAGTTATAGCTTTTAACTGAGCAAAAAATTGCATTTTATCCCAAATTCTTGTCAAACAAAACTACATATATCAGACACTTAAAATTAAAACTGACATTTGCACCAGCTGCTGGGTTAGGGGATGCAACCACCTTCCTTAAGTTTAGCTGTTAGCAGTGTCTTTAACCTGCAGTTAGCTGTGACTGATTCAAGTTTGTGTCCTTGAATTAGAGAGTGAAGAACTCTGCTACATAAAATTAATTGATGAAATTTAAGTATATCATTTAATGCACCAAAAATGAATCACATAAAAGATAGAAATTAATGTGTGTGTGTGTGTGTGTGTGTGCGCGCGTGCGCATAACAAAATTAACCCTTGGCTTAATGACAGCAGGGAGCAAAATAATTCTGGGATGAGGAGGTCTTCCATTTAGAGCTGAGGGGCTTGGCCAGTTACGTAATTATCTGTGGCCTGAAAGGGCCAGTGTCTTGCCCTAGGCAATGCTATCACTCTCAAGTATTCCAAAGTCAATTCCCTTCCAAAATTGTATGCACAGATAATAATTCTGGCGAACTGGGGAGCCTATTATTAATATCTAGCATACAGTATTTCATTCATAAAGTAATGACTTTGGTTCCTTGAACTCTCAAACAAGAAACTAAAATAAATGTGACTACACTTTATAATAAGTGACAAATCCCCCCCTTGCTTCCTTTTGGTATTCATTGTGATATCATTAATCAGTGCTGAACTTCTGATTGTGAATCTCAATGTTCCCAAGAATGCAAAAACATATTATTCGTCTGTCACCAATTATTGTGTATGCCATACTCTTTGTTAAAAACAGCTAGAAGTTTCTAGGGAAAGCATTTAGTTTAAATTCAGCTATTCAACTATTTCACTTTTGAGCCCAACACAATTACCTTGGGATCTCATTAAGAGTTGTGAAGATGCCTTTGTCATTTGTCTATTGTCCCTAGAAAGAAGATAAAATTCCTTTTGATTTGAACCTATAGTCTAGGAATTTTTGTTTTCTCAGTGTAAATATGAATATGCATATTTGTCTATTTCAGTATCCATTGCAGATGACAAACATAAAAAAGGAAAAATAATTATGGTCATTTGATCCACTTTCTAATGGGAACATTATCCATCTGTTCTTAATAGACTGTAATCAGCCCTATTTATTTTTGAAATTTTTCTAAAAGAAATTCACAAAGATAAAATAAAAGATGTAGTTAGAATTTGAGAAAAAATAGCTTCCTCATCATGAATTTCTACTAGATCAAATTTGTACCATGTCACAGATCACCTAATTTAAGCCATATCAACAGATTAAAATAATACTCATACATTCTGCAATCAAAAGAGGAAGGGTTGGCATTTGTTGTCTGACACTCATGCTTTCAAATGTATTTTTAAAATTAAATTAATAGTCATATCTACTTACTAAAAAAGTAAAATGGGTTTATAAAATAAAGCTTAGAATGAATTTTCTTTTGTGACTACACCTAAGATCCTATTCCTAGAGGAACTACATTAAAACTCATGCAGCTGTATTTCCCCGCCCCCCCCCCCCCCCCCAGTATTTACCCCATGTTTCTAAATTAAACGTGTGGGGTTTTTTTTGTATGTCTATATTCTTTTTAAACATTTATTTCAACTCAGGTATATCCTGATATTAGATTAAATATTCAGTATTTATATTGATGATTACTATATAAACACTGTTATGTGATGTGTCAAATAGCATACCGTATTCATCTTTCCACTATTATATATTGGTTTTCTTAGAGTTGAAAATTGCCTCATTTTTTTTTTTTTACTTTCTCTGGATTTATTACTAACTCCTTTCAAACTCTTCCAGGGAACTATGAAATACCTCTAAGTACCATTCTCCAAATGATAAAATATATCGCATAATCTGTCAGTTTCTTTCTATTTTAAACCTGGGACATCTGACTTGGAGCCCTCCCAGGTTTGCTGTATGCACAGGGCTACTTGTGCTGCACAATCCAGGGCACACCTATACAGACTGTGATGTGAATGGCTGACCCCACCCCATCCAAGCTGTGTAATGCCGCAGCCCTGAGCTCCCTTGTTCCAAACTGCACTAGTTGTTCTCCAGACAAGATTCATGGCTATTACCCTAGGTCTTCTCTTTATCATTATGGTGAATATTCCCTTTACCTCTCTCTGTGTTTGGTTTCTTGTTTTCTAGATTTTAGGTTTTTCTTGTTGTTGGTTTCCTACCTCATTTTAGTGGAGCTCTCTTTTAGAAGGTTCCAGGAAAGCATTCACAAGATGTAAACATTGCATGTTCAACAGTATTTTCATTCTATTTTCACACTTGTTTGGTAGTTTGGCTGGCTACAAAATTATGGTTAGAAATGTTTTCCTCAGGATTTTAAGGCATTTTGCTATGTTGTTGAGAACTGTTGTGTCATTTTGTATCCTGATCTTTTGTTCATAGTCTTTTAGTTGTAGTAGTAGTAGTAGTAGTAGTAGTAGTAGTAGTAGTAGTAATAGTAGTAGTAGTAGTAGTTGTTGTATGTGTATAAAAACTCTCTATACCCAGTGCTTTAGAATTTTATGGTAACATACCTTAGTGTGGATGTTTTATTAGTCTCTTTCAATGTGGTAAATGATCTTTAGTTGTAGGAAATATTATTACTATATAATTTTTCCCCTCCCCCCTTTTCATTTAGAACTCTTGGTAGATAAATTTTTGACTTCTTTCTCTGACCTTCTAATTTTCTTATTTTTTCTTCCTATTATCCACCTTTTTTATTTTAAGAAAATTTCTCTTTCAACAAGGTTATTGAATATACATTTCATCTTTTAAACTTTCTGTTAACACTTGTATTTCAGCTATTCTGTTCTAATATTTTCATATGCTCTTTCTGTTATTTATATTCTTAAAAAAAACAACTTTTTCTTGTTTTCAGTTGAAAATAGTTTCTTTTATCTCTTACTAATGTTTTTTAAATCTCATTACATTATTACATTGTCTCTGTTCTAAATTCCTTTTTTTTTTTTTTTTGCTGTCTCTTTTTCATGCTGGGGACTATTTCTGAATCTCTTCTTGTTCTTGGCAGCTATTCACATTAAGGAGTGTGGAGTAAAAACTTGATGGGAAACTTCATGGTGTGTGTGTGTGGAATAGGTGTTATTTATACAAAGTAGGTCTAACAGAGATCTAGAAGAGTCATTATGGGACCCCTGAATGTCCTGTTGACCTTTTCTCTGACTGGGATTAATTCAATCTTCTGCTATAGTGTCTGGCTGATAATATACTGAGAGTTTACGTGGGAGAGTTGGCTAGAAACTCATTGTTCAATATATAGAATTTAACTTTATTCTCCTCACTCTTGCCTTTCCCATGTTTTTTAGCCCATCCAGCCAATTTTTTAAAGACTAAAGTACTTTATCTCATTCCAAATGGTAGTTGTTAGGTTGTCTGGGGAGGGGTCTGAGCCTGAGGCGAGGGTTTTTTCTGATATGTGCTTCTGGCTTTAAGCACACTGCTCACCAAATTCTCCACTTGTAGAGGCTTTCCTGAGTCTATTTAGATTTCTACAGCATTTGCTGGCTGAATCTCACTGGTGTGCCCCACTGCATTTTTTGACATCTTAGTTTTCTCCACACATTTAAGTGTGTTACCACTCATTCACTTCCTTTCCATATCCTAAAATTTGTTGACATATATTTCCCATTTTTGTTTCCTCATTTTATTTTCCTTGGCGGTTTAAAACTCTTTATTATTGTGTCATCGTTTTGGCATGGGTTCAAAAGAGAGTAAACATGCATACATATGTAAAATCTGCCATGTTGGAGCAGGAGATTATCTATTAGAATTTTATGTTTCAAAGAGATTGCCCTATTAAAAATATCTACGTGTTTATATACAGAGTATTTTTCTGTGCTAAAAATCCCTGGTACTCCATCTATTAATTTCCCTCCTCCAAACATCTGGCAAACACTGACCTTTTTACTGTATCCTTTTCCAGAACTTAATAATGTTGGAATAATGTAGTCTGTAGCTTTTTCAGATTGCACTTAATAACATGTATTTACGTTTCCTCCATGTGCTGTCGAGGCTTAATAGCTCATTTCTTTTTAGCATGGAATAATTTTCCATTGTTTAGATGTACCACAGTTTATTCATTCACTTAATGAAGGACACATCTCAGTTGCTTCCATGTTTTAGCAATTGTGAATAAAGCTGCTATAAATATCCACATGCATGTTTTTGTGTGGACATAGTTTTCACTTCTTTGGGGGAATCTCTAGGAGTGTGACTGCTGAATAATATGGTAAGCATAAGATTAGTTTTGTAAAAAACTACCAAACTGTCTTCTGAATTGGCTGTGCCATTTTGCATTTCCCACAGCAATGAATGAGAGCTTCTGTTGCTCTACACTGCACCAGCACGTGGTGTTGTCAGTGTTCTTATGGGGCACCATAAACCTTCTTGGGAGGAGGGATGTTAGGAGAGCAGATGGGCAGGTTTTGAATTTTATATCCAGCTGGCTGTGAGATAGACTTATAGACAAAATTAATTTGATTTCAAAGAATGTGCAGTAATTTGATAACCTTTACTCACCCGATACCATGGGCTACATTAGTGTTCTGTTGCTGCTATAGCAAACTACCAAAGACTTGGTACTTTAAAACAACAAATTTATTATCTTACAGTTCTGAGGGCAATAGTCCTAAAATCATAGTATCAGTAGGGTTGCATTCGTGCTGGAGGTACTACAGGAGAATCTTTTCCTTTGTCTTTTTAGCTTCTAGAGAGACAGCTTGTATTCCTTGCTTATTAGCATTTTCCTTCATTTTCAAGCTAGAGGTTAGTATCTTGCAATGTTTTTCTCTCTCTTTTTCTCTTTTCCTGACTTTCCATTATCACATCTCTTTCTCTGACTCTCCCATCTCCCTCTTTTCCTTACATGAACTCTGTGATTATATCGTGTCCACCTGGATAATCCAAAATGATCTGCCCAACCCAAATCCTTAACTTAATCACAACTTGAAAGTTCCTATCATAATGTAAGGTAACATATTTGTAGGTTTTGGAGATCAGAATGTGGATATCATTGGGAGAAGCACTGTACTGCCTGCCAGATGGACATTATTGCACACAAATGTAATTTGGATCAGAAGAACATAATTTTTACTCTGGGGAGAGAGAACCCAAAACAATCAAACCAACAAAAAAAATAAGAGTTTACAGCTCATAGCTTAAATATTTTATTAATTTTTATCGTAAAATAGTCCAATGCTCATTGTGACTAATCGAGTCAGTAAAGGAATCACAGTATATAGTAAAAAGTAAAAATTAACTTAAAATTCCAAGATCCATTGCAATTACTATTAAAGCTTTGTACTTATATTTCTAAATACTTTTTTCCTTTTAAATATGTTGTTATTGGTATTTTATTTATTTATTTTTTTAGAGAGAGGAAGGAGAGGGAGAGAGTTGGAAATGTCAATGAGGGAGAAACATCATCTATTGGCTGCTTCCTGCACTCCCCCTACTGGGGACGGACCCTGCATGTGCCCTTACTGGGAATGAACCTCTTGGTTCATAAATTGATGCTCAACCATTGAGCGACACTGGCCAGGGTATATACTTATTTTTCAAAGAAGCCAATCTTTTACTATCTGGATCTTTATTGAAGAGATATGCAGTCTACCAATATGATTGGATGCATACGTTCAAAATATTGCTTTCAGGTCAAGTTCTGTATATCTGTTATTCTAAATGATTGGTTATTTCCTATTTTATTGACTCACTATGAATGTGAAACATCCGTCCCTCTAACTTGTTACTTATCTTATTTGAGGGATAGACTATGTCTAGATTATCACTTGACTGAATCTTAATCCCTCCTAACATACCTTCTGGGCATTCATGTCATTTTATTATTTTACATTTAGAATTTATTCTATAGAAAAATCTTTTGGAATTTGGAGTTGAAACTGCATTGAATGTATAGAATGACTTGAAGTCAAATTTATTGTTTAAACTTCGGTATATCTAGTATTCATCTAAAGTCTTCCTCTCTCTGGAGAACTATGAGTTGTCATAATGTAATAAAATACATAACAATCTACCAAATTAAAAATGTTAGACAATAAAACAAGGGTATGCCTAAAAGAGCAGTACAAGATATGCAAATATGGCAATATACAAAAATTTTAAATAGAGTATGTTTCAAATAAAACACATATATAAGTAATGATACCACTTTAAAAAATGCAACAAAGCTTTGTATGCCTAAAATTGATATGAAATGCAAGGTTATCTAATTATATATATTAGCTCAAAGGTGTCACTGTATACTGAATTAGTAGTAAGAATCAATCATATGAAAATTATACCAGACCCCTGAGCACACTGGCTGGGCCCTATTGTAATTTTCTCATTTGACAATGTTAACCAGTGAACTGCCACATGTCCAAAATGGAAATCATCCCCACCTGCCATATTTTGAATTTAATTAAAAAATCAATTTGCAATGAATATTATAAAAATGAATATATTACTCACAATTTGGGTGTTCTTGAATATTTTCACTTGAAGATTCTCATGAAAAATGATTTTTAAAGTGTCTATAGAGGCTTATGACATACAAAGGGTTAAGAGAAAGATGTCAGTAACCCTCACTAAGTAAGTATTGCATGTTTTAGAAATTCTTATGCCACCCCAGTTGAAAATTGCTGTTTTAAGCCATAACATTTCTGGCAATTTTATGATCTCTTCATGAACAGAGACTGAGCCTCAGAGAGGTGAATTAATTTCTCATCTTTGAAAAGTGAAATAGATCTATCTGAATTTAAACACTCTTAAGTATTAGTTTATACTTAATCTTCATTAGTGCAAATAGCTGATGTGTGACATGCACATAGTTAAAATTTTTTTTTAGGGAGAAGGGACAAATTGTTCTCAAGAGTAGGGGACATTAAGGTAATGGGAAAACTTTGGGTTAAGAAAAGTTTGCTTATATCATTTATTATATAATATGGGTGGTCATTTCTAAAGAGACATTTGACATGTTTCTTGGTGTGCTAGTAGTGAAAGAGAGAGATGTTTAACATGAGTTGAAAGTTATGACTTTTCTTGGTTCATTTTAATGTTGTCATTTTCTTATACATTTAAAAGAAAATTTTGACATGAATTCAAGTTGTAACCTTAATGTATATTGATTGTATTTTTGGTCCTGATAAAAAAATATGAGTCATGAACATGATCATGGATGTACTAGTAAGGTTGCTACAAGAGATATTACAAATGAACTAAGGAGTTCATAGGAGTAGCCATCATAATGGCCTAAGTGAAACAAAACTGAAGTTTTGCCCAGCCTTAAATGCATTGTCAGGGCTTGCTAATTAATTAAAAGCTATAGGAAAGTCTGCTTTACTGGTCAGTTCTAAAATTCTTTTGTACTATGCTTTCATTTTACTTTATTTTATTAAAATCTATTTTAAAATATTTAGGAACATTGAATAGAATGCCTTCTGTTTTATTCTTTGCCTTATCTGCTATTCAAATATAATCTCTGCTGGGCTATGGCTCATCAATTCTTTATTCCCAGACAGAAAATATGGTGAACCCATAACTAATGATAAGTAGAGTAATCAAGTAAAGTTTATGTTACTTATAACTAATATTTTAGAAAGTGTTTATGAAAGGAATTGACTAAACCTAAGAAAGGCAGTGAAATTGCCCTGATAGGCAATCTTTTCCTTTTTATTTTCTTTATTTTAAATTGAATATTATGATTATTTTATTTCTTGTATCAAAACTTACATTTTTATGCCTGGAAGGTGTGGTTCAGTGTTTGAGCATTGACCCGTGAGCCAGGAGATAACTAATTTGATTCCATGGTTGTGGGCTCAATCCCCAGTAGGGGGGCATGCAGGAAGCAACTGATCAATGATCAATGTCTCTATTCTTTTCCCTTCTCTCTCTCTAAAAATCAATAAAAACATTTACAAAATGATATTTTAAATTTTATGGATAATATCTTTATCAGAGTATATTTCAGGAACCTTTTGTTTTTCAATAGTGAAGCCCAGTGTTTCTTTCATTTCAGTGAAAGAATATCTGACTCAATTTGGCTGCAGCAAATTGGCTTACTGAAAAGTCCTAGGGTACAGCTGAATTCGTGATCTGAAATATTAGCATCAGGATTGTACTTTCTACCATCTTTTATCTCTGCATTCTACTGTGTTCGCCTTATTCCTCTAGAAGCGTCAAATTCACATAATCACAATTTCAGGAGAAAGAGAGTCTGCTTTCTAGGATTGAAACTTGTTGCTGTAGCATGGATCTTGTACCTTCCCCCAATCAATCCTATGGTTGAGCAGTGGAAAATCATAATTCGTTAATTATTTCATTGGTGAGGATGAATCTATCTAGAACCAAATAGAATGAGGAGACATCATTATCACCAGAAGTGGGAAGGATGGTAGGCCGCAAAATCAGCAAATTATCTCTAGGTCTTGACCTTACTTTATAACCAGAGTGTGAGAAAAACTGTCACGCTTGATTATTTTGACACGTGGCCCTGGGCACTCTCATTGCCTGGTTAGGATGAGTTTAGTGTTTCCTTTGAGGATTGAGAAAGTGACTTGGTCTTTGTAAAAATAAAAAATAAAACTACTGACGTCAGCTCAAGTGAAACTAGTTCTCCATAGTCAAGTGAGGAGTTGCTGAGCACTGTCTATTCTAAAGGTAGATTACAATGAAAGATGGCACATAGAAGGCTTAAAGTAACTGTTAATGTTTAGAATTTTGTTAGTTTTAGTTACAAGAAAGAATTTAACTCCAGGATAGTTAGACAGTGGAAGAGAACATTTGCTTTCCTGATCCAGAGAGAGTTAAAATCAAGTTTCGAGCCATTGAAATAGAAATTTTGGGAATCTTGATTGATCTTTGAACAAGATGAGCAAGTGTGAGAACATTACTTTTCTAAGGCTACCTAGGTAACTCACCTGAGTGTTTTTTGGACTAGTTTAATGGCAGAGCAGGTTTGTTCTTAACTGAGTGAAACCCTAAACATATCCCATTTATATGTAAGTGCCATGTCCTTTAGAATTATGAATAACCATCTTAGAGAGAAAGAGATTTAAGGAAATCAAGTTTAGTAATGTAGGTGACCAAGTGCACTAGTATTTATTCAGTGAAGTGAAGTTAGAATCAGTTATTGTAAAATGACAATTTGGTTAGGATCCCAAGAAATGTATACCATTCATATTATCCTGCTAATTGAAGTCAAATGAGTAAGATTCATGTACTCATTTTGTTGCTCTGATGTGTCCTGAGAACTCATTGATGTGGCAATATGAGGATACAAGAGCTCCACCAGCTAATGGAGAAATGGTGCAGAATGTATAAGATACTCACTCCCCTGAAATTCAGTTCAGTGAAGGATAGTGTTCAGGACTCCCTGAATAAATTACAGCCTGGTAAGATACTGCTATAAAAGCAGCAAAACCATTAGCATAGACAGTAGAGATGCTAGGCTGGAAAGCTTGTATATGCAAATTTAATGCTTATGATTACACTGCACAGATCCAGTTCTTCATAAACCCATTTCTGTGGAAACAGGGGAATGTTAAAAGCCCGTAGCATATAACTAAGACATTTTGAGAATTCTGATTGGCCTAAAGAATATGTTATCTTCTTTTAATGCACAAATATGAGAAATTACTGAATGACACATGAAGCGGATGATCTGACATCTTATCGTTAAGCCTGCTGAAAGCCTTAGTTGATAGCTTATTAAATGCAGCTGATAAGTCTAAAAGTAAAACTAGAGGGGGGAAAAAGAGTTGACTCTGTAAAATGCTTTCATTCAAGTAAGCCTTCAGAGCTTTGCTGATAGTAAGGAAATGCATCCAATCTTCCTGTTGGAATTTACTTTTAGGATTCCCTTACAATTTTTGAATGGGATAGTGTGATATGCAGCAGAGATTTCAGTAACAAATAAACAGAAGATAAACCATGGAAACTTTTAATAATATGATAGCCTTGTAAATGCTCTCTTCAGAAATTAACTTTGGGGAGTTTGGCATTTATTTTCTTATAACAAGGGTGAATTGATTATTGAATGGTTGAAAGCACACAATGCATATTGATCTGTTCATGCGTAGCTGCTTTCTCCCAACAGGCACCTTGCTGCCTGCAACGCATTTTTAAATAGGATCACTACTCATTAAATTACAATGACCTGAAGCAATGGTCAACAAAAGTGAAATTGCCTGGTTCCTAATGGTTTGGAGCATTGCCATGGACTCTTAGTGTCTTGCTTTCCCTGGTGGAAGTCAACCTGAAGATTATACATGGATGGCTGATTCAATGTCTAGAATTTAGCCAAGCAAAACACCAAATTTTGTTCTTATGACTGAAACTTAAATATGGCCAAAGTTTTATATCATTGTGACAAGTTGTTTTAAGGAATCTTTTTTGTATACTATCTGACTTCAAGATTTATTTCTTTTGTAACACTTTGCAATCATATTTTGCAGATAAAATGATATGTGTTTTTATTAAAATTGCTGATATTGTGTCTAGCGATCTATGGACTACTTATTCAAGAGAATAGTTTAATTTTAGTCAATTTGAATGCTAATGTACAGAAAAACTGTATTTTTGCTATGAAACTAGAACATCCTCCTATATAATAAAAGGCTAATATGCAAATCAACCAAACAGCAGAATGACCTGTCACTGTGATGCACACTGACCACCAGAGGGCAGATGCTCAACCCAGGAGCTGCCCTTTAGTGGTCAGTGCATTCCCACCAGGGAGCACTGCTCAGCCACAAGCCAGGCTCATGGCTGGTGAGCACAGCGGCAGTGGGGGGAGCCTCCGTGGCAATGCTAAGGAGCCCTCAGCAAATACAGTCTGAGGGCTCCCAGACTGTGAGAGGGCACAGGACAGGCTGAGGGACCCTCCCTCCCCACTCCCCCATGCATGAATTTCACACACCGGACTCTAGTGTTTTATAATCCTATCTAATAAAAGAATAATATGGAAATTGACCATACCTCCAATCAAGCCATGCCCACAAGCCACGCCCACCAGCCAATCAGGAGCAAATAAACACCGATCAGATGGCTGCAGCCACTGAGAACAGGAGGGAGGCTTCAGTTTCCCTGGCAATGGAGGAAGCCAATCATTCCGCCTGCCCTTGCTAGCCTATGCCTCCACTTAATGCTATAAAGTTTCAATTATAGAAGATACATAAATCCAACAGAAATGGCAGCAGGCAGGGAGCTGGAGAGAGCAGAGGCTAGGGTTGACTGGGCGATGGAGGAAGCCAAGCTTCTGTAGCCCTAGAGCCTAGGCCTCCACTCTAGGCTACAAAGTTTTAATTATAGAATTTAAATAAACTCAAACTGAAATGGCTATCGCCATGCAGTGAGCAGAAGGCTTGGCTTTGCTCCAGGCTACAAAGTTTCAATTGTAGAACATAAATTAATCCCAGATCCCAGGGCCTCCACTTGGGTCACTGGTAGGTGTGGCCAGCCGGCAAACCACCACAGGCCCCTCGCCCAGGCTGCCCCATACCCCAAAGGAACCCCCACCTTGATCCAGAACACCCTTCAAGGGCAAACCAGCTGGCACCCTCCCATGCACCAGGCCTCTATCCTATCTAATAAAAGATAGTATGCAGATTTGACCATCACTCCAACACACAAGATGGCAGCCCCATGTGGTCAAAGATCCTGCCCCCATGTGGACACAAGATGGCTACCATAAGATGGCTAGCAGGGGAGGGCCATTGGGAGGCTCCAGGCCTGCAAGGGAGGGCAGTTGTGGGCTATCAGACCAGCTGGGGAGGGCAGTTGGGAGGAAGCAGGCCTGCAAGGTAAGGCAGTTAGGAGCGACCAGGCTGGCAGAGGAGGGAAATTGGGGGCAAACAGGCTGGCAGGGGAGCAGTTAGAGATCAAATAGGCTGGGAGGGGAGTAGTTAGGGAGTGATCAGGCTGGCAGGCAGAAGTGTTTAGGGGGCAATCAGGGAGGCAGGTAGGCGAGCAGTTTGGAACCAGCAGTCCTGCATTATGAGAGGGACCCCAGATTGGAGAGGGTGCAGGTTGGGCTGAGGGACACCTCCCACCCCCCGTGCATGAATTTCATGCATGGGCCTTTAGTATAGAATATATAAGGCAATATTTTATAAAGCAAAGTAACTTTATTTTATAAGCAAAAAGGCTTTTTTCCTTTTGCATTTTTGCTTTCTTAAAATGGCAGAATATAGGCAGTCATCTTAAAAGTGTGACCCAGCATGTTAATGGAAGTATCTGGATTATATTATCCCAGGAGGATAGGAAGTGGTATAAAGTAGACATATTAATTTGCCCAGAAGTTATATATTATTCATGTAGTCATTCTTAAAAAATTAGAAAGATTCTAAGTGCCTTCTTACACTCTTCCTGTCTATGTATTATTATTCCATGGTTTAACCTATTTTATTGTCTATTTTTTAACTTCTACTTTCTTAAGCCATTTGCTGATATATATAGGCACATGGTATATGTATCAGATATTTCTCTGGCAATCCAGGGCCCAAGCTGTGATAAAAATTTGGGGGCAATAATGCCCCCATTCAGATCCCTTGTCACTCTGTACCTATCAAGCCTCTCCATTATATATTTCTCTATGCATGACAGATGTTGCTATTGGTAGAAAGATGACATAATCTCTTCATTTCCTCTGAGGGGCTGGGTCCAAGTCACAAAAGCTTCCATGTTGCCATGTTAGGACCATAGGGCCAGTCACATGTCCGGGATTTGCTTTAATTTTGGACATCATGCAATGTGCTGCTGTTTATCCTCCTAGAACCACGTTCGGTTCTAAATCTTCTGTCTCTCTGAAGTTCCAGTTCTCACCAAACGTATCAGTTCTGGAGTGATGCTGACTCCTATGTGTCTACTTGAATTACAACTTGAAAACTCAGTTATTTCATTAGTTTAGTTAAACTCTTGGGGCTCTGGGCTGGGATGGCTACCAGCTTAGAGCGCCTTGACACCACACTAGAGACCTTACTACTAGGCGTGGTCTCAGTGTTAACATGTTGTTTCTGAATCCATACTATTTACACTCAGAATGAATCTCATCTTCTTTACCCTCAGAATAGGACCTTTAGCAACTCACTAATGACCCTGTATAGAGTGGGAAATTGTCTCTCCACTGTCTCCAGCATTCCCGCCTGTCCCTTTGCTTCTCCTCTATAGCACTTCTCCTCTCAGATACTATAGGTCTAATTGCATACTTATTTGTTTTTTGTTTCCCTCTGCTAAAATGTGAGCTCATTTAGGGTAGAGACTTTGTTTACCATGGTTTCTCCTGTGCCTGGAACATCACCTGATATAAGTGCTGAGTAAATATTAGTTGAGTGATACTAAATACATGAATGGCAGGGTTTTGAGGGTTGAGAAACTCATTACAGTCTCATCTCTGCTATTAGGAACATTTTCTGATAATAAGATTGCTCTCAACTGTGAATCATAGGTCTTTAAAGAAGATATAAAGATGAGAGACCAAACATTATTTTTTGAGGTTTATAAACATTTTAACATAATTATTTTAGCATGAACAGTTTTATGTTTGTGTTCATTGGCCCTTTCTGATTGTTTAGATCCATATTAAGAGATACTATCTGTCTTCTAAAGAAACAAGAGAAACTGGAAGACAAAAATTGATTTCTAAGGAGAAAGCTCTTGTCCTTTTGGAGAGTAATATTAGCTAACACAGATTGAATAAAAGTCTGTGTAATAGCTTTGCCTTATTTCTGGTGCTCAACTTAACTATTCACTTCTATTGTTCAACAGTGCAACTATTGAAGAGCAAAAAATATCATTGGATTACAACCTGGATAATGTCAGTTCTTTCACCATAAGTCTCAGTAGAAAAACACCTCCTGTTAGTAAGTTCCATGAAGATTTTCTGTTGAAGAAATAAATAATCATTAGCACTTGAGGAAAAAAAAACTATCACCACAAAAGAAAGATCGTAGCTCAATCAGGGTTACTTTAAGGATGGGAATTTAAAATACAACAAATATCAGCTCTTCGGGAATAATTGATCATATGGCACATTCAGCCTCACTTGAATGACTTTAGATTATGAGTCATGATCTCATCTCAGAAGTTAAATATTGCACACCCCTGTGAATTTTAAAATCTATTATATAAATCTAAAAAAAAAAGGAAACCAAGCTGGTTTCCTCAAGTTCATTTGGGGATATAAGCAGATGTGAGGTTCCAGAAAACATCTGGAATTACCTATTCTTCCTCTGTATTTTCTATCATTTCCTCCTAAAAATGGTGCTGCTTCCCTTCTTCAAATTCTTCCTTCCCCAATTCTCTTTCTCTTTAAAAAAAATAAATTTATTGGGGTGACATTGAATAATAACATTAGATAGGTTTCAAATGTACAATCCTATGATATATCATCTGTACATTGCATTGTGTGCCACCACCCAAAGTCAAATCTTCTTCCATCACTAAATATCTGATCTCCTTTATCCTTTACTATTGCCCCATCCCTCTTCTCTCTGGTAACTACCATATTGTTGTCTGTGAGTTTCTGTTTATTTTCTTATTTATTTATTTGTTAATTTCAGTTTTTATATCTCATACTAGAGACCTGGTGCACAAAATTCGTACACGGGGGGGGGGGGGGTCCCCTCAGCCCAGCCTGCACCCTCTCCAGTCAGGGATCACTTAGGGGGTGTTCAACTGCCAATTTAGGCCTGATCCCGAGAATCTGGTTTAAACAGAAAGTTGGACATTACTCTCACAATCCAGGACCACTGGCTCCTAACTGCTCACCTGCCTGCCTTATCACCTGTAACTGCCTCTGCCTGCTGACCTGGTCACCCCCCAACTTCCCCCCCCCCTGCTGGTCTGGTCTCCTCCATCTTCCCCCCTGATGGCCTGGTCACCCCACACAGCCTGCTGTTTAGTCGTTACTGTGAGGGCATCCTGACCAATTTGCATATTACCCTTTTATTAGTATAGAGGAGGGAAATCATATGGTTGTTAAGTTTGCTATTCCACGTATTTCACTTAGCATGATATTCTCAACATGTCCATCCACATTATCACAAATAGCAGCATTTCATCTTTTTTTTTTGGCCAAATAGCATTTCATTGTATATATGTACCATATCTTCTTTATTCAATCGCTGTCACAGGACTTGGGTCATTTCCATGCTTTGCCCACTATAAATAATGCTGCATTGAACATATGGGTTCATATATCTTTGTGAATAAATGATTTCAACTTTTTCAGGTAGAAACCCAGAGGAGGGGTGCTGTGTCATATGGTAACTCTATTTTTAATATTTTAAGTAGCCTTCATAATGTTTTTTCATAGTGTCTGTACCAGTTTGCATTTTCATCGGTAGTGCCTGGGGGTTCCTTTTCTCTACAACCTCTCCAATACTTGTTATTTTTTGTTTGTTTGTTTTGATGACAACAGCCATTCTAACAGGTGTGAATAGTTTTCTATCCCTGATTTTCTTATCCAAATCTCATACATACTGAAAAATTGCCTTTCCTGGGAACCTTTCCTGGCAGAATTTACACTGACAAATCTCTTCTATAAAATTTGGGAGATTTTACATTTACACTAGTGACCCAGTGCATGACTCATGCACATTGAAAGGAAATTAATTAGAAGGTGGCCAGTGGGGCAGGACTGGGCGAGATGGACCAGACATGCCTTGGAGCCAACCTCCCACACTCCATCCCTCTTGTCTGCAGAGTGAGCAGGGTCCCCCAGGCAGGTGGGGTCCCTCAGCCTGGCCTGCAGGGATTGGGCCAAAACTGACTCTCTGATATCCCCTGAGGGGTCCCATAGTATGAGAGGGCACTCTGCAAAGTTGTTGTCAGAGGGTATGGAACACAAATGCAAGTGTGCAGTAGAACAAATTCAGGGCCAACAGTGCCCCAGCAACAACATAATCCAAGGCTAAAGATGGAATCCTGTGGCCCTGCTAGGAATCGGGCTTCCTTCTCTCTGGTTTCAGGGGGTGTCACCGGAGACCTGCTGCTGCCAAGTCACTGCAGCTCAGCAGCTCCTGTGTTGAGTGTCTTCCCCCTGGTGGTCAGTGTGTATTTTAGCAACTGGTCTGACAGTCAGACACTTAACATATTAGCATATATATATATATATGATTTTTAGTAACTACCAGGCAATGACAACCATGATGGCTTTTCTTTCTCCTTCTCCTCCTTCTTCTTTCCATTTAATTTGATTATTAGCCCAGTGTCAGAGTTGAATATGTTTTCTATTTTAAGGTACTTAATATCATTTTGGGAACATGTAGCACAGTTGAAAATTTAGAGTCAGACAGACCTGGATATTAATTACCTACCAGTTCTTTGGCCTATGGCTGGTTTTTTCTTTTTATTTTTCAATGACATCTTTAAATTGATACACATTTTACTGCAGTTGTGAAAATTAAATTTGTAATGTACACAACCTGTTTGACATATCTTTACCTCTTTTTCTCACTTTAATTTTATCATTTGACTTTGTGATGACCCTAAGTATTTATTTGGGTTATGAAAATTTGTATGAAAATTATAAGTGAGAATTTTCTGTCTACTCAATGTGGTGCTACCTAGAAGTGTTTGGGAAAGTAGAAGATAAAATATTTAGTCACAAAAATAGTTATTTGGGGGTTAATGAATTTTTTTCTTTCTAGTTTTCTAACTTTTCTTTCCTCCTACCTTCCTCCTTATTTCCTTCCCTCATTCTTTCCTTTATTCTCACTTCACTTACTTTCAAAAACATAAAACTTATATTTATAATAAGCAATTAAAACATTATATAGTGGTTTATAAAATAGGTGTATGTATATAAATATAATTCAATTTTATGGCATCTCAGACAAAAGAATGATATGTCATCACTTTAATGCTCTCTTTAGTTTGACAAAGAGAAGTCAGTATGCACATAATAAATTTTTTTGATGGAAAAATAATATTATTCAGAAACTAAATACTGTGATTGTAACTATACCTGGCTCTGATTAGGTATATCTTACTATAATCTCAAATTTTTATCTAATTCTAGGGATTCAACTTGACATTACTTTTCCTACATTTCCCAGGGATGATTTACATTTCTAATTATGTGCAATAACTTCAATTTTTCTAAAATGAATCCAATTTTACTTCTTGCCCTTATTCTTTTCACTCAGGTCCATTTGTCTAACTTCTCTGTCCTTTTTGAAATTTGCAATACCATTATTATGAACTAAAAGTTTCATAATCTTTCTTTCAAACCATTACTGATGGAGTTAAATGAAACAGATCCATTTTTAACCCTTTAATCACTTTCACAATAGACTCTATTTTCATTATTATTTACCTTTGTTTGCAGCCCCCAAAATAATTTTTTATTTTATTTTATAATATCCTTATGCAAGCCAATTTACTTTTTGAATAAAATTTTGTAATACACACAGAAAATTTTACCAGAATCAAAATGCATTATGTCTATGGTATATATTTTACTATTTTCTAAAGGTAAAATTAAAATGTGAAGAAATTGCCATTTATCTAATAAAAGAGTAATATGCAGATTGACCATCACTCCAACACACAAGATGGCTGCCCCCATGTGGACACAAGATGGCCACCACAAGATGACCTGCAGGGAAAGACAGTGTGGACAGTTAGGGGTGACCAGGCCAGCAGAGGAGGGAAGTTGGGGTGATCAGGATAGCAAGGGAGGGCAGTTGCAAGGACCCAGGCCAGCAGGGGAGGGAAGATGGGAGGGACCAGGCCTGCAAGGAAGGGCAGTTGTGGGTGATCAGGCCAGCAGGGGAGGGTAGTTGGGGGTAATCAGGACAGCAGGGATGGGCAGTTAGGGGCAAGCAAGCCTTCAGGGGAGGGCAGTTAGGGGTAACCAGGAGGGCAGTTGGGGGCAAACAGGCTGGCAGGGGAGCAGTTAGACATTAATCATGCTGGCAGGGGAGTGTTTAGGGAGTGATCAGGCTGGCAGACAGAAGTAGTTAGGGGCAATCAGGAAGGCAGGCAGGTGAGGAGTTGGGAGCCCCTGGATTGTGACAGGGATGTCCGAATGCCCATTTAGGCCTGATCCCCCTGGCCAGTTGGACATCCTTTGAGGGGTCCCAGATTGGAGAGGGAGCAGGCTGGGCTGAGGGAAACCCTTCCATGCACGAATTTCGTGGACTGGGCCTCTAGTTTTCTTATAATGAACTAATGGTGCTTTGCTGTTTTAATTATTTGTAAATATGTTTTAATTTTTCTCTTGATTTTTTTATCATTCATTCTAGAATTTAAAAGTTTTGTGCACTAAAAATTATGGATATTAATTTGGATTGCAAAAAATTATGGATATTAATTATGACTATTAGCTTTATTTCAATATTGAACTATTTGTCTAATATGTATTTCTCAAGAAAAATTTATTTGGTTGAGTTTTATAATTAATTTAGTTTAAGAGAGAAAGCCCTAAACTTTTGGGACCCTAAAATAACCTTGAGTAATTTAGAAATACTGTTTCTAATTATTGAACTTCTTCTAACTTTGAACATAATACTTATTTCTGAACTTTTCTCATATTCATATAAACAGATTTGTATATAAATACAAATTGATCCCATAACCTAATTTTTTTTTCTGAGCTATGTTGTGTGTTTTTTTCTTCTGAGAAAGAAGATACATTTTTAAAATACCCAGGGACCAGATTCAATTAAAAAGTTATGTTTCTAATTAAAATCATAGTTGTAAACACATTTACTTTTTTGGCCAACCATTTGGAATAATTTTGCTTCAAGCAACCTCCTTTTTTCATTACTTCCTACTGTTACTTAAAAAAAATTATTACCATCCAAAATTGGAATTCTTAGCTTAGGCTTTATATATACACTTAAGAATAAATGTAACATCTCAATTTAAAGTATGCTAGGGTCTACTTCTTACACCATCAAGTTCCAATAGAAAAGAAAATACCTAGGAGGAGGACATACCCAGAAATGACTTAAGTAGAGAAATAATATCTTACCTTAATCTTGCTCTTTGAGTATATATATTTATCATTTTAATTACTGCGTGGTAGAGTTTAGTTACTATTTGCCCTTGCCATTATTATTATTATTATTATTATTATTATTATTATTATCATTATTATTATTACTACTACTACTAGAGGCCTGGTACATGAAATTCATGCAGGCTTGGTCACCTCTAACTGCTCTCCCCTGCTGGCCATCTTGTGGTGGCCATCTTGTGTACACATGAGAGCGTCTATCTTTGACCACATGGGAGTGGCCATCTTCTGTGTTGCAGTGACAGTCAATTTGCATATTACCTATTCATTATATAGGATTATTTTGGCCTCTTTTGGTACCAAGTTAAGAAAATGTTTTGTAGAGAACCAAGATGGCGGCATAGGTAAAACACCTATCTTGTCGTCATACTCAGCAATTTTAATACTACAACTTAACAAAAGAACAAAAACCTCCCAGAATCACCAGAAAGCTGGCCGAGTGAAAATTTCACAAATAAAAGTGAAAATAAGACACTGTGACTCGGAGGAGCGGCAGCGGACAGCGTTGAAAGATTTGCGCAGAGAGAGGTTTGGAGCACGCGGCAGTGGAGAGGGTGGGCGGCTGAAAACCAGCCAGTTTTCTCAAACGGGGAGACAAAGACGTCCCACTGGACTGATTCTCCAGCTTTGGGCGAAGTCCAGGGAACCCACTATCACACGGGGTGAAAACTGGACAGTGGGAGGGCATGCCAAAGCTCGGGTGCCACAGGGGTCTCCCAGCTTGTGGAGAAAGCAGCTTGCACGAACAGCTCAGCTGCGTGACCACGCAAAGAGCACTCTGCGACTTGCTATCTCATTCGGGAAACCGTCAGACTGCTTTGTTTTACGACCCTGGGTGAGACATTGGGTGTGTAGACTCATTTGGGGAGAGTCTGAATTCCCTGGCAGCAGGTGGAGCTTGGCAGTGGCTCTCTCTCAGAGAGAGGTGCTGACGGCCATTGCCCCCAGAACAGAGTCCTTGGGGCTGCATAGGGCGGAGCTAATGCTGTCTGCTTGGCCCGGAGACTCCGCCCATCCAACCTGAGCACAGCTAAACTTCACAGACAATTGGCCTGGAGGTCAACCCCTCCAAGTGCTAACAACGATTAACCTGAGCTAGTTAACTTCAGCAAGACTGTGCAATCCATATCCACCTCAGGTAACTGGGGAGGCTGAGCCACTGTCCCTAGTAGGAAGTCTACCACACAAAGCTAATTGACCAACTCAGGGAAGCAGCCACCATGCAGAGACATGGAAAGAAATCAGATGTGAAAGAAATGGAGGGAAAAAACGACTGGACATGGAATTCAAAACTACGGTTATAGGGCTTTTCAAGAGGCTCCTAGAAAAGGTCGAGGCCTATAAGGAAATAAGCAAGACCGCAAAGGAAATGAATGAGTCCTACAAGGAAATGAATGAGACCCTCAAGGATATGAACGAGACCTGCAAGGAAATGATCAAGACCAATGTGGAAATGAATGAGTCCTACAAGGAAATGAAGGAGACCCTCAAGGATATAAAGGAGACTCTCAAGGATATGAAAAAGGACCAACCAGAAATTAAGCATACACTGACTGAAATAAAAAATATTATACAAAGACCTAAAAGTGCTCTTGAGCACCCCAAGAACCAAGTTAAAGATTTGAAATACAAAGAGGTAAAATCCACTCAGCTGAAAAAGCAAGAAACCAAAAGAATCAAAAAAATTGAAGATAGTGTAAGGGGCCTCTGGGACAACCTCAAGCATACCAACATCCGAATTATAGGGGTGCCAGAAAAAGAGAGAGAGCAAGACAATGAAAACCTATTTGAAGAAATAGTGACTGAAAACTTCCCACACCTGGTGAAAGAAATTGACTTAGGAGTCCAAGAAGCGCACCGAACCCCAATATATAGGAACCCTAAGAGGACCACACCAAGGCACATCATAATTAAAATGCCAAGAGCAAAATACAAAGAGAGATTATTAAAAGCAGCAAGAGAAAAACAGTTGGTTACCTATAAAGGAGCACCCATACGATTGTCAGAGGATTTCTCAATAGAAACAATGCAGGCCAGATGGGAATGGCAAGAAATATTCAAAGTGATGAACAGCAAGAATCTACAACCAAGATTACTCTATTCAGCAAAGCTATCATGCAGAATTGAAGGCCAGATAAAGTGCTTCGCAGATAAGAAAAAGCTAAAGGAGTTCATCACCACCAAACCAATATTATATGAAATGCTGAAAGATATTCTTTAAGAAGAGGAAGAATAAAAGATAAAAGTGTAAATTATGAACAACAAATACACATCTATCAACAAATGAATCTAAAAATCAAGTGAATTAATAAGCTGATGAACAGGATAAACTGGTGAATATAACAGAATCACGGACATAGAGAGGGAATGGACTGACCACTCTTGGGGAGAAAGGGGGTGTGTTAAGTACAGCAAGAGACTGGACAAAAATCATGCAACTATGGGAGAGGACAGTGGAGGGGGGTGAGGGCGGAGGATGGGATGGATACCAGGTGGAGGGGAACTATAGGATGAAAAAAATAGGGAACAATGTAATTAATAAACTGAACAATAAGGATAAAAAAGAAAATGTTTTGTAAACAATGAAGCACTTTTAAAATATTGTGATCTTTAATAATATGTACAACTGTTCAATCAGAGATTACTTTAAAATTCTAATTAGCATGGCAATAAACATGTGCCTATATTTAATAAAATTTTTCTCTGCTTAGAGCTTGTTAAAAATTTAAAATTCAACCAAGTTTTTCGAAGGCTCCTAACTGCTATTTAAATCATTCCTTTGGATATTTAACAACTCAGTAACACGTTATTGGGAGTGTTCATTTCTTGTATCCAGTAAATGTAACAAAAGCTCTAGATGATTCCAAATTTCTCCCTTCTGCAACAATCAAACCTTCTTGTATTATGGGCTTGGGTTTCCTGAATCCTGTTAGAATAGATTGCATTAAATTATATTGTTTATGTTAATGTGTAAGCTAGCCAATATGTGGCAAACTTCCAGAATAGTCCTTCTTGTGTCTTACCAATTAGAGAATTTCAGAAAGCAAAATTTAACAGAAGAGCTAAATGTTGATATATATTGCATCTTCCACATCATAATGCATCTTAATCTGCCTGTTGTTGTTTTTTTCACAAGTAAAATCAGTTCTGTAGAGAAGATTTCAGTGTTAGGGGCTCATTTGGATTAACTGAACCTGATCATGTTCATCTCATGAGATTTTAATTGGTTTGATATAAGTATGATGCATTATGCATTCAGTCCCAAATTAGTGATAACCTATCTATGGAGCACAGTAGAGTTATTGATTGCATTGATTACATTTTAACAAACTAGCAACTCAACATCAATTTCTAAAACCTTAAAATTTAAAATTTAATATATTTTGAATAGATAATAATTTACATGGCTCAAGCATTCAAAAACTATAAAATAATAGACAATAAAAGTTACCCTTACACCAATGTTTCTCAGCCAGCTTAATGTTCTCCATATAGACAAATAAGGTTAACTCTTAATTTATGTCTTTACAGAGACATATGCATATATAAGCAAGTACATAAATATACATATAAATCTTATTTATCTTTTTTTAAAACAAGTGGTAGAATATTATAGTCATATATATCAGAGATTATTATTTTTCATTACATAAAGATCTGGTTATCCTTTTACTATGAATGAAATGTATAGGCATATACCACAGTTTACTTAACTGGTCTCCTATTAATTGATATTTATTTCTTCCAAATTTCTCTAATGCAAACAATTCTGCATTGAATAGTCTGAATGTAATTATTTGCACCAGTCAGAGTTGAAACCAGTCACTGTTAAATTAATTATATTTGACTCTGATGTAATAATATTTGGTGCCTTGCCTTATTCAGTTTAGGGAGTTCAACTTTCCTTCCATTGAGTTAAATATATAAGCATTTACAATTAAAACAGTATTTTTGTCACTAAAACAAAGGGAAGTGATACTTTTTATAAACTACCATTTAAAGAATAAATGGTTTATTTAGTTATAATTAAGAAAGAGATAAATCCATTTGATGTTGGGTTTTAGCTATTCAACTATTGTGGCATGAAAACATTAGAAGGAAAGGGAGTTCCAGGGCAATTAATTCTCTGTAGTAAAACAAAGAATCAATGAATAAGTGTGTGTGAGGGGGGGGGCAGGGAGTGGGGCAAAGCTTTGCTTCTTAGTTCTAAATCCAATTACAGTAGTTATGAATCTGGATATGATGAGGTTTTATTTACTTGCTTCCTAGGCTTGGTGTTTACTATGAGAGAGTAAAGCAGGCACTCATTTGGGGCTGATTGCATTCTGGATACAGGGACAGAATCACAACATCGCTCTTCCTATAATCACATTTTCACCTCCTCATGCAGTGCACACCTGTGCCTTGTTGGCAATTGTACTCGATGGGAAGTCACACATCACATAGCTTCAGTAAGGGAGGAAATTAGATTCTTGCAATATGTGTCCTTTCAGATGACACTGGGTGTTTCTTACTGAAGATCTGCCAACTAAATAAATACCAAGCCAGAAGAGAAACTTTGAGCAGAATTCAGTGCAAAGAGTGTCTGGTGCAATGAGCACAGACAGATCTGCATGCTACGGGCAACGGAATCATAATGACTTTAGTAAACGCTCATGTCTCAGTTTATTTAAAATTTAATAGCAATTCAAGGAAGAAAGCTTTAGAATAAAATTATGTATACTAACTCTGCACTTTGCATGAATTTCCAGGCTGGCTCAGCTGAACAATAGGATGTGGCAGTGCATTCATTTGCCATATGAGACCAACATTATCTCCCTCAACCCCACCCCTGCCCAGCCTTAACGCAAAATGTTTTGCAGCTGGGTGGCTTTTCCATTGTAAGACTCTATCCGAAGAATTTCTCTTCTAAAGTCAATGTTGTCTTGGGTTCTTCGAACTGTTTCTTTGCTGGATATTTTTCAGCTTCCCAGATACTTAATTTCTTTTCAGTTTTGTCTTAACAGTTATTATTAGCTATTTTCAAGCCATCTCTCCTATCTATGTCTTTGTTTTACATGTTTTAATATTCTGAGTATGATCTGCTTGAATGTGTTCTGCTACCTTCTTAATACAATTATGTTTGTTAAGAGGAAATTAGTGCATTTATGTATTTAATTTGTCAAGTTGAATTAGTCAACAAGCAGATTAGAAATGTAATTAAAGCAAAAATAAAGAAGGGTAATTATTCAAAATGTTATTTGAAGCTATGGATATTTCACAAATAAACATAAAAGTAGTCATAATTAGTAAAATTAGAATTTTTGTTGGAATTTATTGCATTCATTTTAGGACTTAGTATTGTTTTTATTTTGAATTATGTCCATGGGACCATGAAATCTCTGTGACATTTAGGATCTTTCATAATTTAATCAAATCCTGATAATACAATCTCACAAGCAGTATTTCCTCTTCTTCCCAAGTTCCTAGGTATTGAAAAAAAAGAGAAAAGCTATTTTTATTCTTCCTATTGTTTATCTCATTCTTTTTGTGGACAAGCTGTTGTGTCTAGGCAGCAAAAAAAGTTATAATTCTGAAATCTTGATCATTTTAGTATTGGCAAATGATGGCCCATGAGGCAAATTCAGTGTGAAACCTGATTTTGTATGGCTTGCCTGCTGAGAATGGTTTTATACTTTTTAATGGTAGAAAAAATTTAAGTATATCTAAAAACATTACATATAGCCCTGACTAGGTGACTCAATTGGAGCGTCTTTCCATGTAAAAAAGGTTGTGGGTTCACTTTCCAGTCAGGATACATAGGTTTTGGGTTTGATCCCCTGTCAGAGTGAGCAGGGAAGGCAACCTGTCGATGTTTCTCTCTCACATTGTTGTTTCTCTCTTTCTCCCTTTCTAAAAGCAATAAACACATCCTCCACTGAGGAACAGACAAACACATAAATCAATAAATAAGTAATAAAAACAAACAAAAAGACCCTGAAAGCCAGAGAGAAAAACACAAACCAACCAGATGCTCAGGACCCAAGAAATAGCACTTACGGGTTTCTTCAGTTCCATTATGCCTCATTTAACCTATTATTGAAGCAGAAAGAGTCAGACTCCTGAAAATGTCAATGGTCAGACAACAACCCCAACCACAAAAGCCTGAAGGGAAAATCCAGATATTCTGATTAAGGAAAGTTAGGATACTTTGTCATCAGCAGACCTACCCTAAAAGAATGGCTAATAAAAACTTCTCTAAACAGAAATGATAAAAGAAGGAATCTTGGTATATCAGGAAGGAGTAACATTACAAGAGCAAAAATATGAGTGAATACTATAAATTTTCCTTCTGTTCTTGAAGTTTCTAAATTTTGGTTAACAGTTAAAGCTTACATTATAGTACTACCTGGTATGGTTGTAAAAGCTAAATTATTTACAATTTTGTCTCTCTAGAAATGCTTGACAAACCCTGATCTATATGTTATGAACTTCCCTCATCTCTGCTTAAACAAGCAGCATAGATGTAGACAAATAAATAAATGAGATATTTTCAGATAATAAAAAGTGTCGTGAAGGAAACAAATCAGTGTGAGAAAATTTCAAAAGGTAATCTAGGTGGTTGGACTTTGACTAGATAGGCAGTGAGGTTCTGTCTGCGGGAGGCTGTTTCCTGGGGCCCCCTATAGAAAAGTAGAGCCAGCAAGAGATTTTGGAGAAGAGAATTCCAAGCCTTTTTAATAGCAATTATCAAAGGCCTAACATGCCATTCTATATAATAAAAGAGAAACATGCAAATTTGACCTTACCTTTGCTCCTGATTGGCTATGCTACCAGCCAATCAGGAGCAGGGGCAGGGCCAAGTGACTCGAGCGCCAGGACTCAGGGGTGGAGATGAAATGGTGGTGGTGGTGGCAGCGAGCGCCCAGCCCCTGGGCGCTGTGAGAGGAAGTGGCGGTGAGTGCCCAGCCCCTGGGGCTGGGTGGTCACAGGCAGCTGGGGCTGAGTTAAGCAGGGCGATGACTGGGTGCCCAAGGCCCAGAGGCTTTAGGCCTTGGGCAGGCTGGGGGTGAGCCATCAGTTGGACATCCCCTGAGGGCTCTCAGTATCTGAGAGGGGGCAGGTTGGGTTGAGGGACCACCCACCCCCAGTGCACGAATTTCATGCACCGGGCCCCTAGTTTGCTTATAAACATTAGCTTATTTCAGCCAAAGAAATGTTGCCAGTGTGGCTGGTGTGCAGGAGTGGTGTATGACATGAATGTAAAGAGTTGACAAAGGCCAGGTCAGCTGTGGTATGATCGACTGGCCATGAGGATAATGAGTTTACATTTTACCATAAATGCAGAAGAGCCATTGGAAGATTTTAAGCAGAACTGTTTTATGTTTTTAAAAGATCATGTTGACTGCCTATGGATAATGGAAAAGTTGAAGCAAAGAAATTAATAAAGTCATTCTTGTAATGTGAGTAAGAGATGATGATGTCTTCCTATATTTCTCCAAATTGAATTAATTAAAGTGCACGTTAAGTTAATAAAGGAAAGGAAGGATGGAGGAATGAAATTAAGCATTAGAAGTGGTTAATTATTTCAAAAACTCTCTATGGGAGCAAGAATGTGAATAATGGAGTCATTTGACCAGTTGCAGAATGAGAAAGCAAAACCTTTAATAATTCTCTACTTAACTCCCCATTTTCACCAGGGATTGATAGTCACTAGGAAAATGTGGTGCCCAGAAATTTGCTTACAGATTTTCCTTTCATTTTTACATTTAGTCTGGTTAGGGATAGTCAAATCTATACTAATAAAATGGTAATATGCAAAGGAAACCCTCACAGTAACAACTTAACAGCAGGCTGCATAGGGCAACCAGGCTGGCAGGGTGGTTAGTGAGGGACATCCAAAGGCTGAACAGCAGGCTGTGTGGGCAGCAAGGCTGGGAGAGGGGTTAGTAAGGAACAACCAAACAACTGAACAGCAGGCTGCATGGGGCAACCAGGTCTGCGGAGGGTGGGAGGGAGTGAGGGGTGAGTAGGCCAGCAGGCAGAGGTGGTTAGGGGTGATCAGGCTGGCAGGGGGAGACAGAGGTGATCAGACTGGTAGGCAGATGAGCAATTAGGAGCCAGTGATCCCGAATTGTGAGAGGGATGTCCTACTGCCAGTTTAGTCCCGCTCATAGGCCTAGGCTGAGGGGACCCCCCCTTTCAGTACATGAATTTCTCTAGTTTAAGTATAAAAGAGGTTCTGTATGCCCTAACCGATTTGGGTTAGTGGATAGAGTGTCGGCCTGCAGACTGAAAAGTCCCAGGTTTGATTCTGGTCAAGGGCATATTCCTTGGTTGCAGGCATATCCCTGGTGGGAGGTGTGCAGGAGGTAGCTGATCAATGTTTCTCTCTCATCATTGGTTCTAACACTCTACCCTTCTCCCCTCCTCTGTAAAAAATCAAAGAGTATTTTTTACAAAAAGAGGCACTGTGCATGCCTGGCTTGGGTGGCTCAGTGGTTGAGCACCAACCTATGAATTAGGAGGTCCTGGTTCAATTCCTGGTGAAGGCAGATGCCTGGGTTTTGGTCTCGATCCCCAGGGTGGAATGAGCAGGAGGCAGCCAAACAGTGTTTCTCTCTGATTGATATTTCTAGTTCTCTCTCCCTCTCCCTTTCTCTCAAAGCAATAAAAACTTATTAAAAAGGTACTATATTTATGTATATATTTATTTATGTATAAACATATATATGTATACATATATACCACATTTCTTTATTTTCTTGAATAAACTTCAATCCATATGCTTTCTAATAAAATAGTAATATGCAAATTAACCATCACTCCACTATACCCACAAGCTATGTCCACAGCCAGTCAGGAGCAAGCATGCAAATTAACCCCAACTAAGATGGCTGCAGCCACAGAGGAAGCAGGAGGGAGGCTTGGGTTTCCTCAGCAATGGAGGAAGCCAAGCTTTCCACACACCCTGGCACACCCAGTTCTCCAATCATGGTTACAAACTTTTAATTATAGAAGATAAATAAATCTCAATAGAAATGGCAGCAGCCAGGGAGCTGGAGAGAGCAGGAGGCTAGGGTTGCCCCTGGCAATGGAGGAAGTCAAGCTTCCCACACAACCTGGCTGAGCTAGGCCTCCACTGAAAGCTATAAAGTTTCAATTATAGAAGATAAATAAATCCCAACAGAAATGGCTGCCACCACAAGCGAGCAGAAGGCTTGGTTTTGCTCCAGACCACAAAGTTTCAATTGTAGAAGATAAATAAATCCCAGGTACCAGGGCCTCTGCTTGGGTCACCAGGGGGTGTAGCTAGCCTACATATCACCACAGGCCCCTTGCTCAGGCCACCTCAAGCCCCAAGGGAACCTCCACCCAGATCTGGGATACACTTCAGGGCAAACCAGCTGGCCCCCACCCATGCAACAGGCCTCTATCCTATCTAATAAAAGAGTAATTTGCAGATTGACCATCACTCCAACACACAAGAGGGCTGCCCCCATGTGGTCAATGATCCTGCCTCCATGTGGACACAAGATGGCCACCAAAAGATGGCCAGTAGGAGAGGGGCATTAGGAGGTTCCAGGCCTGCAAGAGAGGGCAGTTGTGGGTGATCAGGCCAGCAAGGGAGGGCAGTTGGGAGGGACCAGGCCTGCAAGGGAGGGTATTTGGGC